>CM064349.1:19465470-20090470 GCA_032595735.1 Pelochelys cantorii | reverse complement strand
CTCCTACACACACATGCTGTTGGGCTCACGGTGTTCTCCTCTTCTTAACAGCGCCTCCGTGCTACCTGGACATTGTACCGGAAGACCATCGCTTGGAGAGCCCCACCACACCCTTGCTGGATGATCTTGACAGTTCCTTCGACAGCCCTATCTTCATGTATGCCCCAGAGTTCAAATTCATGCCGCCTCCGACTTACACAGAGGTGAGATTTGGTGAATACCTTGCATGGCTGGTATCCACCACAAAGGAACTAGAGCTGGAAGCCTAGGATTTATCTGGGGTGGGAGATGTCTTTCAGATCAATATCTAGGCTGCTCAGACTTGGATAGACTCCAACTCTATTGTCAGGAAGACAGAAACTGACCAACTAAAGATTAATGGTCCTTGTGAAACCAGTGCGGATCTGTCCAGGGATGCACTAAAACCTCACTGTGCAAAGCTGTCCAATGGGGCATCTTAGCTGGTTAACTTTGAATTGTAACTTATTTCTGGAGCCCTGTGTTTAGCAAACTGTAGTCAGTTCCCTAGTCAGGGATGACTGTATCTTGGTTGGGGTTAACAAGTTGGCAAGTGTCTAATGATGTCTTGTTTGTTTCTCCTGCAGGTGGATCCCTGCAATGCTAACAACAATGTGCAGTGAGTGCCAAAGAAGCAGCAGCTGTCTGTTTCATCTGCTTTCCTGGACTCACTTTATATCTGCAGTGATTCTACCTAGCCAAAGTTCAGAATGGGGCTTTGAAACCTCCATTCCTGGGGCAGGAAGGAAACCTCCCAAAGCGTATGGGGGGCAGGGCAGCTCCTACCATCCTGAAAATTTACAGCCACCACTGAAGAAGTCAAATGTAAAAGACTGTCTTCTAAGATGTGCTGTGGGCACAGTCTTGATGTGACATGAGAAATGCCATGTTGGGGAGTGACTGTCAGCCAGGCCTGCACTCCAGAGATTTTCAGAATCTCCCTAGAAAATAATTGTGTGGAAACTGTTATGGGAGATTGCTGCATGAGGTGGAAAAGTGAGCTCTTCCGAGTTGATCTTGTTAGGGAGAGGCACAAAGTTGCAGATTCGGACTTTAAAACGACCAGCACCATGCCTTGAATCTGTTACTATACTGTACTGATGATCAGTGATGTTTGATCACATGGTCTGTTTATCAATGGTTTTTTTTGAGTGTCTGAAGATTTCAATGAAACTTGCTAGTTTAGGATTGTAAACTTGTGCTGTTAGCAGGGTTGTTGCTTGTGCCTATCACCATAAACCTCAAAGCTTTTTACAGTCCTCCTGTTGAGGATTTTGGGTGTTGGTGGAAACACTTGTCTTGGCAATAGGTAGAAGAGATCAATCAAATAGCAATCAAGGGAAAAAAGCAGCAGCCCTGTGGAAGGGGGGAAGAACTTAAGGGTTTATTTTTAATATGCAAGGGATATTGCTTCATATCTGGCTTTCATTCTAACAAGCAAATGAAACCTGTTCTGGTCCAACAGTCTCAGAAGCAAAGATTTTTACAGTTCAAAGCAGTGTCATTACTTTTTTTTTAATTTGGTAGCATTTATTGTTTGACTGACTGCATTTTCTGAGGCTGCTAAACACAAGTGTAAGCTAAAACTCCATGATCTTGCTGTGAAGAATCACTATCTCCGTCCTCTTTTGGGGTTGTTCTATTTTTACTTTGAATTTTTTTGTCTTCCTTTGTGAGGGATAAACCAATGCACGCCAAAGACCTTCTATCCAGCCATCACTACGGTTTGGTTTAACTGGCCTCCACGGGTGTACAGAGGTGGAATGCAAGTCAGGGACAGCCCACCACCCCTGTGAGCCCAGGCAAACCCTGAGAATTTTCCTACTCTCACCAAAACTTCATGGTGCCAAGCAATGTCCAGATGCCAAAGGCACATAACCAGGAGGCATGTTAAACCAAAAAATGGCTGGCAAGGTTTGGCAGAGGGGAGGGGTCTCCGTCTTTTCCTGCTTGGTCTGCCCTCCATGACATAGAAAAAGCACTTTCTTTTTACTCTTGTGTATTCATTAACCCGGCACTGCATGTCCTAAGTGTTACTTACCTGTATTTGGCAGAGCCAAGTTCTATGGCCTGTCGTGACACAAATCGGGTGTACTCCATTTTTCTACTGTTTTTGTATTTGTTTTGGCAAAAGTTTATATTTGTACAATTTAAGATGCTATAATAACCCCCATGGGGTGACATTTTTAATAAAGACTATTGAAATAATCAAAGCTGCCTTGTGTGGAAACTTCTCTACTCGGGAAGGTGGGGGGAACTCGGAATGTGACACTTCAGAGGTGGGTGTATCTGAGGATGCTGTGTGAAAGTGCTCCCTTCCCAATTCCACCTCTGGAGCAGGGTGGAATAACTGGGAGAAGAGGCAGTCACTTTGGGTGCAGACTACTAAATGCTCTGAGGCCACATCTACACAGCAGCCTTTTCGGGATACCGAGGGTATCCCGAATAGCTATCCCGTGTCTTGAGCATGCCCTTTAACAGGCTCACTATTCTGATGTCCCTGTAAACTTCATTCCATGAGGTGCAAGGGACGTTTTGGAATCACGATCTATTTTGAAATAAATCGCTGTGTAGACAGCACCAAATTTCGAAATACCCTAACAGTCCCTGCCTTTGATCACTGACCTAATTTTTTTGGAAAGCCTAAAGCACCTACAGCTTCCATGGAAGTCAAAAGAAGTCTGTCCAGACCCACTGAAAATGCACTGAGTGTAACTGCTAAACTACGTGATCCAGTAGAAAGGGTGTTGGGTTGTCCTGGGGTTAAAAACCATCCTTATTCCTGGCAGTCTGCTAACCAGCTGTGTGACTTAGGCCCCGGTAGGGAACCGTTTTTTGGGGCGGGGTCCACTGACTCACTGAAAAATTGGTCGGGGGGGGTGGGAACGCACACAAGTGAGAAGCAAAAATAAAACCCCAAACCCTTTCTGAAGTGGCCCCCAAATGAGAAGGAGAGAGACATTCCCCTTGCACACCAGAGGCTGGGGGGGGGGGCCCAGCCTAGTAGATTGTGTGCTCCAGCCCCACAGGAGGGTGGTGGGAAATGGGAGGGCTGAAGCAGCAGTGTGGGCTCCCCAATGCTGGGGGGAGGGAGCCCCCAAGCCTCAGGTTCCCCACCCCAACTTAGGACTTACCTTTTACATGCCACGATTAGACTTACAGGCCAGAAGAACTCATGAGAGCGCACGGCCTGAGTTCCTTGAGAACAGCTCAGTGAATTTCACCCAGGGTGCGTCTGCGGTTAAATATCAGTGAATTGAACAGTTGATTCACCTCGTGAATTTTTATCGGTTACTTGACTATTCTATAGTCCCCGGGGGCGGGGCTGGCAGCCAGTGTGCTCTGGCCCTGTTCCCGAGGAGTCTCCTGCCGCTCCGTGCTGCTGCCTCTCTATCAGCTCCCCTCACGGACCAGCTGCCTGTCGCCCCTCGCTGCTGCCTCTGATACAGGGGCAGCAGCACGAAGTCCGACAGGGGAGGGGGCTGAGCTCCCGGACCCAGCCGGAGCCAGAACTGAGCTAGGCTGCCTGGCTCCTAATGCACTTTAAATGCAGATCCACAGCAGGGGTAGGTCCCGGACCCGGCGCAAGCTAGAACTGAGACGGGCTGCTAACATATTTACTAGCAGGGGAGGGGGGGAAGTGCGTGTAGTCTATAACATTAACCTATAAGCTTTTGCTTATCGGTTAATTGACTACATTATTACATCCCTAGTCCCGTGCCTTTAGTAAGTCCATGATTCTAAGGCCATGTCCTTCCCAGGCTTGGGTTTTAAAGACCTGTTGCGCAGGTCTCTTTGAGACTGAGCACTCAGAGGTCAGCTATGGTGCAGATTTAGGGACTGCTGTTTGTATTAGGCTAAGACCTCAAAGCCCGACTGAGTGCGGTACAAACACATCGCAAGCAGCCATCCCTGCACCCAGTGCTTACAATCTAGGTGAAGTCGGGAGGACAAACAGAGGGGAAGTGACTTGCCCAAGGTCACAGCAGAGCCCAGAAAAGGGACTTGGGTTTTCCTCGTAGCCGGCCAGGGCTGTGCTCGCTGGGCTGCCTGGTCCACACAGCTGTAGTGGATGGGGGCAGGTGGACCCATTAGGAAATGGGATAAAGTGTCCCAGAGCCTGGGATTGTGGGTTCGTGTCCCACCCATGCTCCCCCACCCGCTGCCCTGGGAGTAGCCAGGCAGCCACCACCAGCTTCCCCAGGGCTGGAGCTGGCATCAGCTGGAGGTGGGGTGGGTCCCAGTGGAAAAGGGCTTAACCCCAGAAGGCAGGCATGGGGTGAGAAGATCCTTCCCCCCAGCCACAGGCCAGGTGACTCTTCCATAGCCCATTGAACCAGGCCCCCCCATCCACTCGCAGTTCATCAACACTGCAGAGATGTGCCAAGAGCGACCCTAGCAACAGACCCTGTGCCACATCCACACCAGCTGTTCCGAGTTAGCTCCTCTGGTCTCCTCACCCTGTTGGGATCCTGGAAAAGAGCTCCCCTTCCTTTCACACCCAGCCAGAGATGTGGGGCAAAGTTAATGGGAAAGTTTTTGCTACCTGCGGCTGGGCTGTTTTTCTAGATACAAACAGGGCCCAGGGGCCTCTGGGGAGGGAAAAGCAGCACAGGCTATTCAGCGCTTGGCCGTGACCTTGACAAAAAGCTTTGGTTGCAGAGGTGAATAGCTCAGCCTTCAGTTTCTTTGCATCCCCCTCTCTCTCCCTCCCCACCCCTGTCTCCCGGCTACCCCCCTCCCCCCATTTTGCTCATTAGTAGGGCCCACCAAATTCACGGTCCATATTGGTCAATTTCATGGTCATAGGATTTTTTAAAAGGTAAATTTCATGAGTTCAGATACTTTAATATGAAATTTCATGTCCTGGCCCACAAAGGAGCTCTGTGTGTGTGTGGGGAGGGGGGGACTGCAAGGTTAGGGGAGGGGGGGGTTACGGCACTGCTACTCTTACTTCTGCACTGCTGCAGGCAGCGGGCCGCCCTCAGAGCTGGGCAGCTGGAGAGGGTGGCTGTTGGCTGGGAGCCCAGCTTGGAAGGCAAAGCTACCGCCAACAGCAGCGCAGAGGTAAGGATGGGATGGGACGGTGTTGCCACCCTTATTCCTACGCTGCTGCCTGCAGAGCTGGACCCTTAGTAAGCAACTGCTGCTCTCTGGGTGCCCAGCGCTGAAAGCAGCAGCACAGCAGTGAGGGCGACATGGGTAGGGTGTTGCCCCCCTCACTTCTGCCCTGCTGCTGGCAGGGTGCTGCCTTCAGAGCTGGTCACCGGCCAACATTACAACCACCGCTCTCCAGTTGCCAGCTCTGAAGGCAGCACAGAAGTAAGGGTGGCAATACTGTGACCCTCCTAAAATAACCTTGTGATTCCCCCTACAACTCCCTTGGAGTCAGGACCCCCAGTTTGAGAAACGCTGGTCTTCAGTGTTCCCTGTAAGCTGTGCACTTGTGCAGACACTCAGGAAAGATTCTAGTTCCATCCAGCTGATGAGCAGAGAACCCACAACTAGGTTTTTTGTTTCTACTGGTGGTGCACATTTGCACATGCCTTGTGCACATAAAATTATTCCACACGTGGATGGGAAAGATTAGAGGGAACCTTGCTTGCCTCCCCGTTGAAACCTGTATTGTATAGGGTAAAAGCACACAAAAGGCCGGATTTCACAGTCTGTGATGCATTCTGCATGGCTATGGATTTGGCAGGGCAAAGCAACCCCAGCACCATTAGTTAAAGAAGGAAAGGGCAGAACTTCCCCCATACAGTGTGGAGTAAGGTGAGGTTTTCAAATGCTTTAGTTAAACCAGTGCAAAGGGCTGTGTGGACACTCCTACACAGGCATGAGCCAGGCTTATTTCAGTTCAATTTAACTTACCAGGTTGAAACTCAGTTGCAAAAAGCAACTTTTAGGCTTCTTTCCTGCAGAGCCTACCCCAGAAAAAGGGGCAGCCTCCTAACTGGGCAACACCCGGTGTTTATGACTCTCTACAGGCAAAGAGAGGTCTCCTGGGTCCTCTGGGAGTCTTTACAGCCATTGGGTAGTATTGACTGGTTAATGCAGGGGACGGGAAACCAGGAATTCTTGGTTCTATTCCCCTTCTTGCCACTGAATCACTCCATGGGTCGGCGTGGGCAAAGCATGTCCCTGCTGCACGCCTCAGTTTCCCCTCTCTGTAAAATCAGGCCACTGCTACTCCCAGGCAGGTTGGGAGGGTCTGGTTACGTAACGCCAGAGGAAGGTGGCTCGAGGCACGCAAAGCCTTTAACGAACCGTGCTGGAAAGGCAGCTTTTCTTGGAAAGGTTCGTTATCTCGCTGCTGCACACGGAGCTGGCTTGGAGTAGCAGCTTCCCGACACGTCCGCCACCCCCTATGGAAACCTGCCACCCCCATGCCAACCAATACAAACACAGCCCACTCCTTCTGATTGCAGGTTACTGGCCTCCAAACCGATCCTGTGCTTGCAGCTCCCTTATCTCCAGCGGTTCCCTGATTAGATCACGCGCTCGTCTGTCTGCCAGGGCTGGCCCGGTGCCCATCGGTGTGGATCTGTGCAACGGAAGACAAGGGGTGGCGTTTTTGGTTACTGAGCAACATGAGCCCTCCGCAGTCTATCCGGATCTAAGTGGGCTTTAAAAACACCCGCTAATGAGCATTGAAAAGGATTTTCTTTTAACAAACGCCTTGGATCCGGCATTGGGGGAGAGCAAACTCCCAGGGCTGGCTGGGAATTTTCCATCGAGACGTCTTTTTCCGTAAAAAATGGCTTTGTGCCGCAAAAGAGAAAAATCATCTCTTTTCACCCACAATGGCCCCCTAAAACAGTGAATGGGGGAGGGGGGGAAGGAGCAGGAGGTGGCAATTCTGGTTTTCACCAAAACTTGGCATTTTTCACCATGGGGAAAGAGCCCTTCCCCAGCCGGCTCCACAAATAATTCAGGGCTGGGCGCTTCCAAAAACGGACGCTGTAGAAAGAGCACCTGCTTCCTCCACAGATCCATTCTCATAATTGCGGTGGAGCCTTAGCTGCATCCCGAAGTGAGCAAAGTAGCTGTGTACTAGCGTTAGTCCTGCACGGATAGGAACGGCTGCAGTCTCCCCCCGCGGCACCAGCCCGGCTCTGGCCAAAGGAGCCGGTTTCTGGGTCTGACTCACGGCATCACCACCATTTAAACACCTTCTAACACAAGGCTACTCAACACGTGGTCTGTGGCCCGTGGCCTATTTGTTTGCGGCCCATAGTGCAGTTTGGATTTACACAAGGCTCAACATGCAGCCCACAGGTGGGAGCCAAAACAAAAAAGTCGTCAATATAATGGTCTTCTGTTGAGATGCGTTTTAGTAGTTAAATTCCTGGGCTATCATTGTTCATTAAAAGGTCTGTCAAATGGGGTAAATATTGCAGTTTATTAATATCAGCAGAATTTTCTTAAATGGGGGCTGTGTGTTGTGTCGGCTTGGCTTAATTTTTGTATTCATGCCCATCAGGGTGAAAGAAGCTATTTGCATATATTTGCATATATATTTGCATGTACATGCAACCACACGTAAGTTGCGGCCCTCGGCATGTGCTGCGAGCATCATTGTGGCCCCCGGGGCTTCCGAAGTTGAGTCGCCCTGTTCTAATGGCAGAGTCCAATGCTCAGTTATGTGGGGGTGTCTTCACCCTCCATGAGAGACTGTCGCACTTGCATGTCAGCCACCAGATGGTCTTTGGATGGCACCAACTTCAAATAACATCTATACACGGACACATTTATCCCACTGCTCAGTGAGCCAGCTAAGCCCTGCTGAACAGCTGCAATCTCTCAGCCATGTCATCCACATCAGCCTACAGCTGGTAATAGGAGAGGCCATGCTTAGATGCCCAGGTAACAGGCACCTTCTGGACATGACCGGTAGGCGGACAAAGGACAGGGAGTCAGGACGACTGGGATCCATCCACTCCAGCTGCCAGGCCTCGGCTCACATGCAGTGGCTGGGTGGGAGCATTTGTCCTTGCCACAATGCCATGGTGCTTGTTCCACACTACCCAGTTCGATACATCCCAGTGCACTCTGGGATAGTGGATGTGTTTCGTGCTTGCTGCAGGGGCTTATGGGTAATTTCCGAGCACCAGTTACAACAGGGCTACTCAATTTGTGGCCCGTTTGTTTGTGGCCTGCGGTGCGGTTTGGGTTTACCCAGCGGTCAACACATGGCCTTGGGTGGGATCCTGTGAACATGGCCACCTTTGGGAACATGCGCCACAACAGCGAGGTGTCTCCCAGGCCAGGTGAGCATTGAAAGAGGCAAGCGGACGGGCTGGCTGGAACAGACAGGTACAGGGTGTCAGTGTTTCTAGACCCCAGGGAAGAGGTGCTGGGAGCACTAGGGCATTGTGTGAACGAAGCTATTTGCGTCTATTTGCATATATATTTGCATGTATATGCAACCGCACTTAAGTTGTGGTCCTCGGCATGTGCTGTATCATTGTGGTCCCCCAGGGCTTCCAAAGTTGAGTAGCCCTGAGTTACAAGCAGTGCTTTTTTTGTATTAAAAAAAAAAAAAGGTGCTGGTACTGCAGGGGAAAAGTTGTTGAGGAAAAAAAAAAGCTGGGGTGGGGCTGGCATTGCCCTTTTAAGACATGTAGCCCCTTTAAGACACACGGCCCCTCTGACTGTCAGACATTTGCATACAAAGGTGCCAGTACGCTCCGTTCTTTCCAGGTAAGCTCTGACTGGAGGTGTGGGCACTGCGTACCGGGCAGTACAGTCACAAGAAAAGCACTGCTTACAATGATGTGTGAACTTGAGGCCAGTGGGCGGGGGGGGGTGGGGGGCAGCCAGGAGGACTGGCTAACCCACTGCAGCTGGGCTGACATCGCTGGGAGGGATCCCCGTGGCCTGCCCGGATTCAAGGAGATCTGAGCTAAGGACCGCCTCAAGCCAGAACAGCTGGTGCATGTTGCTCCAAGCCACACTTCTTGCTCTGCTTGCTCCAGGTCCCTGCAGTCTGTCCCCCTGCTGTGGGACCTTGGGCACACATTTACATTCCCCTCGGCCATGCAGGGGCGCCCGGAGGTTTCATGAAGACTTGGGCGCCATAAGTTACCTGCAAGGCACGGGCCAGGACCCACAGAGCCGAGCGCAGACCCAGCGGAGGATGTGTGAACTTAATCACAGCAGGCTTTGTATGTATGTATGGGGGGGACTAGCCACTGATATCCCCGCACTGTCCGTGAGTGGCAGGCGGGCACGTCTCCCGGCTGTACCACTTGCATAACAGCCCAGCTCCGGTTGCATGAGGCCCTGAGCTCATGGGACAGGTGCAGCAGCAACAGCCAACCAGGGGAAAGGTGAGCCCAGGGAGGTGGCCAAGTATGGGCAGAAAGCAAAGTTAATCGCAGGGTCATCCTTCATCTGGTTGGGCGGCAGCAGCAACCTGCCCAGCATCCCTTGGGGAGCTCCGGGGCTGGACGAAGGAGAGTTTACCCACTAGCTCATGGGGCAGAATGGACCCAGGCTCCGGCAGGGATCAAAGCTCATTCACACAGCCACGTCCAATGAGTCTTCTGGGTCTCGGAGCCACCTGAAACAACCAGAGTGGGTCTGGGTCCGTCCACCTGTCTCCTCCGGCGCTTTGCTCACAGGCACCAGCAATTTCAAGGACAGGGGCACATGGTGCTGCATTTGCACATTGCAAGAGACAGTCCCTGTCCCGAAAGGTTTACGGTCTCTATTGTCAAGACAGCCGCAGGAGGGATAACTCCCATTCTACAGACAGGAGAGTAGAGGCCAGCAGAGACGGCCCTGGGCTCAGGTTCCATCTGAGTCGCTACCCTGCATGTTTGCCACTCTGCAGCCCTCACTGCAGGCCAGCCACAGAGATTCAATTCCAGGCTTGCCATTTCTTAAGTGGCATGCCCTTGGTCACTCAGGGATGCTGTGGCAGAGCAAGGACTTGAATCCAAGCACGTACCAGGGGTGGTGCAAAAGGCTCTCCTGTGTCCCTCCCCAGCAGGAACCAGCCTGAGGGGAGAGATGGGAGCCTTTTGCATTGAGCCTGTATCATTTCTGCAGCAGGGACCCGGCACGGTATGGCACTGTCCCTCCCTGCGCCTGCAGGAGGGGAAGCGCAGAGCACCAGCTGCTTCTGGGAACGAGAGGAGGTCAGGCTTGATGAGCAGGCTGGCCCCTTTCGGCCTCAAAGGCCACAAATCCTAATATTGTACGGAATGAGGGGAACAGGGCGGGAGGAGGCGAACGCACCAGCCAGCCCCCGGGCAGGCAGCTCCCTGCTTGCTCCGCCGCCCTGCTAGTCTCCGTGAACTCCATGCCTGCAACCCAAGCCTCTGGCTCACACATAAATACCACTGTCCAAGGCCAGGTGGCCCAGCAGAGCCAAGCTTCAATAAGAGACGCTGGTGAAGTTACATGAGGTGCTGGTCAGCAACAAGCCAGAAAAGGGAAAGAGACTCGGGCCGGGGGTTGGTGCCTGCTGCTGGCACAGGTGCCAAGATGCCATCAAGGCAAGTCCATAGGGCGGCCTCGCTTCTTGGGGAAGTTCCTACGACGGCCCAGCATT
The DNA here is from genome assembly GCA_032595735.1 of Pelochelys cantorii. NCBI lineage: Eukaryota > Metazoa > Chordata > Testudines > Trionychidae > Pelochelys > Pelochelys cantorii. Next base: position 20,079,891 of record CM064349.1, on the reverse strand, counting down.
CCAGGGGGTGTCTCTCCACAGCAGGTCCTCCCGGTGTTAGGGGTGTTACGGTTGCATCTAGGCCTCCCCTGAGAGCGGGGCTCCCCTGTGCGAGTTGCTACGCAGACATAGAAGGGATGTGTAGACACACACAGGCGAGCGGTGCCGGGGGGGGGGGGGGAACGTGAATTCACACCGCAGCTTGACATGGTCTAATGTAGGGGTGGGAAACCCTTTTTGGGTCAGGGACCACTGACCCATAGAAAAATCAGTGGGAGGGGGCCGCATATGAGTGAGAAACAAAAAAAGACCCCAAAAAACAAAACCCCCTCCCTGACGTGGCCCCCAACTGAGAAGCGGAAAGACATGCCCCACATTCCCCTCATGCACCAGAGCCTGGGGGGGGGGGAGCTGGGCTATTTTGTGAGGACCCCCTAGGCTCTGGGGTGGGGCCAAAAATCAGGGGTTCAGTATGTGGAAGGGGGCTGCTGGGAAGCAGGCTTGGGATGTGGGGATTGGTGGGTCTGGGAGGGTGCTGGAGCAGGCTGGGAGGGTGCAGCGGGCTGGGAACGAGGGGCCGCAGGGCTGGAGCACCAATGCTGACTCCCCAATACTGGGGGGAGTCTAATGGTTGGTGTAGCCAAGTCCCCCAGATGTCTCCTTTCTCAAGTTCCCTACCAACAGGATGGGGGGGGGCCTTCCTTACCTCACAGGGTGTGGGTGGGGGAGGATAAACACATTAAAAGGGTGGGAAGCCCTCAGAGTGCTGATGGGGACAATAAGCATCCCCAGAGAGAGCCATCTGTGGCTGAGAAACCAGGAGTCCTTGGCTTATAGTAACCTCGCTCCCTCCTTGTTCCAGATACGGGATCCTCAATAGCTTTGATGTTACAGTAGCTCTGATGGGTCTGCAGAATCTCCCAGACCCATCAGTCTGGCATTGCGGAGAGAGAGGGGCAGATTGCCAAGGCTCTGCTCAGTTCCCTGAGTGTAAGAGAGCCCCAGCGTCTGAGGGGCTAATGCGAGCTGTTTCGAATCTCCCCTTGCTCCGTTGGATTCAGGGGACGGGGAGGTTTATCAATTTTCCCTTACATTTCCGACACCTGCAAGCAAGAGACCTAGAGGGAGGCAAGGCCAGCTAGTCGGTATGCAGCCACTCAGGGCCTGGAGCAGAGAATTTCAGGTGGGGAGCAGCAGAAAGCTAGATACCCCAAGTTCCCAGGGCAGGGGCTGCTACAGAGGAAGCATCTCCTGCCATCCTGCTCTTGGGCCTTACCATGACCTGGAGGGGTAAATAGGTAGCACCCTGCACAGATACAACATTTGTACCTGCTTCCATATCTGCAAAACTGAGCTGCGGGTATCCGCACCCCTATTCACAGAGGCGGATGCCCATGGAGGGAAAGCGGATATCCGCAGTCACAGGGCTCTATAAATGGGGGCTGAGTCCCTGTGCCCATTCACTCTTGGTCCCTCTGCTGGGGCCCAACTGGATACCTGTTCACTACTGACATCTTAGCCTCCATTGTATCTTGTGGCGGTGAGTTCCGCAGGTCACCGGTGCCAATAATAATTTTAACGATGTTATGCATTTTACCTTGGAGCCTAAGAACCCTCGTCCTGGACCAGGACTCTGTGCTTTTAGTTTTACAGGGCGTCCCCTAGGCGGGAACTCAAACTGGACAGCCAGAGGTGAAAGACAATCCCCAGAGCCATCCAGCCCCTTGCCCAGATACAGAAGGGTATTTTTGAAGGTGTTCAATCAGCAAAAACCAACCAACCACCTCCCCGTCCAGCCATGCAGAGCAGCCTGTTTACTCATTCCAACCAGCCCAGCTGTCCTTGGGCAGCTTAAGTCTAAAGATACCCAAGAGAGAACGCAGCCCTTTTTCCAGGAAGCTGTTTACAGCCCCAGAGGCAGAAGAGGGAGACTTGAGATGGGGGGCTAGTCTGGGCAACTCAACTCCCTATAAGGAAACAGAACCAGATCCACTGGCAGCAACACGACACGGGGCCCTGCATTTGTTCCAAAGGAGCGACCCGGCAGCGCATTTCTGCCACTAAATCTGGGTGGCTGTCGGTCCGAGCCCGAGCTACTCCGGGGAAAGTGGCTATAAACAACAGCTTGTGTCCCCTGCACCCAGATAAACAAGGGGGCATCAGACACAGCTGCTGTTAACCCTTCCCCCACCGGGGCTTTTCTGAACAGGCAAATGTTTCTGAGGAGATCATCTGTCTGCCAGATCCATCCCAGTCACCCAACGGGGCCCATGCGTTCCTTGCCTGTAGAACCAGGCGTGGGAGAAGGAGGTGGGCGGGGATTTTCCCGCTGCGTGCCGCATGGGTGGGACGGAGATTGGAATGCTGCGTCCAGTTCTGGCCTCTGTATTTTTTAAAAGGATGTGGAAAAAATGGGGGGAAAGGCAGAAAAGAGCCACAAATGTTCCTGGAAGCTGGAGAAAATGTCGGCGAGACTTAAGTCGCTCTCTGCCAATCTACTGAGTGTGTCGTAAAGAACAGAAGAATGGCCATATGGGGTCAGGCCAACAGTCCATCGACCTGGGGTACGTCGACAGTGTACCGTGAAATGAGCTACGCAATTTGAGCTACGAAAATTGCATAGCTTATTTCGCAATAGTTTGTTTCAAAATCTGGCACTGTCTACACAGTGCTAAATTTCAAAATACATCACAATTCCAGCACCTTTCTTATTCCTAATATATTTCGAAATAACGGGCATGCTCTTAAGATGAGCAGAACGCTATTTCAGGATAATGGACGAACCTGAAATAGCGCTGCTGTGTAGACATACCCCCAGTGTCCTGTTTTCTGACAGCGGCCAATGCCAGGCGTTTGAGAGGGAATGAACAGAGCAGGGCAAATCACAGAGTGATTCATCCCTTGGCATCCTCTCCCAGCTTCTAGTAATCAGAGACTAGGAACAGCCAGAGCATGGGGGTTCATAACATCCCCCAGCAGTGAGTTCTGCAGGTTGGCTGTGGCATTGGGTGAAGAAGTCCTTTCTTCTGGCTGTTTTAAACCTCCTGCCTGTGAATTTCGGTGGGTGCAGCTTGAGAAGTGATCTTTATTGGGATGTCAAGAGTCTGCCAGGTATGATCCAGTGTGGGCAGGATAGAGAGAACTAGAGGCTGGATGTTAGTCAGATTCATTTAAAGGGGGACTTAGGAAACACTTTCCACCAGGGAGGGGGACTAACCAGGGAACGCACTGCCCAGGACACACTAGGCAGGGGGACGCACAGCTGGGGAATTTTCTAGCTCTTGCTGTCTCTAGTCCAGACCGGAGGTGTTTCTGGAAGATGCTTTAGCCACACGTCCGTGACAGGGCTCGAGACAGGGGTAACTGGGTGAGCTTCCCTGGCCTGTGAGGCCCAGGAGTTGAGATGAGATGGTGTAAGGGTTCCCACTGTCCTTACAAGCTCTGGACCCATTTCAGTCTGGCCCGGCCCCTCTGTGAAGTGCCCTCAGCGCTGGTGGACATCCCTGAAAACAGAGTTCTCTAGATCAGGCCCAGCATGTATCACACTGGTAGAGGCACAGATGTTTGTTTTCAGGTATCCCGGGTTGTTGTCAGGTATCAAGCTTGTTTAACCGCTAACTGCCAGAAGCTGAGAGTCGACTCAACAACAGGGGGTAGATCACGCAACGACAACCTGTTCTGTTCGCTCCCTCCCTGGCATTGGCCACTTTTGGAAGACAGGACACCGCGCTAGATGGACCTTTGGTCTGACCCTGTGTTCCCTGTAATGCTGAGTACTTGGGCGGCCATGCAGGAGAGATTCAAATGCTGCCCAGCTGATTAGCAAAGCGCCCACAGCTGGCGACAGGTGTTTCTCCTCGTGGTGCACATCTGCACATGCCTTAGTGCATAGAAAAAAAATTATTCTGCATGCAGATGGAAAAAGTTAGAGGGAACCTCGATCTGACCCGGTCTGGCCACTCTCATGTTCTTAACAGGCTGGAATGGCACTGAGCGCCCTGGGGCACTGGAGGAAAGGGGGCAACGTACCTATGTGTGGGGTGAGATCCCCTGCAAACCCATGGAGGTTGTTTCCTGGATCACCCAGACAGACATCCTCACCCTCCACAGGCCTCTCAGCCAGCACTAGCAGGAGGGCGGCATGTCGCACACTGCTCTCTGCGGCATTCAGCGGCACAGGATGACTTAATCCCTTGGCCGGTGGGCAGTGGAACAGAACTTGTTTTTCCCAACCTGGGGTCTGGCTGCCAGGCGTTATTCCTGGAGGGGGTTTTCATCCAGCTGTCACTTGCAAGTGCCGATCTGGGGCAAAGGTGACCCGGACGTCACAGCCGTGGCAGCTGCCAGCCTCTGCCACAAAGAGCTGCCCGTGTCGGTGGCGAGACCCAGCGACCTTACCCAGACAGCAATCCGGCCGCTGCAATAGTGACTCTCGCGCCCTGCACAGTTTTGGGGTCCTGCAGCCAATAGGGAGTGAGAGTCACCCCCACACGCCGCCTGCTGGCCCTTCTGGTGAACGAGATGCCCTCCCTGTTTTGCCGAAGGAACGAGATGGGAGATCGAAGCCTTAGGCTTTGAAGGGCTTGGAGCAGGGGAGATGGGGTAGCGAACAGCCTTCCAAAGGAGAAGAATTGAGGGGGCCAGATCCAGCCAAACTCCACAGCCTCCGAGGAAAGAACATAAGAATGGCCATACTGGGTCAGACCAAAGGTCCATCTAGCCCAGTGTCCTGTCTGCTGACAGTGGCCAATGCCCCAGAGGGAGGCATCACAACAGGTAATCCTCACGTGATCCCTCCCCTTTCACCCACTTCCAGAGAAACAGAGTCTAGGGACACCATTCCTACCCATCCTGGCTAATGGCCATTGATGGACGTAACTTCCATGAATCTATCTAGCTCTTTTTTGAACCCTGTTCGAGTTCTAACCTTCATCGCATCCTCTGGCAAGGAGTCCCACAGGTTGACTGTGCGCTGAATGAAGAAAAAATTCCTTTTGTTTTTTTTTTAACCACTTTTGTTTGTTTTAAGCCGTACAGACTGTCTCCTATTAGCTCTTGTGGCCTGAGAGCTCCTTAAAAATCAAGACACTAGGACGCTGTGTAGACAGGGTCGAATTTCGAAATAAGCTGAGTAATTTGCATAGCACAAGTTGCGTAGCTTGTTTCGAGGGCAGGGTGCTGTGTAGATGCACCCTAAGGTGCCACAGGACCGCTCGTTATTTTTAAAAGTTGGGGTTTGGTCTCCTAAGAGAATCCTGGGGGAATTCTGCAATTTTACCATGACTCCAAATACAACAATTGTAGACTTCCCCCAGGACTAGAAGGAACACACTGTCTAAACACAGCAGTTCATATCCCACCCCCCTCCCAATAATTTTACAAAACCTAACATGAACAGAAACATGAATTCTTGTGTAAGTCAAGAAAAACGGATTCTTTTGTGGGGGGAGAGGACAGAGGGGTGCTTCTAGAAACCCAACCACTGGAACCTTGGGGTAGTGTCTGCGTGCTAGAAAAATGCAACCGTCTGGACTCCAAAAGGGCACTGATCAATCATGTATCATCCTCCAACTTAAAAAAAAAAGGGAGAGGAAAAAGCTCAAGGGCAAAAAGCAAATCAGATTTTTGGGGAAGGGTTTTTTGGGAGGGGGTTGAAACACTCCCCCCGCCGATCTCTCTTTTAACCATTCGCCCTGCACCTGCTCAACTCTTAATTTTAGCTTCATTCAGAACAAATCATTTTTTAAAAAGGCAAATGAAATCCATCCAGTCACTCATCCCCCGGGATTGGCCAGGTAGGCTGTGCAAGGTCATTCTCTAGCAGACCACTTTTCAAAAACAGCAGCTCATCCCCCCGTCAGGGAGGGAAGGGCAGCAGGCACCCTAATGCTGCATGCCAGGACAGCAGTTAATCTTAGCTGTTCTGCTGCATCGCCCCTGCATGAAGCCACTTTGGGCAAAAGGCACCAGCATTGTTTTGAATGCTAGAGGCTCCCATGTAAGGTGGGCGGTTTTCCACCCACGTGATGTGTTTTGTCAAGGTCTTGGACTGGCAGCAGGAGACAGAGTCTTTCCTATCACGAGGCATCCACGGGGCGTCAGCTGAACGCAATGATGCACAGCAGGAGTGGGGAAAACAAGCAAGACGCCAGGGAGGGTAGGAAGCGTTCATCACACCTTAACCCATGCAGAGCAGCTTTGCATGGAACGTACGTCTACACAGCAGGGCGAACGCCGAATTAAGCTATGCACTTCAGCAGCGTCAACTGCGTCGCTGAAGTCGAAATCGCTTAATTTAGCTTTTGGTGCTGTCTACACAGCAGGAAGTCCGAGGTAGAACGCTCTTCCCCCGACTTCTCTTACTCCTCGTACAATGAGGGTTACAGGAGTCGCAGTAAGAAGTCCTCCTGCTCACCATTATGTTGAAATAACGGCTTGTAGCATAGACGCGGACTTTGTTATTTTGGAGCAATTCACGTTATTCCGAAATAACGCTGCAGTGTAGACATACCTTGAGTGTCGGAATCACCAATTTCACGGATGGGGATAGCAATTTGCCCCAATCAACCAAGCTTCATCTATATGGCAACACTATTTTGGGAGACTGGAGGTATCCCGCATGAGCTATTCCGCGTCTTTTGAGTGCGCCCATGATTTCGAAATATAACAGGCGCGCTATTCCGACGTCCCTGTAAACCTCATTCCACGAAGGCTAAGGGATGTTTCGGAACAGTGCTGCATTTTGAAATTTGCCACTGTGTAGACAGCAGCGAATTTCAAAAATAAAGCTCTTTCCAAATTACCTCGAAGGAAGCTACGCAATTTGCGCCACTCCAATTGCGCCGCTTATTTTGAGCTCCGGGGGCTGTGGAGATGCACCCCCGGAGATTAGACAGCAGGTCTCTTTACTTCAAATTCAGCACCTCTACCTCCTGCCCCCAGCTGGCACGCAACCCAAACGAGGAGGTCACACGAGGGTCTTATTCAGACAGACCCACAGGTCACTCTGAGAAAAAAAAAAAGTCAGACTCTGTTGCGATACAAGGCAAAAAAAACAGACCCACTGGGCAGGGTTTCATACTACAGGAAGAATTTTAAGGGCATCAAGGGATGCTTAGAAAAACTGCAATGATGGGGCCTTCTCCAAGCCTCTCACTGGTAACAAAAGCCCAGCATTGCTGCAGGAGGGAAGTCTGCCTTTCTAAGCCTTGTTTTATAGTCAGGTGGATTATACACATGGGCTTCCTTTTAAAGCCCCAGGGAATCATTTCTAGCCTTGAAAGAGCAGAGAAACAGGTCTGATCACAGGATTGTCGCCACCTAATGCCCAAAGAGGGTTCATCTCCTGTTGCTTTGGCCGTTGGGGCACTGAAAAAGGCTTTGAAGGACAGGAAAATGTTTTCTCGTGCTCCCCATCGGTCTCTGTCTATCGCTTCTCATCTTAGGCTTAGGCGGCAAGGGGCATGGGGCACAGCTGCCTTCATTTAGTGCCATGAGTCTTGGACGGTGCCTGGAACTCCAAGGTGTGAGCCAACATGATAAATCATCAGGGACTCACCTACAGAAATCCATCAAGACTGCCGTTAGTTAGAGCGGAGGCACTTCAAAGGGGGCCGATTTTCAGCCCGGGCTAAGCCCCCACCCTGTGAAAAATCAGGCCCCTTTTAGAGACAGCAAGCTAGAGCCGCCAAAAAAACCCCCAAAAACCCACACAAACCACCAGAGTTGTTGACTCAAGTCCCACGACTTGAACTCGAGTCCAACTTAAGTTGCCTCGGTGACTTGACTTGAGACTTGACTCGGGTTCATTGTTTGCGACTTGAGATTCGACTTGAGACTTGCTGATTTTGTTAAATCGACTTGGTGAAAAAATTGTCAGAAAATGCCGATATCACTGGCTTGTACAAAAGTGACTTGACATTTTTTAAATTAAGACTTGAGACTCGACTTGGACTTGACAATGACAACTTGAAGACAACACTGCAAACCACTAGCCCCTTTCTGAAAGCCTGCAGGGCCGGATTCTGGTCGCCTTACGGGTCATTAGTCTGCAAGGCGACTGAATGGGATCGAGGAAAGTGACTGGCACACTTTAATGTCAATCGGGGCGTCAGAACCAGCCCCAAATTTGTAACATATCCCTGAGGGGAGAGGAGGAAGATGGGCAGGTCTTATTGACACTACAGGTTGAATCTCTCTAGTCCGGCACCCTCGGGACCTGACCTGTGCTGAAGTAGGGATGTTAAATGACGTTTAATCAGCTAATCGACTAATCGATGGAATTTCCATTACCGTAGCTGATAAGAGGGGGAACTGCACAGCCGCAGCGGGGTTAACCCCGCTGCGGCTCTGCCTTTTAAATGTATTAGGAGCCACCAGGTTCTTCATACATTTAAAAGGCTGAAGCGCAGTGCGGTGGGGGGGGGGGGCGGGAACAGGGTGCAAGCTGGGAATCATCTGATTCCCAGCTCATACCTGGTCCCGCACTATGCCTCTGCCTCTCCTGCCCTCCCCACCGGCGCCCCCCCAGCACCGGCTCCTGCTCCCCCTCGCCCCCAATTGCTGCCTCTCTCTGATAGAGGCAGCAAGGGCGGGAGGGGGAAGCAACTAGTCGAGTCACTAGTCGACTAACCAGTAAGCATATAGGCGATTAGTCACTTACATCCCTATGCTGAACCAGAGAATTTGCCAGACCATGGGAGGTCAATGTTGTCTGGCAGCATTACCCACACTTCCCCTGCTTGCTGGGCTCTGAGAAGACATGGAGGGGTAAATTAGAGCAAAAGAACAGCACAGAACCCTGAGAACCAGGACTGGTCATTGTAAATAAACTTTATGGGACCATGGGAAACATGGCCACACTCCTGGTAAGTGGCCATCCGGCTAACACAAATCATGCCGGACCACGGGTGTTGCCAGACCAGAGAGGCTCGATCTGTAGAAATATGGCTCCATTATCTTCCACTCTCATTCTTTATGCCTCAGTTCGCCAAGGCCAGTTGCAGGGCGTTATCTGAAGCAGGAGAGGAGTAGAAACCAGGAGTCCTGACTCCGAGTCCTTCCACCACTTTGCTACCAATCCAAATGCGTCAGCACCTAATTCAGCTTAGAACAGCAAAAGGAAATGAACCTGGAGAAGAGCTGGTGCTCGGGTGTCAACCGCCCTGTCCCCTCCACTGATCAGTTTCTAGCAAATCCCCCCCAGGCCTCAAAAACACCTTCCCTCCCAAACTCTTGACTACAAATATATATTTATTTTTAAAGGAAACACTGGGCTAGAGCCTCAGCTCATTTCAACGGGCCAAATTTACTCTAGCTGAGGCTCTGACCTTTAATCCCTTAGAATAGATGCTGAATCTTATTTGTGAAAGAAAAGAAAAAGAAAGAAAAAGAAAAATTGATTCTGGGTGCTTTTTGTTATGACACAGGTGGTAAAAATAGAAAGGCGATGTTTCATGAGTCAGAACCCCTCCTCCCTCTGTGCTCCATACAATTATTATGGCTGATCTCAGGCTCCTGGGATGGGAAGTAGCCGGGATTGGCTGGAGGAAGATCAGCAGCAAGGAGATTGGAGCAAAAGGCTGTTGCATGTGAACAGCACATGCAGCCCGCATGCTCTTGTGAAGGAGAGGGAGGGTGGTTGAGTTGTTAAGTAGTAGTTTTCTTTTCCTCTTTGTGGTTGGGGTCAAAACTAGGTCCTTTCCTCCAGCTCTTGCTCAACCCCCGGGCCTGGAGGTGGAGGTGTGCCAAGCCTGATGATTTCTTCCTGTACAGCAAGAGCGGACACCGACATCTGTTGGAGAGAAGAGCTTGGGCGTGTTGTTGTTTTCTCTGCCTCTCTACACCAGAGAGCACAGCAGGGCTTATTCTTGGACACGCGCTCAGTAACAGACGCGGCATCCCAGAAGGGATGGAAGATTCCAGGCCTCCCCTGCGTGAGGAAGAAAGGAGGCAGGAGAACAAGGGGGTGCCTGATGAAACCGCCAGTCCCCGAGTGGTTCCCATGCTGGGCAGTGCAGGACCAGATGGCGTACGAGACATCTGGAAAGAGACATTCGGAAATCTACCTGCAAGGGGGACCCATCTGCCTAAAAGTGTGACCCGAGCGTCTCCCACTGCCTTTGGGTCTCGGTGTGTTCTCCTGGGCACGGCTCGGGGAGAATTTCATTCTTTATATTACAGTAGCACAGGGCTACTCAACTTTGGAAGCCCCAGGGGCCACAACGATATTCACGGCACATGCCAAGGGCTGCAACGTAAGTGGGGTTGCACAGCCATGCAAATATATATGCAAATATATGCAAATAGCTTCTTTCACACTGACGGGCATGAATACAAAGTTTAACGCCAGACTACACAGCACGCAGGCCCCGTTGAAGTCAGTTCTGCTGATAGTAATAAAATGCAATATTTACCCAATTTCCACCCACAGGACAGCGCTTTTGATGAGCAATGACAGTCCAGGAATTTAACTACTAAAACGCATAGCAACAGAAGCCCAGTATATTGACTGCTTTTTTGGTTTGGCTCCCACCCGCGGGCCGTGTGTTGAGCCCCATGTAAACCCAAACTGCGTCGCAGGCCGCAAACAAACCAGACGCGTGTTGAGTAGCCCTGCGGTAGCACAAGGCGCTCCATATGGACCGGGACTCATGGTGCTAGGCGCTGTACAAATACAGAAAAAAAAATTGCCAGAAATTGCTGGTGTTTCTACTAGGGATGTGAATGGCTAACTGGTTAACCTGGTAACAGTTAACCGGCGGGGGCCGGAACAGCTCCCTGTCTGCCATGGGCGGGGGGGCTGCTCCTGCCCCGTGGGGCCCACCACACGTGGTGCGTGCTCCAGTTCAGCCAGAGCAGGCCTGGCCCGGGTGCGCTGTGGGCAGCAGCCCGCCCTCCCCCCATTTAATCAGTTAATAGGTTAAACATAAGGCTTAACCAGTTAACTAATTAAACCCGATTTTACATCCCTAGTTTGTCTACCTTTTCAGGTTGGCCGCCCCTTGTTTGAAAAAGCAAACCAAAAACACCCCTTTCCCAGGACCGCCCTCCAGTGACTTTGAGAGACATAACAATAATCCCTAATGGGTCTCCTGCAAAGATCCCAAAGTGCTTTACAAAAGGAAGTCAATGCCATGATCACCCTTTTAGGGCTAGGGAAACTGAGGCGCAGAGCGCCAAAGTGATTTGTATAAGGGCACAGGGCAGCGCAGCCCAGACTAGACTGCCGGCTCCTGTCTCCTTGGCCAGGCAGCCAATCCAGTGGTCAACCAGCAAGGCCACACCGTTTCCCTAGAAGAGGCGCTATCAGTTTTGTGTGTGAGGAGAGATCAGCAGATACCTGACCTCGAAGAGGAGGATGTGCCGGCAATGAGATTTTTTTTGCTTTCGACTGGGATAACGTTTTCAATACCTCCCCCTCTGGTACCCCTGGGTTTGGGACCCACCCATTGAGAAGCCCTACCCTAGTCCAACAGACTGTTCCCAGTGGCGTCCAACACCAGATGTTTCAGAGGGAAAGTACACGGAACTCCAAAGAGCACTATGGTAGTCCTGAGACACCCCCCCCCTTCCCCCCGTTTGAGATCAGCATCCCATTGTGCCGAGCGCTGCCCAGACACCAAGCGAGAGGCGAGCCCTGCCCTGAAAAGCTCGCTATCTAAATCAACGAAGGACGGGTCTCTCCATTTGACACATGGGGAAACTGAGGCACGGAGCAGTGGCGATTTGCAAAGTTGCCTTTGGGATTCAGGCTTAGTGATGGTGGCACCGACACGCCAGGTGGCTGTTTTGAAAATCCTATCCTAAGGGACTTGCCCAAGGTCACCCCGGGGAGTTTGTGGCAGAGCCAGGAACTGAGCCCAGTTCTCCGGAGACCCAGTGCAGTGTGTTCACCATAAGCCCTTCGATCAGTGGGCGTAGACAGTCAGCTTTTGGGGCAGAAATCTGCCTGGGCTGTGAAGCACCTAGAATTCTCCTACAGCTGTAATGAAGTAATCCCAATTCGTCTTAGCACATAGCCTGGGGGTTATTCTGGACCAAATTTAGCTGCCCTTTATCCACCTCCAGCCAAATGCCTCTTGAAGTCATTGGCTGAAGCAGTGTGGTGCAGACACTGGTTATGACTGTAGCAAACCTACCTCTTGGAGAAACGGCCACTAAGAGGACAGAATTCCTCTGTCAACCATGTGGCGCAGCAGTGGGCAGCCTGTGGCAGCCTGTGACCCACGAGACATTTTGTTTCCCGTTGCCCACGCACAGGATGGCCAGATTCTGCTGGCTTTCGTCCATGTTGGGTTTTTTCCTACTGGTGTTACTGACGTGATACAGTCGTGGCCCACTCACTAGCCTAGATTGCCATTCACTGTTGTGGTCTCTCTCCTGGGGCTTGGCTTGATAACATCTCTCGGGTTAACCCTGGGCGACAATGTTCCCTCTAATGTTTTCCATCCATGTGTGGAATACATTTTGTTCTGTGCGCTGAGGCATGTGAAGATGTGAACCACCGGTAAAAACACAGGCTGTAGGAGATCTGCTAATCAGCTGGGCAGCACTGGACTCTCTCCTGAGCAGCCGCCCATACACTTCGCTTACAGGGAACACCGGTGACAAAGCTTGGTGGGTCTGATTTTTCGGTGGAATAGACCCAGACCTTTAGACCCTTTCCCCTCCAGATGCAGCCTGCCCCTGTTTAACTGGATTTCCCTCTCCTTCTCCCTCCCTGGCTTGTAGCAAACAGAATCAGAGGCTGCCCGGCTCCCTCCCTTCACTGCTGCCTAGCAGGGTGCCCACTGGCACTGGATTTGTGCAGCCCTGGGAGCGAAGCTTTGCAGGGCCTGCCAAACGAGCTGCCCCAGCAGAGCCAGCTATGCTGGGAATCTCTGGTAGCTGAATCTGGTTTCCTGCGCAGAGGGTGAGGGAGGGAACCTGCCCTTAGCATCTCTCAGCAGACAGTCTGAGCACGTCTACACAGCAGGGCTAACGCCGAAATAACTCGGCTTTTGGCGCTGTCCACACAGCAGGAAGTCCGAGGTAAGGCGCTCTTCCTTCAACTGTCTTTACTTCTCGTGCAATGAGGGTTACAGGAGTCGGAGTAAGCAGTCCTCCCACTCGACATTATTTCGAAATAACGCTACTGTGTAGATGCGCCCACTGAGGCCTGAACAGGCCAGTGGAAACCTCTCGCCCCCTCTGCAGTCTGGCTCTCTGGGGCAGGGGTGCTGGGAGAAAGGGGGTGGAACTTCCACTTCCACTGGCCAATTAAGTTAGTTTTCGAAAACTTCCAGGAAAGTTCCATTCCAGAGCCCAATTTTGCAGCTCGCGGTTTCTCGGTGAAACGCTGCATTTATAACACCTCGAAGCACCTAAATTAGTAGCTTCATAGTTCTGTCTGTCTCCCCCCCATCCCCGAGAGGGGGAGTGGTTTGACAGCCTTTTTACAGTGGGGGAAACTGAGGCACGGAGAGGCAATTTGTTCTGCCTAAGATCACATAGCCAGTCCTGGGCAAAGTGAGGAGCAGAACCCAGGAGTCCTCTGCTCTCCCTACTAGACAACACTCCCTTCCTCTTTGCTGCTTTTACCCACCTGCTCTCCCACACCTCTCTCCTGGCCTCATTCGGTGTTTAGCTCCCCGTTGCTGTTTGAATGGATGCAACAGTATGGACTTAGCTCTGCTTGGAAATTTACCAAAAATCATTTTTTCCGGAACAGCTATTTCAATACAAACCCTCCACTTAGCTAGTCTGCTCCCTTCCGAAAAGTAAACAAGTCCTAAGACGGGGAGGCCCTTATGAATCAATAGATCTCAAAGGGGTTGGCAGAGTAGTGAAGCCTGTGGTAGGGAGGGGGAAACTGAGGCACAGCAATTGGTGCGGGGGGAGGGGAGGGAGCGCATCCTAGGCTGTGAAGCGTCTGCTTCCTGACCCACATGGTTTCCCAATTCACGGGGAAGGGAGAATGAGAATGCGTTCGAATGGGGGCTGGACTCGATGACCTCCTGAGGTCTCTTCCAGCCCTAGGATTCTGTGATTCTATGAATGCCAGCCACAGAGAGGGTTGCCAGCCCAGCAGGGCTGTCCTGCAATCTCCAGCCATGAAAAAAGATTAAACTTTAATTAACGATTATGACACAGGCCGAAACTGCCAGGAATACGTCCCACCCAAACTGGCAGCCCTGGCCAGAGAGGAGTGTTCCTCTCGGTTTATGATCAGCCCCCGGAGATGGGGCTTTTTCAAGAAAGGGTTCACTGCATCATCAGTTTGAAGTTCCCCTAGAAAGTGGATGGCGAGGGTAACAATCGCTTTCAACCAGTTCCTCCAGCTGCCAGCTTTTCCCAGGCATCTCCAAAGCCAGAAACAACCGGCTGTGACTCATGGCCGGGAGTGGAAACTGCCTGTTCCCTGCATCTCAGGCACATGAGGCATCAAAAGCAGAAGTCAGAGGGAGGGGCTGGAAGAACCAAGCCCAGAGCATGCAGAGGATGTGTGAGCACCCATGTGAAAAAGGGCTCCAGCCTATCAGGAGGCGCCTGATCCTACCAACCGGCCAATCAGCATCCTCCTGCACTGCGTGCCCCAGTGAATGGTGCAAGACAGGATCCCAGCCCAGTTGTGGGAAAGGGTGAGTGAGTGGGTGGGTGCTGGCCTGACCCTCTGAGAAAGCAGCTCTGCTGCTGCAAGAGGAGCAGCTCCTGGTGGCAAAGTGCAATGGGTTCAGGGCACCGTGCTGTGGGCCTGCACCAGCCTCCTGCTCAGCTGGCAGAGGACAGCTTGATTCTCTTCCCAGCTGTGCCACTGACTCACTGTGGGACCGGTGCCTCAGTTTCCCCCATTTTCCAAAGGGGGAAACTGAGGCACAGGTCCCGCAGTGAGTCAGTGGCACAGCTGGGGTCTCTCTACCCACCCACAGGGCAGGTATTAAGGGGCTTTCACACACACACACACAGGGCCGAGTGTTGTAAACACAGAGTGTGAGAAAGAGTGCCCCACAAATGCTTGCGTTCAAAGGGGAACTTTCCTGAAGTTTTCGGAAAGGAATTTCATTGGCCGGAGCCTCAGGACGTAGGGTAGCTGATGATGAAGCACACACAGGATAGGGATAGGGTTCTCACCCCTGCCACATAGTTCCTCTGTGACCTTAGGCACGTCACTTAGACCCAGATCCTCACTCACGCCCACTGATTTCTGGGAGTTCGGCACCTACCTATCTTTTGAGGCCCCATGCCTTAATCTGTCTGTGGCTCCCTTCCCTGAGAATAACACTGCCCTGCCTCACACAGGGGCTTTGCAGGGACCAGGCTGTGCTCAGATGCGACGGTAACCAAAGCCAATCTCTGCTAGATCCAGAGAGAACGGGCTCTCCTGGGCACAAGGAGAATGGGGCCCTTGGGGGTAAGACTCTGGATGGAAAAATCCAGGCCCTGGGCTTCTAGTTCCGCCTCCGGGCTGCAGAGAGAATTGGGACCCGTCCATCAGCGTCGAGGTAGCGTGTGGGGAGCCCAGCACGGCGCCAAAGCAAACCCTGGATTTCCACAGATGTCCGAGTGTCCTGCAAGGCCGGGGAAGGTCAGCACAGCTTGCGAGCCTGTCCGGTATAAGGCGGTACGGCCGCCCCCGCTCTGGTACACATCAAGCCCAGTGAGGAAAGGGAGGCAGAGCCAGGAACAGGGCGCTGGAATCCCAGGTATTTCCACAATTCGTGTCCGTCTGTGCCACGAAGCTGGGACAGACGCAACCCCCCCGAGTGAGTCAGCCAGGTGTCAGCAACCATCTCTGGAGCCCGTAGCCTGAGGCAGGAGCGCTGCAGAGCAAGGCCGCGGACTCACCGGGAGCACGGCCGCCCCACCACCCAGCCAGGGACGCTGGCTGCTCTTTCCCAGCCTGGGGGCGAGGCGGGGCAGCGGCGATATGCCTGTGGCTCCAGCCCCGGGGAGACTAGGAGAAAGGGCCAGCAGCTCCACTTAGTTGCCCTTCAGCTCTTGTGGCAGGACCTGGGTCCGGGTGCAGCTTGGGCCTTAAAGCAATGGTGGGCAACCTGCATGCAGCTTGTCAGGGTAAGCCATTGGCGGGCCACTGGACAGGCTGTTTACCTTGCATCCGCAGGTATGGCCACCTGTGGGGTACCACCTGCCCCCTCTCCCCCCCGCCGTGCTCCTATCAGAGACAGCAGCACAGGGCGAGGTGCAGGGGAGGCTGCCACAAAGCAGCCTCTGTCCACAGGGGGTCCCAGCTCCCCACTGGGACCCCCCTGCGGACAAGGGCTGCTGGACCCAGCACGAGCTGGAACTGAGCAAGCCCGGCTCAGTCTCGGCTCACGCCGAGTCCAGGACCTAACCCCACTGTGGCTCTGAAGTTTAAATGTACTGAGAGCCAGCCCGCCTGGATCTTACTACATTTAAACTGCAGAGCCGCAGTGGGGGGTAGCTCCCAGACCCGGTGCAAGCCAGGATTCAGGCTTCCTCCCTTATCGACTAATTGTGTAGTCGATAGAAATTCTATCGACCACACAATTAGCTAGTGACTCACTTGCTAACATCCCTGCTTTCAAGAATAACTGCCTGTTCTTGTCCCAGTATCGCTGCACTGCTGAGGGGTAGCAGATGAAGGGCCTTGCACGTTGCCAGGTGTGACTGGTGTGTTTACATGACACATACCAGTCCTAGGACAGAGGAGGTCAAACAGCATGGAGGGATAGCTAGTCCTTCAGGAATGCCAAAAACTGGTCCCAGAGAGCAGCCCCAGGCAGACCCAACTGTGCCATCTATACAGAACTTTTTAGGACCAAGATCAGAGGACACATGAATTTCTTCCAATCTAAAAACTTGCTCGCACACGACGCTCTCTCATTTGGAAGGTGCCGCCTGTTGACACATACAATCACCACAACGTTGCAGCCCAAGGCTCCTGAAGCACTTTGCAAACCATGCAGGGGTCACCTCACTTACCTGTGCCATGCAGCCACTTCTGGGTTGGGACACGGCAGCTGTTTAACACGGAGCAAAGCAACGGAACAAAGATTGCAACCAGTTGAAAATACTGGGCAAAGATAAGGTGGCAGAAATGTGGTTACCCTACCTGGAATCTGGCCAGATCACTGGCGCCATGGGAGCGTAAGGGGGCAATCGGATTATAAGGGACTGAGATCTCAGTTTTATTCCTCAGAGAGCTGCTCATAGACCACAGCCAAGCTAGATGGGCTAGATGGGAAGAGCGCCCCCTAGTGAAGCCTGAGCAAAACAGCACGTTGTCTCCTAGGCAGTGATTCAGGACTGACTCAGAGGAAACAGGACCGTACACAAAGTCACCAAGCTTCCCGCAGCACTTCGGTTTCTCTCCTACGCACGTGCTAACCACACCTGTGCCCGTTTAGCAAGGGTGGGAACCATTTTTGGATGGGGGGGGGGCTGCTGACCCACAGAAAAAAAAATCAGTCGGGGGCCACAGAAAAGTGAAAAGCAAACCAAAAACCAAACGCCCCTCACTCCTGAGGTGTCCCCCAACTGCGAAGGAAAAAGACCCTCCCCACATTCCCCTCGCACATCAGAGCCTGGGGGGGGGGAAGGCTAGTAGATTTTGTGCCCCCCAGTCTCTGGAGTGGGGCCAAAATGAGGGGTTCAGTGTGTGGGAGTGGGCTGCCTGGACGCAGGCTTGGGCAGGAGCAGGAGTGGGTTGGGGGTGGGAGGCAGAGTGCAGGAGCGGAGGGGAGGTGTGGGGGCTGGGCAGAAAGGTGGGGGCAGGAGCAGGTTGGGGGTTGTGGGGTGGGAGAGTGGGCAAGAGGGGGTGCAGGAGCCTTTTCCACCCCCCCTCTGCCCCCACCAGGCACAGCCTGTGGATCAGATCCAGACCCTGACTCCAGCCTGTGAGGCTTGTTCCCCCCTCCCTGGCACCTGGCGCTCCAGCACTGCAGGGGGAGACTGGAGGGGAGGGGCTGCATGGTTGGAGCACCAGCACCGGCTCCCTGATGGGGGGGGGGGGAAGCCTCACGCCTCAGGGGACAGGTCCAGGCAAGCCCGGGGAAAGATCCAGGCCTTAAGGTTCCCAGCCCTCTGCTGTTGAGCTGTGGAGACCTTGTGGCTAGCACCCTGCGAGGTTTCGCAGTCAAGCGCAGCACAAGCGGTTGCCTAGAAAGCAGGACGGTACACGCAGAGCATTTTGGGCACAGAGGGAAAATTCAGTATCTTTCTACAGCCATCTGCACATGCAGCTGGAAGCTCTGCCTGGCTCAGCCCAGCCCCACTCTGATTGGAGGGCGTCCTTCCTTCACATGAGCGGCCATGCAGCAGCCGCATGCTGCTTGTTGACTTCAAAGAAACCACCAATGACAGGTCTCCTCTCTGTTTGCATGGTTTGTGGGTTACTGGGCAAGAAGAGAACACCACAGCCCTGAAACTCCTGCGTAGCAACCAAAACACTGAGCAGGTGTGGGCAGAGATAGGCAACCTGCAAAATGCGCGTGCTACTCTGCTGATTAAAGTCCCTTACTTACCATTTCTGTGCAATACAAAAACAGGCAGAGAAGGGGGAGGGGGGAGAGTGTGTTGCAGAAAAGAGAGGCTCCGGAATTAGACAGATTCAAGGACAGCAACCAACCTGGGGATTCCACAGCTGCAGGTTCTAACCTGTGGAACTCAGCGCCACAGGATATTACTAAAGTCATGCTGTGGAATTCATATGCATGGGCTTGGGTATTCTAAATGAAGCATGTTCCTGAAGGCTCTGCCGCAGAACTTGCTACTATATGGAGTATTAATAAGGCCATCTATGGAATGTGTTGCTGTCACACTGGGTCCCAGATGGGTTATTGGCTGTGGTAACTGAACCCTGCAGAAGCTCGAGCCTCTTCTGCAAGAGAAACCTGGTAGCCAAAGTGACATCAGGCTTTATATGTGGCCCAGCTACCCCGAGAGAAAGCACGACCACCTTATGGCGCGGGGTCTGCAAATGATTGCAGAGGTTAACCAGTGGATCAGCTATTGCAGGGTGTAACCAAGTAATTTATGGAACACCCTGCTGCAGGATGTGGTGATGGTGGTGATGAATTCCTTCAGTGAGCTCAAACCAAACCAAAAAACCAGGAGACAGGGTCATTAGGACAAGGCTATTCATCCCCTCGCTTCATGGAATTAATTAACTGGCTTAGAAGAATCAGGAAAAGAACAATTTCTCTCTGCTTCCAAAGGACTGTGGGGCCCATCCAGATGGCACTTTCCACCAAGATCTCCTCGGGGTGTCTCGTACGGAGGTGCAGCAATACAGAGAGGACTCGCAGTGGGGAGTCAAAAGCCATCATACACCCTGCTTCCATCCACCTGCTCCTGGCCTGCCCTCCCCTGCTCTGTGCCTCAGTTTCCCTTCCCACCCTCAGCCTGTTTAGCTGGTAGGCTCTTCAGATCAGGGCCTCTCACTGTCTCCAGCTCTCCGGGCCTTGATCTCACCCGGGCCCTGCAGAAAACAACTATAAACAGTGCTGAGATGTTAGCAGGGGGTTGTGACCGGCTCCCTCCTAACCCCTCCTTTCAACTTCAGGGGGGTTGCAGCTAGAACCCGGTTCACCACGTTCATCCCTAGGGGCTTTTTTGGAGGTGAAAATAATAAACCTCCTGGTTAATATCACAGCTACTGCCAGCGCCTCTGTGCTACCAGCCAGACATAGGAGCTCTAACAACCCAAAGGGTCTAATGACCCATCTTGCAGTGTCCCTATAGGATTCTACAGGACACGGACTCCTCCTGCCCTATTAGGGATGGAAAGGTGTTGCAAAGGACATGTGCTCTGCATGCTGGCGAGAAGGCCTCAGAATTGCCCCGCAGCCTTGACACCGGAGATAAGGGGCAGAAAGGGCAGGGCTAGGAGCAGCCAGGCAGCGTGGGGCTCTGGTGAGAATTTAAAAGGCCTGCCGCCTCCAGGCCCCTTTAAATCACTGGACCCCAGGGAAACTGCCCGCTTGTCCTGCCTCCCCTGTTGGCAGCCCTGGGTGCCAGTAACATATAGGCAAACGCACCCCCTCCCCCCATTACCAGCTGTTGCCATGTTATCACAAGCACTATTGGGTGGTTTGGTTTTGTTCACGCCCCAGTGCCGGGAGTCCCTGATGTGAGAACGTCTCGTTAAAACGAAAGCTGCGATAACCCTGAGCGGAGATCCCTGAGATGGCAGAGAAAAACCTTCTTGCCTTTTTCAGTGCAACTCCAGCGCCAGGCAGGCAGAAGCATTGGCACCAGTGGAGCATGAGGCCAGGCACACCTGCCTCTGGATAATCAGTCCTCCATCTACATTCCCACAATGCAACATTCCCCTTCAAGAAGGGGCCTGGCAGAGAGTAAATCCTTCCTAGCTCCTGCTAGTCACTTTTTCTCAGCAGAATCTCGCAGCGCTTTACCCAGGAGGTATCACTGTATCCCATTTCACAGGTGGAAAAACTGAGGCACGGAGCAGTGACACAAATTGCCCAGAGTCACCCAGCAGGCCAGTGGCAGAGACAGAAAGAGAAGCTAGCTCCATACAACCCCCCTCCCCCCCCTTAGCCCCGCTCCAGGTCTCCAAACAGTTCTCTATGTCCACTAGGCTACACTGCCTCTCTGGCAGCAACTTTTGGAAGGGATATTAAAAGTTTGGTTTAAGCCCTGAAACTCCTCTATTAATTAGAGACAGGGATGTAACCTATGCCAGTGGTGCAGGGAGAGTGGGGGGAGGGGGGATTATCTCCTGCTGCCACAGGGCTCTTTCTCCTTCCTCTGAAATATCAGAAATGAAACACTAGACTAGACGCACCTCAGGTCTGTCCAAATCTGGAAGTTCCTGAGAGAGCTGGGAATAGAACCCAGATCAGCCACAGATCGAGGTGGGGGGAGGGGTGGGGGAGTTCCATGCCTCAGTTTCTCTTCCTGTAAAAGGTTCAAGATAACTATGGCACGGGTGGAGTGACATTAGCACCGGGCTCTTTTGAGACCTCTCCATAAGGCGAGCGAGTGCTGGACAAAACGCCAAATCCCCTTCAAAACCTTTGGCTCATGAGTTCACCTGGAACTCCCCATGGGAGAGAGGCTGTTCCTGGAATAGCCCATGCGGCAGGCGGATTTATATTCTAGATACGCGATGAATCAGCAGCAGCCGGGAGAGTTACTAGGAACCTGAAAGTAGGTGGGAGCTTCACTGGGACTGAGGCTTGGCATAGCCTAGGGATAATTAGGCAACAGACCCAGAAAAAAGGCGCTTTGCAGGAGGGGGAAGCAAGACCAGTTACTCACAAGCAGGGCTGCGGATTTTTCCACAGCATTTTTTAAGCAAAAAGAAAAAATCTTTACCACTGATTTGCTGGGTGATCTCGGCTAAGTCTCTTTCTCTGTCATCACGGAGGCGTGGGGAACCCCGAGGTGCTGACATAGGCGCAGGGGCAGCCTGGGCGTATAGGCCAACTCGGCCGTCGCCTAGGGCGCCGTGTTAAACGGGGCACCCAATGATGAAATAACGCCACTGAGGGCTGTGGAGGCGGGGGCGCCGATCGAGCATGCCACCTGGGGCGCCAGCTGCCAGCAGCCCGCCTCGGGCTGCCCCTGCATAGGCATGGGAAGTAGGAGAGTGGGGGGATGCTGCAGCACCCCTAGATTTTGCACCCACCTTTCCTGCACCTGGGGGCCGGCTCCTCCAGCCCCAGTTCCTGGATTCTGGGCAGCCCCCATAGGGTTCTACCAGCCCCAAGCATTTTGCATCCTGCCAGGTCCGCTGTCCCGTGGGGTTCCATCACCAGTCAGCCCCATAGACTCCATCGGCCCTGGGGCTCCCATGACCCACTGGCTCCGCACGGCTCCACCAGCCCCAGGGGCCTGCCGTTGGCCCAGGGCTCTGCAGCTGCCCCCAGTCTGGGGCAGTGAGAGTTGCCAGCTCTCCCAGACTGGACCCCATTTGCAGCAATGGAGTCTGGTCCAGTCAAGCTTGCAACCAGATCTGAACAGGTCTAAAGGAGGGTGCCGCTCAGCACCCCCACCCCAAAACCAGTTCCAGCGCCCCTGGCTGCTCAGAACTCACACGCAAGGTTGCAATACTCAGACTATATCTAAACTACACCCCTCTGTTGGCAGAAGGATGTAAATTAGATGTATCAAAAGTGCAAATGAAGCCGGGATTTAAATATCCCGTGCATCATTTGCATAATGGTGGCCACCGCTTTTTTTCGAAACAGGGCTTTTTGAAAAAACCCTGCAGTTTAGACGAGGCATTTTCAACAGAAATGCCCCGTTTTGAAAGATCCTGCACTCCTCATTTACACTCTACACTACAGGGAAGCCTGGAAATTAGTCTGAGACCAGCTCTCTTAATGTGGACGCGCTACCTCGATTTACAGCCCAAGGAGGCATTGGGAAGGAATTACTTTGAATGACTCCAGGGGAGGAGCGATTTCGAAATAGCAGCAGTGGAGCATCCGCACGACTGCTATTCCGAAATCGTTATTTCGGAAGAAGCGTTATTCCTTGTGGAATGAGGTTTACAAATGCCGAAATAAGCCGCCCATTATTTTGAAATTATTTCAAAATAACGGGCTAGCTGTGTAGACGTGCGCATAATTATTTTGGAAGAACGGATGGTATTCCAAAATAACGCTGCTGTGTAGATGCACCCAAAGAAAAACACCCAGACAAACAGGACACAAAAAAATCACTGGTGTCCACACGGCTTTGAGTGTCGTGACAAGCCTCCTGTGCTCTTTGTAGCCCCCGAGCTTCCAAACAAAGAGCAGAAATGCAGCCACAACTCACAATCAGCCCTCCATGAGTGTTAGAGTTACCAGATGCTTTCACAAAAAATCCGGAACATGGCAGGAAAAAAATTGGTTGAGAAAAAAAAAAAACAGGAACCACCAAAGTTGTTGAGAAAAAAAAAGGGTCACTGTGCCTTTAAAAATCCCCAGCGCTCCTCGCTCCGCCCGCCCCCACCTGATGCGTTAGGGGAAGAATGTCCCCACTAGCCTTCCGTCCATTTTACATGTCCAGTATTTTTTAACCAGACAGGGGCCACGAATAACGGACTCTTCGGGCGAAAACTAGACACCTGGCAACCCTAAAGAGTCTCGCCACCCGGAGCTAGAGACAATTATGGACAGTTAAGCGACACAACAGAAAAGATGCACCCACAATAGGAGGGCAGCACTGCCTAGTGGCTAGCACGCTAGCCTGGGATGCAGGACACCACCCTCTACCACTGCTGGTAGATGACTTAGTCTTGGACACTTCCCTCCCACTCTTCACCTCTTTAGACTACAAGCTCTTCAGATAAAGGAAAAGCAAGGGCCAATTACTCTTACGGTGTGTACAGCACCTAGCACAAAGGGTCCCTACATTCGATTGGGGTCTCTATGCACTTTGTAATTATAGTGACTGGTTGCAAGCAATGTTCCTTCTATTTTTTCCCATCATGTGCAGAATGCATTTTGTTCTGCGCACTGAGGCATGTGTGGATGTGTACCACCAATAGGAGCATTGCTGCCGGCTGGGGGCATGCTACTCGTCAGCTGGGCAATATTTGAATCTCTCCTGGGTGACCACACAAGCGCACAGCTTACCAGGACCCCTGGCTGCAAGATGGCAAGTCCCAAATCAACCCCTCTGGATCCAGCCCCACCTCTGAGTTTTGGGGGTTTGCAGCTAGATCCCAGGTCTGAGCTTTTAGCAAACAGCCTCTGTCGTTCTAATCAGCGGAGCCAAACCCCTGGATTAGGTGCACCACGGTGTTCAAAATCTTGACCTGAATTTTACATCAGGAGTGAACAGCTGAGTTTGGGAGGGCAGAGCCTCCCGCACCTTGGAAAACTCAGACAGGGCAGGTAAAAATCAATTCTTCAGCAGCTCTCCACCCCACAGCAATCATACTCACCCTGGTTCTCTGGGCATCCCACATGGAAACCCTGAAATACTTTGCAGGTTGGCTGACATGTTTCAGCCTACACATTTTTGCTTTGAAAACATTTCTCCGTGGAAAATTCTGATGAATGTGAATTTTTCTCCATAGGAATTTTCCACCGAGAGGAACAAACCAAACATTTTTCAACTAGAATATTTACCTGGTCCTTCAGGGCAGGGCGCTGGGGGTGCAGGAGTCAGGGTTGGGGGTGAGGAGGGGCACTCCTCTACCCCTGCTGGCTCAGTGGGTTTCTAGGTGTCCTGGTCCCCATCTCTGCCCCCTTGTTGCCCCGTTGTGGTCATTACACAGTATAACTGTCCCTGCTAGCAGCCCCCTCCTTTCCGTTTTGAGAAACAATCGTATTCCAGGCACATCCCATTATCCTAGCACAACCAAACCCCATCCTTGCTTTAAGTTATGATAAGAGGAAGCTGCCTACTGAATTTGGTGGTCCTAACTCTTACCGTTTAGGAGGAGTACTAGAACAGACAGACGGACAGACAGACCTGCTCGCTCACAGATAAACTCTCAAATATATGGCAGATTGGTCCTCCCCTCCATCTCCTCTAGTGAGCCATAGAAGAAAGCCCCTCTCCCCAGTGCCAGCCTCGTGGGACCCTCTGAAACCCCCTCCTAGCTCTAGCCCAGCACTGGCAGCTAGATTTAGAAGCTGGCATAGGTGGGGGGAAGCAAGGGCCAGATTTCACTGGGGGTTCATTGCAGTGAAAGGTCGAGCGGTCTCAAGCATTATTTCTTCTTACTGAAGTTCCACCATCACCCACTCCCGTCATCACCACCATGCAGGCGAGGGCATCCAGTGCTCGGAGGCTGTCTCTCTGCTCCCGACCGGCCAACGAGTGGGATTCTTTGGGGAGTTTGGATCATCTTCTCGCTCTTTCTTCCTGCTGAGGTGGGCAAGCTTCCCCCTTGGGCACACCGAGGTTTCCCTGGCAGAGAACAGAGCTCGTGAGCCACCGTGAAACGTAGCTGTTGGTCAACTCATGGAGGTTAAAGCCCGGGCAGCCTCCACCCCAGTTTCTTTCTCCACGCAGGGTGTTCTCTGCATTCATTTGGAGCCAATAAAGGAGGCATGTGCCTCTCTGGCTTTTCCTGCTCCTTCAACATCCTTTGTGATTTCATGACTCCTCTGATGAGCAGCACCTCTGGCAGCACGGTGCCCACAGTGGGGTCCGTGCTGCCTTGGGGAGGTGCCCCCTCCTGAACCGCCCACGGGGCCTCCTGCAGCACAGCGCCCTTAGCATCAGGTCCGACGCAGAGGGAAGAGCCCCCCTTTCTGATTCGCCAACAGCAGGTCTTGTCCCTCCGCCAGTGGTCCAGCCCTGATGCAGAGCGCCTCCTAGTGACGCGCCGAGGCAGCTGCCCGGCTGGGGGTACACGATGTTCTGGCCACGGGAAATTCGCCCACTGCAGAGAGAGTTTTCCTTTGCCTCTCTGTGCTGCTGACTCGAGCTCTGAAAATTTAAAAAACTTAACCCCCCCCAATCCACACTCGTTTTCCTGTTTCAGCCCCTGATGCCTAACTCCCATCGCTGCAAACCCAGCAGCCGGGGGAGGCCGGCAGCCTGTGGCAACGGCAAAGTGAGTCAGGCGCCACTGCCAAACACGGACCACCCTGAAATCACCTGTGAGGCTGCTGGAAAAGCAAACGGGGGAGGGCATCTTGCATGGCAGGTAGAGGCCTAGTATAAGGCCGCCAGGGCCCTATGTTGGTTTGATTTACAGGCACTCACCCATCAGGATGCCCTTGCTCCATTCCTGGTGTGCACGGCATGTTGCATAGCCAGCAGGCAGCTCTCCCGAGTATCAGATCCTGTCTCCAAGCCTCTGCCCAGATCTCCAGGCAGATGGGCTGGGAGAGAGACTCAGCTGCAACTCCGGGGTCCTGCGGGCAGCAAATTGTCTGGGGGGGCGATGCATGTGCATTTGCCCTCCTCAGGCAGTTGCAGAAGGACTTTGGCTCTCGTGCTAATTTTGCATCGGTTCTCAAGGGCTGGGCCTACTGGCCCTGAGCGCTAGTCATGGATAGCACTGGGCTCTTTACAAGGAGCTTGGCTCTGACGGTGTGGATCCACCCAGAGAGCGGCGTTCTCAGCTTACCACACTAAGCCGGGGCCCTAGAACAATCGACTGGTCCCGGCAGCCAAGGGGACAGTGTAACCAGAGCTCTTGTCCCAGGAACACGATAGCCTCGTGCACACCACCCACCTGTCCAGCATGTGGAGGAGTCCCCGCCGCATCCCCGATCAGTCTGCTGACGTCCCTTCTATACTAGACAGTTTAACCAGTGCCGTATGCACTGCCTCATCGCCCATGTGACTGGGGAGGGGGCACAAAATCCCCACCCCGGAGGTCTTTCAGCAGTGTGGTGTCCTGGGCACGGAAGCAATGCTTAGGACCAGTTTCATTAGATCGGTCAGGTTGTGAGGATGGATAATACACAGATACCGAAGATGGTCTTCTGTGGCCACCTTGTTCACGGAAAGCGCTCTATCGCTGGTCAGTATATGTGCTGTAAAGACATCTTAAAGGCCAGCGTGAAGTCATGCGGCATATCTCCCAGTGATCTAGAAATCATAGCTCAGGACAGATTCAGAGAAGGGCAACTAAAATGATGAGGGGTTTGGAACGGATCCCATATGAGGAGAGATTAAGGACACTAGGACTTTTCAGCTTGGAAAAGAGGAGACTAAGGGGGGATGTGATAAAGGTCTATAAAATCACGAATAGTGTGGAGAAAGTGAATAAGGATAAGTTATGTAGGATGAAAATTTCTGAGGCAGGCTATGATATACATGATGGTTACTCCCGACACACACACCTAGCTCAGGGTGGGAGACAAGACATGACACATTCAATGCTGCTAGGCACAACTGTGCCATTGTTAAGTACTCCTAGGCTGTGTCTACACTGGCAAGATTTTGTGCAAAAGCAGCTGCTTTTGCGCAAAATCTTGCCTCCTGTCTACACTGGCCACAAGTATTTGCGCAAGAACACTGACGTTCTAATGTATGAAATCAGTGCTTCTTGCACAAATACTCTGATGCTCCCGCTCAGGGATAAGCCCTCTTGCGCAAGTATTCTTGCGCAAGAGGCCAGTGTAGACAGGCAACGTTAATTTCTTGCGCAAGAAAGCCCAATGGCTAAAATGGCCATCGGAGCTTTCTTGCGCAAGAGAGCGTCTACACTGGCACGGATGCTTTTGCGCAAAAGCACATGCCAGTGTAGACGCTCTCTTGCGCAAATACTTTTAACGGAAAAACTTTTCTGTTAAAAGTATTTGTGCAAAATCATGCCAGTGTAGACGCAGCCCATATGTCTCTGCTTTAATCCCCAGATGGACCACATCCTGCAGAGATACCTTTTTGAAGCTGACAGACATATCACCACATAACTGATAATTGATAATTGATGTCTGCTTTGTTTAAATACTTGTTTTACTGGAAACACTATGTAACTTTATATTATTGCTCTTATCTTGCCTTACTATTAGCATCTATCCAGGGGATCTGGGATCTTCCCCCCTCCCATCACTTCGATCTGCCCATTGAGCATCCTATATAATTAGTTGTAACCTATTGTTTGGCAGTGTTCACTGAGCTCAAGCAAATGATGTGGCACTCCACCCAGCGCTGTGTGTAATAAACTTCTGCTTGCTTCACATACGATGTCCAGATTCTATTCCTTCAAGTTATTTACTTGTTCCCATAATATAAGAACTAGGGGTCACCAAATGAAATTAATGGGCAGCAGGTTTAAAACAAATAAAAGGAAGTTCTTCTTCACATTGCGCACAGTCAACCTGTGGAACTCCTTGCCCGAGGAGGTTGTGAAGGCTAGGACTACAACATGGTTTAAAAGAGAACAAGATAAATACATGGCGGTTAAGTCTGTTAATGGCTATTAGCCAGGATGGGTAAGGAATGGTGTCCCTAGCCTCTGTTTGTCAGAGGGTGGAGATGGATGGCAGGAGAGAGATCGCTTGATCATTCCCTGTTCGGTTCACTCCCTCTGGGGCACCTGGCATTGGCCACTGTTGGCAGACAGGATACTGGGCTAGATGGACCTTTGGTCTGACCCAGTCTGGCCGTTCTTATGTTCTTATATTATGTTCTACTGTCTAGACCATGGGTGGTGGGTAATGTAGGCAAGGGAAGGCACAGCCTTTCCAAAACTGCCAACAGGCCTGGCCGCTGAAGACTGTGGCTGCGGCATGGCAGCCCGGTTTCCCTGGACACCGAGAGGGCTGGGGCTGGGGCCACAGCACAGCAGCCCCACCCTCCAGGAGGCCAGGAAACGTCGGGCTGGGGTGGGTGGGGCTTGCTCCAGGGGCGGGGCCTCGGGCAAAAGGGGTGGGGCTGGGGCTTGCCTTCCCCAGCTGGGCCTTCACTGCCACTCCTAGTGCAGGCTTTCAAATGCTTCGAGAGTCAACGTATCCAGACATTACAAGACAAGCCGAAAAAAGAGCATTCAGCCCCACAGAAGGTGGGTTTTTATGTGACCTCTGTAATTGGATTTGCTGATCAAGGACTGGCTTAGCGGCTCACCAAGGCATCAGAGAAGATGAGATCTGTTGATCAACGGCTCAGTCCATAACATACTAGACAGTTTTCCTGGTCAAATTTCTACTACCATGGCTCTCTCCTAAACCTCACGTATTCCTGGCTGCCTTCACCGACCCAGCACGTTCTGGGCCCCACAGGTTCTATCAGCAAAAGACGCGCCAGCTGACCCCCAATACCAGAGCCATCTCAGCGTCCCCAGGACAGAGGCTTGTAGGGGCATCCAACCCTGTGCAGAGGAAAGGCAAGATTCACCAGCCACGCTTTGTTGCTTAGAGCAGGCTACGTGTCAGTCAGGGAAGAGAACAGCCAAGGGGAGCAAAGATCAGTGACGGAAGAAGCGTGTGATGCTTGAGTGAGGCTCATAAACACACCAGCTTCTAGAGATTTGTGTGTATGGCTTTCTTTGAAGCCAACAGACTTAAGAACAGGCCCTGGAGCATTTCACTTCTTGGCTGCTGGATCAAAGGCAGCTTTACCCACTGACCATTCTTAGCTGACCTCCCGTCACCAGAATATCTGAGCCACTTGACAGATTTAGTCCCCCTTTACCACTAGGGATTTTACCGCCATTTACAAGTGGGGGACAGCAGCGCAGAGGTATGACACATGACATTCCAGGAATCAAACCCGTTTACTGAGATTCAGACGTACGCCATAACCACTAGGCTGTTCTGCCTCTCTCCAAATGGCTTTTACTAATGGTTGTTGTGTGAAGTGAGTTTGCTGGTCTCAGCCAGCTTCCAACTGACAAGTACGCCTCTCACCCAGACTCCAGTCCCAAGTGGGCCAAGATCGATATGATAAAACCCCAACACCATCACGGTCCTCACAGGCCACTGAGTTGGCGGCTCCGATTGACTGAACTTCCCTCTCCAAGGCAGGAGCGAGGCCCATGAGCAGAGGACGGGGATGCAGGAGGGAGCTTGCCCTGCGGCTGAATAATAACGCAGCACTTCTCATCAGTACCTTTCGGAGCACCAGTCCCATTTTACAGATGGGGAAACTGAGGCCCAGGGCCATGAAGTGACTTGTCCAAGGTCATCACCAGCAGAGACAGAACCTATAATGCCACAACCTCAGAATGGCCTGCTGTCATCCGCTAGGCCACACTGCCTCTGGGTGGGCACTGCTCTGTCCGTCCAACATCGTTCCCACAAGCCCTTACAATAAAATGTATCCACTTCCCAATAGCCCTCTAGGTCAGTGGGTTTCAAACTAGGGGTCATGCCCCAGGACTGGGTGGTGGCATGTTGGACCCTGGGTCTCGCTGCAGGGGGATCAGGTGACAAGTGGGGGGGCTGAGGTCGCTTCCTCCCTGTCCTGGCACCACCAACTGCGCTGTGCCCCAGAAGTGGCTGCAACAGGCCCGGCTCCTAGGTAGGAGGGAGAGTGCACAGGGCTCCACACACTGCCCCTGCCCTGAGCACTAGCTCCGCACTCCCATTGGCTGGGAACCTGCTGCCGACTGCTTCTGGGGCGCAGCATGGTCTGTGGTGCCAGGAGAGGCAGGAAGCTGCCTTAGCCCCCCTGCTGCACTGCTGATCGGGAGCCGCTCAAGCTAAGCCCCTCCTGCCCCTGCCCTGAACCCCCCCTAAGCCCGAGCCCCCCCACGCACCCCAAAGCTCTGCCTCACACTCCAGTCCCATTCTGCTGAGTCGTGGCATCAACAATTTTCTTCAACTGGGTCATGAGAAAAAAAGTTTGAAACCCGCCGGGCTGGGCTTCTAGGAAACGAGCAGACATTTCCTTTCCAGTTAACGATCCCTTGGACAACAGGCAGGGGAAGCAGGGTAGGATGTGATTTCAGCCCCACAGAGCAAAGGAAAATCCCCTCCCTAGAACTGAAACAAACCTTGGGCAAAGGAAGAGGAAGGAGGGAGGAGGACAGGACACAGGAAACTCCCACTCTGCAGAAAATAACAAGAATTTCACTGGTTATCACCTACAGCCCACAACTTAAACCCCTCCAGTGCATTACAGGAGACCCCCGCCTTGCAACACGATCCATTCCCAGAGAAGTGTCGCAAGTTGGGGGCGTCGTAACTCAAACCCGTATTTACGATATGTGCGCCGTCATAAATGCGGGCCGAGGACGTAAGTCGGGGGCTTTCAGCCCCTTCCACACTTACAAAAATAGTTGTAAGTGTGGGGGGTCGGGACGCGGGCGGCCGCAAGTCGGGGGCCTCCTGTGTCAACAATTTACACCCGATCCTGGAAAATGACCCCTCCCTCTCAGAGGCCTTGGGGGAAAGGCCAGTCCTCTTACAGACAACCCCCTAACTCAGATAAATTCCTTCCAATAACCACACAACACACCTCCAGCATAATCACCCAGGAACCCACCCCTGCAGTCAGCCCCCGTGCCAACTCTGCCCACACCTCTACACCAGCGATTTCATCACTGCACCCAACCACATCAGCCACCAAATCAGAGATTCATTTAACTGCACATCCACTAATGTGATCTATGCCATCAGATGCCAGCAATGCCCCACTGCCATGGATATTGGCCAAACTGGACAGCCTCTGTGGGAAAGAATTAATTAACACAAATCAGATCTCCGAAAAGGCAATACACAGAAACCTGTTGGAGAACACTTTAACCTGCCCGGGCACTCATGAATGGATCTCCAAGTCACCCTGTTGTTTCGGGCCAATTCCACAAGCCAAATACACAGAGAAGGATGGGAACTTAACTTCATTTACAAGTTTAATTCTTATGCAAATGGTATGAACAAGGACATGGCTAGCTCACACACTATCTTCCACATCCTATGACTTAACCTACCAACCAAACAATGGAGATGCTAATTGTTCCTATCAGCCTGTTGTAACTATTTGAACGTCTACTCAGTGTCTCTCTCTTTTTATTTTTTTCTCCTTTCCCCCTCCTTTTTTTTCTCCCCCCTCCCCTCCCCTTCCCTTATTTATTCTTGGATCTGGACTTCTAATATGCCAGTCATCTGAAGAAGTGGGTTGCACCCACGAAAGCTCATAATCCCATCTACATGTTTTGTTAGTCTTTAAGGTGCTACTAGACTATTTGTTGTTTTTTAAGTTTTTCCTGTTATAGACTAACTCGGCTACCCCTCTGAAGCTACAAAACCACCAGTCCTTAATTCAGTGATAGAGATGCAGCCGTGTTAGTCTGGTCTAGCTAAAACAAAAGACAGGACTATGTAGCACTTTAAAGACTAACAAGATGGTTTATTAGGTGATGAGCTTTCGTGGGCCAGACCCACTTCCTCAGATCAATTTGTGGAAGAAAATTGGCACGACCATATATACCAAACTGATACAATCAAAAAAAGTGAACACAATATAAAATTGACAAATCAAATTTTAGAACAGAGTGGGGGTGGGGGGGAAGGTTAGTGTCTGTGAGGTAATGACATTAGGGGTGATAATTGGGGAAGCTATCTTGGTAATGCATGAGATAATTAGCATCTTTGTTGAGACCCATACATAAAGTGTCAAATTTAAGCATGAATGACAATTCTGAAGCTTCTCTTTGAAGTCTGGAGTTAAAATCTCTCTGAAGCAATATGCATGTTTTAAGATCACTGAGAGAATGGTTAGTCTGGCTGAAATGGCAAGCAACAGCTTTCTCTCTGTGAGAGAGCCTGATGTCTGTTTTATGTGCATTGATTCTTTGGCAAAGTGTCTGAGACGTTTGTCCAATGTACATATCAGACTGACACTTTAGGCACATGATGGCATAAATTATATTTCTGGATGAACAGGAGTATGTGTTCTTGATCTTGTAGTAGGCATGGTTAGGTCCAATAATGGTGTCAGCAGAGTAAATATGTGAACAAAGCTGGCACCGGGGTTTGTTGCAAGGGAAAGTTCCAGGGTTGGTATTAGTGTGGTATGTCCTGTAGTTGTTGGTAAGAATCATCCTGAAGTTAGGTGGTTGTCTATCGGAGACTATGGGTCTGTGTCCCAGAGCCTCTTGGAGGGTAGTATCCTGTTCCAGTATAGGTTGTAGTTTATTGATAATGCGTTGGACGGGTTTAAGTTGGGGGCTATAGGTGATGACAAGTGGTGTTCTATTGTTGGTTTTCTTGGGTCTGTCTTGAAGTAGATGGTTTCTGGGTATTCGTCTGGCTCTTTCAATTTGTTTTTTTATTTCTCTGGGTGGGTAATTGAGGTTTATAAATGCTTGGTAGAGATCCTGAAGTTTCTGGTCTCTGTCAGTGGGATTAGAGCAGATGCGATTGTATCTAAAGGCTTGGCTATAGACGATGGATTGTATGGTGCGTCCTGGATGGGAGCTAGAGGCATGTAGGTAACTGTAGGAGTCAGTGGGTTTTCTGTAGAGAGTGGTGTCTAATTTACCATTGGTGATTTGTACTGTGGTGTCCAGGAAATGGATCTCTCGTGTAGAATGGTCCAGGCTGAGATTGATGGTGGGTATAGGTTGTTAAAGTCCCTGTGGAATGCATCCAGTGTTTCTTGGTCATGGGTCCAGATCATAAAGATGTCATCGATGTTCATGCTTAAATTTGACACTTTATGTATGGGTCTCAACAAAGATGCTAATTATCTCACCCATTATGCAGATAGCTTCCCCAATTATCACCCCTAATGTCATTACCTCACAGACACTAACCTTCCCCCCTCACCCCCACTCTGTTCTAAAATTTGATTTGTCAATTTTATATGTGTTCACTTTTTTTTATTGTATATATGGTCGTGCCAATTTTCTTCCACAAATTGATCTGAGGAAGTGGGTCTGGCCCACGAAAGCTCATCACCTAATAAACCATCTTGTTAGTCTTTAAAGTGCTACGTAGTTCTGTCTTTTGTTTTCGTTCTTAATTCAGTTTGTAGAAGGCTGAAGGCGCAAGGTGTTTCCCCACGCAAGGAGCCAGCAAGGCCTCTCCCTACAGGATGGAGGGGGGAGGGGAGAAGGGGGAAGAGCAGGCTTTTGTCCTGGTGTAAGGAAAAGTGCACAAAGAAAGAACCAAAATCAAGTTTACAGGTGAGAGCACTGTGCAGATATCTGCTCCGTAAGGGGCTGCAGCCACCCTGCAAACAGGCAGAAGGCTGGAAAGTCAAGGGCAGTAACACGTTCACACACCTCCCAGAGGGGTTTGGTTATGGGAAGTGATTCAGACCCCCTGGCCTGCTGGGTGACTTTGGCCAACTCCCCGCCCTGCTCTGTGCCTCAGTTTCCCCCCCTGTGTACCAGGAATTCATGATACTGCCCTCCTCTAGACGTGAAGAGAGGGAAGATGCCAGACAAGAGCAAGGACATTTTAATGGCCAAACTTCCCTGCTACCTGTCACCTACTCATCTCGATAACAGATCATAGGAACGGGCTGACTGGATCAGAGCAAAGTCCAGCTAGTATCCTGTCTTCTGACAGCGGCCGATGCCAGGTGCCCCAGAGGGCATGAACAGAACAGGGAATCACCAAGTGGTCCCTCCCCTGTTGTTCATTTCCCAGCATCTGATCAATATCAAACGGTGTAAATAACTCAGTGTGGCCCAAAGAGCTGATGCTGCACTTTCCCAGCCACCGCCCCAATCTCTTGGCCTGCTGGGCAGGGGACAGACTGTTCCCGCTCCCAGATGTTTGTTTCATACAGCAAGGCAGCCATGCCCTCTGCCGAGCCCTTGCGAACACAGATTCCACAGCTTTGCTTAGCTCAGCGCCTCGCAGCCGGCCGCTCAGCCTGTGTCATTGCAGGGAGCGGAGCTTTGAATGCCTTCTTTCTGCTGAGTCGCTGTATAAAAATAATACTGCACAGGGTTTAACAAGCCCCTTTATCACGCGTGGTCTAGGAATAGGATGCACTCTGATGAGACAGCAGCTAGGCCAGTGGATCTCAAAGTGATTGTCTTTCAGGAGGGCCGTGGGGTTGGGGTTTGCCCATGCCCCATGCAGCAGGGAGCCTGCCCTGGTGCTCTAGCCCCACAACTCCCCCTCCTGTATGAGGCTGGAGCACTGCGGCGGGGGCGCGGGGGGGAGCCTCACAGGCTGGATCCAGCTCATGGCGGGAGGAAGCAACTCCATGCACCGCCGCTCCCCCTCCTGCTGGCTGGGGGAACGGCAGCATAGGAAACCGCTCACCTGGAGGCTTTCTCCGTGCTCCTATTGGCTGGAATCGCAGCCAATGGGAGCAGCAGGGGATGGTGGCTGGGAGAGGAGTGGGGGACAAAGGCAAGTAAGAGTCCCCCATGCCCAGACCCTGCACCTCACCCCCTCGCACACCACCCTCCCACTGAGACCTGGCACCCCCCCAGCATCCTCCCTTCCCCCCCACACTCCCCACTCTGCTCCTACACCATGACCCCTGCCAGACCCTGCTCCCCCACCCCCTCCTGCACCCATTTTGTCATCATGGATGGTTGGCTGGTGGTCCGTGGGAAAGTCTGCGATGAGCAGGGTGGGCCGTGGGCCAAAAAGTTTGAGAGCCACTGAGCTGGGGAAAGTACTGAGCTGGGAAAATAATCCATGGCACTCACGGTGACAGGCTAGTACAGATATTAACCCATGAGCTAGCAGAGGCAAGGGCTGACAGGTTAATTTACAGAATGCATTCCCCCAATGCTAATTAGAGCGAGGTAGAGAACAGGAATTCCATTTCAGGGCAGATGTCAAGATTTCGAACCTTGGTGTCATTGCCCTTTAGAACAGACCTCACAGATTTCAAAATTCCCCACCCATCGCGACTTGGAGCCGGGGACAGGGAGCTGGAGGGGGTTTCACCCCATGGTCCGAGTAGGGAAACAGAAGTGAGGGCCAAAGAATTCAGTCCCACGGCCAGAAGTCAGAGTGGACAGAGTCCAGGCCAAGTTACCTGGATTCTGGGAAAAGTAGAACAGGCCTGGACCAAAGCCAGAAGCTGATACAGTCCTGGGCAAATATTTTAAGCAGCCAGCTGCTGCTGCTTTTCAGAGCAGGTGTGCTGATCCCCTCAGCCAGCTAGGCCAATCTGGAGGCTTAATTAGGGCCCAGCTGCACTCATTAGACCAGGGCTGAACTAGCTAGTACACCACTCTTCCATCTGACAGCCAGAACCCTTGGTATGATCTGTTCCCCCAGGGACAGAGTAACTGGGGAGTCTGGAAGCCAGGATGAGTCTACAGAGGGATAAAAGACCCTCCGTACAGCCATGGTGGCCTGGGCCAACTGAAAAATCACCATGGAGATGTGTGGGTGTAACTACTACCACATGGCTTTGAACCTGGGACCATTGGAGCTTAATGTAATTGCCACTACAGCGTGAGCTATGAAGCCAGCTGGCATACAATTTAGGCTGTAGAGCTGCCTTGTTCTCATCTCTCACTGTAAGTGGTCTAAATGCCACAGCATGGGATAGTGAACCACACCCACTAGGTGTGTGGGTTACATGGGCTCCGTCTGGAGCCTGAATTCTGGGACCTTCCATCCTCCCAGGCCAGGGGTGGGTTATTTTATCCCATGTAGATGTAATCTCAGGGCCGCCAGGTTCCCAGCCACAGAGAACTGGCTCTGTCAGAAACCGGCCATGTTCATCGCAGTCTGCACGGTCCTGCCACAGAGCGACCAGCTCTCCCTGCCGGGCTGAGGGGGTCGGCCTCCACGCTGCAGGAACGCCAGGCCCCATAGCCACGACCGCGCCGGGCTGCCTGCCCCCAGATCTGCTTCACTCGCTGCCCCACACTCTCACCCCCAGAGCCCCAGCCCCAGGTGAACAGCACTGCCGGTTAAGGGCTGGCGATTATCGGTTAATATGCTAACGGGTTACACGTTAGGTTTAACCAGTTAACCTTGGAGCAGCGGCGAGCCCGGCCGAGCTGGAACAGCCCTCCACCTGTGGTGTGACCGCAGGTGGGGCTGCTTGAGCTGGGCCAGGCCTGCCACACTGCGCCATGAAGCTGTGGGAGGGGGGCCACTGGTTACCCATAAGCATCACCCAGTAAGGAGGATGCTTAGCGGGTAACCGGTTACTCCTTTACATCAAGGGTGGGGACCTTGAGGCCCAGGGGCCGGATGCAGCCCCCAGCTTGCCTGGATCCGGCCTCCAAGATGCAGGGCTCCCCCCTCCAGCACTGGGAGCCTGGGCGAGCATTCTAGCTTCCCCCCGCTCCGTCACCCCACCGCAGGGCTGGAGCACACAGAATCTACTAGCCTGAGTTCCCCTAGGCTCCAGTGTGCGAGGGGAACGTGGGGAGGGTCTTTCTCCTCTGTCAGGGGCCATGTTTGTTAGCTTCTCACTTGTGTGCAGCCCCCGACTGGTTTTTTTTCGGTGGGTCGGCAGAAATAAAAAAATCCCCAAAATGAAAAATCAACCCTCCCCCCCCCGCCCCGGGGGCAGGAGCGAAAGGGACAGGATGCGGCGGGTTTGTCTCTCTGAGAGAGCCCAGGGAATGTTTTCCTCTCGCACGGAGCAATGGGTTGCGAAATCCATGCGGTGGCGGGGGAAGTAACCCTGTGATTATACAACCGGCGCCCAGGCGGGCGGACGGCAGGAGGTAAACAAGCCGAGGCTGGGTGGGCGTGGGGCGGCAGCCCCTACCTGGGACATCATGTTTGTGCAGGGAAAGGCAGGCTGGCCCCGGGGAGTCGGGAAGGGCCCCATTCTGGGTCACGCCACAGGCCTGGTTCTCTGGTTACACTGTGGGGCTCGTTCTCAAGCCCCGCCCCCGCCCCCGCCCGGCTTCTCTGGCATCGTGAGGGGCCTTCGGATGGGTGCAAACGGCCCCTGAGAATCCCCCCTGTGCTCCCCGGCTCGTGGAGTGGGTCCTGCGACCCCCACTCCCGGCAGAGGGGGTGGATTGGGGGGTGGCCAGAGCACCCACGTGCCCCATCCCCTGGCAACTCATGTATCAGCTTGTGATTCAGAGCAGGCCAGAGACTGCCGAGTCCAGCGCTTTGTGGGTTAACCCAGAGCCCGAGGGGGCAAGAGAGGCTGAGAGTGGAGGGGTGTCCAGGGCCCTGGAGAGCTGCCCTCTCAGCAGGCCCCACAGTGCCTGACAAATGGGACGTGCAGCCACAGAGAGAGACTCATTTCCCAGCCTCCCTGCTCAGCCCTGATCATTCCTGTCAGACCAGGGCGCCGTCGCCTCCCAAGGGGCTTTGAACGTGCAGCTGCATTGGAGCGGGTCCGCCCACGGCAGCCACAGGGTCTCCGTGGCAGGGCTGGGAGCTCTTATCAGCAAGGAGCAGTCGCTGTTGAGCCCTCGGGAGGCTGACGACATGGGGGCCTGAGCATGTGCGCACACACACGCACGTACACACATGCGCGCACACACACACACACACAGAGGCGTACCCCCTACCATGTCCACATAAACATGCACACCTGTGCACATACGTACAGATGGACAGAGGCATGCATGCAGACACGGACACCCAGGCACACGCAGACATGCACACATATGTGTACAAACTCACACCCACCTTGGCGCGTGCACACACCCCTCCCCCGCCACATCCATGTACACACACACATGTACGCACATGGACACACACATGCGCACACACTTCCTCCCCATACTGACATAGGGTATGTCTACACTACCACCCTAGTTCGAACTAGGGTGGTTAATGTAGGCATTCGAAGTTGCAAATGAAGCCCGGGATTTAAATATCCCGGGCTTCATTTGCATCTTGCCGGGCGGGCGCCATTTTTAAATGCCCTTAGGTCGAACTCCGTGCCCGCGGCTACACGCGGCACGGAGTAGGTAGTTCGAATTAGGTTCTCTAATTCAAACTACCGTTACTCCTCGTGGAACGAAGTGTACCGGTAGTTCGAATTAGAGAACCTAATTCGAACTACCTACTCCGTGCCGCATGTAGCCGCGGGCACGGAGTTCGACCTAAGGGCATTTAAAAATGGCGCCCGCCCGGCAAGATGCAAATGAAGCCCGGGATATTTAAATCCCGGGTTCATTTGCAACTTCGAATGCCTACATTAACCACCCTAGTTCGAACTAGGGTGGTAGTGTAGACATACCCATACATAATGGTAGGACTGGAAGGGACCTCCAGAGGTCATCAAGTTCAGTTCCTTGCACTGAAGGCAGGCAAGGACTAAACATTTTCTAAACCAGATGGAGGCTTTAGGGGGGGTTAGATTGGGGGCGGGGACTGGGCTATGCCTGGCTGTTTGGGGAGGCACGGCCTCCCCTACCTGGCCCTCCATACAGTTCAGTGTGGCCCTCAGGCCAAAAAGTTTGCTCTCACCTAATCTAGACCATCCCTGACAGGTGTCTGTCTCACCTGTTCTTAAATATCCCCAGTGATGGCGATTCCACAGCCTCCCGAGGCAATTTATTCCAGTGTTTAACCACCCTGACAGGAAGTTTTTTTCTAATGTTCAACCTAAACCTCCCTTGCTGCAATTTAAACCCCTTGCTTCTTGTCCTGTCCTCAGAGGCCAAGGACAATTTTTCTCCCTCTTCCTTGTAACAATCTTTTATGTACATGCAAAACCGTTACCATGTCCCCTCTCAGTTTTCTCTTTTCCAGACTAAACAAACCCAGAGTTTTCGATATTGCCTCATAACTCATGTTTTCTAGAGCTTTAATAATTTTTGTTGCTCTTCTCTGGATTTTCTCATGCACATGTACACACACACACATATACACCCTCACACGCATACTTGCATGTGCACAGGGCTGGACTAAGGGGCGGGCTAGCCAGGCAGCTGCCCAGGGCGCCCCCCTACAGGGGGCGCCTGGCTCCTGGCAGGCTGCAGCAGCCACCCGGGGCGGGGGGCCATGTTAACCCCCGCAACACCAGCCAGCAGCGCCCTTCCCCCCTCAGCCACAGGGCCCTGCACGGCCAGGCGCAGCCCGCCCCGGGCGGCCCTGGGCTGCGCGCCATCGGTGGTGGCCGGGCCAACTGGGCAGCGCACGTGCCGTGCGCCCACCCATGCATCCCAGGGGTGGGCCCGCGCATGCACCGTGCACCCAGAGGTGGGGCCGTGCGCACCAGGGGCGGCGCTGCGTGCCTGGGACCCGGGGTGCCAAAATGGCTCAGGCCGGCCCTGCACGTGCATGCACATCTTCACATAAACATCCTCCTGTGTGTGTAACCCACACCCCTAGTGTGGTTTGCTGTCCCATGTGGTGGCGCTTAGACCACTTACAGCGAGAGATAAGAACAAGGGAGCTCTACAGCCTAAGCTGAGAGCCAGCTGGCTTTATTGTTCAAGCTGTAGAAAGCCACTGCAGAAGTCCCTGGTTCAAATCTGCCCAGTTACATATATACACATATGTACACACTTGTATGCATACACACACAGAACCATGCACTCACATGTATGCACATGCAGACAGATGGATACAGGCACACATGCATACCCAGGTGCTATCTCTTTCTGCTCTGCAGAGCAATGGGGGTTTCAGGTACAGAGGAACTACCATCCAGCCTCCAATCCTTGGTGGCCTAAGCCATCACTTAATCTGTTTATGCCAAGTGCCAGCTCTGATCCAAGCGCCAGCATGCACCTGTCCCATCTCACATGGGTGGGGAACCTCCGGCTGCCCGGGGTTGGCTGCCAGATGCTTTGTTTACCTGAGCGTCCACAGGCACGGAGCCCTGCAGCTCCCAGGGGCCGCGGTTTGTGATGGCCACTTCCTGCAGCTCCCATTGGCCGGGCTTGGTGAACCGCAGCCACTAGGAGCTGCGAGAGGCTGGGCCTGCGGACGCTCGGGAAAACAAACCGTCTGGTGGCCTGCCAACGGCTAACCCTGACCAACCATGTGTGGCCCACAGGCCGGAGATTTCCCCAGGTCTGGTTAGGCTTCCAGGAGTAAATACCCCTGAGCTGGGGGCCAGTTTCCCTCCTCCACTCGTTGGGCCTGTGGCAGTAGCTGCGGGCAGGTTGAAGCGCTGCAGGACAGGATGTGCTGTCCCAGCCACGGCGGCCGTCGAGGTGCCTGTGAATTAGACACGGCGGAGTGACGTGAACAATCGTTGCCCGCAGCCAGGCTCAGGTGGGGGGAAGGTGTCGGTGTGTTCTGCCAACTGCTTGTTACTTTCACCCAGCATTGCTGCATCAGGAGAGTTGCCCAAGACGTTACTGAGCGGCAATTAAATTACGTAACGAATTAATGGGGAGAAACATTCTGAAGTGCAAGCCAAGCTCTTTGCTTGCGTGGGACGGATGGGAGCCAGGAGGATCTGTTTACGAGGATCCTTCCATGGCCCTTGTCACTGAAGGACCAGAACATGCATGGACATGTCTTGTGAGTTGAGAAGACTTTTCAAGGTTGCCCCTCTGGAGGCTAGATCCCCTGGCGGTCTCTTTCTCCATAGCTGCAATGGAGTGATGTTGATTGACACCACCAGCTAAAAAGCTAACCCCTGACATCTGTGAATCTATGGCTGATTTACAGTGGCTGGGGTCCTGGCCCTTCAAGTTGCTGCTTCAAATCCACCCTGGGTTGGTAGTGATGGGAATTAATCTACCCCAGCAGGCTGGAAGGGACTGGTAACTTCACCCCCACCCAAAAGGCCGTGAGGTGACTGCTGTGAAATAAGCTTGACACATGAAGCTTGACCTGCCACTGTATTTGTGGGTATTTTGCCAGGAAATAAAATAAGGCAAATGAAGCAGGTGGGTATAACCCAGAAGAGAGCTCTCCCTTCTCCACTACTTATGCATCTCCTTATCGGGATCCCTGGCTTGAATCCTCACATTGGAGGCATGCCATAGAACTAAAACACAATACCCTTCAAACTAAGGCAAGGAAAGACTTTACTTGTACAGTGGAGCTGTGGAACTCTTTGCTGCGAGATATGCTAAGATCTTAGTCCTGGACAGGTATCCACACAGTCTGCAGCAGAGAGAGAGAGACACAGAGACAATGGTGCTTTTCTGACTGACAGGCAAATGAATGCTTAAGAAGATACCTAGCTATCACCGTAACTCTATATCAGACGACTATTTTTCCCCGGGTAGCTATCACTGAATTAGGTATAGCGCTAGGGCAGTGGTTCTCAAACTTTTTGGCCTGCTCAATGCAGACCTTTCCATGGACCAGTCACCCATGATGATAAAATGGGTGCAGGAGGGAGTGGGGATGGGGGTCTGGCCGGGAGGGAGGGTGCAGTAGTGGGCTGGAGGTGGGGTCTGATTGGGAGGCAGTTTGGATGCAGGAACAGCGTGGGGGGGCCTGGGTGGAATGGAGGGTGCAGGAACGGACTGGGGGTGTGGGATCTTGGTGGGGGAGGAGGCTGGGGTGAAAAGGTTTCTGGGCATGAGGGGGATAGGAGGTGCTTACCTGCCTCCGTGCCTCCCGCTGCTCCCAGGCACCGCCCCTACTGCTCCCATTGGCCACGATTCTGTCCAATGGGAGCAATGGGGAAAGCCTCCAGGTGAGCGGAATCCTGCGCTGCCAATCCCCCCAGCCAATGTGCCCGCCCCCTGCAGCGGGAAGCTGGCATTGGTGCTCTAGACTTGGGGGGGGGGGGAGCTCCAGCCCAGGTGCCCTGCTGCAGGGTGGATGAGGCCCAAACCTGCAGCCCACCTGCAAGACAGTCGGGGACCACACTTTGAGACCCACTGTGTGAGGGGCGTTAGTCCTTCTCGCCAAAACAACAACAGGGTCCATCCGCTGGGCCTCCCCATCAGGCTTCCCTTTGATTTCTTCCAGCCCAGTCCCCATGCAAGCTCCCAAGCAACAATCTGCATTGCCAGCTCTCAGCGCAGAAACATATCCCAGCCCACGCACCACCTTGCATTGTCAGCCCCTGGTCGCCAGTCTCTGGTCTGCGCTACAGTGCTGACTTCCTCCGGAAGGCTAAGAAAAGCTCCATCCAGAACAACATGTTCTTTCCTGTGCAAAGCTCAGCAGCACATGTAGAAACAGCACATGCAGAAGCTCTTGTGGTGGAGTTGAGCAGAGAAGTCAGCATCACGGGACTAAGTGAGAACCACAGTCCTGGAAGAAAAGTGCTTTCCGTAGCTGATTTTTCAGCTCCCTGGCAGGTCTGAAAGAATCAGGGGAGGGGGGAACTGGTTGATATGAATGTGAAAAGTAGCTTCCCCTCCAAAATTGTGGCAAATTGAAACATTGAGGGGGGAAAAGAGCACTTCAGGTCCCACAAAGCCTTTTGTTCAGCCCCAGATGACATGGTTCCGTTTCAGTTTTGGGCGGTGTCGCTTTCCAGGCTGATCTCTGGCCTGCCTACGTTCCCCAGGAGGGCACACCAGATGATCATAGTGGTTCCTTCTGTCCTTGAACTCTAGGACTCTTATCTAGTGGCTTTTTAAATGTTAGTCACACAGCTGAGCTGCAGAACTCTCTGCCACAAGATATGCGAAGATCTGAGTCATGGGCAGGTAGCCAGTCACTCCCCAGCAGAGATAGACGAAGAGTTAACCCTGCAAACTAGGGATATAAAATCCTGTTTAATTAGTTAACTGGTTAAACTTTATTTTTAACCGATTAACCTATGAAATGGGGATGGATGGTGGGGGGGACTCCAGGCTGTGGCTGGGCTAGAGCGGGCCCCGCCTGGGCCTGGCCCACCACGGGCAGGGGCTGCTCCATCCCCCACCGGTTAACTGGTTTACCATTCACATCCTGACTTCAAACAGTGGTGTTTTTCTGACTGACAACAAACGAGAATGCCTAAGAAGATACCTAGTTATCACAGCTACTCCACATCTGTTGACTCTTTTTTCCCCAGGGCATCTATCACCGAACGAGCTATACTGGCAAATGCTGTCTGAGAAAACCGACATCACTTTCAAAACAGAAAGTCAAAACATTCAACATTTGGAGGCCTCTTTTGGAATTTTTTTTTTGGTGGGGAAGTGTCAGTCGATTGGTTTTTGGGTTGGTTTTACATGAACAATTCCGTGAAACCGACATGAATTGGTGACACGTTTCAGTGCCGCCGTGTCTGGACTTTTTGCTGTGTGCGTTTTTTTGTGATTATTATTATTTTGCCCAGCTGTAACACGGAGCCCCACGTGGGATCCGCCTCCATGGCCCTCCTGGGTGGGAAGCATCCCTAAGGGGTAACCAGCTCAGGTTCCTCATGGCCTGGGACTCAGAGACTCGAAACAATTTGCAGGAGAACCAGAAGGGCATAAACCCATCCCGTAGCAAGGGGTTAGGTGAACCAGCCTTATGGGCTGCAAACCCAAATGCTAGTGGACCAGGGTTGGGTGTGGGGCTGCCCCATTAGTTCTCCTAGGGGCGAGCTGGTTTGGGTACAACAAGGATCAATGAGAAACGGTACCTATCCCATCATGCCTCCTCTCTCCCTCCAGGTAGCCCTCGTCATAGCATCTAAGAGGCTAAGGTCAGATTGTCTTGTCTGACTGTCTCTATATTCCAGACACCATCCAAGCACAACAACCAGGATGAGACCAAAATGTCACAACCCTCAGGAAACTCAACTATTGTGGGCCACAGGCGGAAAACGGGGGAGGGGGGAGGGTCTGAGTTACACCTGCGCCCGAGGCCCCTGCAATAGCCTTTTGGGGGGGATGAGGCTGTTTTCCAGGCGTGCCCATGTTCTCCTGCTGTCCTGCCCGCCGCTCTGGGCTGGGCACCCTGGACTCTGGCACGGCTCGGGCAGGCTGATCGGAGCTTCACCTGCTCTGTGCTCTCTGGGACATGACTCACGAGCACCCAGGGCCTGGAAGGGGCTGCCAGGTACTTCCTGGGCAAGGTGCCTGCACGTGCCCCGCCAGGCCAGTTCCACCTGCCTGGCATCAGTGAAGCTAACGCCAGCCCCGGGCTGCCTGCAGGGCCTTCTGCTCCCATGCTGGGTTCCAAGGAATGGAACCGTGTGACCGGGTTTACTAAGAAAGACG
This sequence comes from Pelochelys cantorii, assembly GCA_032595735.1. NCBI lineage: Eukaryota > Metazoa > Chordata > Testudines > Trionychidae > Pelochelys > Pelochelys cantorii. The sequence goes on along the minus strand of CM064349.1, from coordinate 20,035,655 downwards.
CTTTGCTCTGGGGCAGGAGTGGTGGGCAGCACGGAAAGGCAGCCGAGGCAATTGGGAAGGGTTTGCTCAAGGATTGCCCTGCCCCTGCCTGTGCGGTGTTGCCGTTTGACAGGGGCACCGTGGGGTTGGCTGGATTTCCACCGATCCATGGACGTGTCAGGCCCTAACAGCTGCTGGACGGCAGGTACCATGCTACATGGGACCCTTGAGCCGGAAGCAGGGAGTGTGGGACCGCAAAGACCAGGGGTTTTCAAACAAGGGGTCGCGCCCCAGGCCTGGGGGGTGGGATGGCGGCTGCTGGGAACCAGCAACGCTCCCGTTTGCTTCAAATCCACCGTGGGTCGGGGTGAGCCCGCAGGCCGCAGGCCATGACGGGCCAGGGCCTGACGAAGGGACGTCACCTTCTAACCCCACCGCTGAGGTCCGCATGGAGCCTGTCCCAAATCAGCCACACTGCTCCACGGCATCCCTTCGAGCTCAGCCCTAGCCCAGAAGGAAGAGCGCCCCCTGCTGAGCTTACACCCCACCTCCCCCAGACCTCTTGCACCGTGGGATTTCCCAGCTGCTTGCCCCCAGGCAGGGTCATGGGCTTCCGGGGCAAACCCAAGCCCTGGGAACAGTGTTGGCTTGGCTTCAGCTGGCCCCCTGGGAGTTGAGGTCTGGGGCTTTTCCCGTCTGTCCAACGCAGGAACGTGCTGGGCCTCGGGGCTCCCAGAACCTGCTGCTGGCTTCGGGCATCGGGGAGAGCTCCAGACGCCCCTCAGATGCCTGCCAGCAGGGATGTGAGAACCGGGTGGGGGTGGGGTCGTTACCGGGCTGGCGCTCTGGGCTGGGAGGGAAAAGGAAGGAAAGCAGCGGCGCTGGGCTGGAGCATGCTGGGAAGGGTTGAGACATCTCACGCTGCTGCAAACGAGTGGGAGCGGGTCAGTGCACGCAAACAACCCTACAATAATGAACCAGTATGTGCTGCCACGCGTTAGCCTACAATAACAAGCTGCTGTGTGGCGGTGCTCACAAGAGACCCTACAATAACAAACCAGTGTGTGCTGATCAGGGCTCAAGCCACGAGCAACCCTACAATAACATGGGGAGTGGGCGCCATGACCTGGCAGGGGAGGAGCTGGCCCAGCGGTCAGGGCTGGGATCCCAAGGATGGGGGTAGATGCTGTGCCGCACATACAGAGCCTGGAGCTCACACTCCTGCTAGTCCCTCCCCATTGCTCTGCCCGGGGAGACAGCACCCTGCACGTAGGCACCTTCGCGGCCAGGGACAAACAACAGCCACATGCCCTGGAAGGGTGGGGCCACTTTCCAGGAATCCCAAGCCAGTCTGGGCTGCTCCTGCTGCACTCCCTGTTCCCTGCGCCATAGGTCCCAAGGAACATAAACAAGGCCAGCTGCTGCGTGGATATGGCCAGGGAGCGATGCTGCCCAGGCAGCCAGATCCCCCATCTCGCGCGTGGTCCTTGCGTGCTATGGTGAGCAGTGAGGCTGGCCCTTTAAGGCTGGGCCCTCGCTGGCTGCAATGAGTTTGGGAGGCCTCCACTGGGTTCCCACTTCCCTGAAACCACCAACCCCAACAGTACTAACTGCTCTCCCTTGCTGGCCGCAGCTTGGATGGAGCACGGACGCTGAGCGAGGGTGGGGGTGGGACGTATCCTGGGACGGGAGCAGGGTGGGACGTTTGCCCTCTGCCTTCTGCCCTGTGGATTAATAGAATGCGGGGAATAGAGCAGCTTCTGGGTGGAGCCCGAACCATTCCCGTGTTTAAGAAAGAAAGAAAGAAATTAATTCCGGGTGCTCTTTGTTATTTCCTACAGAGGCTGCACTGAATTAACTGGAAATCAGTGTAAAAACCAATGCACTGAAACTGGTGCATATTTGTGCACGGCCGTTTCGCTCCCTTTCAACTCCGTTCTCTCCGATTCATAGATTCTCTTGCTTTCTCCGTCTCTGGGGAGAGGATGAGAGAACCAACCACATGTGAGAGATGTGCAGTCATGTTGCGTAATGCACGCCCGGGGGGAGCTCTGGCGATGCGCCCGGACCCAGAGCCAACGTAGTTGTACAGAGCAATACGGTTCAGAGTCACAGATGATCAAACCAGAGGGGACAGCCGCCATCTGCTGGCCTGCCTGGATTAACCTGGGCCTTCCCTGAACGTATTGCTCTTTGAACGAGAGCAGAGCTTTCCCTTGTGTCTGTAAACGTACAGCACGTGAGCTCAGCCCAAACAATCCCGCTTGAAATTGATTCAAGACCCCTGGGTGCAAGGCGGCACCGCTTTCACTTCCGTGGGTTTACAGTCACACCCAGAGTTCTGGGGTCTACACACTGTTGTCAGTCGGGCGGGGTGGTCCCGATGGGTTCCTCCTCCATCGATGAGGATAACCAGACAGCTGCTTGTGTGTGTACTCAGTGATGTGGGCTGTGTCGACTTGAGCACTTAGTCACCACAGCAGACCCTGAGAGAGCCCCCAAAGACCACAAACCAGATAAGGATTGAAGGTGCCCGGCCAGGTTTATTGTGAAGCAAAGTACAGTTGTAGCTGCCAGTAAGGTCTACGGAACCACTACGCGCATGTACCCCTAACAATGGATTGACTCAATCAGTGGGAAATTTCCACTGCCCCCTAGGTCATCCAAAGACCGTCCCCACAACACACCACTTTATACACAGGTACAAACAAGTTACACATCACTCCTGACGATGTCAGGTTACCACCCTCTGACACTTCTTAGTACCACCCATCACCCTGTACCCCATGATTTGATTAGATCAAGGGTGGCCAACCCGTTACAGGCAAAGAGCCAAAATAGTTGTGCATATAGCACAAAGAGCCGGGGGAAAAGGGAGGGAAAGTTGTTGAGAAAAAAAAAAGGGACTGCCCCTTTAAGAAACGTGGTTAAAAGCTTTTCGGCCAGCCGCCACCATCTTGAAAACGCCATTTTGAATGGCCGCACCGGACGGCTCCCCTGCCCCGGTGAGCACAGGGAGCCAGGAGGCAGGGGCCGTTTTCAGGGGCTCAGGGGTGGCTTCACTTTTGGGGGGAAGAGCTGCATGTGACTCACAAGCCGCAGGTTGGCCACGGCTGGATTAGATCATCTCTATCCATCATGCTGTCATTTGAGACCCTTTCCTCAACCCGGGTTGGCATCTGTGGGGTGTCTATACCAAGGTCTTTTTTAATGAGCTGCTGTTGCCATGTGCTTCCAACTTATGATCAGTACCAATTACGGTTTTACAGTCGCTACCTCGTACCAATGACTGTTCTACGCCTGGGCCTATTACCAACTAGTGTCTTGCACTCTCGGCCTGCCTCTTGCTCACAGCTTAGCTTTGCTTTATGTCAGCCATGTTTTAGGTTCGCTAGGCCTCAGGGTTCACACCAGGCCTGTGCTACATGGGCTTATGTCTTAGGCCTTCATCTTACTACACACACAAGTTGTCTCGCTTTAGCTAGCTCGGCGTAAAGGACGCAGTACAGCCCTCTGCAGTGTTGAGGTAGATGTGCTAGTATACATCTGCTTCCCCCAGACCAGCCACTGGGGGAGAGGAATAAGCTATACTGGGTTGTTATAGGGCACCTTTACACCAGTCTACAGCAGGGGTTGTATTGGTGTAAATGTCAAGAAAAATCATACCCCTATCTGACATAGTTGTATCAGGACAAAACTGTGTGTGTCAGCTCAGCCAGGCCTTAGCTAAACTGCTACAACTTTGCGTTCCGCCTTACACGGGTGGTGGGCAGCTTACAGGGTTCTATGTGGGGACATTTTGCTTGTTGCCCGCACACAGGGTTGCCAGATTCTGTTGGTTTCCATCCATGTAGGGTGTTTTCCTACCGGTGTTACTGATGTGACACACACACAGTTGCATGTGAAGGGAGGGGCAGGCGGACCGTGAGAGGCGGGCGCTCCCGCTGCAGCCAATCACAGCGTGGCTACAGTTCCATCGGCACCACTCCTCTCCCTCCCCATCACACCTCTTCTGCCCTTTTCCCCCCCATCACACCTCTTCCTTCAAGCCCCCTCCCCCCGAGCTGCAATCAGCCTAACGCGGTATATCTCCAGCTGAGGACAAATCACCCACTGAACAGCCGCAGGTCACTGCCCGGCAGAGAGTCAATGGCTGCCCACGTCATCCCAGCTCCTGCTGCCCCGGCAGGCCAAAGGCAAGTTCCATGCTGCTGAAAATCCCAGCTTCGGGCTTTGCCTCATACCTGCCCCCTTCCAGCGGTCCCCTGCCCCGCCCTCAGCCCTGATCCCTCAAGCCTTTTGCAGGGAAAACATCTGAGACTTTGCCTGGGATGGGGAGTGGCACTGGCAGGGATAGTGATGGACTCCGGGTCACGTTGCTGGCCACAGGCATGAACCACATAGGACGCCATGGAGGAGCAATGACAACTTCTCCCCCAGTGTCAACAAGGGGAACTTGAGCTAGGGTGCTGGGACAGCAGGAGTCTATGGCCAGCTCTGCCACTGCTTTGCTGTATGACCGTGGGCAAGTCACTACCCACTCCGTGCCTCGGTTTCCCCACCTACAAAACAGAGAGGATGATACTGACCTGACCTGGAGGTGGACCGGGCCTCACTCTTTTCTCGCTTGTGCTGGGATACAAGCGGAGGAACCCCATAGGGTGTGAGACAGATGTCACTCCAGCTCCCGGTTGGTAAAGTGCTTTGAGATCTGCAAATGAAAGGCGCGACTGAAGGGCAAGATAAATAGTGTGCAAAGCACTGGGCAGTACCCTGTCCAGGCCTCGCCCTCCTTCCTGAGCTATGCGGGCAAAGGGGAACATTTCTAACACGCTTAGGGGACTTAGGTGTCTAAACCCCACTGGCTTTCACCGTGCAATGCGCCTGCTTTTACAGGCATAAACAGGGGGTTATTGTGATTTAACTGGCCTGGTAGAGCTACCGGGTATGGCTTGTGTGTAGACAAGATCTGGAAAAGAGAGAGACAGACAGAGAGAGACAGAGAGACAGACAGTGCAAAACAAGGGGATCAAAAGAAAATGAGTTGGTGAAAAGGAAGAGAGAAAACTGAAAAGGGAAGAGAGGATCAAATGGGCTAAATTCCCAGCTGGTAAATGGGCCCAGATCCCGTATTGGTGTAAATCAGTGTCAGCAATGCGGGTTCTGATGCAGAAAGCAGAGAGCCCTGTGCCCTTTCTGTGCCCCCTGGAAATCTTGCCTCATCCCGTGTGCGTCCAGCTGTTTTTCCTCAGTGGCATAAGCCCCTGAGAATGCGCCGTTCCCCTCTCCTGCTCCTACGCACGCCCTGCTGCTTCTTGGAAGTGGCTAAATATAAAAGTTCTTGGAGAGCGGCTGGAAAACAGAGCTAAGAGGACATTCCAGCGGGCACTGCTGGAGAAAGGCATTTGCAGCTCAGTACAGTAAACAGCTCCCGTTTCCTACCCGCCTGCCACCCAGCACCTCTGGCCAGAGCCAGCTCCCGCCTCGCCAGCGCCTGTGAGCCCCGGGCACAACAGCTGCAGCTGGACAATCCAGCCGTTGGCAGCCGGTCAAGCGCAGGCACAGCTCCAGGGACTTGTTCTCCGAGAGAGAGACAAACAACCCGGGATGATTTTCACACGCATGCTCAGTCCCACAGCCGAGCCTTGGGGCTAGGAGCCGGACAGGAAGGGCTGCATTCGAGCAGATGTACCTGCACAGTAGGGATGGAAGGGGGTAGCCGTTTAAACAGTTCAACTTACCAGTTTCCAATATGGTTACATACTGGCTCCTGGGGAACCGGCTGCTGGGAGCTGATGTGCATAAGCCGGCTCCCGGTGCACACCAACTCTGGCTGCCGGCCCTACTTCTGGGCAGCTGGCTGTCGCCCTGCACTGTGGGCTCTGCAAGGTAAAACGTATACTGCAAAGCCCGCAGTGCAGCTGGCTCCCTGGGAACGGGGCTGGCAGCTGGTGAGCACCATGAGCCGGCTTGTAAGAGGGCTCCCGGCTCCACTCCTGGGGAGCAAGCTGCTGTCCCCTGCTGCTAGCTCTGTAAGAGGAATCCAAACCATTTTCTCCCCTTTCTACCTGCTCTGCTGATCCGGGGCTCCAGTGGAATCAGTGGTAACTTTTCAAATGACTTCAGATTAGACTTGGCACGAGTTCAGTCTCTTGTATGACTGTTTCCTCCAAGATTTAGATTCTGATCTCACACCAGATTGACCCCCGATCTCACACCGGATTGGCACCTGGGTAGCTTCACCAACTCCCGGTTTACACCAGCATAAGTAAGCTCAGAATCAGGCCCTGTTATGATTACTGTCCGTATTGCATAGCCTACAAACCCTCGAAGCAGGGAGCAGGGTGCTAGGTGCTGCACAAACAGAACAAAGAGCCAGTCCCTGCCCCAAAGAGCCCCCTTATTATTATTGCTATATCAGAGCCTGCAGCGCAGGGCAGCAGCCGGCTCCCTGGAAGCAGGATCCATCTAGAACAGTGGTCACCAACCAGTAGATCAGGATCTACTGGTAGATCTTGGAGCCTCTGACGCATCCCACAAGCACTAGGGATGTGAATGGGTAACCATGTACACGGTTAACTGTTGAGCCTGGCTTAAAAGCTGGCTCCCCGCGCGTACCAGCTCCCGGGGGGTCGACTGCCGCCCTGCGTGTAACTGCTGAAAATGTCAGCGGTTACAGTTACTTAATTAAATGCATTTTAACATGCCTAATGAGCACCTTTTATACTGGTACAGCTGCACCCCTGAGGCCTGGGCTGCTTTCACTATACCAATAAACTAGGCCAGTTGAAGCAGAAAGGCAGACCGCAGGGCCACGGGAAACTGAGGCACAGAGCCGGCAGATGTTGCCCAAGGTCCGTGGCGGAGCCAGGAATAGGGGGAGGTGTCACTCAAATCCCTCTCAGCAGAGGTTGGGATGATCCCACCAGCTTGGCCCACAAAGGAGGAGATGGGCTGGAGAAATAGACAAATCCTTTTAATTCCAACAGACACGTTTAAAAAGAGACGTTAAAAAGCTGCAACAAGTCGATCGAGCTGTGGCACCACCTCCTGGCTGAGTGCAGACAACAAAGTCGGCAGCTTTCAAAACACCTGGCAGAGCCGGTACAATGGAGGTGTCTTTCTAGCTGGTGAGTTTTGTTTTCTGGTGGACCCTGTTGAGTTTTGATGTGGCAATTAACACAATCACATGCCCATGCACGCGCGCAGCCTCTCTTCCTGACACCGACAGCTCTGCTCCGAAAACAAGGGAGCAGCCCTGCTTTCGAATTGCTCAACAACAGATTCGCAAAGAGGAAACCGGACCATTTCCTCCCACTTCCAGCTGGCTCTGCTCTTCTGAGGCCCCAGCGGAATCAATGGTAACTTTGCAATTGGGTTCTAATTAGACCTGGTGAGAGGTTAGCCTCTTGTATGACTCTGTTTTCTTCAAGTTTTAGATTCCGATCTCACCCCAGATTGATACCCGATCTCACACCAGATTGACACCCGATCTCACATCAGATTGACACCCGACCTCACACCAGATTGACACCAATCTCACATCAGATTGACACCTGATCTCACACCAGACTGACACCTCTGCAGCTTCACCAATTCCTGACTGACACCAGAATAAGTGAGCTCAGATTCAGGCCCTTTTACGATTACTGTCTGTATTGCATAGCCTACAAGCCCTCGAATCAGGGAGCAGGGTGCTAAGCTCTGCACAAATAGAACAAAGAACAGTCCCTGCCCCAAAGAGCTTCCAATCCAGGTAATTCATTTCATGTTGTTTTCCTTTGACTATCTGTTCCAAACCCACCCCTTTCCCTCAAAATAACCCTCAGGTCCAAATTCTGCTTTGCTTCAACTCAACGGACTTGCACTGATGGCGCCGAAAGGAGAATCTGGATCTCAGGAAATAATAAAATACAGTGTTTCCCGCTGGCCCCCTAGCTCCGAGTAAAACCAGTTCCTCTGGCCCAGTTACAAGAGTAACTGCAGGGGTAGTGGGGAGCAGCTAGTTTATCATGTGACAACACAACACACAGAAACACAAAAAATACGCACCACCGTCAAGCCCATACCAACACATACACAGAGCATGCCCCACCATGGCTGGGCAGTGCACCCATGCAACAAAGTAACACTCACGGAGCTCACCACATTCCGCACCCTACACTGACATACACAACCCACCAGACACCCACCCACCCGCGCAAATGCACCACGTGCAGACGTGCACATGCGACACGCCACGTACACACACACAGACACAGCACAACAAATTCACACGCAAAAATGCCACAAACGCACCTGCCTACACATACCAACCAAACACAATCCAACATCCTCTATACAAACACCCCCTACACACACACACACACGCACACGCACAAATTCTGTGTCCAGAAACTTTCTTTAAAACTTATCTAAATACGCTTTTTAGGGCCACTCACCAGTTTCTTGCAATAGGGGTCAAACCAGGAGTCCTCCCACCCCCCAAGACATGCTGTCTTTGCAGCCTGGCTCTGCTCCAGACAGGGGGGCTGCAGGGAGTGTGGGTGATAAGCTAGACAGGGCCTGGCAGGGCACGTACATTACAACACACACATCCTCAACCCCTGAGCAGCATAAGATCATTGGGGGAAGGGATGCTCCCTCGCTTATTAACCCCCCAGCTCTAAAATAGTTTCAAGTAACAGTAAAAACACCCTCATTTATTAAAATTCAGATGCCTGGGGAGATCTGAGTCCCTGCCGGGCTGGTACAAAGCTGGATGGATCCCATACTAGCCATACAGGAACTCCTCCATATGGGGAGGGTGAATCCCTCAAAGTCAGATAGTGACTCCCCCCCCCGGGGGGGGAGGGGACGGGAAGGCGGGGGGAGGAAGGGAAGGCAGGGAAGTGAGCAGCTGCCCAGAGTCGGAAATAGGATTAAAATCCTCTATGAGAACCTGCCCCCCTGCGGGCCTAATTCTTCGAAGTCCTGCATCTTGTGCGATTCTTTAGCCCCGTGCAAAATGCTGGTGCGACCTCCCGCTTGGCACTCCACGGGGCTGTGCAAAGCTGCTGGCTGCCCCAGTGTGTTGCACCGGGGGAAAGAAGGGCACCAGGGGTCAGGGCCTGGAGAATCAGGCCTGGGAAGAGGCATCGGGCTGGAGAACAGCTCCATTCGTGTTGCCCCTTGTCGTCCTAGGATCCTGCTGGTGCAACGGAGTTTCCTATTAAAACCGTGGACTGACTCTGAAATAGACACACCCTCCTCCTCTACGTTCCCAGCTCAAACAGCTGGGACGGAGTTCAGGTCCAGATGACAGGTGGGAAGGAAGCGGACCAGACGAAGGAGGGGATCTGCATGCCACTCCCTGCTGTGTGTCAATGCTGGTGTCACCCACTCCTTCGGGGCAGATGCTGATTAACAGGGGATGTTACAGTCCCAGGATGGTGCTGGTCAGTTTCTCCCATAGGTGAGAGAGGCAGGACCCCCCCCCCCCAATGAATGGCGGTGGAGGCGGGAGTGGAAATCAGAAGGCAGAGGGGGTGATTTGGACAGGCTGGTTCCGTCAGCTTCAGTTCAATTCTCTTATCCTTCCCTGCCGAATTTTCCATCCTCCTCCAAGAAGCAGCTGATGGAAAATGGATGGAGAGCACCCCCTAGGGGTGAAGGGACAGAGCTTCCTCTGGAGGGGACGGTGGGAACCCGTCAGCACCCCCTGCTGGCCCCATGCCAGAGCAGCTGATCGGGAATCCAGGCCTCCCACCGTGGCCACAGAAATGGTGACTGAGTCAGAAGAAGGATGGGGGCACATCCTGACACAGTTCCCCCCTTGCTTCCCACCATGGCAGAGGGCGGGGGTCTGCAGACCCAGGAGTCCGAGCGCCCTCCGCGCCCATCTGGCGTCCACGCAGCCCCCCTCAGTATATGGCCTCGTCCATGTTGTCATCGCTGTCGGCCCCAAACTCCTCCCCGTTGTCGAAGTAGGACATGATGTAATCTGTCTCCTAGGGAACCAGCAGGGAGAAGGAGGTGAGTCCTGGGGAGGGCGAAGGTTGACGGCCCTCGCAGGGCACAAGCGATGGGATCTGCCCCGCCGGGCCCGGGGCCTGACACACAGTGCGACCGCTGCTGGGTGGGAACGGGCTGCTTCACGGCGCGCAGCAACGCAGCAGTTTGGGGCAGGAAGTGGAAGGGACGGGCACGTCCCATGGAACCCGCAAGGACAGGGCGGTAGAAAGGAATTAGCGGATCTGAGGCACTGCAGTGGGACGCTGGGGAAAGTGTCAAAGCGGCGGCCCCAAAGACAGGCACCTCCCCACCCCCACTCTCCAGGGACTCCCACTAGGGTCCAAGGAGGCATCTCGTTCAGCCTCTGCCGAGACTGGGGCCAACCGGATTTTGGCAACGTGGATTTTGGCCCGCCAGGAACTAGGATCAAACTGGCCCCACTCAACCCCCCAGCCAGCTGCTTCCCCGTGGGAACGTGAGGCCTCGATCCTGCAGTCCTTGCACAGCCCAAGCTCCCACTCAGACCAGTGGGTGCAGGACAGGGCTGGGAGTCTGGCGCGAGCACCCAGAGCGCGTGGCTGGCTGGCCTCTCCGGAGGCGCCTCACCTCTTCGTGCTCCTCCTCGTCGTACTCCTCTTCCTCCTCTTCCTTGCCTTCCTCTTCTTCCTCCTTCTCCCCTTCTTCCTCTGACGTCACTTCCTCCTCCTTTTTCTCTAGGGTCTGGGGTGGAATTAAGAAACAAAAGCCCAGCGGCCGCTCAAGCCGCAGCGACGCTGCCTGGACCGTTCCCCGTGCCAAGACAAGCTGCCGAAGCGCAAACGCCACCGCTGCGTGCTGATCCCCTCCCCCCCCCGAGAATCCTTCCCACCACACCTCGCCCACTACCCCACGCTGCACACAAGCAAGCAGCAGCCTCTGGCCACCACCCAGCCACTGGTACCACATGCCCCTGTGAGCCACTGCCCTCCTGATTCCCTGCAGCAGCGCCTCCTGTGGCTACCCAGGTGAGTGTGCCCCAGGATGGAAGGGGTGGGGAGCAGAGAGGGAGCCCAGCAAGCAAGGACACGGGCTGCTTGTGACGCCCAGCAGTGCCGCAGAGCAGAGGGTGCTCCCCGCCCAGGAAAACCGACAAAAACCATCCTTACCTCCAGTTTCTTTATGGCTTCCTCCTTGTCCACCGGGAGGCGCTGTTTGTGCTTGGGGAGCAGGAGGGGGGTTCCTACCGCAGAGGAGAAGGTCAGAACCCGGCTGGACTCTGGGGCATTCCTGGGGGGCAGGGGAGGGGCAGCCAGCCATGGGCAGGAGGAGGGAGGGAGCTGCTTGAACTGCCTTCGGGCAGCACGATACAGCCGCAGTCGACGGACGTGTTTCAAGCCCGCTGCATGGCTGGCTTCCGAGCGGGGTCACCCGGCTGGGTTTTAGCAGGAGGTCGGGCTATTCTGCTGCCTCACACGAGAAACCAGGCGGTTGTTGCCCCCAATTTCCTTATGGCTCCCTCCCTCGCATGAAGGGGACTAGGAGGAAGCCAGACAGGAGCACTTGTGGGAACAGTAAGCCCAGGCTAAGTCGTATGTTTCTTTTCTTCTGACACAACCCCTCTCAAACCTGTGTCGCCTTGTGGGGAAGGCATGGGACAGGCACACAAGTGTCGCTCTAATACAGCTGTGGGCAATAAAACGGCAACAGTTCAGCAGGGTTAGCCCCAGGGGCCAGCGCTGTTCTATTTACCCGCACCTCCGCAGGTACCAGCGATCGCAGCTCCCATTGGCTGCGGATCATGGTTCCCAGCCAATAGGAGCAGCAGGAAGCAGCGCAGACCCGGACACTGCTTCCCGCAGCTCCCATTGGCCAGGATCGGCGATCCATGGCCAATGGGAGCTGCAATCACCCGTACCTGTGGAGATGCAGGTAAATATAGTGGCAGCAGCCCGCCAGGGGTGAACGCTGGGGAACCAGATCCGGCCCGTGTGCCGGTATTTGCCCATCCCTGCCCTCCTGGCTGACTTCACATTCATCATTGTTTTATTTAATACTCACTCTCCTTCCGGAACTTTCGAACTCGGATCTTTAGCTCCCGCGGTAACCGTCGCCAATCTGCACGGGGAAATAAGGAATCACCACAGAGAGTCAGACTTATGGTTCCCTACTCTAGTAGCCCACCTCTGAGAGTGGCTAGAACCGGCTGCTTCAGAAGTAGACACTATGGCTACGTCTAGACTACAAGCCTCTTTCGAAAGAGAGCATCTAGATGACAAGCAGACTTTTTGAAAAAGCGAACCGCTTTTTCGAAAGAGAATCTAGACGCTCTCTTTCAAAAAAGCACAGTTTGCATTCAATAGCACCTTTTTTTGAAAGAGTACTTTCGAAAAAAAGCGTTATTCCTCATAAAATGAGGTTTACCGATCGAAAAAACTGCCGCGTTCTTTCGATTTACTTTCAAAAGAACGTGGCTGCAGTCTAGACGCAGGTGAAGTTTTTTCGAAAAAAGGCTACTTTTTTCGAAAAAACCCTGTAGTCTAGACAAACCCTATAAGCCCCCAAGTGGACAATGATGGACTAACAGAAGTTTTTTCCTGTCCCCTACTGGTGATTGGCTTGCGCCCTGAAACGTGAGGATTTCTAATTTATGTATCTATGCATCCCCCCCATGCACTCATCTATCCATCACCACAGACATTATCTACCTACGTATCATTTGTTCTTATTTATCAGTCTAATGTAACTGTGGAGGCTCTTATCCACATACCTCTCTAAACTTCTGAATCCTCTATGCTTCTTACTCCAGCAATATCCTGCAGCGCAGAGTTCCAAAGATTGTGTAACAATTTCTGTCACTACTTCTATCTACCTTGCCTTTCAGTTTCACTGGGCCTCCTTCTGTCCTGCCACATTGCTGAGTCTTAGGGATGGGAATGGGTAATCGATTAACCAGTTACCCCATCACCCTTAATGGGTGGTGCTTAGCAGATAACGGTTAACCGATACCCGAGAGCAGCCCCTTGCCCCAGCCTGCTGCGGGCTCACCAGCCATGCAAGGAGCCAACAGCAGAGCCAGCCCCAGGTGGGCTGGGAGCTGGCAGCCCTGCGCAGGGACGGCAGAGTTCTCCCCCTCCCCCCCGCTGTGGGCTGGGGCACCTCCCTTTTAACCACTTAAACGGGATTTTACATCCCTACTGTGGCTCTGGTGTTATTATAAAGGCACCAGATCTGCAGTTCTCCACAGCTGCAAATCACAGTCTTCCTGAAACAAAACTCTGAGGAGAAAGATGAGCAGGTGTTAGACTGTAAACTGTTTCCTTGCATACCTGGGTTCCAGTCAATAGCGTTATCAATGGGCCCTGACGTCTGATATTTATCTGAGTAGCGTTCAACATCTGAAAAGAAACATACAAACAGGGGTCAAAACTGCCCTTTCTTCATCATCATCATCATATAAATGGGCCTCGACTCTCCATTAAACTCAGAAGCTTCAGGGGGTAGCCGAGTTAGTCTGTTACAGAAAAACAACAACAAATGGTCTGGTAGCACTTTATATTTGAAGATCGGATAGTTAAACCGAACCAGATAAAAATCAAATCACTAACCAACATACTTTTAACTGCATAATGTTTAATGCTCGGTCCAGCTTTAAACCCCTTTATACCAGACTAGCAGCGGGAACGGGCCTTAAAATGGGTATAACTTAGGTTTAAGCTTTATGCTTAATGCTTGCTGACTGGTATACTAATAATAAACACTCTCTGGTTTCATCGGTGGGTCCATTTTACAGATGGGCAAACTGAGGCACGGGGCGGCAAAGGGAGTTGCAGAGCTAGGAACAGCCCCAGAGTTTGTATGTCCTACCCATGTACACCAGCCACTGAGTCCCACAGCCTCCTTAAGCGTAAAAGGACTTCAGCATCACTGAGAACTCAGGCCCAGTGGTTTTCTTTGCATTAAGGTTTTTTTTGAAGTCCTTTAAAAAAAAATACCATTAAAATGTGGTCCTAAATCAACCAGCCATGACCCCGGTACCTTTCTTGGGGGCAGCCGGCTTGACGTAATACGGCAGGCTCTTCATGGCTCCCCTCAATTCTTGCTTTAGGGCCAGCATGTATTCCACCTCCTCACCCGTCTGTAGAGGGACCGGCTTGTACTCCATGGGCTACAGAGACAGAGCAGAAGCAATGATTCACTTCAAAGGAATGGCCAAAATGACGATACCAAGGCAGGAGTCCAGCATTAGGGATGGGGCTCAGCTGTGAAATCCAGATCTGGATTTCAAACCTCCTTGAGCGGGGGAGAGAGATAGGATCCAGGGATTGGTTTGAGCCCAGCTCTGACATATATGTATGTATGTGTATAAAGATGTATACATATGTGTGGGTACATACCTAGGTGGGGCCCTTCCAAATTCATGGTCCAGTCTGGCCAATATCATGGGGTTTTAAAAATAATAAATGTTTCAGTTTCAACTATCGAAATCTGAAATTTCTCCGTGTTGTTATTGTCAGGGTCCTGGCCCACAAAAGAGTTACGGGGAGCTTGCAAAGTTATTGTAGAGGGGTTGGAGCACTGCTACCCTTACTTCTGAGCTGCTGCAGGCAGTGGGCCTCCCTCAGAGCTGGGCAGCTGGAGAGGGTGGCTGCTGGCCGGGAGCCCAGCTCGGAAGGCAGAGCTACCGCCAGCAGCAGTGCAAAAGAAAAAGATGGGATGGAACAGTGTTGCTACCCTTACTTCTGCGCTGCTGCCTGCAGAGTTGGGCTCTTATTCAGCAGCCGCTGCTCTCTGGGTGCCCAGCGCTGAAAGCAGCAGCACAGCAGTGAGGGTGACATAGGTAGGGTGTTGCCCCCCTTACTTCTGCCCTACTGCTGGCGGGATGCCGCCTTCAGAGCTGGGCACCCAGCCAACAGCTGCAGCACAGAAGTAAAGGTGGCAATACTGCGACCTCCTAAACTAATCTTGTGTTCCCTCTTTAAACTCCCTTTTGGGTCAGGACTAAGGATGTTAAGAGGTGGGTGACTGACTAATCGTGTAGTCAATACAATTTGTATCGACTACACACTTAGTCGATAAGGGACCTCGCTGTGGCTCTGCAGTTTAAATGTAGTAGGAGTCAGGCACGCAGGCAGCCCGGCTCCTACTACATTTAAACTGCAAAGCCGCAGCGGAGGAAGATCTGGGACCTGAAGCGAACTGGGGCCCTGACCGCTGCCCTCCTCCTCCCTCCCACGCACCCCAGAGATGGGGCTGGGGGAAACCGGCTTTTAAGCTGGCTCCCCCCAGCACCAGCTTCTGCTTCCCCCCACCCTGCTGCCTCTGACACAGAGGCAGCAAAGGGGAGGGGGAAGCGAGTAGTCGAGTAGTGACTCAACTAGTCACTCACATCCCTAGTCAGGACTCCCAATTTGAGAAATTCTGCTTTCTCCCAAGCACACAAAAGACCAGATTTCAGTCTGTGACATGTTTGTCATGGCTGTGAATTTGGTAGGGTCTTATTCAATCACATGAGCATCTGTGTATATAGGTACACGTGTGTGGGTGTGTAGGTGTACACATAAACATGGGTTTGTACACCCACATTTATGTATACACATAGGCAGGGCTTGACAAACGGTGGCAAAAGCCGCTTGCCAGCCCTGCACTGCGCATGCGCGCGCCGCCAGTAAACAGGGCGTGTGGCTGAAATCTACTCGCCACGGGCGAGTAGATTCTATAGTTTGTCGAGCCCTGCACGTAGGCACCCATGCGAAGGATGTAAAATCCCGGGGAATCTGTCAACCGACTAAGCAGGATCTGGGCGGGGGACCATTCCAGCCTGCCAGACTCCCGCCCCCACCCTGCACTGCGGCTCGCTCCCAGCTCCTAGCCCTGCACAGGGGCTCGGGCTGCCGTCGGCTCCCAGCCCCCACCGGAGCAGCTCCTGCCTGCAAGGTGCCCCCCCATGGGGTTGGAGCAGCCTCCTGCCTACCGCAGACAGGGAGCTGCACAGCCCCCACTGATTACCAGTTAACTCAGGGGTGGGCGATAATTTTTACCCAGGGGCCACTTCAAAAATTTTTGAAGTAGCTTGGGTCACCCCAGAAGGGGTGGGGCCTAAACAGGAAGGGGTGGGGCCTGGGGGCAGGGGAGTGCAGGAAGCACTTTGAAGTGCTGCGGGCTCCTCGCAGGGCTGGGACAGGGCGAAGGAAGCTTCACGCAGCTCCTGCACCTCCAGGCCCTGATTGGCCTGGGGGGTGGGGAGCAGCAGGGCCTCCGCGGGCCGGATCCACTGGCTTGCTGGGCCGGATCCGGCCCACAGAGACCCTTTTGCCCACCCCTGGGTTAACTGGAACCAGTAAGCATTACCCATTTAGGTACTGAGACTTTCCCGAGTGCACTCTGGACTCCTCCACATCCTAGACTCACTGAAAATCCCCCCCCCGACGGCTTGGAAAAAGCCACAAGTGCAATGAGGTGGTGGGTCTCTGCTGCCCAAAGAGGCACATCCAAATCCCCCACTGGCAGCACTCTGCCGCCTTTGCTGGCGAGGGGCTGACGATGCCTCCCCAGGCCACAGGGCGGGCACTGGCAGGGCAGCACAGGGGGGCCATCTGCCCGGCCGCTCTCCCTGCTGTGCACACACAGGAGCCTCCAGGGCTGCTGATAACGCGCCTGGTGTCACGGTGTGTGTCAGAAGGGGATGCGGACGGGACGGACTCACGGGGAAAAGTGGCGACGGCTGGAGGGTGGATGGGGGCAGCGATTCTCCTTTCGCAATGCCCACAGCTTCCACGCTGAAGTTCATCTGGCCCCGACCCCTCCCTCTGCCTCCTCTTCCAGCCATGGCTTGCTCGCCGAGAAGAAGTGGACATAGAGCCGGGATCCAACGTAGCCGAGGCCTGGCAGGGGACGAGAAAACCCTTTTATGATCCTCAGGAACCTACAGAATCGCATCTTCCTAAAGCCACGGCCCCAGAAGCCATGGGACAGGGCTCCGGGCTAGCGCATGATGTTTCCTCTGCCCTGCCAGCAGCGCGTGGCACCTGGCATGGGCCCCTAGGGGGAACCTCAGGGGATCATGGTCGGTGGGTGGGGAAGCAAAGAAATATCCCACCCCGCCCCTTCCTCTTGCAGCCCTGCCCCTTCCGGTGCAGCCCAGGGCCACTTCAAAAATTTCTGAAGTGGCCCTTGGCAAAAAATTATTGCCCGCCCCTGCCTTTATCGGTAAGCCACCTACTGGTTAATTGGTTAACCATTCACATTCCTCTGCAGTAGGGCGTGACCCGTTTGGGAACTAACCGATGGAAGCCGAGAGACACCCACGATGAGCCAAGGACTTGAACCAGGGTTCTTTTGAATTCTTCTCTCCCCTGAGCAGAATGAATTTTGTTACGTGTACCAACAGGGAGGGGTGTGTGACTCAACACCTTTGTATTGGCACACACACCAAAATAAGGGCTTCTGGGTGTGGGAGGGGGCACAGAAGCAGGAAGGCTCCAGCTGGGGGCACCAATTGTGGGTTGATAGGCTCAGGGGTGGGACCAGGGTTGCCAATTTGGTTGGACCACTGCCCCAAACAGGGTCCAGTCTGGGAGTTAGCAACCCTAGCCAGGACAAGGGCTCTGACAGGGGGCAAGCTCTGGTGCAAAGAGGAGGGCAGGCTCAGGACCAGAGAGTTCTAGGGCCTACCCCCTCCAGCTGTGGGGGGACAGACTATAAGAGGCAAGTTCAGGAAAGGTTGGGGGAAGCTTAGACTTGAACCCAAACTCCCAGCAGCCTAGGCTGGCACACAAGCCACTATGCCAAGCAACCCACAATGCAAAGCATGCTCCACATCCTGCATTTTGGCGGATGTACACACCCCT
Source organism: Pelochelys cantorii (assembly GCA_032595735.1). NCBI lineage: Eukaryota > Metazoa > Chordata > Testudines > Trionychidae > Pelochelys > Pelochelys cantorii. Next base: position 20,017,857 of record CM064349.1, on the reverse strand, counting down.
TTGCTGCTAATCCTGCAACCCCCGGCAGCCCTCCCCAAAGGGGATTAAACAGGGTCTGGCCCAGGCAATAGCCAGCCACACAAGTTTCCCTGATGTGAGAAGCTGACCATGTAACAGGACAAGGGCACATACCGCGGGATTCAGAAACCAGGATGTGTGGTGGAACAGCTTAGAGCTGAGGGTGTCCGGTGCCAGACCCACGGTGCACATCTCAGAGCTGAGGGCGTATGGTGCCCGACCCACGGTGCACAGCTCAGAGCTGAGGGCGTATGGTGCCGGACCCACGGTGCACAGCTCAGAGCTGAGGGCGTATGGTGCCGGACCCACGGTGCACAGCTCAGAGCTGAGGGTGTATGGTGTCGGACCCACGGTGCACAGGTTAGAGCTGAGGGTGTCCGGTGCCCGACCCACGGTGCACAGCTCAGAGCTGAGGGCGTATGGTGTCGGACCCACGGTGCACAGCTCAGAGCTGAGGGCGTATGGTGTCGGACCCACGGTGCACAGCTCAGAGCTGAGGGTGTATGGTGCTGGACCCACAGTGCACAGCTCAGAGCTGAGGGCGTATGGTGTCGGACCCACGGTGCACAGCTCAGAGCTGAGGGCATATGGTGTCGGACCCACGGTGCACAGGTTAGAGCTGAGGGTGTCCGGTGCCAGTCCTATGGTACACAGCTGAGAGCTGAGGGTGTATGGTGTCGGACCCACAGTGCACAGGTTAGAGCTGAGGGTGTCCGGTGCCAGTCCTATGGTACACAGCTGAGAGCTGAGGGTGTATGGTGTCGGACCCACAGTGCACAGGTCAGAGCTGAGGGTGTCCGGTGCCAGTCCTATGGTACACAGCTGAGAGCTGAGGGTGTATGGTGTCGGACCCACGGTGCACAGGTTAGAGCTGAGGGTGTCCGGTGCCAGTCCTATGGTACACAGCTGAGAGCTGAGAGCGTATGGTGCCGGACCCACGGTGCACAGGTTAGAGCTGAGGGTGTCCGGTGCCAGTCCTATGGTACACAGCTGAGAGCTGAGGGTGTATGGTGTCGGACCCACGGTGCACAGGTTAGAGCTGAGGGTGTCCGGTGCCAGTCCTATGGTACACAGCTGAGAGCTGAGGGTGTATGGTGTCGGACCCACGGTGCACAGGTTAGAGCTGAGGGTGTCCGGTGCCAGTCCTATGGTACACAGCTGAGAGCTGAGGGTGTATGGTGCCGGACCCACGGTGCACAGCTCAGAGCTGAGGGTGTATGGTGCCGGACCCACGGTGCACAGCTCAGAGCTGAGGGCGTATGGTGCCGGACCCACGGTGCACAGCTCAGAGCTGAGGGCGTATGGTGTCGGACCCACGGTACACAGGTTAGAGCTGAGGGTGTCCGGTGCCCGACCCACGGTGCACAGCTCAGAGCTGAGGGCGTATGGTGTCGGACCCACGGTGCACAGCTCAGAGCTAAGGGCGTATGGTGTCGGACCCACGGTGCACAGCTCAGAGCTGAGGGCGTATGGTGTCGGACCCACGGTGCACAGCTCAGAGCTGAGGGTGTATGGTGCTGGACCCACAGTGCACAGCTCAGAGCTGAGGGCGTATGGTGTCGGACCCACGGTGCACAGCTCAGAGCTGAGGGTGTATGGTGTCGGACCCACGGTGCACAGGTTAGAGCTGAGGGTGTCCGGTGCCAGTCCTATGGTACACAGCTGAGAGCTGAGGGCGTATGGTGTCGGACCCACAGTGCACAGGTCAGAGCTGAGGGTGTACGGGCCTGGGCCCACCGTGCACGGCTCAGCGCTCCGGTGCACAGAGCCGCGCCCAGTGCCCACAACCAGGCCCTGGCTACACAATGCAGGACCCTTTGCCCACAATCCACAGCAGGCAGAGGGCGCAGGACCCCGCCCCGGCTGCACAACGCACAGGACAGGAGCTGCAGCGTGGGACCCAATGCTCGGGATCCGCGGTGCGCAGCAGGGCGCAGGGCTCGGGCGCACCGGAGCAGGGCCACGGCTCGGTGCCTCAGACTATCCGCCCGGGCCCCGGGGAAGGATACGTATGGGCGGGGCGCCCTTCCCCGCCTCCCATTGGGCCGCCGCGCACCGGACCGAACCGAATCAGCGCTTTACCCGGGTCGCGCCACTCGGGCTGGCGCCTCCCTCTCCGACTCCACGTGGGTTCTTTCCGCCCGGAAGCTAATCGGATACACAACGTTCCGAAGGGGCGGGGCCCAAGGCCAGCTGCTCGCAGCTCATTGGTGTGCACGGCGGCCAATCAAAGACGTACTCTAAGGGGCGGAGCCAGAGGGTTTTTTTTTTTTCTGGGGGCGGGGGGGAGACGCGAGAACGAGCTAAAGATGAGTAGGAGAGAGGCAGGAAGATGGATGCAGGAGAAGAAGAAAGAAGGATGGATGGGCGGGTGGAAGAAATAGAGAGAGAGAGGGAGAGAGAAGCGTAGGGAGGTGGGGAAGGTGCAGCGGTTCCCTGCCCAGTCCAGGAGGGTCTTCAAGCCCCCAGCTCTCTTTCTGCCCTGCCAGCCGGGGCGCTGTAAGCCCCTGGGGGAGGGGAGAACCTAGGCTCACACGCTCCTGCTGAGTGCGTGTGTTGGGGTTAGGGTAGCCAAGGGACCTGCCCTGTGCTGGGCTAGGAGTGCCACAAAGGGGGAAACACGCTGATTCCCTATTGGCAAGCTAGTGAAGTTACTGCTGTCCTGGTGAGACCTCCCCCAGGTGGCTGGGCCTCTAGAACAGGGCTTCCCTGTGGTGACCTCTAGAACAGGGCTTCCCCATGATGGCCGATGTTATAGCCTGGTGTGACCTGGAGCCATCTCTCAGTTTCATCCCCTGCCGTGCTTGTCACCCTAACAGCCTTCTAATTTTTTCCATCCATGTGCAGAATACATTTTGTTCTGTGCTCCAAGACGTGCAGATGTGCACCACCCATAGAAACACCTGCTGCCAGCTGTGGGCGCTCTGCTAATCAGCTGGGCGGCATCTGAATCCCTCTTGGGTGGCCGACCCAGCGCACAGCTCACAGGGAGTCCTGCTCACAGCTGAGCTTCATGCACAGAGCCTTGATTCCCGCTTGGGCCCCAGTTCTGACCAGAGCCAGAGCTGAGCTCCCCGTTCCCAAAGGCGGAGGGCCTCTTACCTGAAACCAAAGGGCATGAGAGCGAAGGGAGCTATGGCCTCTTCCACTGGGGCAAATAACTTACACGTCATGAGCTAAGATCCCTGTGAGCTGCAGCTGTGCAGTTGCCTATTTAGCGCTGTCCAGGCACTCAATGAAGCCGTGCAGACCAGGGACCTGTGACAGCAGGAGAAGAGCTACCTCACCCCCCAACTAGCCCACCATCCAATTGGATGGGACCACCAGGCTCCAATCAGGACCCTGCCACTGGCATTGTGGCCCCAATGTGCCTCCTGGCTACGATCCAGTGGCCTGGGCCCAGCCCCCGTTTGGCCGGGGCTGCCCCCATCTGGGCCCAACCCCCACCTGGCCATGGTAGCGTGACCCCAGTTCCAATCCTGCAGCAGACCCTGATGATCTGGCCCCTGCAGCCTGGCTGCAGCACAGCACCCTTCCCCCCATCTGGCCATGGTGGCCCAGCCTCCATCTGGCCTCATCACTGTCCCATGTCCAGCCGTGGCCCCCATCCCACTCCAGCTGGCAGTGGTAGTCCAGTGCCAGCCCCATATGCCTCATCCCTGCCCCCGTCTGGCCCCTGGGTGTTTCCCCCACACCCAGGTGCTGCTGCAAGGAGCGAGAGCTGGGGTGGGGGCGAAGTTTTCTGTCTTCGCAGCAGCCCCAGAGCCCCCTCCATCCCAAACCTTTCCTAAACCCAGCCACACCCATAGCCTATATCCCCAACCAGGACCCTTGCTCCCCAACCCTCTGCCCCAGGCCTGAGCCTCCTCCTGCACTATAAACCCCTTGGCCCCACCCCTCCACATTTCTATGAAGGTTGCACACCACCTTCCTATTGGAGCACATCACCAAATTCACTCCGCTCAACTGTGGGGAAATGTAGAGGGAACCCCGGTCATGGTGCCTTGCAAAGTGGCCAAATACGCAGGTGGTCAGAACTGGAGAGAGACCCAATGTGTGGGCTGGCACATGGGCTCATGCCCCCGGGAAATCTCCCTTCCAAGCATTAGCTAGACCCACCCGAATCTCAGCTGCACCCCTTCCGTTGCTTTCCCTTGCTCCCTTCTTCCTGAAGTTGCCTCAGTGACAGGACCAAAACTGTCCGTTTCCTGGTTGTACAGAGCTCTGTAAAGGATTTTTCCCCCCTATTCTCTTCCCGGAGCCAGATCTACTCCAAGTGACACCCACAGAAACAGCAGAGAACTGGCTGCCTTCGGGAACGGCTTTTCTGCATGCCTTTCTCTGAGATGAAATCTGGCTCCCCTCTTCCACTGCTCATTCACGGCCTCCTGTTGTGCTTTGCCTGCACACAGGGCCTGTCCACAGGTTCCCCATCTGGCATGTACAGAATGATTCCAAGGCCCGCAGAGGAAGGGTGGAGAGATGGGGGGATGTTGACTCTGGGGGCTGGTGGCAGCTCTGATGGGCCAGCCCCAAAAGATTGCTGCTATTTTTATCTGGGGAATCGAGGAGAGGCTAAAATCCCCTCTGGTTGCAGACATACACGGTTCCCCTAGGTTGTGTGTGTGTGTGTGGGGAGGGGGGGACACATTCTGTAGTCATATATGTGTGCATGTGTGTGTGCATGTGTGTGTCAGCATTCTATAGTCGTGTGTGTGTGCGTGCATAGTCCTTAGTGTGTGTGAGGACATTCCGTAGTCATGTGTGTTCTGTAATCATGGGTGTGTGCATGTGTGTGGCAGGGCATTCCATACTCGTGTGTGTGCACGTGCATAGTCGTGCGTGTGTGTGTGTGTGTGTATCAGGGTGTTCCATAGTCATGGGGGGGGCATTCCAGAGTCCTTAGTGTGTGTGGAGGGCATTCCGTATGGGGGGGCATTCCGTATTTGTGTGTGTGTTTGTGCGTGCATAGTCCTTAGTGTGTGTGTGTGTGTGTGTGTGTGTGTGTATCAGGGCATTCCATAGTCGTGGGGAGGGCATTCCAGAGTCCTTAGTGTGTGTGTGGGAGGCATTCCGTATTTGTTGCAAATTCCATAGTCCTTAATGTGTGTGTGTGTGTGTGTGTGTGTGTGTGCGTGTGCGCGTGCATGTGTCAGGGCGTTCTGTAGTCGTTTGTGTGTGTCTGTCTGTGTAAATGTCAGACCTGCAATCTCTGGCTGCTCCCATTCTGCCCAGCGAGATTCCACCCCCCCCCCCCACGGTTGCTGCTCTGAAAAACGCAAGGACCCTGCTGCGTGGCTAAAGCTGGCCCTGGTCCTGAGAGGCAGAGATGGGGGGCTGTGTGGGGAACATACAGCTACACGGACTTGGGGGTCTTTGGGCTGAGACTTCCCTCATGCTTTGTGTGTGTACCCAGATGAGGTGCAGGTGTGTTGTGTGTGTGTGTGCGCATAGTTGTGTATTTGTGTGGCCCATCGGCCTTGCCTCGACTACAGGGGTGTCATCAGCAATGCAAGAGGCCCCCAGACCTTATTTTGCCCCCTTCACTTTTCATATGCCCTCTGTATGCCCCACTGCATCCTCTGCTTTTTGCTCCCCTATCACCTATTCATTGATTCCAAGGCCTGACGGGGCCACTGGAATTATCGTATCTGACCCTCCGGTAGAACAGAGGTCAGAGACGTGGAGCAGATCTTTTTGAAAACCCTCCGATCTTCCTATAATATCCTAGAGGCCCTCCCCACACACACACCATGTTCCCTCTATTTATTTCCATCTATGTGCGGAATGCATTTTGTTCAGTGCACCAAGACATGTGTGCATGTGTGCCACCGGAAGAAACACCTGCTGCCGGTTGTGAGCTCTCTGCTAATCAGCTAGGTGGCATTTGAATCTCTCCTGGGTGGCTGCCCAAGCACTCCACTTGCAGGGAACCCTGTTCCCCTCTCCCCCCCGCCAAAAATGAATGTTTCTGAAATGGTGCCTGTACCAGATTACAGCATTAAATCAGGGGTTCCGACTCCAGCCACGGATCACAATTCCGGCTAACACAAGGGGCGTGGTCTGTCCTCTAGTCCTGCACATGTGTGGGATGGGAGGCAATGAATGTGGATTTGTACAAGAGCTCAGCTCCCATTTGGACACTGCAGGAAGTTGCTGGATTTTCCAAAGAGCTGCACGCACAGGGGACTGGCAAACCTGCTGCTGGGTGCTGCTGAGTCCTTGGAGGATCCAGGCCTGGGTGCGGGTGCCTGTTTGAGAGCTCCCAGCTGTGCCACGCTGCACTTTGCAGCATGATGAAGCATCCCTGAGACCTCTGACGCCAGCCCCCCGCCCGCAGGATGCTTTCTGCCGAGTTGGCTGCGCTGCAGATGGGGTGACTCATCTCATTCTCCCCACCCCCATCCCGACAGGGCCACCGAAAATAGCAATGAGGGGGGAGGGGGAGAACCCAAAATAACCAGCGGCACCTGGCTGGGGCTGGGATGAGAAGCAGAAGGAGATGCGCTTGGCTCCTGCCGCCTGCTCCCAGGGTGCTGGGATTCTGTTCTCAATCCGCAGCAGAAGCATGGCTCTGTGCTGCAGGCCCAGCTGTGAAGTTGCCTTGACAACCAAGACAGAGGGCGAGAAAGAAAAAAGAAAGAAAGAAAGAAAGAAAGAAAGAAAGGGTCAGAGAGAGTCTCCTTCCCCCAACCAGCTGTCCCTGGGGTTGGGGGAAGGAGACTCATTTCCTCTCTTTGGCCCCCTCTTCAGCCATTCCCCTTGCCAGCTGGCTGAATATCAACTGCGAAAGGGACCCAAGGGACTTAGGAACCCCACTGCCATTGGACTTCACTGGCAGGTGCCTGGATCACTTTGCAAATAGCCATAGAAGAGCTCCGGAGGGCAAGCTGTAGGGTTCAGATCAGCAGTGAAAGTGACTTAAGATTTTTTACAGCCACTGCCCCAATGCAACCCGGGTCCCTGCCAGCTCTTTCAATAGCTCCCGGCTGGCTTTTGCTGCAGCTCAGCCAGCTCTTGCCGGAGCTGCGCACCGGAGTGCACCCTCTTCCTTTCACCTCAGCCTCAGATACTGGTGCGCAGGCCCAGGCTGGATTCCCCCACCCTGCTCTCACTCGGGAGCATCCCCCTCCGCGTAGGAAGTGCTCAGGAGTTAGTGAGGGAGGGGGGGTCAGCTCCTGACATCTACACTGCAAACAAACAAACAACCCCTGCCCGCTCCCCAAAACCCAACCCAGAAGCAGGGAGCCCCAGGGCCTGGATTAGCTCGTGCAGTAGGGCTAAAAATAGCAGCGTAGACATTCTGTAATGAATGGCATTCTCCACAAGGGCCAGGGGGGTTTAGCGCAGTGTTTCTTAAACTTTTTCAGACCGAGGAACACCAAACAATATTTTTTTTTTTGAGGAACACCAAGGATTTTTTGTTGAGAAAAAAAAAAGGCCGGGGGGGGGGGGGAAAGGGTTGGGGAGGGAGTTATTGAGGAAGAAAAGGGGCAGGGGAAAACAAAACAAAACAAAAAAGGATCGCCTGCCCCTTTAAAGGGCAACCATTTTGAATTCTGTTGTTCTCCACGGCACACCTCCGACTGCCTCGCGGCACACCGGTGCGCCACGGAACACAGTTTAAGAAACACTGGTTAGCGGATAGTGTTTCTCACCACAGAAGCACCTGAAAGCAGACACTAGGGTGTGGGATATTTCAGCCCAGATGGTTCAAATTTGGCACAGCTGGATGGAGCAACTGAAAACTGGGTCTCCTCATGGAAACGTTGCGAGAGGCGGTGTTACCTATGCCGATGGTGATCAAACCTCTGTGGTGGCTGAGTTCTGGACCACACCGGCAGTTAGCTGATGTGGGACTGAGCTCCAGATACACAGCCTGGCTGGAAAAGAAAGGAGTCTCTGTGCTAACTGACTGCCATGGAAAGCTGCACAGAGGCTAGAAGAGGGACAGGGGGTCTGACCTGCTGGAGAGGAGCCAGAGTGGGATTTGGGAGACCTGAGCTCAAATCCCAGCACTGACACTGACTTCCTGCGTCAAGTCACCTTGCACCATCTGTAAAATGGGCCTAATTCTTCCCTGCCTCCCAGGGATGTTGTTAAGAAAGACTCCTGTTGAGGCTCAGGAGCTCTTACATGCCATGGTGAAACCAGGACACTCCAGAGAGACTTAACCACTTTCTTCTTTATTGCAGGCTTTAAGCAGGTAATATAGTTGTTTAAGTTTTACCAGTCTTAAAAGCAATGATTATGCAATTTAAACCTTAAATACTATACATTCTAAAACAATTAGTACAGCACAGAACAATGCAAAAGCAATTAAGAGAAGATTTATTATATTACAATAATTAAGCCTAGTTCACTAAGGCTATGTCTACACTGCGAGTTTTTGCGGCAGAAAAGATGCTAATGAGAGACTCATTCGCATAAGTCGTGATCTCATTAGCATATTTTCTGCCATTTCTTTTTGTGCGAGGGGTTTTTGCGCAAAAAGAAGCAGCATAGCTGCTTCTGTTTTGCGCCAAAAGCCCATTTTGCCTCTCTGGGAGAGGCATGAAGATCTTGTGCAAAACGGGATTTTTGTGCAAAACGGAAGCAGCTACACTGCTTCTTTTTGTGCAAAAAGAAACGGCAGAAAATATGCTAATGAGATTGAGGCTTATGCTAATGAGTCCCTCATTAGCATCTTTTCTGCCGCAAAAACTCGCAGTGTAGACGTAGCCTTACACTTCACCCATGTGTTACCTGCAGTACCAGGCAGGAGATTGTGGTTCCTTTTATTCCCACTCTTTGGGACGCCATCCACTGCTGTAGCCAGTGTGAAGGGTCTATTTACTTCTAGTTACAATGAGCTGGACCTGTGGGTCAATCCTGCTCACTCCCTCCCATCGATTCTTTGTACTAAGCCCATTTTATAGCAAAGCGAGACTTGGGCGTTCTAATCATATTTACCAATTGATTATGTGTTGCATAAGGATGTTGCAAAAACTATCTGCATAGTTAGGTTGTATGGCTGTATCTGTAATTTTTGCTTATCAGAAATAGAAGTACCAATACAAGGTTGATTGTCTTGTGTTCTTGGTGTGGTCTCGCAGTACGATGCTGTATCTGCATGACTGTGCAAAACATTCCTGCCTCCCAAAGCTCCCCCCCGCAGCCTTGCCTCCGTGCTTACGTGCACCAGACTTGAGACAGGCCTAAGTTTTGCTTGTTAGAGATCCACACTGTGGTCAACGCAGACATTATTGTCAAGGCAGGGCCGCCCAGGCTCCCCTACAAGAAGGACACAGTGTGCCTAATGGACTTTTGAATATAAGAACAGGCCTGCACCAAGCCATGGGAACCCAGTAACACTGACCAAGCCTGCCAAATCACACAGCAAAGACAGGGTGCATGAAGCCAAGAAAACAATGGGAAATGAGTTTTCCAGTTGCGAGCCTATAAAGTCAGGGACTCTCTTTCTCAAATGTCAGCCTGTGGATTGTTCATGGGAGACGACAGCGGACATCAGAAGAACTGGGTTTGATGCCTAGCTCGTCTACTGATTGGTTGTGTGACCTTGGTCAAGTCCCTTTGTGTCCCTCCTCCTGTGACTGTAAATTCAGCAGGAGAGGGACTGTGCAGCACCCACAAGGGTGCTCTGATCTCTGCTGGTATTAGAACGGAATTGGGAAAAGGCAACTGAAGTGTCCATCTTTTAAAAAAGGAAGAAGGCAGATCATGGAGCAGCGCCTCAAGGAATCTATTTTGAAACACTTGGAGGAGAGGAAGGGGACCAGGAACAGTCAACATGGATTCACCAAGGCCAAGTCATGCCTGACCAACCTGATTGCCATCTATGGTGAGGTAACTGGCTCTGTGGACAAGGGGAAGTCGGTGGATGGGTCTCCCACAGTATTCTTGCCAGCAAGTTAAAGAAGTATGTCCTGGATGAATGGACTGTAAGGTAGATAGAATCTTGGATATATCATTGGGCTCAGTGGCTAGTGGTCAATGGTTTGATGTCTAGTTGGCAGCCAGGATCAAGCAAAGTGTCCCACGGGTCGGTTCTGGGGCCAGTTTTGTTCATCTTTATTAATGACCTAGATGGATTGCACCCTCAGCAAGTTTGCAGATGACACTAAGCTAGGGAGAGAGGTAGATACACTGGAGGGCAGGGATAGGGTCCTGAGTGACCTAGACAAATTGGAGGATTGGGCCAAAAGATATCTGATGAGGTTCAACAAGGACAAGTGCAGAGTCCTGCACTTGGGACGGAAGAATCCCAAGCACTGTTACAGGCTGGCTAAGTTCGGCTGAAAAGGACCTGGGGATAACAGAGGATGAGAAGCTGGTATGAGTCAAAAGTCTGCGCTTGTAGCCAAAAAGGCTAACGGCTTATTGGGCTGCATTAGGAGGAGCATTGCCAGCAGATCTAGGGAAGTGATTATTCTCCTTTATTCAGCACTGGGGAGGCCACATTTGGAGTATTGTGTCCAGTTTTAGGCTTCCCACCACAGAAAGGATGTGGACAAATTGGAGAGTCCAGTGAAGGGCAACGAAAATGAATAGAGGGCTGAAGCACATGACTTACAAGCAGAGGCTGAGGGATTTGGGCTTATTTAGTCTGCAGAAGAGAAGAGTTGGGGGGATTTGATAGCAGCCTCTAACTCTCTGAAGGGAGGTTCCAAAGAGGATGGAGAGAGGCTGTTCTCAGTGGTGGCAGATGGCAGAACAAGGAGCGATGATCTCAAGTTGCAGTGGGGGAGGTCTAGGTTGGATATTAGGACAGACTATTTCCCTAGGAGGGTGGGGAAGCACTGGGATGGGTTCCCTAGGGAGGGGGTGGAATCTCCATCCCTAGAGGTTTTTAAGTTCCAGCTTGACAAAGTCCTAGCTGGGATGATTTAGTTGGGACTGGTCCTGCTTTGAGTAGGGGATTAGACTCGATGGCCTCTTGAGGTCTCTTGCGACTCTAATTTTCTATCATTCTAAGATTACGCCAATAATCATAGCAACTCCGTTTTAAATCCACAATCTGAGGCCTTCTCCATACAAAAGCTGTACTGCTTTAAGTACAGCAGTACAGGTAAGGCTGTACAATTCTGTTACCGTGGGTAGAGCTATACCCGTATAAATCTGCTTACACCAGTCTAGCTTGGCTTGGCAGAACTCAATTTTTATAATTTCTTTTTTATAAGAACTCAATCTCGTCTATAATTTTGATGGAGAAGTTTCATGTTTGTTTTTAAGCATCTTCTGTCGGTTTTTGTCTATTTCAATTTTCACAGCTGGAGGACATGGTAGGAGGCGAGGTCAGACAACAACGGGGTCAGACAATAATTAATGAGAGTAAACACTGAGATTCAAAAACTTAGAGCCTTGTGACTGTTCAAAAATAAATTGTCAACGTCACACGTACAATAGGCAAAGTAACGATCCTCAAATCCAACTCCAAGGAGTGCTCAAGCAGCAATTTTCATATTTCCCCTGCTCCTCTGCATGGGGTGGTGGGGGGAGCTGCACTGTTTGGCCCTTACCCATGGTTCCTGGGGGGAGGAACAGGGCTCTGCTGCCCAGCCCCCCCAGCCTGTGATCCTTCAGGGGGAGGAGCTGGGGCAGTTCTGGCCGGCCTGCGGCTCCTGGAGGGGGATCCCAGGACTCTGCTGGCCAGCCCTGGCTCATGGCTCCTCTTGACGGGGCCAGGACTGCACTGCCTGGCTCACGTCTACTCCAGGGTGGGGAGTGACTGGGGCTATGCTGATGACCCCCTCACCCTGTGACTCACCTGGGGGGTGGGGCCATGCTGCCTGGCCCCCCGGCCCATTGCTCCTCCAGCGGGGGGCAGGGCCATGCTTCTCAACTCCCATGGTTCCTTGGGGCAAGGTTGCACTGGCCGGCCTTAGCGGTGCTCCTGGAGGAGGTTGTGGGGGCTGGCAGGGTCCCCCATCTGACTCTGTGGCTGAGGGCTGGAGACAAGTGGTTTGGGGCAGGCGGGTCACTTACCCATGGTCGGTGGCTGGCAAAATGGAGAGCTCTAGCCCCAGGTAGCCCCTCTCTTCCTGACGCCCCTCCCCGTGATCACTCTGCAGTATAGCTGTTTGCCGTTCTTGCTGCCCCCTGTGGTAATTGTGGAGCATAATGGTCCCTGCTTTCAGCCCCCTCCCCTTCTGTGCCTGTGGAAAACAATTCGGCATCCAGGCACATCCCATTGTCCTCGCCCAACCAAACCCTGACCTCGCTTTAAATTAGGGAAAGAGGAAGCTGCCTGCCGTATGCGATGGTCCGAGCTCTTACCATGTAGGAGGCGTTCTTGAACAAACGGACTCATGGGCGGATAGACTCATGGACAGGCAGACGCACAGCCTCTCTAAAATATACGTAGCGGGAGATCGTTCAGGACAACAGGGGCTGTGCTGTCACAGCGATATTGGTAAACAATCGCTCCCCAAGCTTGAGTCTCGGTACAGACCCTAGCAGCATGGTCCTGTGGCATTCACACCAGCAATGGCTCCATTGCCTGGGTCTGAGGGAGATCAAAGGTCTTGCCCCAGGGTTGAAAAATTATGAAGGAAGCTGACTTCTCTCCCCGACACCTCGCGCATTCGGAACCGGGCAGGGAGCGACAGGAATACAATTCATCATGGTAACCATGGCAACGGTGCAGGAACGGCACGAGGGATTACAACAGCTTCCGAAGAGGCGCCTATGAAAAGGTGCAGCCCCCGAAGGGAGAGCCATCCACACACACCTGCACACCCGCCCTTGATACCTCGTGGCTTCAGACCTCGGCCACTGTTCATCCGTTCCCCTTAGTGTGACTGAATCACCCCAAGGAGGCATCAAGAATCTGGCAGAGGTTGTGAGATATCACCCATACAAATCCCCGAGACAGTCATCACCACATACACAGGGAGCGTGATCCATCTGGGCACCTCAAAGTGCTTCATGCATGCAGGGCCTGCCATTTTGCAGATGGGGAAACTAAGGCACGGAGAAAGGGCGGGACTTGCCCAAGAGCATATAGGGAGCCCATAGCAGAGCTGAGGCGAGAAGCCACAAGTCCAGATTGCCAATCCCCTGATCTAACCACTATCCAACACATCCCACTTTGCCCGTGATGGGGTCCAAGATGAAGCTCTGAGGCAGGGATAGGTTTGGGAAAACTGGAGGTATGTCTACACTGCACTATAAACCTGGGCTTAGACTCAAGTTTGAGCCCCACTTTGCCCCTGCACCATCTACACACAAAGCTGTCTGACACATTCAGCAGGCACTCCGGATCCAGAGCCTCCGCGAGGTGGGTCAGAGCCCATGTGCTCCGGAGACGGAGGTCCACGCCCTGTCATTGTGCAGTGTAGACACAACTCATGCCACAGACCTCAACCAAAAGGTCGGCGCAGCACAAGACGGAGCCTTTGGCATGGCTGTGCTGCTGGGGGGTGGCAAAAACCCTCCAAAACCAGACTGCGAGGAGAAACAGTGGCGCTGGAATTCATATGCAAATTTGACACCCTGCAAAGAGGTTTAAATAGAGCCATGGAGTGGCTCTCACCAAGAGCCGTTTGCCCTTAAGGCCCTCTCGTTTCTCATCCCTGTTGGAGACGAGCTACATCCACTCGGATTTCATTAGCACTGATGTCACTCTCCCCTCTCCGGAGCCCTGCCTTTCTTCTGTTCTTTTTTCTCTGCAAGCAGCTGGGGACGTGAGTTGGAGCTCACAGAAGCTTATGCCCTGGTCAGTGGGTTAGTCTTTAAAATGGGCTTAAATTGCAGCAAGGGAAGTTTAGGTTGGACATTAAGAAAAACTTCCTCACAGTTGGTAGTTAAGCACTGGAATAAATGGCCTAGGGGGACTGTGGAATCTCCATCGCTGGAGAGACTGAAGAGCAGGTTGGACAGACACCTGTCAGGGATGATCTAGATCAGGGACAGGGAACCTCAGGCCCAGGGGCCAGATGCAGCCCCTGGCTTGCCTGGATTTAGCCCCAAAGGCTCAGGGCCCCCCGGCATTGTGTTGGTGCTCCAGCCCCCCTGCTGCTCCACCATGGGCAAAAATCTACTAGCCTGAGCACCCCACCCCACCCGGCTCTGGCTTTGGGAGGGGAATGTGGGGAGTGTCTCTCTCCTTAATTGGGAGCCACATCAGTGAGGCGTTTTTTGTTTTTTGCTTCTCACCTGTGTGGTGTGCAGGCCCCACAACTGATTTTTCTGTGGGTCAGCGGCCCCTGACCCAAAAAAGGTTCCCCACCCCTGATCTAGATGGGGCTTGGTCCTGCCGTGAGGGCAGAGGACTGGACTTCATCTCTCCAGGTCCCTTCCAGGTCTAAGATTTCATGATTCTATGAAAGTACCACAGGGCCCCTTACAGGTTTTGCATTGCATCATGGGCACTCAGGTGTGAGTAGGCCAAAGGACGGGGGTGAGGGAAGGGCAGGCAAAGAGGTCAATTGCACAGGGGCCTAGCATGTCAAAGAAGCCAGGAACTTCAGGCCCCTTTCAAACACCATGGGAGTATAACCCACGCCCCTAGGCTATGTCTACATTGCATCCCTCTTGCACAAAAGCCTATGCAAATGAAGCGCGGATGAGCATATTGCTGTCCCTCATTTGCATAATTAATTAGGGGGCATTTTTGCACAAAAAAACCCTCTTGCACAAGAGCTGTTCTTCCTCATTTTTTCAGGCAATGTAGAGGTAGCCCTAGTGTGCTTCACTGTCTCATGAAGTGGCACTTAGATCACTTACAGCAAGAAATAAGAACAAGGGAGCTCTACAGCCTAAGTTGAGAGCCAGCTGGCTTTATAGCAGCAAGCTGTGGCAGCTCCTCCACTGGAGCTCTAGAGAGCTTAGGTTCAAATCTACCTGGTGGAAGTTACAGGAGCATTGCTCCACACAGCTCTGTGGGTGGGGGAACTATCCTGGCCCTACCCCTTCTGCCTGAGGCTCTGCCCCTTTAGAAGTGCTGACCCTGTCACACACATGCACCCCTTGCTCCCGGGCCCACTGGGTGTGAGCTTGGATGCATTGAGTCCATAGCCTGGGTGCTGCAGACCCCCCAATTAGCTTAACACACTCCCTTGCTCTACAGCTTATGAAGTCATTTAGGGGGGAGGGCTCTTTCATTGGTCTGCTCCAGTCATGCAGGGGTAAGTCACCCACACATGCACTCCGTGCCTCAGTTTCCCCCTCTGTCTGATCTAGTGGGCATGAAGTGATGGCCATTAGACACAGGGTTTACCAACGGCTTTCAGCGCCCCCTGGTTTAGTTTTTAGTGTCCCCCACCTCCATACAGCTCAACTGGGAAGGTCCTCTCCAGACTGAGGGAGCGACGGTGGGGAGGGGAAGCACTGGAAGTAAGGGGGGGCCGCCCCATCCCCAGGCAAGAAGTGCTTTCCATGGTACCCCCGGTCTCCAGTTTGGTTGGGAAGTCCCCGCACCCCGAGGACAGGCATTAGCCCAGCCCTCCCCCCCCCCCCTGCTCCGGAGGGAGCTGGAGGGATGAGACCAGGACTGAACATCATTCGTGAGCACGAGTGACAGGCGGCCGGGGGGGGGGAAGGGGCGGGCCCCGGCCCCTTTCCTATGGATCGTGGTGCCGCGTTCTTGCTCCAGGTCGCTGAATGGAAGCGCCACTTCGGCTCTCTGGGAAGGGCGCTAAAAATAGCCGCCCCGCGCCGGCTCAGGCTGTGCCAGTCGGTGGGAACCGGCGCCCGCCGCTCAGCGCCCGCCCCGCAGGGCTGCGGCGGGGAGCGGGCCGGACTGAGGGGGCATGCTGGGCGGGGGGGGCCGAGGAGGGCCTGGGCGCACTGAATTCCTCCGCGGGGCCGGCTGAAGCGCTGGCTCCCGGGGAGCGGGCTCGGGCCCCCTCCCGTCTGCCCCTGCCACGCGTGCCCAGCGCCCGCAGGGGTCGCCGCGGTCTCCTGCCCCGCACCCTCCGCGGGCGTCCGCTCCGCTTCCCCGAGGGCGAGGAAGAGGCGTGAGGCCCGGACGGGCGAGGGCCGCTCCGCAGCAGGTAGGCGAGCGCCGGGCACAGCAGCGGGGGCGCCCGGACGGTGTCTCTGGGGGACGGATCCAAAGAGCCAGCCCCGGCCGGGGTGGGAGCGGCCGCCTCGTCCCCCGCAGCCGGAGCCCCGGGCGCCCGCGGAGAGCAGGGCGCAGCAGGACCGAGCCGGGTTTGCGCCGCACCCGCAGAGCAGGTGGCGAGAGGAGGGAGCCGCGCCGCTGCTCCTGGCCCGCGCGCGGCACCTGCCTGAAAGGTGGGGGGGACCGGAGAGAAGCCGGCTGGACAGCTGTCTGTCCCGGGAGCGTGTCAGTCTGTCCTGCGACCCCACCCCTCCCGGGGAGCTGGGTTCCTAACTGGCAGCTCGGGCGTTCCCCGGTGGCACTTATTTCAGCGAGGCGTAACCGAGTTGCTATTAATTGTTAGTAATTATGAATTATTATTATTATTATTACATATGTTTCTTTTTCAGCAATGCAAATCATTCACCTCTCCGTGCCTATAGATAGATCGGGGTCCACCCAGGTGTCTTTCTGCTCTGACCCCTCCCTTTGGGGTTCTTATCTGCTGATCCACACCAAGCCAGAAATCGGGTTTATATTTAAAATCTAATCACGTTTTAGTGCCATTAGCTGGTGTGTTGCTTTAAATCCACCTGTTTAACAGAATTATCCTTTGATGTAAATAGGAATTTAAACAGGAACAGAATTATCCTTTGATGTAAAGGTTTTTCGCTTGCAGTATATATACAGATATATGAGTATATGAGAATATATATATATATATATATATATATATATACACACTCATATACATATACTCATATATATATATATATATATATATGAGTATATGAGAATATATATATATGTGAGTATATGAGTGTGTATGTATATATATATATGAGTATATGTGTGTATATATATATATATATATATATACACACACTCATATACATATACTTATACTCATATGTATATATGAGTATGAGAATATATATATATGTGAGTATGTGATTGTATAATATATATATAGATGAGTATATGAGTATATGTATGAGTGTGTGTGTGTATATATATATATATACACACACACACTCATATACATATACTCATATATATATATATATATACATACATACATACACACACACACACACACACACACACATACTCTCTCTCTCTCACTCCATTCAGTAGGTTGCATTCATTCTTATATGGTTATGTAACCAGACGTGGGTGAAATCTCTTCCTAATTTAGACCAGAATATTTTCTTTCGCTTTCTCTCATCTCCCCTAAGAAAATTCATTTACGTCTAAAACCCCAAAGCAAACAATCACTGAAAGAATTCTGAGTCCAGTACATCCGCATCAGACAGTTTCTACACCAAAATCCCCTAGGCAGTCCCGGTTCACCTCTGTAGCAATTTGCCAAAAATGGAACCCTTCCTTTTCCAGTGGCAACCCAAAAATGCCACGCTTTGCGGCAAAGAAGCAATCTGGCTTCCCCCCCTCTGTTTTCTCCTTTTTTCATCCATTGCATGCCTTTATCTTCAGCGTCGCTGCCGGAGCCTTAACGCTTTGTTTCCTAAAGCCTTATTGCTCTGCAGGGTTTGGGGGTTGGGGTTTTTTTTTCCAACTTCTGAAAAGAGGCTGTGGGGCTTTTACCCAAAAACAAGAGTCTTGTCTTTGAAAGGTTCCAAATGGCTTTTTATACATAGACATCCTACGGGGACAAGCATTGCTAGATTTGGCCAAACGGGAGTGTATTTAGCCTGCATCCATGGACAATAAATGATGAAGGGTTTACAGGAGCCCTGAGATGAAATTGCCTGCTTTATTACACCCCAGCATGACATATGGATTTTTCTGATATGATTTAGGGCTCTCATGGATTTCCTGTGGTGGAGCGCAGGAATGAGAGAGGCAATTTCTCAGTCATTCTCCCACAGCCCTAGAAATGGTGAAGGCTGCGTATCAACTGCCTTGAAATTGATACAGTAGCTGCGTTGGCAGGGGTGAGGGTCACACAGGGAGGGCATTGAAGTCGGACCCGGGAGACCAGAGCTGAATTCCTGTCTCTGCTACAGCCTCCCCATGTGACCTTGGTCAAATTGCTTCATCTCTTTGGGAGCCTTAGCTCCCCACCTGGAAACCAGGGATAATCCCCTGCCTCACTAGGTAAGGTGAGAGCCCCTTTGTGATTGTGACGAGTCCAGAGGGATCATGGGGAGAGTCTCCCTAGAGAGAGGGATATTGTCTAGGATGGTTCAACTAGAAGTGGGTTCAGTCCAGATTGTGTGGTCTTAGGAACCCTGAGCGGTGCCATGAACTCCAGGCAGGGGAAGGGGAAACTCACAGGAGCACTGAGCCCAAGCCCAGTGAAGTCAGTAGAAAGGCCAGGACTTTGCATGAGGCCCCCAGGCTACCTGTCGCGACAGCCCTCTCTCTGGTGAGCGGCCCTGGGGAACCCATAGAAGCAATGGCTCGGGCGAGGGCGGATTACTTATGGCAGTGGCTCCCAACCTGAGGTCCGCGGAGTCCTGGTGGTCCGCGACAGTACTGCTGGGGGTCTGCGGGCCCAGCATGAGACTTTCCACCAGGCGATTCCCAGGCGGGTGTCACCATTCGTGACCATCCGTCCTCTGCACTGCCGTGGAAAAGGTTGGGAACCACTGACTTACGGCACCAGGCGTAGCTGCCTCTGAGAGCCCAACTCTGCCCGTCTTGCGGGAGCCAAGCTGCCTCCAAGGTTGGCTCGGCTAAGGCAGGATTGGGCCCAAATGTTGAGTTGGGTTTCCTTTGGCAAAGGGTTGGCAGGGGGAAGGAGGAAACAGTCCAGGCTGCCGCCCCAGTGGGCCAGATCCTGAGCGGGTGCAAATCAGCACAGCGCCAGGGACATCACTGGGGTAACACTAATGAGCAACAGTGGAGCATTTGGCCCTCAGATTTCAGTGTCACTCTGCCCCATTGACACCCGCTGGGGGTCTGACCCACCAGCTCCAATTCAGCGACGTTGATTTACACCAGCTGGGGGGCCGGACTCCATCCTCTCCTTTTGTTTCTAAGGCCCTCCCTCCCCCTCCCCCAGTTCCCACATAACCGCTGGAGAGCCTCTAAATGAGCCATCAACATTGCAACACCAGTGATGCACCTGTAGATGGTAAGATCTCTGGGTCAGGGGGCTGGCTTTTTGGTCTGTGGGTGTACAGCACCTAGCACCTTGGGGCCCTGAACAGTGTTCCCTCTAATTTTTCCTAATCTCTATATGGAATAAATTTTGTTTTTTGCACCCAGGCACGTGTGGATGCGCACCACCCATAGAAGCGCAGGCTGCCGGCGTTCTGCTAATCACCTGGGTGGTACCTGAATCTCTCCTGGGTGGCCATCCAAGTGCTCAGCTCACAGGGAACACTGGCTCAGACCCATGATAGACTCCTAAGTGCTACTGAGAGGAGGGAGGTGGGGCCAGGGCGGGATGGAATCCCCGGGGCCGGACTCACCTGTGCACCCTGCCAGGACCATGCACAGGACGGGCAGCACCCCGGGATCTGCGTGTGCCCAGGCCAGCCCTGCTCCCCACCGGCCAGTTCCCCCCCCGGCTCTCCCCAGCCAGCCCCACTCCCCCCAACCCTCTCCTAGCCAGCCCTGCTTCCCGCTGGCTGGTTCCCCCCCTCTCCCCTGATCTTCCCTGGCCAGCCCTGTCCTCCTGACCCCCTCCTGGCCAGCTCTGCTCCCCCCAATGCTCTCCTGGCCAGCCCTGCTTCCCCCTGGCCAGTTCCCCCCGCCCCCAAACTCCCTTGGCCAGCCCCGTCCTCCCGATCCCCTCCCAGCCAGCCCCGCTCCCCACCAGCCGGTTTCCCCCTGGCCAGCCCTGCTCCCCTGACCCCCTCTCGGCCAGCCCCGCTCCCCTCCCAGCCAGTTCCCCCCCCCCCCCCGCAATATGAGATCAAGTGTGTCTGGTATTTTTTTGAAACCATCTGGTAACCCTAACAGATACAACCAGCCACTCAAGAGGCCTTGCAGGAAGCAGTCCCTTGTAAAAGCCCCCAGAAAGTAGCAGAAAGACAAAAAATAATAAAATAAGGGGCAGGGTCTGACCTTTCTGTGGTGAATCCGACAACCTTGGTTATATTCGTGGAGGCCTCAACAGGGGCTCAGGTTATTTTGTTCTGGTCCCTGCAGTTTGCTTGCTTCCAGACCTGTGGCCCTTGAGATCCAGGGGAGAGAAACTGATGCACCAGGAGAGCATCTTGTTTCTAAAGCGCTGTGTGGGTCAATATCTCCATCGGCATCTTGGTGGCCAGGGGCTTCTCTGTAAGGGGACACAGGCTGAAATGTTAGTGCCGGCTGCCTCTTTGGTGGATTGACTCATTTTCTCTCACCTGCCTTCTTGGGTCCCTGAAAGGCTGGGTAAAAGAAGAAACCTTCATAAAAGCACATCACGCTTCAGTTCTGATCCACAGCCCACCAAGGGCCATCGAAAGGCTGACACGGACTTGAATGGAGTTTGGATTGAGCCCTTGCATGGCCCTTGGCAGTTGGGTTTTGCAGTGGGCCTCTGAGAGTTAGGAGCCGAGTGGGAGCTGCAGGTACCTAACTCCTTTGGAGTTCTTTGAAAATCCCTTGCCTCCAGCGAGCAATCTCAAAGTGTTTTGCAAAAGGTGGGTGCCTAGCTCTGACCCCCCAGTCTATAGCTGAGGAAACTGAGGCACAAAGCAGGGGCATGTTTTGACCAAGGACTCACAGCAACTCAGGGTAGAGCCAAGAAGTGAACCCAGTAGTCCTGATTCCAGTCCCTTGCAGGATTCCCTTTAAGCTGAGTGCTTGAGTGACCACCCAGGAATGATTCAAATGCCACCCAGCTGATTAACAGCCAGCAGCATGTGTTTCTCATGGTGGTGCACCTCTGCACATGCCTCCGTGCATAGAACAAATTTTATTCTGCACATAGATGGAAACAATTAGAGGGAACGCTGGTCCCTTGCCCCATCCGCTATCCAGCATCCCCTCCAGCTAGTACAAAACCCCCAAGCTATTTTGATCAGACCCTCCCTGCTTTAACCACTCACATGCACTGCTTGCAACACTGGTAGTGAAGCCCAGGAATGCAGACTTCCTGGCCCATGTTCAAACCATTCTATCCTCGCCCCTCCTCCCTCAGAGAAAGCCCCTGGGGATATGGACTTACATCTAGAACAGTGGCTCCCAACCTTTTCAAGCATACGGCCCCTTTTTCAATCTGTTAAAATGTTACGGGTCCCCCCAAGGGGAGCGGCGGGAAGCAGCAGCCAGCACGTCCCTTGGGCCGTATGGCTCCCTCAGCTCCTGCCCCCTCTGTCCCCTGCCCATCCATGGAGGATACAGCAAGGGGACTATCGTGGCCAAAGGCAGCTCCTGCCCTGGCACTCCATCCTTGGTCGGGCATGGAGCCCTGGGAGAGAAAAAAAAGACAAGGAAAAGAAAAGGAAGGATCGAGCCCACCATAGCTTTGGGACTGTGTCTAGACAACACAATTCTTCTGGAAAAAGATACGCAAATTGCAAACTGCAATTTGTATATCTTTTTCCATTTCTTTTTTCAGAAGCGGCTTTTCTGACATTTGGCCTGTCTACGCCGGGCCAAATGTTAGAAAAAAAACCTTTTTCAGAACATCCCTTCTTCCTCGTACAACGAGGATTACAGGGATGCTGAAAAAACGCATCTGCTCTTCTGAAAAAAATTTCGGAAGAGCAGACACATTCCTTGGATGTGGCAGAGTTTTTCCGGGATACCTCCGGTATCCCGGGAAAACTCTGCAGTCTAGACGTATCCTGGGAGGGAGAGAGGGCTGGAGCGTAAATGGCAGC
Source organism: Pelochelys cantorii (assembly GCA_032595735.1). NCBI lineage: Eukaryota > Metazoa > Chordata > Testudines > Trionychidae > Pelochelys > Pelochelys cantorii. The sequence continues at coordinate 19,996,008 of CM064349.1, read as the reverse complement.
GCAGCTGGTGGCGGGAGGATGGATGGTGCTTCCTGGGGTATCAAGATCCCATCTCATGGGCGGGAGGCAGCGAGCGTGCAGCCGGTCGCAAACGGTGAGCCCCAGGAGATAATGGCCTGGCGGAAAATCCCAGTTCTGCGGTGGGCCCAATCCTTACTGGGTTTTTTCCTTCCCTTTCCTAAACTTTCCACGGACACCCCTACAGTACTGTCATGGACTTTCCACGGACCATAGGTTGGGAAACACTGCTCTCGAAGCAGTGAGGACATTACTGGGTGCCAGTTACAAAACAGACAGAGCAGGGCGCTTGCAAGAGTGTGTCTAGACTGCCTCTCTCTGCCGGCAGAGGGATGCAGATTAGGGACATCAAAATTGTTAATGAATCGGGGATTTAAATATCCTGTGCTTCATTAGCATAAAAATGGCCACTGCTTTTTTTTGGCACGGAGCTTTGTCGGAGAAAAGCGGCAGTCTAGAGGCTGATCTTTCGAAAAATCAAGCCTTTTTCGAAAGATCCCTTATCCCTCGTGAAATGAGGCTTACAGGATCTTTCAAAAAAGGCTTTATTTTTCGAAAGATCAGCCTCTAGACTGCTGCTTTTCTCCAACAAAGCTCCGTGCCGAAAAAAACGGCGGCCATTTTTATGTGAATGACGTGCAGGATATTTAAATCCCCGCTTCATTAGCAATTTCTATGTGCCTAATCTGCATCTCTCTGTCGGCAGAGAGATGCAATCTAGACACACCATTGGAGTGGGTTAGCTGGCGGTTCCATCATCATCTTGCAGATGACACAGGATTTCAGGGTCCTCCCTCCAGCTTCGCATTTCTGCACATGGATGGGTGTGGAAGGGACACTTTCCCTGAGTTAGGCACTGCAAGCTGTTCATTTTGAGAAAACCCTGGCATACTCTGTTGGCTTGGAGGGAAGGGCCATCCTTTCTAATATTCTTAATTTGAAAGATTATAGGACAGGTTTCATGCGACAGCTAGATATGGAGCGACTCAGCGAGAGGAATGCAGCTGGAGATTAGGTAGATCGATCGCTATGAAGATTAGAGGTGAAGGCGGAGATGTTTTAAGTTGCCAACAGTATTTGGATGCTCCTGTTAGATTCATTGGGAATTGACCATCCGAATCGCACACAAAACGCCAGCCTATCTATTTTCTCCTCTCTCAGGAGCTGAGCTCCCCAATGTCTCTCCAGGTCCAGCCAGCCACACAAATTGTCCTGGGCAGCATTCATTACAAGAGTCCTGCGCGGATACAAAATTTGTATCTGCATCTGGATCTGCAAAAATGAGCCGCAGATATCCGCAGCCACATTCGCGGATTCCTGCGGCTATCCAGAAGATATAAAGCGGATCTCTGCAAATGGGCAGGGTTCTCTATACAAAATTTGTATTTGCATCCCCATCCATAGCTGCGAAAATAAGTTGTAGCTCCCCGCGGATACAAAACGAGTTGCCTCAGATTTGCAGGGCTCTATTAATGACCCTGTCCAACCCTAGCTCAGAGGACTGAGCTATTTCAGGGTGGGGCTAGGCTGAGAGGGGGTTTCGAGATGGGTTTGAGAAGGTTACTTGAAAATGACAATTCCTCTGCCACCATCTGACCTGGCCAAAAGTGTGTTCAGGACACAAGCCCTGAGAGTCGACCCCTCCCAAGGCTGGCATGTCAGCTCCCAGGGTGGCACTGATGCGGTGAAGCAAGGCAGCTCTCCGATAGCACAGGCTGGGGTCTCAGGGAGGGCTGGCGCTTCAGCCATTGGAGAAATTAAAACTCCACTTCCAAAGAAACATGACTCCCCATCAGTCACCAAATCGTCCGTGTGAAAATCTCCTTAAATGAGCAGAAACACTGTCTGCCTCTGCCGCATTTACACACGCACACGGTGCGGTGTGCTCCCCTCTTCTTTCCCGTGCTCCTTCTTTGCATGTGTCGCACGCTGGATCACACGGCCCCTTCTTACACGCCCCCAAAGGATGGCAGCAATGCCCGGCTCTGCCACCAGCTCCCTGGGTGACCTTGGTAATGTCACAGTGGAGCAGCTTTTCAAGCCCTCTGCTGCCGGTGTAACTACTTTACCCACTTGGTTCCCATGCTGTGCTCAGGATCCAGGATACTGGCTCGCAGTCGCCTTCTCTAACCATTGGACAACACTCCCTAGTGCTTTAGAATAGGAAGTGAAGATCACCCCTGTTGTGTCTAGCTCAGCCTCCCTCCCCCGCCCCCCCCCCGGGCTTTAGCAAGAAGAGGGCGATGGGAGGTGAGGCCTTCAGAGACGAACATCCCCCATGGAGACACACACCACTTTGGGCAGAGGTCTCCCCTCTAAGCCATCACCCAAACCCATCCTGCTTCGCTTGCTACCCAATGCCACATGCTACAATAGGGTCGGGCTGGACACGGCCCGTGGGCCGCATTCGGCCCACCAAGCCTTTGAATCTAGCTCACAGCTTGCTCCACTGGGGCCCTCAGGTAGCTGACTGCTCCATGTGGCTTTCAGCACCACATGTGAAGGGGGCGGGCTTTGTGTCCTTCCTCCGCCCCCTGCACAGTCTCTCAGCTCCCATTGGCCAGCTGCTGAGAGGCATATGGACCAGCCAGATGCTTTGAGTGGCCTGGGGCTGCAGCAGGCAGGGAGCCTGCTTGGGGGTCCTGCTGGGCTGCTGGCTGGGAGCTGTCTAGATGATTGTCTCCCAGCCAGAGCCAGCATCTGGCACCCCTTCCCCCGCCCGCTGCACCCCAACTCCCTGCCCCAGGCTACCACCCCCTCCTGCTCCAGATCACCACTCAAACCCTCTGCACCTGCTCCCACCCAGACATTACATCCCCTCCTACACCCCTCTCCCAGGCCAGAAGCCTCTCCTGCACCCATACCCCTTCCCAGACCCTGTACCCCAAATTCCTGCCCCGAATCACAGCCCTCTCCTTCAGCCAAACTCCCTCTCAGACCCCACACCCCCTCCTGCACCCCAGTCCTCTACCCCATAAGAACATAAGAATGGCCATACTGGGTCAGACCAAAGGTCCATCTAGCCCAGTATCCTGTCTGCTGACAGTGGCCAGCACCAGGTGCCCCAGAGAGGGTGGACCGAAGACAATGATCAAGCAATTTGTCTCCTGCCATCCCTCTCCAGCCTCTGACAAACAGAGGCCAAGGACACCATTTTATCCCCTGGCTAATAGCCTTTTATGGACCTAACCTCCATGAAATTATTTAGCTTCTCTTTAAACTCTATTATAGTTCTAGCCTTCACAGCCTGCTCTGGCAAGGAGTTCCACGGGCTGAATACACGCTGTGTGAAGAAGAACTTTCTTTTATTAGTTTTAAACCTGCTACCCATTAATTTCATTTGGTGTCCTCTAGTTCTTCTATTTAGGGAACTAATAAATAACTTTTCTTTATCGGCCCTCTCCACACCACTCATGATTTTATACACCTCTATCATATCCCCCCTCAGTCTTCTCTTTTCTAAACTGAAAAGTCCCAGTCGCTTTAACCTCTCCTCATATGGGACCTGTTCCAAACCCCTAATCATTTTAGTTGCCCTTTTCTGAACCCTTTCCAAGGCCACAATATCTTTTTTGAGGTGAGGAGACCACATCTGTACACAGTATTCAAGATGTGGGCGTACCATAGTTTTACACAGGGGCAGTAAGATATTCTGGGTCTTATTTTCTATCCCTTTCTTAATAATTCCTAGCATCCTATTTGCCTTTTTGACCGCCGCTGCACACTGTGTGGAAGTTTTCAGGGAACTATCCACGATAACGCCAAGATCTCTTTCCTGATTTGTCGTAGCCAAATTAGCCCCCATCATACTGTACGTATAGTTGGGGTTATTTTTCCTGATGTGCATTACTTTACCCCGAGCTCCCTTCTGCACCCCACCTCCGTCCCAGACCCCACGCTCCCTCCTGCACCCCAGTCCTCTACCCCCAAGCTCCCTTCTGAACCCCACCTCCGTCCCAGACCCCACGCTCCCTCCTGCACCCCAGTCTTCTACCCCGAGCTCCCTTCTGCACCCCACCTCCGTCCCAGACCCCACGCTCCCTCCTGCACCCCAGTCCCTTACCCCGAGCTCCCTTCTGCACCCCACCTCCGTCCCAGACCCCACGCTCCCTCCTGCACCCCAGTCCCTTACCCCGAGCTCCCTTCTGCACCCCACCTCCGTCCCAGACCCCACGCTCCCTCCTGCACCCCAGTCCCTTACCCCGAGCTCCCTTCTGCACCCCACCTCTGTCCCAGACCCCACGCTCCCTCCTGCACCCCAGTCTTCTACCCCGAGCTCCCTTCTGCACCCCACCTCCGTCCCAGACCCCACGCTCCCTCCTGCACCCCAGTCTTCTACCCCGAGCTCCCTTCTGCACCCCACCTCCGTCCCAGACCCCACGCTCCCTCCTTCACCCCAGTCCCTTACCCCGAGCTCCCTTCTGCACCCCACCTCCGTCCCAGACCCCACGCTCCCTCCTGCACCCCAGTCCCTTACCCCGAGCTCCCTTCTGCACCCCACCTCCGTCCCAGACCCCACGCTCCCTCCTGCACCCCAGTCCCTTACCCCGAGCTCCCTTCTGCACCCCACCTCCGTCCCAGACCCTGCACCCCTTCCACGGACCTGCGGCCCTTGACCACTTGCCAAAATCTTCGAGTGCCCCCCCCCCAAAACATTATTGCCCACCCCTGGGCTACAACCACAGGCTGCGGAGGCCTCTGACGGGGACAGCTCCAAGCAGCCTGAGTGGGCGCCATTCATCTGCAGCGCTCGGCGTCCCTGATTCAATCAGGCCCTGGCTCCTGGGGCACCAGGTTAGGGGTTGGCGCCAGCTTCTGATGATTTGCAGGATGCTGCTTGTTCATTAGCCCAGCTAATTAGCTGTCCCTGTTTTCCTTTTCCCTGGCCATGCCTCTTTATTTCTCCTCCGCTGGGCTCCTCCGTGCTCCCCTCTTCTGGGCCCCCGTTTCTCTCTTCCTGCCCTGCCTTTCCCCATCGCTCCTTCCCGTCTCCCTGCCTTCCCTGCGCTCTCTTCCCCGTCCCCCCCAGCCCCGTTCCCTGCTTCACCCCTCTTGCCTCTCCTGTGCCCCGGGCGGACGGAGTGGCTGAGCCCTTCTGAGGAGCTGCGGCCTCTCCGTGTCCCAAAGGGCCCAGCACAGAGGACTCTGGGGAATCTGCTTTTATTCCGAGCTGGCAGCTTGCCCTGACCCAGAGCCCTCGGGAAGCCAACCTGCAACAGCCCCGTTTCCATTGGCCCCAGCCCAGCGGCACCAATAGCCGCTGTGTAACCTCGCCGGTGACATCTCAGGCACAGTAGGCAGGAAGCAGCCCTTTCCTCGTGCCCCTCCAGCTGGCGACTCCCCAGCTGCTAGGGCAGAAGGAGCTGCGGGGGGGGGGGGGAGGAATGTGCTCGCCAGCCAGACTCCTTTTGCTTCATTAACTTGTTTTGTCCCCCCCCGAGCGGAATTAATTACCCTTTTCCACGCGGGCGCCAGCTGGTAGGGTTTTGAGGCAGGCAGGTGGGCGGAGATGGGGAGCCAGATCTGCCAGTGCCGGGCGACGTTTTGCTCGGCATGTGAGCTGAGCTTTTAACTCTCCCACGGCCAGCGTGCGGCGCTGGGGCAGCATCGCTCCGGCAAGACGAGAATGGAGCTGGGAAGCAAAAGCGGGCAGGCTGTGCTACATAAGATCGGCCCAACTGGGTCAGACCAAAGGGCCATCTCGCCCAGCCTCCTGTCTTCCGACAGCGGCCGGTGCCCGGTGCCCCAGAGGGAATGAACAGAGCAGGGGATCAGCAAGGGATCCCTCCTCTGTCCTCACACACAGAGCTTCTGGCAGACAGAGCATGGGGTCATGCAAAGAGCCATCCACAGACCTTTCCTTCCACGAACGAATCTAATTCATGTTGAACCCCATTATAGTTCCGGCCTTCACAAGATTCCCCTGGCAATGAGTTCCGCAGGTTGACTGTGCGTTAGGTGAAGAAGGAACCTAGCATCGTCACAGAGGGTCTGCCTAGGTCCTGGCTTGGATTAAGGGACAGTGCATTCAGCTACACTTGAGCTGAGCAGGACAATGTCCCATCTGCCATGCATGCAGGGTGGCTCAGGCAAACCTGGATTCGATTCCCAGCTCTGCTCCTGGGCTGCTGGAGGATCTTGGGCACTGCTCTGTGCCTCAGTTTCCCCATCTGCAAAATTGGGGGGGGGGTGATGGTCCTAAAGTTAGGGATTCATCTCGTCTGGATTGCTCTATTGCTGCCCCTTCTTTGACACACTGAGTGGGAGGAAGGTGGGTTTTTTTGCCCTAGGAATGGTTGAATTCCCACCTGCTTTGGCCTTTGTTCTCTGGGAAATCTGAATGTCACAGCAGGAGTGAGAAGGAAGTGGGGGGACTGCAAACCAGGCACACCCCTGCCAGTGGTCCCACTTCAGCACTGGGCCGATATTACAGCACAGAGCAACATCCGTGGGAAGGCCCGGTGCCTGCCAATGGGGGGTAAGGGGGGCAGGCTATGGCCTCCGGGCCTGGTGATTCTAAAGAGCCTGGGGCCCTTTAAATCACCACTGAAGTGTGGGGCTGCATGCTCCGGGCGGCACTAAGGGCTGGGGGTGGGGCATGGCGTGCTCCAGGTGGCACCAAGGGCTGGCTACCCGGGCCCCACCCCTTCCACCTGAAGCCATGCCCCTTCTGGGAGCATGGCGCTGAGGCCCTGCCTCCCACCTTATCCAGGGGCGCAGTGCAGCTGTCGGGGAAAGATGTGAAACAGAGGCTGTATCCCACAAAGGCCTTCAAAATCCCAGGGCGCTTCTTAGCCAGGCCCAATTTCAATAGGAACAAGGAGAGTCTGTCCACCTAACCCCACCTCTTGGCACCTTCACTGCCTGTCCTAAATTGTTGTGCAGCCTGGGCATATGCCATTACATTTCTGCCTCACCACCACCCCCCAGAAGTGGCTGCACTTCCGTGTTGGGTGAGTGATCCCTGCGCAGTGGTGCTGTGAGGCTATTAAACAGCTCCCATGTTCTACCCCAGAGCAGGCTGCATTTCAGTGCCTGCTGAGTAATCCCCGTGGAGTGTAGCTGCGCCTTTGAAGCCACGCTGCTCCCCAGAACTTGCTGCATTTCAGCGTGGGGTGAGCATTTCCTGTGCAGCATGATGGAGGAGCTGTTCCACAACTCCCGTGTTCCACCCCAGAGTTGGCTGCATGTCAGTGCTGGGCGAGCGACCTTTTTGCACCGTGGCTATGGGCTATTAAGCAGCTGCCTGCCAGCGCTGGCTGTGCGTCAGTAGTGGTTGTGTGATCTCGCTGCAGCGTTGCTGTGTGGCTGTTAAACAGTCGCTGTGTTCCACCCCAAAGCAGGCTGCATTTCCGCGCCGGCTGGGTCGTCAGTGGGATGCCTGGTTGTGCAGCTATTACCTAGCTGCTGTGCTCCAGCGTTGGCAGGGGCGGATGGTGTGCGTGGCGCTGGACGGTGCTGCAGCAGTGTACGGCTCCATGATGCTCTCTCTTTCTCTTTCTCTGTGCAGGGAGGTGCAGTGCTTGTGTCATGCCCCGCCCCGCTACCCGCAAGCCCAGCTTCCCGCCACGAGACTGCCCGGCCCCAGGCTCCGCCTGGCGATGAGTGAGCTGGCCGCCATGCCGCACGCAGAGGGGAGCGCCCTGCTGAAAGCCGTGGGGCAGGGCAAGTTCCGCCTCACCCGCCTGCTGCTGGAAGGTGGGGCCTATATCAACGAGGGCAACGCCCAGGGCGAGACCCCGCTCATCGCCGCCTGCCGGGCCCGCTACGACGACCCGCACAACAAGCCCCGCATGGTGCGCTACCTGCTGGAGAACGGTGCCGACCCCAACATCCCTGACAAGACTGGCAAGACGGCCCTGATGCACGCCTGTGCCGACCGGGCGGGGCCCTCGGTGGCTTCGGTCCTGCTGCAGCACGGCGCCGATCCCAGCGCCAGGGACTACTCCGGGGCATCGGCCCTGGTGTACGCCATCAACCGGGATGACCGGGAGACCCTGCAGGTGCTGCTGGACGCCTGCAAGGCCCAGGGCAAGGAGGTGATCATCATCACCACGGATACGTCCCCCTCGGGCACCAAGAAGACCAAGCAGTACTTGAATTCACCCCCCTCCCCGGGGCTGGAGGAGAAGTCGCCCGCCCTGTGCATGTCCCCCTCCGACATCGAAGTCAAGACCACCCAGTCGCCTGGGGCCAGCGAGAAGGAGGAGGAGAGGGACGTCTTCAACTTCACCATGGCCACCCGGCTGAGCTGCCCCCTGCCGCCTCCTGCCAAGGGGCTGGAGGGGGAGGCCTCCTCAGAGCAGCGGTCATCGGCCCCACTGCCCAAGGGCCGGCCCAGGCAACTCAAGAGACTCAACTCAGAGCCGTGGGGCCTGGTGGCGCCCTCAGCCTTGGCCGCCTCCCTTGCGGAGAAGGCCCAGACGCCGGAGGAGAGGCTCACGGCCGAGGTGAACAGCTTGAGCATCACCAAGAGGAGCCTGCTGTCGCGGAGACACAGCATCGAGGGCCAGGAGCCTTCCGGTTTCAAGATGGCCACCCCCCAGGGCTCTGAGGAAGAGGCCCCAGGGTCGGAGGCACCCTGGGCCGAGAGGGTTCACTTCAGCCACCTCCACCAGCCTCTCTCGCGGCGCCACACGGCCCCCGAGGCCCAGGAGAGCGGGGCGGCTCCGGCGCCCGGCCTGCGGAGCACGGCGCACCATAAGCTGACCCGCATGGAGCACTGCGAGTCAGATGCGCACCTCTGCCCGGACTCCATCCCCGGCTCCCCCGATTCAGGCCGCGTCTCCCTGGAGAGGAGGAAATACAACGCCTCCCCCCTGAGCCTGCCAGCTAGCTCCTCCCGGGAGTCGCTGGAGAGCATCCCCAGCGCCGTGTCCCCCATGACGGGGCGGCGCCGCTCCCCGGGGCTGCTGGAGAGGAGGGGATCGGGGACCCTGCTCCTGGATCATATCGCCCACACCCGGCCCGGCTTCCTGCCCCCCCTCAACATCAACCCCCACCCTCCCATCCCCGACATCCGGGCCAACGGCTGGCCCCCCTCGCCCGTGCACAGGGGGCTCATCCCCATGGCGCCCAGCTCCCCCAAGGCGAAGAAGAAGCTGCTCCGGAGGCACTCCATGCAAACGGAACAGATCAAGCAGCTGGTCAACTTCCAGAACCTGCTGGCCCAGGGCGACCCAGCCACTTAAAGGGACAGAAGCCCCAACAAGGGAAAGGAGAAGAGGCCTCGATTTATTCTAGCCCCATCCCATTCACTGCTGCTGGAGCCGGGGATGGAGCTGGAGACTCCCCCATCCCATCTCTCCCGCCCCATGTAGAGGGGCGAGCCCATCGTGTCTGGGTTGCTGTGTATCCCCCACCCTGCTGAGCACTAGTGTTTTTATCCTAGCGATGGGCCGTGCCCAGGGGCCAGGGCATCGGCCTGGAACAGGAGCGCTCCGGCGCTGGGCCAGACCCCGCCATGGTGGAGGCGCCGAGGCCGCAGCATGGCAGTGGAAACCCCCACCCCCAAGTGTAATCACCCCTGACTGTGCCACATGGCCACAGGGCACCTGGAGTCCTACGGGAAACGTGGCCTCCGTTGTGGGTGGGATGACAACAGCGTCTACCAGCTGCTCCCACCTCCGTCTGGCATCCAGGAGGGACACGCGTGGGCCCCGTCCCCTTCCAGACACGGGCTGGAGATGCCAAGGCCAGGGAAGAGAAAGGGAATGAAAGTGCAATCCAGGGGCAAGAGCAGGAGCGTGGCCATCGGAAGTTTCTTCCAGTTTCCGGCAGAGGTTTGTGCCCGGTCCAGGTTCAAAGTCAAGAGCAACCGTGCTCTGCCTGCCCGTCTCTCCGCCCTGGAATGAGGTGGTGGCAACCCTCGAGACAGGCCCACCCCCGGGGGCTCCCGACACACGTGCTGCTCCCTGCAATATCGTATTTATTCGTGTGAACGCCAGCCGGACGCCTGGGTTCGCTCCCCACCTCCGGTGCTGGGCAGCAGGGTCTGATGGGCGCAGTTAAGGGAGACCAAGGGCGACGTCTTCTTAAAGGCCTAGTGATTTGAAATGCCCAGCGTGTTCTTCGGACTCTGATGAGCACTCGCCCCCTGGAAATCAAACCCCTTTGAGGCCTCTCAGGTGGGAGCGCGGAGCTATTTTTGGCATGGGGCTCTGGTCCCAGCTCCGGGAGGGAGAGTGTTGTCTAATGGTCTGGGCATGAAGGACTCTCGGGTTCTCTGCCTGTCTCTGCCACTGATGTGCTGGGTGATGCCGGACCAGTGATGTGCCCGCTCTGTGCCTCAGTTTCCCCATCCTGTCAAATGGGGGGTAATGATACCGACCTGTGTCTGTAAAGCGCTTTGAGATCCTGGGACCCGAGGCACTATAGAAAGGCTACGTCCTATTCGTTATTTGTTTAGCATTCGGTCTGTGGCAGAGCCATGCCCGTAGACCAAGCAATATGACCGGGAACGCACAAGAAGTTATCCCCAACGTCTGGTGAGAGGGCTGGAATAAACCATCTAGGCCCAGGGGGAGGAACTGAGCAAAGCATCACCAAGCAGAAGAGAAACCATTTCTGGGCTCTTCCGAACCTAGCTATGTAATGTCAGCCCCGCCCCCCCAGCACAGACATGAGTTATCCTGCTTTTCCACCGGGGCGCTGTGCGGCTTGGGCCTGCAGCACAGCCGTACCTTGGCAGGGCGAGAGATTTGCACCGGCTCAGCAGCAGCGGTGCAAACAAACCCCATTGCAGACAAGGCCTTAAGCCCATTTGGCAAAGGTATTTAGGTGCCTCACCCCCAGCAGGAAGATCTGGCCCCTAGATACCAAGTGATGCTGCTGCACCATGCTCAGGTTTTCCTTGCACATTACTGAGCAATGCTGCAAAGTCCGAGTTAACTAAAGGAGTTCGTGTTTGCACAGGTCTCCCGATAAGCACAAGGAGACTGAAATCAAGGCCCTCTACTCTGCAGACCTCCCCTCCATCCCCCACTCAGCTCCCTCTTCTGTTTGCAGAAATACGCTTCTAGTCCTAGTGGCAGCTAAGCCAACCTTTCCTGATTGGTGTGTATTTTATCCAGTGTGGTCTGAGCCAGTCTTCAGACAGTCCTACAATGCTCATGCGAAGAGATGTGAATATATCCCAGCTGAGTGTTGACTCTGAACCCCACTGATGGCCAAATAGACAACAACATTGTTAGCTAGTTCACTGCTGATTTTAGCGGAACTGTTGCACTGCAATTTGCATCTCTCACAATTTCCAATTATACCCCCAGGTACCGAAAGCCCCCAACTGCTCCTAGTTCAACTGGTACTATGCTTCCACTCCCACCCTCTTTCCCAATTGCTCTCAGTAAGCACTTAACCCTTTTTTGTTACAAAATTCTGCAGCGCACTGAAAATGAAGGGCCAAATTCGTGGTTTGTGTTAATCGGTGTCTCGCTTTGACTGTGACATCGCCTGAGAATTTGAGCTTAAAATTATAGGGGCAGCATCTGATTAAATTGGCCAGCGGAGTAGCTAGCATACTGTATCCCATGCTTGACTGCATTAGCCACTGCCATGCTTAGTTTAATAGAAACCTTATTAATTCAGTGTGTCTGATGCTGTTCTGGGATTTCTAGTTTCCTGCAGAATCCAGGGCCTTTTGCTGCAGGATTTGGGGCTAGTTTGCTGCAGATACATGGGGCCTTCCTCAGGTAGGGCAAATGCCCTGCCCACATGTGCGTGTCAGAGAACATACAGCTTGTGAATACGGTTTCAGATCTGTATCTCTAGAGCCCTGGATACAAACCGTAACAAGCAAGGATCAGGAGACACGCCCACCCCGCCCCACGCCGCGCCGCACCTTTTTCTGTGCCTAGGGTAGCACAAGCACAATGCTGCCCCCTGTTGGCCAAATGCACAAACTGGGGGGAGGAGTGGGGGTTCCTACTGCAGGCTTTTTTCAGAAGAAGCTTTTTTCGGAAGAGATCTTCCAAAAAACTTCTTCTGAAACAGAGCGTCCACAATGCAAAAGTGCATTGAAAAAGCGATCTGCTTTTTCAAAAGAGAGCGTCCAGACTGAATGGACGCTCTCTCACATGTAAGCTGGGATTGCAATGGGTAGAATGGCCACCAGGGCACCTGTGCTTTTTCCTCTTTCCTCTTCTTCTGAAAGAATTCCCTCTTCCCCATCCACACACTTTTTTTGTGAAAGAGCTCTTTTGGAAAAAGGCTTCTTCCTCATAGAATGAGGATTACCAATGCCAGAAAACCCCGCCGTTCTTTTGATTTTCTTGCAGAAGAATGCAATTGCAGTGTGGACGAAACTCAAGTTTTGTAGGAAAAACGGCTGCTTTTCTGACAAAACTGTAGTGTAGACATATCCTTGGAGTTCTCTTACAGCTTACCTACTACATTCTAATCCACATCCATATCCACAAAAATGAGCTGTGGATATCCACATCCCAGATGTGGATACGTGTGGATATAAAGCGGCTAGTCATAGACTTGTAGGGATTCATGTATCTGGGACAATGGTGGGGGTTGAATCTGGGGTTTTCAGTCAGCCGGTTAGAAGGCTAGAGCTCAGCTGTGGAATTTGGAACCAAATTCACGTTGCAATGTCAAAGGCCATCAAAACTGGGTGGAGCCCATCTGTCTGCAGCATAGATGTGGGTATAAGGCACGGGTGAGTGTCCATACAAGCCCCCATCTGTTCACAAAGGATGTGCCTACTACAGCGCCACTTAAGGAGTGGACCTGGGTGGGGCTTTTTCCACAATACAATTTTTCTATAGGAAAGTGCTGATTCGTCCAAACTGCCACATTCCACAGGAATATGTCAATTTTATCGACTTTTTTGTTGAAAACCATGGAAACGACGTCCCGTTTCGGCTGCCTCGGAACAAAATGTTCCCAGTGTTCCGCTCCGACGGACGTTTCCTTTGGCGGCCAAGCTTAGCGTCCTGCTTTTAACATTTCAGAGGTCAGCGCGGAAATGGAATGTTACCAGTGTACCAACACAGAAATAACAACGAGAAGTCCTGTGGCACCTTACAGACTAACCGATTTATTGGAGCATAAGCTTTCGTGGGCAAAGACCCACTTCGTCAGATGCATGTAGTGGAAATTCCAGAGGCAGGTATAAATATACAGGCATAAGAAAAGAGTTCCAATCAAGAGTTAGGCTAGAGATAACGAGGTCAATTCATTATACCTGCCTCTGGAATTTCCACTATATGCATCTGACGAAGTGGGTCTTTGCCCACGAAAGCTTATGCTCCAATAAATCTGTTAGTCTATAAGGTGCCACAGGACTTCTCGTTGTTCTTGCAGATTCAGACTAACACGGCTACCCCTCTGATACTCAACACAGAAATATCCACCAAAAAGATTTGGGCTGGGGGAGCCTTTGGGTTTGCAACAAAACAAGGCTGAGATTTCGGGATTCCATCTGGGAGAAGAAAAACGTTGACGTTGCAAAAGGATGGGAAATCCCAGAACCCACCAGAAGCCATCTTTAGCCCATGTGGTAGCCGTGCCTGCTTTGAGCGCTGGAAGTCATGGTTCTCAATCCCTCATATCTGCCAAATGGCAGCTGTCACATGTCACACACACATGCATGCCCTGGACAGAGCCACTGAGGAATTTGTAACCAAACCCAGCTGATTAACCCTTTAACAAGCAAGGATCCTGAAACGAGTCAGCCCCGCCCCTTTTTCTGTGCCTAGGGTGGCACATGCACAAGGCTGCCCTTGCTGGCCAAATGCACAAACTGCGGGGGGTGGCTTCCTACCTACGAGTTGTCTTACAACTTACCTACTAAGTTCCAGTTCAGTCATACTCCAGCCTCAGGAGCCAAATTAGCGACCAGCATTCCCGAGGAGAGCCACAGTAGTGTAAATTCATTGCTCCATTTACTATAGGGACGTGACATATATATATATATGATGCACACAGCAAAACGACTGGCCAAGTAGTAGTATTTTATCAGCTACAATTGGTTCATAACATAGTAAAAGCATCCTGATTGGTTCACACCGAAGCCGCAGGAGATATATTAAACACCCAGTTGAAGCTCGCAGGCATCTCTCTGAGTATCACTGATCTATGGGGACAAAAAATTCTCACACAAGGAACTGATTTTTCTGTGTATGTCTGTGTATGTGTATGTGTGAGAGAGAGAGTGTTACTTCTCCAGTCCCCTCCTCCCCCAAGGTATATTAAAGGCAGCAGCAGGCAGTGTTCCCTCTAATTTTTCCCCATCCCTGTGCAGAATAAATTTTGTTTTGTGCATCAAAGGCTGTGCGGATGTGCACCACCAGGAGAAATACCTGGTGCCACCTACAGGCACTTTGCTAATCAGCTGGGCCGCATTTGAATCTCTGGGTGGCTGCACCAAGTGCTCATCTTACAGGGAACATGGGCAGCAGGGAATGTTTTGTTTTAAGTCAGTTATGGATAGCAAAGCACAGATGGGTCAGAACCGGATCCATTTCTCAGCTCGTTCCCCAGACTGTAGAGCTGTGGCTGAAACCCACATGGCCTGTCCCTTTGGGTTTTGCTAAATCAGCACCCAACGGATGAGGGGTGGTTGGACTGAAACAATTTCCGGGGGTGTTTGGATGGCTTTATCTAGTAGCCAGTGTGGAATATTCCTAAGTATTGGGTGGCATGGGTGGTGCACGACACCAATCGGAAACAAGGCAATGCCTGGCTCATCAGCAGGATCAAATGATTTTCCATTTCATCTCACCAGCACTCAAAGCTATTTGCAATAGAGAGAGGACTGACATGCTGCCAGTTCTGGGGAGGACTATGGCAACAGCGCTGCACAGCCAAGCAAAGAGGAAGACTGACCAATAGAGGGAACACAGGTGAAAAACTTGGGCATGCTCCGGCGTGCACATTTACACTCTCGGCCGCTTCCTCACACCTCAAGCCCAGCTCTGAGCTGGCCCAAAAATCGGCTCCATCCCCTGGCAAGGGAATCAGCCTCCATCTGACTCATTTGAGTCCCTCCCTCCTTCACAGGTAATGCACACTACAAGCACGCACATGGGGCAGAGGGGCAGGACTCCTGGTCTGCCCCCACATCTCATGAGGGAGCGCTGTCTAATGGTTAGAGCAGAGGACCTAGGAGACAGGACCCCAGAGTTGTCATCTCAATACCACAAGGGGAATGTTAGCTAGTGGTTAGAGCAGGGAACTGGGCACCAAGATGCCTGGCTCTGCCACTGACTCACTTTTGAAGAGCCGCGGCCCTGCTCCATGCCTCAGTTTCCCCCCGACCCAGCTGTAGGACCTTCCAAACACCAGGCATTTGGCCCACAGTGTCATGCCTTCCCTGAAAGCCCTTGCACAGCATCACAGAAGGGAAGCGACTGTCTAGGAAGGAGCACTGCAGAAAGGGATCTAGGGGTCATAGTGGACCACAAGCTAAGTATGAGTCAATAGTGTGATACTGTGGCAAAAAAAGCAAACATCATTCTGGGAGGCATTCACAGGAGTGTTGTGGGCAAGACACGAGGAATCATTCTTCCGCTCTGCTCTGTGCTGATTAGGCCTCTATTGGAGCATTGTGTCCAGTTCTGGGCACCGCATTTCAGGAAAGACGTGGAGAAATTGGAGAGGATCCAGAGAAGAGCAACAAAAATTATTAAAGGTCTAGAAGACATGAGCTACGAGAGAAGACTGAAAGAATTGGGTTTGTTTAGTTTGGACAAGAGAAGACTGAGAGGGGACATGAGAGCACTTTTCCAAGAACCTAAAAAGGTGTTACAAGGAAAGAGAAAAATTGTTCTCCCTGGCCTCTGAGGACAGGACAAGAAGCAATGGGCTTAAATTGCAGCAAGGGAGGTTGAGGTTGAACATTAGGAAAAACTTCCTAACTGTCAGGGTGGTTACACACTGGAATAAATTGCCTAGGGAGGTTGTGGAATCTCCATCGCTGGAGATATTTAAGAGCAGGTTGGACAGACACCTGTCAGGGATGATCTAGATGGTGCTTGGTCCTGCCATGAGGGCAGGGGACAGGACTTGATGATCTCTCGAGGGCCCTTCTAGTTCTAGGATTCTAGGATTTTGGGGCTGGGGGAAGCGACTCTTCTGGGCAGAACTTGCCTAGGAGCTGCAAAGACCTTGTGGGCTGGAAGCCCATAGGCAAGGGCAGGGTGAGGAACCTTTTTGGGGTCAGGGGCTGCACACAAGGGAGAAGCAAAGTGAGAAGCCCCTGACGGAGAAGGAAAAAAGGACTCACATTCCTCTCACACATCAGCGCCTGAGGGGGACCAGGCTAGTAGATTTTTGTGTGCTCCAGCCCTGTGGGTGGGTGGCAGGCAGAGGGCTGGAGCACCAGGCAAGCCCCATCTGGGCCCTGGGCCGGAGGCTCCTCACCCCTGCCATAGGCGAAGCATCCAAGAAGTCCTGCCTCTTAGAAACAGAGCTGGGCATATTCCTTTGCACAGAGCTCTGCAGCTGAGATGGACCGTGTGCTAGGTTAGCACAGAGCCGATCGCTGGACAATATTGCCAAAGGGCCAGAGCCAGGCGGAGGACTCACACACTCCCCCGTGCACGTTCAGGCCTGCCTCTGAGCTAGTCACAGGACCGGCTCCGTCCCCTGGCAAAGGAATCAGCTCTGTCTGACTCCTTTGAGCCCCTTCCTGCTTCACAGGTAATGCAAACTCCTGGGTCTGCCGCTCCCATCCATTGGGGGAGCACTGGCTAATGGTTAGAGCAGAGGACCTTGGTATCAGGACCCGCGAGTTGTCATCCCAATGCCTCAAGGGGAATGTTAGCTAATGGTTAGAGCAGGGAACTGGGCATCAAGATGCCTGGCTCTGCCACTGCCTCACCTTTGAAGAGCCGCAGCCCTGCTCCGTGCCTCAGTTTCCCCCCGATTCAGCTCTAGGAGTGAGATGCTAATGTTTGACCACCTACTAGCTGTGCACTAGAAGACAAGGCCCTCCCCAATGTTACGAGCAAGCAGATGGGCGGCAACCCTCCCAAAGTGGTGGAAGTAGGGCAGTGTCCGATCCTTCCCTCCCTCCCCCTGGCTCACGCCTCTACTGTGGAGCCCTGCCTTTCTGCTGGCTTGGGTGCTCCTGTCCCCATGGAGGGCGGCAACTGGGAGGAGAGATGGGAACAGAGAAGAACTCAGCTGGGGGAAGTAATTCCAGCCTGTCCCTGCTGCTCTCCCAGCCAGGCGTGTCGGGATCTCCTGATCTTTACATAGCAGTGAATGAAAATCCAACATATTAAATCAGCCGCATCTGTGTCTTCTCAGGAATGGGGTTTATTCTGCCACCTAGTGGCCTTGTATTGGAACAGACGCTCTTGGGATTTCAGCTCCAGGTACCTTGAGTGTCATCGGCCACATAGGATCAGCCAAAGTGGGAAAGGTCACTGGTCCATCCACTTCTCCAGTGCTGGTCCATCCATTGCTGTATCCCTCCTCCCACTGCACCAGCTCAAGCCCAACGAAGCCCTAGCCCCATCTCAGCTCACCGGTCCATCTATTTCTGTATCCTCTCTCCCTCGCTGCGCCGGGTCAGGCACTGCTCCTTCCAGTGACTGGTGCATCCAAGCCAGTGTCCCTGCCTCCAGCAGCAGCCGCTGGCCAGTGTCCAAGGCAGGCTGAAAGTGCACATGTCCTGTGGTACACAACTGTCCACCTGGGGAGAAGAGGCAAACCCTGCCTCACCCAGGCAAGCATCCTACTTGGGCCCTGAACCATGCGGGTTCCCTAAGCGCGCATCTCCCCTGGCATAGCTAGCCTGTGGACAGTGCCTCCAAACATCTGCCTTGCGGGAGAGCGCAGTGTGTGTGTCTCCTCTGCCACACACCGCAGCAACCCAGGTGGTGGGGGGGGACCGAAAGGTGCGGTGCCACAGAAAACAAACTCTCCAGCCCCATGGATCCAGCCCTCCACTCCTGGCAGGAGACCTGCGGTACGAGATATATATGGAGCAGGGCCTCTCATGCCTCATCTATGCCTGCACGGTGGCTCCTTAATGCACAACTCCTCTGGCATGCTGCTTTCACTCCCCCGCCTCCTCCCTCCCCCGATTGCTGAGCCAGCATCTTTGTCCTACTTCCTGGGGGGGTGATCCCTGGGCAGCGTGGCTGTGCCACTGTTAATAGCTGCAGCATTCCACCCCAGAGGTGGCTGCATTTCAGCACTGGGGGGTGTGATCCCTGGGCAGCGTGGCTGGGTTGCTGTTAAACAGCTGCAGCGTTCCACCCCAAAGGTGGCTGCATTTCAGCACTGGCAGGTGTGATCCCTGGGCAGTGCGACTGGGCCACTGTTAAACAGCTGCAGGATTCCACCCCAGAGATGGCTGCATTTCAGTATCCACCAAGCCCTTTGGAATGGATAGTGCTGCCCAAATGTCATTATTGAGTGGTATTGGCCACCTGGGGCTCCTACAGAAAGCCCTGTCTCTTTGCATGATCAGGAAATGATTTGGATGGGAACGGGGAGAAAAACCCACCCACATATAATGGCTGAAATCTTTCCCCACCCCTCCCCGCACTGCATGTCCAATAAGGCCCGATCTACGGCCTCCAGCTTCAGCCGCACCATTCCGCCCTCTTTGACTCACGCTGCCACCTGGTGGCTCTGACTGAGGTTGCTGCATCCCGAACACCATGTCTGGTTTCAATGCAACCCGATTGTTTGCATCAGTGGTCCCTGGCTGTGCAGCTGCACAGGGTGGAGTCAAATGCCGCCCAGCTGATTAGCAGAGCACTCACAGCTTATTTGCGGTGGTGCACATTCTCGTGCACTTTGGTGCACACAAAAAAATTATTCCGCACGTCGATGGAAAAGAGTAGAGGGAACCTTGGTTTGCAGCTCCAATTTTGCTCTGCCATGGTGCCCCCCCACCTTGTGAGTAACTCCCCCAGCCATGGCCACAACGAGCGCTGCACAGACAGCAGCTGGGCAGCAGCAGAAAGGACTTTACTTGCTAACAAGTTTCCCAAAGTCATGGGGCATCGATGGGCTCAGAGCTTTCCCATAGGTTTTGATGTTTGCTGCTAGCATGCTGGCTCTGACCTGCTCTAAGCTGGTCATGGCAGGGATGGAGGATCCATTTATGAGCATATTGACATTTCTGCTCATCCATACAGCTTAGCACCCACACAAACACACACACCCCTCCCCAACTTGCTGTGTTGGCTCTGGCCTGGAGCCCAGTATGGATGCCGCTCGGGGAGGGGTTTTAAACCCTCATTATGAGCAGCTGGGCTCCAGCCCGGGACAGGACGCGTGGGGGGAGCGGTTCCATACAAATGACCTGACCCAGAATGAATTGGTTCAGGGGCAGAGACTGACACAGAGGACAGAGACAGATGCTTCCCCGCATCTGGGGGCTGCTTGCCCAGGGAGACAGGCTGTCAGGCTGGCTCTGGCTTATCGGGAGGGAGGGGGCTGTTTCCATAATGAACATGGGAGGGCCTGGGGGCCACTACATTGAAGTCAACACTTTGCTGTGGTGTAGAAAGGAGAGTAAATTTCACCCCATTTTGCAGAGTTGAAGCCTTGAGTCCTGGCGCTCCTAGAAGGCAGAAGCCCTGAATCCCCTCACACCGCCCCCCAAGCCCTGACTGCCCCCCACCTGCACCGGCAGCCCCTAGTCAGCTGTTGGGGGGCAGCATTGAAGACGCTGTGTCCAGGGGCTCAGAAGACGCAAATCTGGTCCTGCCGCCAGCAGTGGGTTCAAGCATTCCCAGGGGACAGATGCTCCGGCCCAGACTGCTACTGCCTCACAATCCCCAACAGGCCTTGATACGCCAGCCCTGGGCTCCCTGTCTGCCCCAGCTCTGCTGATGGCTCTCAGCCCGCAACCTGCCACCTCTTACGCTACTCCAGCCTTCAGCTCCCCTGTACGCAGCTCTGCCGATGCCCCTTCCTCCTGGGCCAGAGACATCCCCCAGCAGCCCTGCCCTGGGGCCCCCCATACGCAGCTCTGCCGATGCCCCTTCCTCCTGGCCCAGAGACATCCCCCAGCAGCCCTGCCCTGGGACCCCCCATACGCAGCTCTGCCGATGCCCCTTCCTCCTTGCCCAGAGACATCCCCCAGCAGCCCTGCCCTGGGACCCCCCATACGCATCTCTGCCGATGCCCGTTCCTCCTGGCCCAGAGACATACCCCAGCAGCCCTGCTCTGGGGCCCCCCATACGCAGCTCTGCCGATGCCCCTTCCTCCTGGCCCAGAGACATACCCCAGCAGCCCTGCCCTGGGACCCCCCATACGCAGCTCTGCCGATGCCCCTTCCTCCTGGCCCAGAGACACCACCCCGCCAGCCCTGCCCTGGGACCCCCCATACGCAGCTCTGCCAATGCCCCTTCCTCCTGGCTCAGAGACATCCCCCAGCAGCCTTGCCCTGGGACCCCCCCATACGCAGCTCTGCCGATGCCCCTTCCTCCTGGCCCAGAGACACCACCCCGCCAGCCCTGCCCTGGGACCCCCCCATACGCAGCTCTGCCGATGCCCCTCCCTCCTAGCCCAGAGACACCCCTCCCATTAGCCCTGCCCTGGGACCCCCCCATACGCAGCTCTGCTGATGCCCCTCCCTTCTGGCCCAGAGACACCCCTCCACACTTCCCCGCCCCGCCCCCGCTAGCCCAGCCCTGGGATGTCTCCCTCCCCACTGTGCTGATGCAGCTTATTCCCAGCCTGCAGGCTCCTTCGCCCCTGGGCCCCCAGAGCAGGGCTCACAGCTGCAGCTGTTGGCACGGCCATTTGGGGGCACATGCACAGAGGGGCTGGCAAGAGAGCCCCATGGGACCCATATCCATGGCGATCTGTGCCCGGCTGTGTCCTAGGCAGCTCCAGAGGTGACCCAGCAGGCACCGGACTGGACTCTGCCAGGAAAACAGAGTGGCTGGCCATGGGCCAGAACAAGGCCCTATCACCCAGGCTATTCACAGCGTAGGGCCGGGAGGGGACAGAGCTCTCAGCAGGCAGTAGCCTGACTCAAGGGGAGAGGACAGAGTCCATTTACTAAGGGACTTGGTGCTGGACTAGCTGGGACCTAAAGCAGCCATGATGGGGAGGGAGGGTTCTAGAAGTAGTGTAGCTTGGCATATAAGGCAGGGCTCTCTGCCTCAGTTTCCCCCTCTGGACAAGGGAGGTAATGCTAGTCAGCCAGCTTTGTGAAGAGCGACGAGATCACAGGGGGAGTTAATCCCAGCACGTCTGATGACCCACCAAGGGATGTGGTGGATTCTCCATCATGGCAACTCTTTAAATCACACCTGGGCCTCTCCTTAGACACGCTCTGGCTCAGGCAGACATCCCGGGCTCAGTGCAGGAATTGCTAGGGAAGTTTTTCCAGCCTGGTTAAGCAGGAGTTGGATGAACGGGTCAGAAGGGTCCTGGCCCTGTTCAAGGCCCTATTAGGCTACCACCAGCTGGAGAGAGACAGTCCCTGCCCCGAAGCGCTTACAATCTAACCAGAGAAGCAAGTCCCAGGGGAAATAAAAGCAGCTTGCCCCTGGCAGCCTAGCCCCGACAGCAGGACCCAATGCACCGACCCGTATGGTCTCCCTTCCTCCAAGCTCAGAACACACTGCTTAGAAGGCAGCCGGAGATGCCAACGCCAGGTTAGAACTGCGAACTTTTACATGCTGTCCGTACCCGGGTCATTTTACTAGGGCTGCAGTGCTTGTGTCAGTCAACCCCCTTTTCCTGGCCATGTGCCATTCCTCCTCCCTACACCTTCCAACTGGACACAGCCTTCCCCTTCCTCTCAACCTGAAATAAGTGTGCAGCACTGCTGTGTGACATACAACAGCTGCCACGCCCCACTCCAGAGGTGGCTGCCTTCCAGTGGTGGGTGAAGCCATCGCTTCCACACCTCACCATGTGGCGGAGGGTCCCAATCGGTTAATATTTTAAGGGTGTTGAAATTCCAAGGTCAGGTTCTAGGGAAGGGGGCAAAAAGACTGGGCTGGAGATTACACCACAGAGCTGGGACTCAGGCCTCCAAATTCTACCACACGTTCTAGTAGATCAGGGGTGGACAACAATTTTCGACAGGGGCACTCCAAGATTTTGGAAAGTGGTCAAGGGCCGCACTCTTCAGTGATGTTAATGGAGGAGGTATGAGGTGTGGGATGGAGGTTGGGTGCCGAAGGAAGCTTGGGGTAAGGGATTGGGGTGCAGAAGGGAGAATGGAATTTGGGAGAGAGTTTGTGTGAAGGAGGTAGTTGTGACCTAGGGCAGGGAACTGGGGTGCAGCATTTTGGGATGTGACCTAGGGTAGGAGGGGATTGTGATCTGGGGCAGAAGATTGCAGTGCCAGATCCGGGAGGGGGTATGGGTGCATGTGGAGTAGCAGGGTAGGAGTGGGGAGCAGAAGGTTGGGAAAGGGAGAAGCTGGGGTGCCAGAGGCAGGCTCTGACCAGGCATCTTACCAGCCAGTAGCCAAACCAGCCTGCCTGCCTGCCTGCAGAGCTAAAGGACTGCAGAGCTTAAAATGCTTCTCAATCAGCCTGCCTGCCGGGCCATGTAGTTGTGTGAATAACTGAGTTGTGTGTGGGGCGGGGGGGTGGTGCTTTGTGGCTGCCTGTTATTCAAACAGGCAGCTCCCATTGGCCAGCTTCTGGCCAGAAACCGGCCAATGTGATTGTGCTGGGGGTGGGGGCAGCGCTTGAAGCTTTTCCCTCCTTCCCCTCCGGGATAACAGTTTTGAAAGGGAAATGGGGCCAGGCAGCCACGTTTCTGAGTGGCGTGCGGGGCTTGGGAGCAAGCAGGGAAGCCTGCCTGGGGCTCCCCATTGACTCCACGGGCCAGAGCTGGTGGCTTGTCAGGCTGGATCTGGCCCGCGGGCCATATTTTGCCCAGGCCTGTGGCAGATCCTACATTCAGCTGGCCAGAACAGGAGTCTGGGGATGAGGACTCCTGGGTGCTGGTCTCAAAGCTGCTGCTGCTGAGCTATGTGAGCAGGACGCTCCTGCTCCATGCCTCAGTTTCCCCCAATGTAAAAATGGGGATGATGATGAGCACACGAAGCTTAATTCCACAGTTTGCAAAGCTCTTTGAGATTGTTGTACCGAAGGGCAAAGAGTCGCCAACCTTTGGCTTAGCATCTCTCCAACTTGGCACAGGTAGGTTCTTCCCAACAGCTGGTCAGATGGAGTCCTGCATCCCACACAATGCTAGCGGACAGGAAAAATTGGCTGCTAACATGGGAGCTTTTAATCAGCCAGCAACAGGGGCCAGAGGACTTTGCAGCAGACACAGTGTGTTGAAACCCCCCTCTGCACCCTTAGAAGGGCAGGGACATGCCGGCAGCTGTTCTAGCCACTGCACTGCTGGTGGTGGTGCTATGGGGAAGCAGGTAGGACCAGGGAAGAGACCCAAGCTTGAACTTTGGCAGGTCCAGGCCTTGGGCCAGGAAGATTCCAGATGTCCAGGTAGCATGGGCCCATGTAACTTGCCACTTACGATCCTCGCTGAACGAGTTAAAGTTTAAGTTCAAGCCTCCAAGTGCTGGCCAAGTGCCTGTGCCCTTTGGGAACCAACCCCGAGTTACCCTCCCTCTGACAGATACACGCGCTGTGGGGGCCAGCCCATGACTCGTAAGTGTTTGTCAGATGTGGGTCTCAGCCAGCCGGTAGGGCAGAAGGTTTATTGGTCAAGAGGGACACAGCATAGAACAGACTTCTTGTTACAGGAACGAGGAGCAGCCAGTCCAATCCATCTTCAGGAGAAACGGACCCTGAGCCAAGGCCCTGGCTTTATCTCTGCGCCCCAGTGCCAGCCCAGACTGACCCACTCACAAATGCCTGGTCCCAGACCACCCCCGCTCCAGTTACGCTCCTCCTCCAGCCTTTGCTTAGCTTCCTGGGCAAAATGCATCACCTGGTCCTCCCCCCCACCCCGGCCCCCCAGCTCAGGTTACAAAGGGTCTCGGGCAGTGTGTACGGGCAGGCAGCTGGGATAGCCTCACACCCAAAAGTCCCATCATCATCTAGGCATCAGTGGGGAAACTGAGGCACAGACACAGGGTTACCACCGGACAGTCGCGCTCACATGCAACACAACAAGAGGACTGAAACCCCACAGCATGTTTGGAACACAAATAATTAATCATAAAATAGACTCCGAGGTGGATGTGCAGCACCTTGCTGACCTATTAATAACCAGCAGACTTACCTGGAGTTGCCCGGGCCCTTCAGGGCAGGACCTTGGGGATGTGGGAGGGGTGCAGGAGGCTGAGGGCCAGGGGTGTGTGCTCTCCCCCAGGCTACCCACCCACCCACCAGGAGCCTGTTCTCTCCCCTCCCCCCCCCCCAACCCCTCCAGGGCACCAGGGGCCTTTTCTCTTCCTCCCCCTCCCCCACCCAAGCACTGTGGCCAAGGGCTGGGAGGGGGAAGGGTTTGGGACAAGGGGGCTTCTTACCCAGTGTGCTGGCAAGCAAGATGGCACAGGCCCAGTCCTGCTGGCCACTCCCCCTTGGTCACTGGCTTCTCTTGTATCATGTCCTTCCCTTTGCATGTTATGGAAAACAGTCCTTTTCCTGGGGCTTCCGGTTGTCCTGGCCCAACCAAACCCTGACCTTGCTTTAAGTTATGATCAGAGGAAGCTGCCTACCGAATTTGGGGGCCCTCGCTTTTAGCTAGGAGGAGTTCTTGAACAAATGGATTCCCTGACAGACACACTCTAAAATATATAGAGAGATAAATACACATTTTAAAAAGCCAGCGGAAAATAAGGCAGAAATACTAGGGCAGGTCAATGGTATGTTGGTTCCAGTACCCAGGACTCGCTGTTTCTCAGGACAGTTGGTTACAATTCTTCAAACAAAACCAAATTTCTTTTTTTTAAAATGACCATTTTCCAAAAATAAAATATTTTCAGCTTTCAATTTTTAACAAAATCTTCATAACAAAAAAAAAATTTTCAGTTTTTCCTTCTCCCATCCCTATTTATGAGCCTCAAATAGGAGCTGGGCATTCAGGGGGAGGAAAGGGCTGGAGAGACAGGCAAGAAAATAAAAAGCCTTACCTCCTTGCCCCTTTTGAAACTGAAGCAAAAGCTATGCCTGATGTGACGACTGACATTTCGGTGTCAGATTTCCACCAAATAAAATTAATGGGCACCAGGTTTAAAACAAATAAAAGGAAGTTCTTCTTCACACAGCGCACAGTCAACCTGTGGAACTCCTTGCCTGAGGAGGTTGTGAAGGCTAGAACTATAACTAGATAAATTCATGGAGGTTAAGTCCATTAATGGCTATTCACCAGGATGGGTAAGGAATGTGTTCCTAGCCTCTGTTTGTCAGAGGGTGGAGATGGATGGCAGGAGAGAGATCACTTAATCATTACCTGTTCAGTTCACTCCCTCTGGGGCATCTGGCATTGGCCACTGTCAGCAGACAGGATACTGGGCTGGATGGACCTTTGATCTGACCCAGTATGGCCATTCTTATGTTCAAACAAATAACTTGTTCAAGGAAACAAAAACAACAACAACAACAAAAAACAAAAAACACAGGCCGCTTGCAAATGATTTTGAAATTTTCAGAACCTTCTCCCCCAAAAAGATTTTTCAAGCAGCAGAGACAGGTGCAGAAAAATGCATCACCAGCTTCAGACCTTGCAACATCACGAGTCAGAATGCCTTCAAAAATCATTAAAATGGCAAATGAAATTTCATGTGGATAAGTGTAAAGTAATGTACATTGGAAAAAATAACCCCAACTATACGTACAGTATGATGGGGGCTAATTTGGCTACGACAAATCAGGAAAGAGATCTTGGAGTTATCCTGGATAGTTTTCTGAAAACTTCCACACAGTGTGCAGCGGCGGTCAAGAAGGCAAATAGGATGTTAGGAATTATTAAGAAAGGGATAGAAAAATAAGACACAGAATATCTTACTGTCCCTGTATAAAACTATGGTACGCCCACATCTTAATACTGTGTACAGATGTGGTCTCATCACCTCAAAAAAAGATACTTTGGCCTTGGAAAGGGTTCAGAAAAGGGCAACTAAAACGATTAGGGGGTTTGGAACGGGGCCCATATGAAGAGAGGCTAAAGCGACTGGGACTTTTCAATTTAGAAAAGAGGAGACTGAGGGGGGATATGATAGAGGTCTATAAAATCATGAGTGGTGTAGAGAGGGTGAATAAAGAAAAGTTATTTATTAGTTCCCATAATAGAAGAACTAGAGGACACCAAATGAAATTAATGGGTAGCAGGTTTAAAACTAATAAAAGAAAGTTCTTCTTCACACAGCGCATAGTCAACCTGTGGAACTTCTTGCCAGAGCAGGCTGTGAAGGCTAGAACTATAACAGAGTTTAAAGAGAAGCTAAATAATTTCATGGAGGTTAGGTCCATAAAAGGCTGTTAGCCAGGGGATAGAAATGGTGTCCCTGGCCCCTGTCAGAGGCTGGAGATGGATGGCACGAGACAAATCGCTTGATCATTGTCTTTGGTCCATTCCCTCTGGGGCACCTGGCGCTGGCCACTGTCAGCAGACAGGCTACTGGGCTATATGGACCTTTGGTCTGACCCAGTACGGCCATTCTTATGTTATTATTCAGAAGCATCATCAAGAGGTGTCTCCCTCTCTCTCTTTTTTCTTAAATTCACCTTCTGGGTTGGGAGCACTGAGGGATTCCCGTTTGTGAGCTTTCCCCTGCAACTCCCAGAGCCAGGCACGTTTATTTTGTAGCCAATGTGCAGGGTGCGCACTGCTCCACTGTCTCACACCATCACATGACTCCAGGAGCTGGGGATTTAAGGGGAAAAGAGACCAAATGTTAACAACCATGACAAAGTGGCTGCTGCAGAAAAACCTTGTCAGGGCACTCGAGCCCTTATCTAGAATGTGTCTTTACACAGGAGGGCAATGGCGTGATCTCCAGTTTGCAGGTGGGAAACTGAGGCACCGAAGGGGGAAGTGACTTACCTCGGATCCCCCCCTCTCTCCTGAGTCGCATCACCGCCTGCGGGCCTCTGGAGGTTCGCTTAGAGCCTGACGTAGATGAACACGGAGCTCTGATAAACTCCCTCTCCTTTACCACTCACACGCCGAGGGGCTGTCGCCCCGGGGACTAAGCCACCTGGGCGTCTCTTGCACCAGCCTCGGAAGCAGAGCGCGAAGCTGGTCCCGTCTGGGGAGTCCTCCCGGGGTGGCCGGGGCTGGAGCTCCAGACTCGCCAGGCGTAGCCGGAGTGTAGAGCCCGGCCGGCCCCGAGATCAAGAACCCCCTCGCGGCCTCCAGGGTGGGGCCCGTCCCTGGAACTTCCACCCATCTGGCGCCGGCGTCTCTCGGGACCCAGCTGCTGCCCCAGCGAGCCGGGGGCCCGACGCGTGGCCAGCGGGCGGGCGGTGCGGCTTTAAATAGCAGGGCGAGGTGGCGGCGGGGAGCGGCAAGGCAGCGCGGCGCTGCAGTGACCTCCAGGAGCGCGAGGAGCGGGCAATTAGCCGCCCGGGAGCAGGCGGTCCGGCAGCGCGGTGCAGCGGGAGCCGCGGCGCCCGGGAGCGCGCGTCCCGAAGGCTCTTGCTGCAGGGATGGTAAGGGCAGCCCCGCCCGCGCGGGGGGGGGAGGCAAACGGATCGGGCCGAGCCGCCAGCCGGGGGGGGGGAGCGGGAGCGGGGGGGGGGCGGTTAGAGGTAAGCGACGCCTCTGATTGGCCGAGCTCCCTTTCTCTCGGCGCCGGGGGCAGGGGACCGGGATGGGGCAGCATCCTGAGGCCCATGGCGGGGGGGGGATTTAGGACCAGCTGTCCCAGGCTGAGGCGCGTCTGTCTGTCAGAGCCCCAGCAGGGCGGCTCTTCTCGAACTGGCCCTGGGCAAGTCCAGGGACTGGCCCATCTGGTTCACCTGGGCCTTCACTTACATGGCTACAGGCAGGGGAGGGGAAACCCCGTCAGGCCAGGCTGCCCCCCCCCCCCGGCCCCGCGTGAGGAGCTGTGCCGATGCTGCGGTGCAGACTTGGTTCCTAGGGCTTCTGAGAGCAACTAGCCCCCGAGCTGGGGGTTCGTGATGGGGTGCAGAGGCCTTTCCGGCAAAGACCCAGTCGTCCGCTCTTGGAGGGACCCAGCCCCTCATTCCCAGTGGGGCAGGAGACAGGACGGGGTTAATGGCCTCAGCGTTAACCATTCCAAGGCCAAGCAGGCCCATGGGGCTCACTAGTCTGACCTCCCCCCATAAAACAGATAGGGGGGCGGTGGAGGGGGCAGCAGGGCTGCGTCCCAGTATCGGATCAGGGCTGGTGTGACTCGCTGGGCTTGGGAGGGGGGGGAGGGGAGAGGCAAGGGGGGCAATGCTGCAGGAGAGGAGGGAGTTAAAAGGTGACCCTCCTTCTGCTGGTAGCTGGGCTGCCTGTCTGCTGAATCACTTCCTTTCTTTGCAGCTGGTGCCCTCATCCTCCAGCAGAGAGGGGGATGTGGGGCATGTCCCCACCCCCAGCTGCCAGCTTCCCTCATTCCTGCCCCAGGAAATGAGGAATGGGCCTCCCCTCCTGAAGAGACACAGTAGCCCAGCAAGCAGCCTGAAGAAGCCAGGGCAAAATCATTCCACTCTAACCCCACCCCTCCCAGGTCTGGGCAGAGAATCCAGGAGTCATGATTCCCAGCCCCACTTGTTCTAACCCCCTGGCTTTCACTCCCCTCCCTTAGAGCTTGCGAGCCCCAGTCCCCCCTGCTCTGTAAAGTGTCAGGAGGTTCAGAGCAGGCCAGGTGCAGGAGGAGAAATTTGTCCAGGGCTGAGAAAGCTGGGCTTGCCAGCTGTCATGTTCTACTCCCCCCCGAGCGAATGAGTCAAGAAATGCACCATGTATTAGTTAAAAACAACAGCCCCCAATACCCTTTGGAGTTGAAATACTTGGCAGCCCTACTGGGCTCCAAGGCACAAGCCAATGCCAAGAACCAAAGGGAAGATGTGGGTAAGTTTGTAACTAGTTAGCAGCTTAAGGTCCCTGGTTGCTATTATTTGTATTGGAGCGGCAGCTAGAGCCCTCCAAGCGAAGTCTGGGCCCACGGTGCTTGGAGCTGTACGTACGCAGATGGTGAGGCAGCATCTGCCCCCAAGTGCTTGCTGTGTATATAGCTAAGGGAAACTGAGGCATGGACAGGGGAAGTGACTTACCCAAGGCCACTAGAAAAGTCAGGCCTGGAATACACATCTTTCAATTCCTCAGCTACAGCACAATCCATTAGGCAACACTACCTCCCCTTCAATAGTGCAGGAATTCCAGTGCTATTCAATGGCTGGGGACGGGCACAGGCAAGGTGCCCAGTGTTAGGTCTGTAACTGCTGGGAGGATGGAGATGAACGCTCACCCTGCTCCTCCCTGTGTCCCGGCTGCACTGTTACCTGGGGAGCTCCCATGAGAACCAAATCCCAGTCAGGAGGTTCTGGAGCTGCCCCCTCCAACGTACAAAAATCCAGGAAACCCAGGATGATCCTGAGCAAGGAGTCCATGGCAACTCCTACTTCCGAACACTAGGGGAGACAAAGGGGAGGCAGGAGCTAGGTGGGCAGAGCTACATCCTTAAGGAAGGCAGGTGAGGCCAAGGGGTTAGAGCAACACAGCTCATCTCTCCCACAGCCCCTCGTCTTTGCAGCTGTAAGACTCCACCGAGGACAGACCACTGCTCATAATGCAACCGGCTTTCCCCTGCCACGTGCAGTTGTTTTGCACCTGTGGGAGGTGATGGTAAAAATGCCGCTGTCCCCACCATGCCAGGGACAGTGTTTCCAGCCTGGTGGGCATGGGTGTAAAACACTGCAGGAGGCACGGGGCCACCACGGCAAACCAAGCCCTTGGTCTCTAGCTCTGGAATCGGGCTTCGAGCTGAGGCTCAGCATCCTTGGCTATTGGATCACGTCTGGCGCCGACAGGCCACGTGCCCCTGGCGGGCGTGGGCGGCTGGATTCAGAAGCTGCTAGTTCCCGTGGCGGCTTTTCCATTCCTCCTCGCCCCTTCTGCGTGTATGGCACCAAGCCGCAGCCGCCACCGCCAAATCGCCGAAGGGCATCCAGGCAGCAGCCTGCACTGGTTTGACTGCGCTTTCCGGAACCGCTGTAGTTAAACCAGCACGATCAGGCAGACCAGGTCTAAGATGCATGTCAGTAAGTCAGTGCGAATGCAATTTACAAGCTGAGAGGGTGAGGGGGTTCTGGTTTACCTCCTCACCCCATGGGGCAGTGTAACCTAGCAGATAGAGCACCAGACTGCAGGCTCAGGAGACCTGGTTTAATTCACTGGTTTGGTGGGTGACTTCGGACAAGTCATTTCCTTCTACGTGCCTCAGTTTCCCCTTGTGAAAAAGGAGGATAATAATCCAGACCTCCTTTGTCAAGTGCTGTGAGAGCCGTGGAGGAAAAGAGCTGGGGCAGTGGTTATTAACCCTGCCACCCAATTCCCCTGTGCAATTTCCAGCCCCCATAACTAGCTCTGACCCCTGGCTCCAACCCCATTCAAAATGCCCTCGCACTGTGTCTACAAGGCTGCAGGGGAGCTGGTCTCAGCAGGGCTGGGAGCAAAGTGCACCCTTCCGGCCCCTCGCAGTTACCCCTCTGGCTGGCTCGCTGCACCAGTTTGATGGCAATGCATTAAGAGGGGCTGCAGGAGGTGGGGGCCAAGAGGTGTGCAGCAGAGAAAGCAGGGGAGGTGAACTGCCGGTCAGTCCAGTGACCCAGCCGTGGGCAGGTCCGTGGTCACATAGTTCCCCAAGAGGACGGAGCTGCCCAACTAAATGTTGTAGGGTGGGAACATCAGAAATATCTTCCTCCCCCGCTCTATTCCAGCATCACCCAGAGGGACCTGTTCCTGAGAATCACTCCCTGCCCACATGCCCCATAACCGGCTCTGGCTCCCAGGGGATTCTGCAGGGAAACCGCCTGGCAACATCTCAACCGTGAAAACGTGGGGCAGGTCTCTGTGGCAGATCCCTGGCAGGCCGTTGCATTCCCTTGTCTGGGCTGCTGGAAAGAGCTCCAGCCCCCCTGCCTCTTATCCCTGGCTCTGCTTTAGTCTTCCCTGCCAGCAGCTAATAAATCAGCAACCCATGCATCCACCCAGCGGCGGAGCTAAAAATAAAGGGGGTCAGGGAGAGGTGGCTGTGACGGGCAAACAGGGACGTGCGTGGAAGCAGGCTGGCATGCACGGAGCCTGCACCAGTGGCTGGGCTCCGCCCCCTTGGACTCAGATCAACCCCAGCTCAGGGGGAGACAGGTGGCAAGCCCCATGGGCCAGCTTTGTCTCATGCTCTTGCATGCACAGCTAGAGCAGCCCAGGGTCTGTGTGGGCAGCCTTCCCATGCAATGCTTTGCCCAGCTGCTGCCCACTGCTAGGGCATGCGCCACGGGGAGCTGCTGCAGCCGGGGATGGAGGATGAGACGTGGGAGGTGCTGCTGACAGGCATGGGAAGCCATGGATGGGCACCGAGTGAGAATCTGGGGGGAGCCACCAAAGTTCCCCAGAAGGGGGCAATAATTAAGGAGTGTGGCAGGGTCAGGCCAGAGGGCTGCTGCAGAGTGAGAGAAAGGCAGCCCGACAGGCATCAAAGGCCTGCTCAATAGCAGTGGAGGGAGGCAGGACAATTAGAAGCGGCTGGTAGGGAGCTGGCACAGGCAGACTGGGGCCAGCTGACTCCACTTTAGGTCTGCTGGAGGCCTTGAAAAGCCTCCCCACTTGGAAGGTAGAGGGGAGACAGAGCAAGAGTTTGGGAGCAGGAACAGCAGGGGAGGGAGTCCCGGAAGGAGTGGCTGGGCTCCCTACCCCAGAAACCGGCTGCAATCCCAGCCCCTGGAGAAGGGGGCAAGCTGCCGGCCCAAGCAGTGGCCCGGGAAGAGGGGCCCTTGCCACAGGAGCCAGCAACAGCCAGGGCTGAATGGCTGGCACCCGTCCCCGGCTAGCCTCGACCTCACGTATCACCCTCCCCCATCCCTCGACTCTGAGGGCCGCTGGAGCGATGGCACCGCTAGATCACAGGGCAGCCTGCGGCAGCTGAGTGGCCGGTGACTACTCCGCCGTCGGAAGAAGGATCGTCGGGGAACAGGCCCGTGTTCTGAAAACCGCTCCGCAGCCTTTTGTCCTTTGAGCCAGGGCTGGCTTACCACAGGGGCATCAGGGGCTGCAGCCCGGGCCTGGGGCTAAAGGGCCCTGCAAAAATAAACCCCTGCCTACCCGTGTGCACCAGCCCATCAGTCGTGATTGACTGTCTGACCCAGGAGCCTCTGCCAGGATGGCGATCTCCGGATCGCTATGCGTCCGGCCGCACAGCAGGGCTCAGGCGGGCTGCTGGAATATCCCTACGTGCCCCCGGGGGAGGAGACTGCGTGTCCCTGTGAATTGTCCCCGTGCACAAATCCCCCCCCCCCACATAGCTCCCATTGGCTAGTTCCCAGTCAAAGGGAGCTGTGGAGATGGCACTAGGAGCGGGGCAACACATGGAACCTTCCCCCGTGCCAGGGGCCACAGAGATGTTCTAGCAGCCAGCTGCTTCCAGGAGTGGCGTGGGGCCAGGGCGTGCAGGCCACCGGCCTTAACCCTGCTGCAAGCTGCCTGTGCTAAGTGTCTCCTGGGCAGAGCCTGCACCTCACATCCCCTCTTGTACCCCACTCCCTGCCAGAGCCCACACCCATTCCCCTCACTTGTACCCAACCCCCTGGCCAAGTCAAAATCCCTCGCAGCACCAAACTCCCTGCCAAAGCCCACACCCCTTCCTCTCTCCTGCACCCCAGTACCCTGTACCAGGTCTTTGCCAGAGCCCACACCCCTCCCCCTCGCCTACACCCCAACTCCCTGCCCCAGGTCAATCTTCTGCTGCACCAAACTCCTTTCCCCTTACCTACACCCAAACCCCCTGCCCCAGATCAGAATCCCTTGCTGCAACAAATCCCCCCTCCCCAAGACTGCACCCCTCCCTCTCTCCTGCACCCCAATCCCCTGCCCCAGGTCAGAATCCCCCTGCTGCACCAAAATCCACCCCCCCACAGAGCCTGCATCCCTCTCCCTTGCCTGCACCCCAGCTCCCTCTCAGAAAGAACCAACCTGACAGCTGTTCTAAGGCCAGGTGATGACTATTTTGAATTAACAGGATTCGCCGTGCTTAAGACTGAACTGGAACCACAGAAGGGCTTTGTGCTCGCTGAAAACCAAGCTGAGTCCAGTGTTACTAGCCTGGATGCCGTAAGTGCGATCACTGGCTATGTCTACGTTACAAGTTGTCTCAGCAAAAAATATGCTAATGAGGGACTCATTTGCATGAGTCAGTCTCATTTGCATATTTTCTGCCAATCCATTTTTGCGCTGGGGTTTTTGCGCAAAAACAAGCACTGTGGATGTTTTGTTTTTGTGGAAAAAAACTTTTTCTGCAAGATTGGGGGCGTAAGGATCTTGTGGGAAAAGGGGGTTTTGCACAAAAAGACGACGTCCACACAGCTTGTTTTTGCGCAAAAACCCCAGTGCAAAAAACAGATTGGCAGAAAATATGCAAATGAGATCATGACTCATGCAAATGAGTCCATTAGCATATTTTTTGCCGAGAAAACTTGTAGCATAGATGTAGCAACTTTGTTTTAAGCGAGGGAAAAGGCCCGTATCCAGGGGTCCCACCACATCTAATAGCTCCGGGCCCACAGGAGGGTTAATCCAACCCTGCTTGCAGCTTGTTCCCATCCAAGCTGGCAATGACTGAAGGCTGAACCCTCCGTCGGCCTGCAGGAGATGAGTTTGGTGGGGTCCATACCTGTGCCCAGGTGCCTGATGTATTCCTCGGGGTCAAGAAGAGACAAGCCGGGGCTGTGGGACATGAAGCAGATCACGGTCTGCCCTCGGCCCAGCCCTGGGGCTCTCTGGCACTTCAGTTCCTAGCCCAGGGCAGCTCAGTCCAGTCGATACCAATCGCAGGCCAGTTCCCACCTCTCCAAAGTCACCACCAGCTCCCACTAGCGTCAGTTCCAGAGCTCTGTGTCCCAGATTGAGCACCCCCAGGCAGCACTGACTCTGACTCAGCCAATGGGAGCGTTGACGCCAGTGAGTCAACCTAGGGCAGTAAACTGGCCCCCAGGGTGGGCATGCTCTGCAGAGGGCATAATTAAATGGGCTTGGGGGATTGGGTCTGCCTTTTGCCCCCTGGTGGCGGGTAGGAAAACAGCCACACTCTAACTCTTGCCTCTTCTGGCTCATTCACAGAGATCTGGGAACAAAGGACAGCTCTCCAGGCTGCCAGCTGTTCTGCCAAGCCCCAGGGCTAGGAGCAAGATGCTGACATGCACCATGTAAAGCACAGCTTGCCCCGTACAGCTGTGTCTACGCACTGCTCCGCACCGTGCCAGCGTGGGCTGGAACTCACCCACGGGCATCCACCTGGGAGGATACTGATCCACGTAAGAGAGGCAGTATCTTTGCTGCTGGCTGTCAGCCCTTGGAGAAATCTGACCAACCGCCAGGGCTAACACGTCATTTGTACCCCCAAAGAAGAGCGCCTTTGGAGTCCTGGCGTGGAAGAGTCGGGGGGCTCCGTATGAAACTTCCACCCAGCCCAGCAATGGATTTGCCCCGAAGAGCCAAACTCAACGACAAGAGCAATTCTCCCCACTGAGGCGGCAACGCCCACTCCGTTGAGCCGGCCAATGAGATGCAAGATAGAATCATTACGTCCTCAGACCGATCCCGATTGTGAGTAGGCACTCCTGGATCTCTGATCAGCCAATCTGGGCCACATCTGGGGTGAGCAGAACCCTGAGCAAGCAGACGGGAGCCACGTTTCCTGCCGGCCCCTCCAGGCAGAACTTTAGAAGTGAGAGTCGACCCCAAACTCTTCGTCTATCTGTCACCGGAGGCACCTCAGCACCACAAGCCAGGAAGGAGTTAGTGGCCACTCCGTGAAGAAGAAATAAAGCTCCCTTTGCCAGGTGTTTCTCGTGAAATCCAGAGCAGAAGTTGGGCAGCTCCAGTTGAGCGTAGCCTCCATCCAAGCAGCAAAACATGCTCAGGGTCTCCGAACCCTGCCCCGGGCTAGGAGGAGCAGGGCTTCCTGGGGGCAAGCCGGATTCGGCACCCTGGAGCCCAGCCGCTCACGTCTCCCTAAGGCCGCTGTGCAGATTCCGGGTGGGAATGCCCAAGCCTCCGATATGAACGCCACTTTCCGCAGGAAGGTGGGTGAGCTGTTCGAGCCGGAGTCGCGCACTGCGGGCAACCAGACCCGTGGGCAGCCCTGGGAAGAGCTGGAGATCTCGTCTGGTGACGGAGCCAACACTAGCTTGCCTAGCGAGGAGGTTTTCCTGCTGCCCACGTTCTCCACCGCTGCCAAAGTCCGGGTGGCCATCACCTTGGTCCTCTTCCTCTCCTCAGCCTGCTTCAACATCGCCGTGCTGTGGACCGTCACCCAGAAGTACCGCAAGAGGCCACACATCCGCATCCTCATTGTCAACCTGGCCACGGCCGACCTGTTGGTGACCTTTGTGGTGATGCCCTTGGACGCGGCCTGGAATATCACAGTGCAGTGGTACGCGGGTGACCTGGCCTGCCGAGCCCTCATGTTCCTCAAGCTGATGGCCATGTACGCCTCCGCCTTCATCACCGTGGTGATCAGCCTGGACCGCCAGGCGGCCATCTTGCACCCACTGAGCGTGGGCGACGCCAAGAAGAAGAACAAGGCCATGCTGTGCGGAGCCTGGGCCCTGAGCGTGCTGCTGGCACTACCTCAGGTAGGTCGCCACGGCAATGGTGCAGGTAAGGAAGGACCTTGGAATAGGCCCCTGGGTAGGCACCAGATAGCACAGCCCCCTTGTGCCATGGCTGGTACTGGCAGGGTCCGGTCTTGGCAGAAGAGGCCTCAGATGCATTGTGGTACGGGGGCCCTAGATGGGATGGGCCAATGACATGATGTAGTATGGGCGGGACACAGGGATATCGGACTAGATGGACCAGCTGCCAGATGCAGTATGGACTGGGGATGGCATAGATCGATGGACCAGTGCACCAGCCTCGGGCCCGTACCGGCAGGGACACTGGTGTTAGGGGCAGGAGCATGAGGCCGAATGGCCAGTGTGTAGCTCCGGTGGGGGTGCCAAGATCTGACCGTTTCTCCTGGGTGCGGGGGCGGGTCTCTTCCAGATGTTTGTCTTCCACACCGTGAGCCGCTCCCAGCCAGTCTACTTCATCCAGTGTGCCACAGTGGGCAGCTTCCATGCCCACTGGCAGGAGACCCTCTACAACATGTTCACCTTCTCCTGCCTCTTCCTGCTGCCGCTGCTCATCATGGTGCTGTGCTACTCCCGCATCCTCATCGAGATCTCGGGCAAGATGAAGAGAGCTTGCGGTGAGCCCAGCCGGCCTCCCGCTGCCCTGTCCACAGGTTACCAGCGTGCATGAACCCCCCAACTCACTGCCGCAGGGGGTCTGTGTGTGGGGGGCGGGGGGGGTGAGCACATGTATGTGGGAGTACGTGTGTATGTGCATGCATGCGTGTGCGCACACGCATCTCTCCTCGGCCACCTCCTCTCCTCAGCCTTTTTTCTCCTTCCTTTTTTTCCTGTCTCCCCTCGATCGCTTGCTCTTTCTTCCTTTCCGCCGACCAGCAGTCTTGCGTCTCACCTCTCCCCAGTTTCTCACCCCCTCATTTTCCTTCCTATTTCCATCACTTTCTCCCCCCACTGTGTGTCTCCTCCTCTCTTCATAGCGCTACCTATCCATCCACCCATCCCTCCCCACACAGATCTTTTCGCCCATCCTTCCTCCTCTGCCTTTCTCCAAGGAAAAACCAAGCCCAGCCCCCAGCACTTGGCTCCAGAGAACACCCCTGGCATGTCCCCCACACTCGCTTGGTGCCACATGCAGGACACAAGGACTTCCCCGGGCACCACCTGCTGCCCATTAACCCAAGCAGCCGGCAGCCCTGAACCAGTCCCCAGCTGCTGTCCACCCTGCCCATTTCTGCAGCTCCAGGGGGCTGTCAGCTCCTCACTGGTTTGGGGGCATGGGACAGGGAGACCCTCACTTTTCCCTCTTTCATGGAATTGTTCCCCATTTCATCCTCCTCCTTGCTCTGCTCTGGGTTACTTCATTCCCCTGCTCTCCCTCTTATGAGCGCTTTCCCCTCCCCCCCCCCGTGTTCTCTTCCTCCCCACTTCTTATTCTCTCGTTCTTCTCCCCACTCCCTCTGCCCCGCAGCCTCCTCGCAGGAGGTCCACCTCCGCCGCTCCTACAACAACATCCCGCGGGCCAGGATGCGCACGCTGAAGATGTCCATCGTCATCGTGCTCACCTTCGTCCTGTGCTGGACGCCCTACTACCTCCTGGGCCTCTGGTACTGGTTCTCCCCGGAGATGCTGAGCCGAAAGAAGGTGCCTCCCTCCCTCAGCCACATCCTCTTCCTCTTCGGCCTCTTCAACACCTGCCTGGACCCCCTCATCTACGGCCTCTTCACCATGCACTTCCGGCGGGAGATCCGGCGTGCCTGCCCATGCTCCCACCGCAGGAAGGAGCAGGACGCCGCCTCCACCCTCATTGGCTCCTTCCAGGCCTCCACCACTGCTGTGCCCATCAGGAGAGCTGGAGAGGACGAGGGGGGCTCGGGCAAGTATGAACTGGAGGTGATGGCTCACATGGGCCTGCCTGCTGGGAGGTGCGAGCTGTGCAGGAGGAAGACAGTGGAGAGCTTCATATGAGTGGACCTTTGCCAGGCCTGGATTCACCTCTACTTCCCAGCAAAGGGGAGAGCCCAGGAGGGGCAATGGGGCGGTCGTTCCTGCACTCAGGCACCCACCAATAAACCCAGATTATTTTCTCAGCTGGTGACCTATCCTGGGTCCCCTCCCTTTGTGCCCATCTGTTCCTCGCTTCCCAGAGCTGGGCCAGGCTGCCCAGCTGGGATGGGTGGAGGTGAATGCAGAGAGGGGGCTGCCATGGGCCTCAGCTGCTCAGAAAAGTCACAGCGAAGTCTGCTGGCAGTGTGGCCCAGCAGGCAGAGCCGACTCAGGAGATCTGGTATCTAGCCTCACCTCTGCTGCTGCATGAGGTCATTTTGCCCTCTGCATGCTTCCGTTTCTCCACCTGTGAAATGGGGAGACGGATCCTAACTAGGGATGTTAAAATGTGGTTAATTTACTAACCGAGTGGTCGATAGAATTTTTATTGACTATTCGATTAGTTGATAGGCGGCCGGCTCAGTCCTGGCTGGCACTGGGTCCGGGACCAAACCTCGCGGCGGCGCTGCAATTTAAAAGGTAGTAGGAGCCAGGGAGCAGGCTGCCCAGCTCCTACTGCCTTTTAAATTGCAGGGCCGCAGTGGGATTTGATCCCGGACCCGGCGCACCACAGAGACGGTGCTGTGGGGACCCGGCTTTTAAGCCAGCTCCCCCCAGCACCTGCTCCCCTCCCCCCTTGCTGCCTCTGATACCGAGGCAGCAAGGGAGGCGGGGAATGGGAGCAGTCAACTACTCCTTTATCTCCCTAATCCTAACCTGTGGAAAGTGCTTTGAGACTTACTGAAGAGCTAGGGAGTATTAATTTTCCAGATCCACCTCCCCATTCAAACATGCATGAAGGAACTGGGGTGCCTGTTCTCTAGAGGGGATCCCCAAGTTTGCACTTCCATGATTCCCTTCCCCCCAGCAAATACACCTTTTGCTCTCTGAGTGCAGAAAGCCTCCTGTCCCGCCCCAGGAAAAATACCTGGGTCCTGATTAGGGGTCTGCCCACCTGAGAACTCCCGTCAGTCGGTGTGATCTAGGGGTCAGAGCAGGCTGACAGGACTAGACCCATCTCCATCAGTGATGGTATGTCCACACCGCAATGTTATAGCCCTGCAGCCCAAGCCCTGTGAGCACAGGGCTTGCAGTGTGGAGACACTGGTGCTGCAGCTGTGGCCTTTTCCCCTCCTTATGTCTAATGCAGCAAGAAACTGATGGGCTGTCATAATAGAAAATAAACTATTTGCCCCCAGCAGGCAAGCTGGCCTAGTGGTTAGGGCACCAGCCTAGCAACCAGGACACCTGGCTTCAAGTCCTGGCTCTGTCACAGTATGGGCAACCCCTGTACAAGGGCAAGAATAGTCATTCCAGGACAGTTGTGAAAAGAAATACATTGAAGCTCTGTAGCTATTATAGTGATACGATCCTGCATGGGCTACTGTTTTTCATTTATTTCATTTTTGAAGGGATATTTTTAGCAACTTTTGCGCTCTGGTAGGTTTGTAGATGCACAAAGCACAGATGCAAATGGCACTAAGCTAAAGCACACCAGGAAACCTTTCATGCACACCAGCAGGGTCAACAGCAATTAACACAGAGCGTGTTAACATGCCATGGAAATCACACTCCTCGTCGGCCGTGTTACTGCTCTGTGTAGACAAGCCCTGAGATATAAGCTAGGGAACGGGACATCACTTGCCCAAACAGCA
Organism: Pelochelys cantorii; assembly: GCA_032595735.1. NCBI lineage: Eukaryota > Metazoa > Chordata > Testudines > Trionychidae > Pelochelys > Pelochelys cantorii. Next base: position 19,956,629 of record CM064349.1, on the reverse strand, counting down.
CCAGGCAAAGGGTGCAGACAATACTGAAAACCATTTTCAGCATCTGCCGGATAAACACCAATTTTGATTGCACTGGGGTATTCATGCGTTAAAATCTAAAACCTTATGCTCTACCTGTAGGCTGGACAAAGATTAAACTCTGCTTGAGAATGAAACCCAGACATCTGAGGTCCCATCCACTGGATTACACAGTCTTCCTAACAGATACAGACAGATGTCAACAGAAGGCAGCTTTTAAAATAAAAATAAAAAGCGGATTTTTATTCAGTATTTATGGGTAACATTTCTCCTTCAAAATGAGATTCCCTTACAGCATCACTCATGCCAAAACCATTCAATACACGTGGATGACTTCTCTTGTGAGAGGGATCTGGGGCCAAAAGGAGATTAAAAGTCCTAAACATAAATCAAGAGCTGTCCAAAAACATATAGGTTCAAATGCAGCACAATTAAAAACCCAGAAAGAGATGGAGCCAGGAGTCTGTACAGTCAGCCTACAAGAGACTTCCAGAGCTGTACAGCAAGAATTTACATCTAGGAATCGCCAAAAGGAAATGGAGAAATGTGAGATCAGCGTCGTCTCCTGTCCGGACTCCTGCTGCGCCTACGCCCACTCCTGGAAGAGACAGACAGAGACATATATACGCTAGTCTGAGCTGACATCTCTGAAGATCTGAAAGCCCTCGGCAACTTCTACGTGCTATTTAGGGCTATGTTCCTTGCCAAAGAAATGCGGCTGTCTTTGGAGTGGAGGCAGGCAGGTGTTTAATAACGCAGAGCAACAGGAAAATATTTGCTTATAGCTCATGCAACGCTCTCAGTGTGCTTCATTAAAGGTAGGTAAAATGGGTCCCCGTTTCGCAGAAACTGAGTCACAGAGCCCTTCAATGACTTGCCCAAATTCACGTGTGTCAACGGCTGAGCCCAGACTAGTAAGATCTCTTGACTGCCAGCCTCCTGCTCAGACCACTGACGAACACAACCCAACAGAATTCCCAATTGGCAAGAACTATTCAGGGCCCACTGAAACTGAGCCCAAGCTTAACATTCCTGCTCTGAAATGTCTCATGCGGTCAGGCTTTCAGTGGTACCTCTCAGCAGACATGTCAGTGCTCTAAAACACAAAAGAGCTCCACACAGCATCCTTTTACCACAGGTGTCTCCTAGGGTATGTCTCCATTACATTCCTCCTTCGAGAGAAATGCAAATGCAGACAAGTGAAGTTGCAAATGAAGCACAGATTTAAAATTTCCCGCGCTTCATTTGCATAATCATGGCCGGCCGCTATTCCGAAATAGCGTATTTCGAGAAAACGCGATCCACGCGGGGTTATTTCGAAAAGAAGCTCTTCCTCCGAAATAACCCTTTAAAAAATGAGGTTTAAGGGTTATTTCGAAGGAAGGGTTTCTTTTCGAAATAACCCAGCGTGGACCGCGTTTGTTTTCTCGAAATACGCTATTTCGGAAAAGCAGCCGGCCGCGATTATGCAAATGAAGCGCGGGAAATTCAAATCCGCGCTTCATTTGCCATTTCGCTTGCCTGCATTTGCATTCCTCTTTTGAGGGAGGAATGCAATGTAGACATACCCCTAGAGAGCTGCTCTGGGAAGCAGGTGGCACCGACTCTGACATTTCCTGCCCTGCTTCTGGCAGTTCCTTTCTCTGTAGGGAAAATCTGGTCCCAGAAATTTGAAAACTGAGTTCCTAGTGTCTCCGGAAAACAAGCACAGAGGTTAAGGTGAAAGCCTGTGGAGCATGCACATGTACTAAATGCAGGAACTCAAAGTTCCACGCAGCAGCTCCAGGTTACAGAAAGGGAGAGAAGCTCTCTGTGGTAAAGAATTTCCTACTGGTCTAACATAAAATCCTGTTATTCAATGGCTTCCAGGTGCTCAGTCCATCATGTTCCACCAGCACTGGAAAGCCTGGGGCAATTGCCTCCCACTGTGTGAGGGAGTGTGAACATGGCACAGACTCCATGACTCACTCAATCCTCGGGGTCTCTGATGAGACCGCCAAGCTGAGGCCCAAGCCATGTCAGCTGGGACGCAGCCCTCAATAAAGCCCTTAGCAGCTTCTTACCGTCTTTTCCCTTTCGGAGGCCCCCTGACAAAGCACCAGTCCACGCTGATTGGCTGCCCCATCAGGTCCTGTCCATTAAGACTCTCCATCGCTGCCTGGGCTTCTTTGTACGTTTCATATTCTACTAAAGTGTATCCCTGTGGGGTGGAAGGAGAGAAGACTGAGTGGTCCGGTGGGGGGGGGGGGGATGTTAGCAAAACACACGAGAGGCTGGGCCAGCCTTTACGGCCGATTACAGAAACAGATCAAGAGCATTCAGTACACTCTGCTCCACCATGCAGATAGCTAAGCCATTAGCAATTGTCTTCGTAAACTCATGGAAAACAGGAGGACTGGAAGAGGGCAAATATAGTCTCCATCTATAAATAGGGGACTAAGGACAACCAGGGGAATTACAGACCAGTCAGCTTAACTCCAGTACCCAGAAAAATAAATGGAGCATATAATTAAAGCAATCTATTTGAAAACACTTAGAAGATAAGTAATACTCAACATGTATACACTTGGACTGAGGTGGAGATGGACGCAGGAGACAGACTTGTTGAGAGTCTCTGGATTAAGTTAAAGGGGTAAAAAACAAAGGTGACGTCATGCTAGGGGTCTATTACAGACCACCTACCCAGGCAGAAGAGGTGGATGAGGCTTTTTTTAAACAACTAACAAAATCCTCCAAAGCATAGGATTTGGTGGTATTGGGGGATTTCAACTATCCAGACATCTGTTTGGAAACTAACACAGTAGGGGACAGATTATCCAATAGATTCTTGAACTGCATTGGAGGCAATTTTTGATTTCAGAAGGTTGAGAAAGCTACTGGGGGGAAGCTGGTCTAGATTTGATTTCAACAAATAAGGAGGAACTGGTTGAAAATTTGAAAGTGGAAGGCAGCTTGGATGAAAGTGATCATGAAATCACAGAGTTCATGATTCTAAGGAACGTTAGCAGGGAGAACAACAAAATAGAGACAATGGATTTCAGAAAGGCAGATTTTAGTAACCAGAGAGGGGGTAGCTAAGGTCCCATGGGAAGCAAGACTAAGAGGAAAAACAACTGAAGAGAGTTGGCAGTTTTTTAAAGGGATATTATTAAGGGCACAAAAGCAAACTATTCCACTGGAAAGATAGAAAATATGGCAGGAGACCACCTTGGATCAACCAGGGGATTTTACATGATCTAAAAATAAAAAAGGAGTCGTATAAAAAGTGGAAACTAGGTCAAATTACAAAGGATGAATATAAGCAAACAACACAAGAATGCAGGGGCAAGATTAGAAAGGCAAAGGCACAAAACGAGCTAAATCTAGCTAGAGGCATAAAGGGCAACAAGACATTCTACAAATATATTAGAAGCAAGAGGAAGACCAAGGACAGAGTAGGCCCACTGCTCAGTGAAGAGGGAGAAACAATAACAAGAAACGTGGAAATGGCAGATGTGCTTAATGATTTCTTTGTTTCAGTTTTCACCAATAAGTTTGATGGTGACAGGATGACTAACACAGTGAATGCTAGTGGAAATGGGGTAGGTTTAGAAGTTAAAATAGGGAAAGAATAAGTTAAAAATTACTTAGAAAAGTTAGATGTCTTCAAGTCACCAGAGCCTGATGAAATGCATCCTAGAATACTCAAGGAGCTGATAGAGGAGGTATCTGAGCCTTTAGCTATCATCTTTGAAAAATCATGAAAATCGAGAAAGATTCCAGAAGACTGGAAAAAGGCAAATCTAGTGCCCATCTATAAAAAAGAGGAATAAGAACAACCCACGAAACTACAGAACAGTCTCTCTAACTTCTGTGCCAGGGAAGATAATGGAGCAAGTAATTAAGGAATTCATCTGCAAACATCTTGAAGATAACAAGGTGATAGGTAACAGCCAGCATGGATTTGTAAAGAACAAATCACGTCAAACCAATCTGATAGCTTTCTTTGATAGGATAACAAGTCTTGTGGATAAGGGAGAAGCAGCAGACAAGGTATACCTAGATGTTAGTAAGGCATTTGACACGGTTTCTCATGACCTTATCAATAAACTAGGGAAATACAACCTAAATGGGGCTACTATAATGTGGGTGCATAACCATTCTCAGAGAGTAGTTATTAACAGTTCAGAGTCATGCTGGAAGGGCATAACAAGTGGGGTTCCGCAGGGATCTGGTTTTGGGACCGGTTCTGTTCAATATCTTCATCAATGATTTAGATGATGGCATAGAGAGTACGATCCCAGGAGAGGTGGCAAGTACTTTGCAGGATAGGGTCAAAATTCAAAAGGATCTGGACAAACTAGAGAAATGGTCTGAGGTAAACAGTGATGAAGTTTAATAAGGACAAATGCAAAGTACTCCACTTCGGAAGGAACAATCAGTTTCACACATACAGAATGGGAAACAACCGTCTAGGAAGGAGTACTGATGAAAGGGATTTAGGGGTCATAAGTGGACCACAAATTAAACATGAGTCAACAGTGTGACACTGTTGCAAAAAAAGCAAATGTGATTCTGGGATGCATTAACAGGAGTGTTGTGAGCAAGACGCAAGATGTCACTCTTCCGCTCTACTCTGCTGAGTAGGCCTCAATTGGAGTATCGTGTCCAGTTCTGGGCACCACATTTCAAGAAAGATGTGGAGAAATTGGAGAAGGTCCAGAGAAGAGCAACAAAAATGACTAAAGGTTTAGAAAACATGAGCTATGAAGGAAGACTGAAGCAATTGGGCTTGTTTAGTTTGGAAAAGAGAAGACTGAGAGGGGACATGATAGCGGTTTTCAAGTACCTAAAGGATATGACAAGGAGGAGGGAGAAAAATTGTTCTCTTTGGCCTCTGAGGATAGGACAAGAAGCAAGGGGCTTAAATGGCAGCAAGGGAGGTTTAGATTGGACATTAGGAAAAACGTCCTAACTGTCAGGGTGGTTACACACTGGAATAAATTGCCTACGGAGGTTGTGGAATCTCCATCACTGGAGATATTTAAGAGCAGGTTGGACAGACATCTATCAGGGATGATCCAGACAGCGCTTGGTCCTGCCATGGGGGGAGGGAACTGGACTTGATGATCTCTCGAGGTCCCCTCCAGTTCTAGGATTCTATGGATTTGTCAAAAACAAACCACGCCACACCATTCTTTGACAGAGTAACCATCCTCTTGGGTGGGAGGTGAGTGGTAGATATGGTATATCTTGACTTCTGATGCTGTCCTGCATGACATCTCAAACAGACTGAGGAAGACAGGTTTGAAAACCATCCCCAAAGAGCAGTTATCAGTAGCTCACCACCACACTGGAGTGGCATATTGTGTCAGATCGCACAGGGATTGTTCCTGGGTCTGATTCTGTTCAGTATCTTCATAAATTATTTAACAATGGCACAGAGATGACACTTATAAGAAGACCCTACCAAAATCATAGCTGAGAAAACACATCTCAGGCTGTGCAATCTGATCTCCCTTACATCTGGCTATTGCAAGATATAATAGCTTTCAGAAATGCTGTCAACAATGACAGGAGAAATACCGACTTGGCAACAAGTGAAGTAAATAGCGTGGGCCTTTATTGCAAATAGAGATTTTCAATTAAAAACCCACACTCTCACACATACAAGCTACCCCCAAACTAGTGCCCTGAACTGTTTGTTTTCACCAGAAAGGATTTCATAGAGAAGGAGGTTTTAACTATTATTTCACTGATATGCCCCCTCCCCATTCTATAGGGCCTCCCTGGAGAGCTCAAAATACATTAGTTAAGACTAAACAAATTAATTGTGCCTCGCAGGCCTTTGTTTGTAGAATTCTCCCCAATTTAGAAACACTGTCCCACAGAGCTGAAGTGACCTGTCCTAGGTCACACCGCAATACCCTGTCCAACCTGGAGTCAAGAATCCCATCTCTTCCACTCTAACCACTAGGTTACACTATCCCCTCTCAAAGCTGGGAACTCAACCCTCAGAGCTCCTGGCTTCCAGCCCAGTGTTCAGTTTCTTTTCCTCTCCCAACTGCACAGAGGTAATTTCATCTGCATGCAATCCTCACTCCTCTGCCCCCCTTACCCACAGTATCTGAGCACCATGCAATCTGTAAGGTATCTATCCTCTTTCTCTCTTACACACAGACACCCCTAGTGAGGTAAGGGCAGTGCTGTAATATCCATTATGCAGATGAAGCACAAAGACACTAAGACCCACATGCTCAAAGATATTCAGATGCCTTGCTCCTACTGAAACCAGTGGGAGTTAGGAGCCTAAATACCTTTACAGATCTGGGCTTAAGTGACCAGCCCAAGGCCACACATGGAGTCTGTGGCAGAGCCGGGAATTGAGCCACTCCTACCTTCAGGTAGCCCGTTCGTCTGTCCAGATTCAAGTGGATGTTCTTTATCTCGCCGTACTCTGCAAACTTGTCGTGAATATCCTCTTCAGTGGCCTCCTCATGAACTCCAGTCACAAAGAGAATCCAACCCTCCACCGCTGTAGCAAGGGCATGCAAGAAAAAGCAACACTTGTTACACAGAACGCAGGGCTCACTCCAATGCTTGGCACGCAAATCCCACTGTGCATGCACACGCGCGCACACACACACAACCTGCATCTACACATGCAGGATGGAAAGGGATCCTCCCAACACCTTGGCCAGACCCCTAGCTCAGCTTGGAACCCACTGGCAGTAAGGTGCTAACTGAAAATGGACGCAGACTCGATGGAGGAGTGCTCTAAAGGCCACTTGATAACCCTGGAGACAGCCGCTCTGTTTATGGTCTGGGCACAACATACATGTCATTATAATGATAATCCCTAATAGGGATGTGAGTAGCTGAGTCAACTACTCACTTCCCCCAACCCCCCCCCCCCGCCAACCCCCACTGCCTGTGTATCAGAGGCAGCGGGGGAGGGACCGGAGCCAGTTCTGGAGGGAGCCAGCTTAAAAGCCGGTTCCCCCCCCATCACAATTTCCATGGTGCCACCTGCCCCACTCCCACTGCTGCCTCTGGGGCGACTGGGGGGGGGGGGGGGGAGGAGAGGAGGCTATCGTGAGGCAGCCCCTGTCTGTGGCAGCCCATCTGCTCCGGCAGCAGCCCCTGTTCATTGACCAGCCCTGGCTGCCACAAACAGAGGCTGCTGCCGGAGCAGACACAGGCTGCTAGACCTGGCACAAGCCGGGACTGAGCCAGCCTGGCTCAGTCCCGGCTCAGGACAACTGTGGCTCTGCATATTTAAAATCCATCCGGCTCTTACTACATTTAAAATGCAGAGCCGCAGCAGTCCTGGCTGTGTCCTGGTTTGCGCCGGTCCAGGATCTACCCCCACTGTGGTTTTGCAGTTTAAATGCAGCAGGAGCCAGGCTGCCTGCGCGCCCTGCTCCTACTACATTTCAACTGCAGAGCTGCAGCTTCTTCTGAGCGCCTTCCCTTCTCGACTAATCGACTAATTGTAGACAAATTGTATCGACTACACAATTAGTCCATTACCCGCCTCTTAACATCCTTAGTTCCTAATTCATACCCAGCACTTTTAATCAGTTGATCTCCAAAAAAGTTTACAGATGAGAAAGCCAAAGTACAAAGAGTTGAAGGGACTTGCCCAAGGTCATCCCACAGGCCAGTGGCAGAGCAGGGAACTAGCTCCTAGGTCTCCTGAGTCCCAGTCCAACGCTATCCACTACACCTCATTCTCTCCCATTAACAGAATTGGTTTCTCTTCCTCTTTAAAGCAGCCCCACAGTACGATGGGCCAAGGCTGGGTGACCACATATCTAGCAGATACTCACATCTCTGAGGCCCAGGTTCATCCCCATCTTGTTCCACGCTGTCATAGTCCTCCCGTACTCTGGCTCTTGAGCCTTCCTCTGGGCACACAACAAGGGCAGACAAAAGATTATTTTAGATGACTAAAAATATGTATTACGCTTGTGCTTAGGGACCAGCCAAGAATGCAGCCCCATTGTATGAAGCACTGTACACACAGTAGCAGACAATTCCTGCCCTCAAGAGTTTACAGTCTAAGTCAACGTATACATGTATTTAAGCTGTTGTAAGCTAGGAATGTAAACGGTTACCCAATAGGGGCTGGAGCAACTCCCCACCCACCCTGGGCAGGGGGCTGCTCCTGCTGGCTGGCCACAGCAGCCCCTGTCCATGCCCCAACCCACCCCCTGGCAGAGATCACACACTGGCTTCACTGTGGGCTCTGCAGTATTAAGCTTAAAACCAAGTAACCACTAGGATTTTTAGCGATTACATGGTTACATTTTTAAAAGACTTTTTACGTCCCTATTCTAAACACTCCGAGGTGCATAGAAACATCCTGGCATTTAAATTTTACAGCACAAAAAAAACCCACTAGAATTACACAGGTCTAATATGTAAAACAGTGATACGAGTCAGCTTCTTGGTGAGCTCAGTCAAGTCATGTCACTCGTATACAAGTTGGAGAAGTCTATTTTACAGACTAGGGAAACCAAGACAAGGTCCTAGAACACACTCCTGGGCAGTTTTTGTTTAGAAGCAGCCAGATGACTTCAGTAAGTAGCCAGTCCATTTCACTTAGCTACAGGGACACAGGAGGCCACTTGTAATTCACACACATGGTAACTAGAGTGTTCGGAGCAAAATCTTCACCTGAACCAAATCCTCGGCCTTTCCTCTTCTTTGCTTTCTCCTTCAATTTGTGGATGCTTTCTGCAGAGAAGTTCAAGGTGTTAATTTCAACTGTAAGGAGGGCTGAAGCACACCATATGGGGGGAGAAAGTGGTAGTGGAGGGAAGAACAATGTTACTGGATCAGAATCAGGCTGGACCCAGATGATGCAGGGTCTTGAACAGTGTTTCTCAACCAGTGGTACGAGTACTCATAGGGTATGCGAGAGAAGTCCGGGGAGTACGTCAACACAAGTGAAATTTGGCAAAAAATATCTGGGATTTTGCCCCAGGGGATCAGGGACGGGGCACGTGCCTGTCAAATTTAATGTCTGGAGCCATGCACCTGGACGTTAACAGCCACTCTGCACACACGCCCCAGCGGTGGTGGGAAAAGCGCTTGGCTGCGGCAGCTCTGATGAGACCCAGAGCAGTTTCAAGTTGGGGGGTGGATTTGGGTGGGGAGAAAAAAAAAATTCACTTCCACAGCCACCTCTCCTAGTTCATTTCCTCTCCAGCAGCCTCCCTTGGATGCTCCAGCGGGGAGGGCGGCTGAACCTGGAGAGGCACATTACCCCCACCCCCGCCAGCAGCTCAATACAACGCATCACCATCCACCCTTCCCTGTGGTGCTTCAGAGAGGAGCTAAAAGGCAGTGAACTGGTGTAACCCACACACCTAGTGCAGTTCACTGTCCTATGCAGTGGCACCTAGACCACAGCAGCAAGTAAGAACAAGACACCTCTACAGCCTGTGCTGAGAGCCAGATGTATATGGGTGACAATGGAAGTCACTTGCTGATTAGGCTCCTATACTAAGCTTCAGAGGTCCCAGGTTCAAATCTGCCTGGTGGTGGTTACAGTGTCACAATAAGCTTTGTTCCAAAGGACCTCTCCTCCCCCGCATCAGTGGTGTAGCGAGGCAGGGGGCAGTTGCCTCAAGGCACCACAATAGGGGGACACCGGGCTGGGGTGGGAGCGCACAGCCCCACACAGCCAGCCTGGCACTGGTGGGCCACTTACTTGCTCCCTACAGTCAAGCCACCAAGGCAGGGCCAGGCAGGAGCGGGTACTTCAAAAGGGAGGGTTACCATACGTCCAGTGCCTGGCTCTTGGGCAGGAGCATTGGGTTAGAGCAGGGACCTGGCTCTGGGGGGGGAGGGGAGGTGCACTGGGTTAGAGCAGGAGACTGGGGGGGGGGGGGGACTGGCTCTGGGGGAGGGCAGGGGTGAGTGCATTGGGTTAGAGCAGGAGACTGGGGGGGGGGGCTGGCTCTGGGGGAGGGGAGGTGCATTGGGTTTGAGCAGGAGACTGGGGGGGGCTGGCTCTGGGGGAGGGAAGGTGCATTGGGTTAGAGCAGGAGACGGGGGGGCGGGTGAGTGCATTGGGTTAGAGCAGGAGACTGGGGGGGGCTGGCTCTGGGGGAGGGGAGGTGCATTGGGTTAGAGCAGGAGACTGGGGGGGGCTGGCTCTGGGGGAGGGAAGGTGCATTGGGTTAGAGCAGGAGACGGGGGGGGGGGTGGGTGAGTGCATTGGGTTAGAGCAGGAGACTGGGGGGGGGCTGGCTCTGGGGGAGGGGTGAGTGCATTGGGTTAGAGCAGGAGACTGGGGGGGGCTGGCTCTGGGGGAGGGGTGAGTGCATTGGGTTAGAGCAGGAGACTGGGGGGGGCTGGCTCTGGGGGAGGGGAGGTGCATTGGGTTAGAGCAGGAGACTGGGGGGGGGGCTGGCTCTGGGGGAGGGGAGGTGCATTGGGTTAGAGCAGGAGACTGGGGGGGGGGGTGAGTGCATTGGGGGCATTTTATAAAAAGAGGCTGAGAAACACTGGTCTAGAGCAACCCCGAAGGGGGGGGCACCCAGGGGGAGGCGAGATCAGAACCTGTCACCAGGGGGGCAGACCCCGGGCGTGGGGGGAGGCGAGGTCAGAAGCTGTCGCTGGTTGGGCTGGACACAGAACCAGGCAGGATGGGGCGGGGCCAGATGAGGGGGGCGGGGCCTCCGGCTCAGAACCAGCCCCGCCCCGAGCTCTGGGTCAGCACCACCCGAAACCGGGGTGCGGGGGGGGAGGGGTGGGCGCTACCACCGAGGCGGGGGCCGCAATTCTGGCTCCTGTAGATCCGGGCGGACGGGCCGGCACCCGCCCGCGCCGGGGGGGTCGGCCCCAGACTCGGCCCAGTTGGGAGGGGCCGGGAGGGGAGGCTCGGTACCGTCCCCATCCTCGTCCATGGCGAAGTCCTCGCCGCCCGCCTCGTGAAGATCCAGCACGTCCGCCATCTTGCCGCTGCGCTGCTGCCCGCCGCCGCTGCCACAGAAGGGACAGGAAGCCAGCCAGGCCGGGGTCGCGCTGCACGCCGGGAAAAGGAAGGCCGGAAGTGCCTCTCCAGTAAAAGGTGACTGGAGGGACCGCCCTCTTGGGAAGGGCACGAAGTGGCTATGGGCGGCCGCCATCTTGGTAGAGTCACGTGCCCCCCTGCTGGGAGCCGCCCTGTTAGTAAGGTCAAGATTTCTCTTCGCCCTCTCTTGGCGCCATATTGAGAAGGGCAGGAGATTTAAGCCCATGCTGCGCCCCCTCCCCGTAGCAGCCAGGTGCTCTGTCTCACAGCAAGCAGGCCAGACCCCTCCTCAGCGGGACCTTGGACTTGTCCCCCATTTGGAGACTGATTCCTTCCTTCTCTCCTGCTCCCATCCCCTTGGGGCTCCCACTTCTGATACGTAAAACACTCAGCAACCCTCCATTCTGGCAAGCCCCCCCCCTTCTCTGGTAGCTGGCCTGCTAACACACATGGCTCACATTGATAGCATCCCCTCCGCTCGCTCTCCCGTGACCCTCTCACATGCGGGGCCGTGCGTGGGGGAGGGCAGCTGCTGCTGTAGTTTCATCCATTTTCATCGGTCATTGGTGGAATGGCAGCCATGGGAACATGGCAGCCCTTTCAACTAGACACACCCAGGCTATGTCTACATGCGCGCGTTCTTGCACAAGTACAGCCGTTCTTGCTCAAGAATCCACAGAGCATTGACAGTGCCCGCCCGCTCTTGCGCAAGGAAATTTAGGGCGGGATAAGAGAGGGCTTCTTGCGCAAGAGCTATGCTCTTTTTTAACAGGTATAAGCCCTCTTGCGGCAGGGGTTTCTTGTGCAAGAAAGCCCTCTGACTAAAATAGCCATCAGAGCTTTCTTGCGCAAGAGAGCATCCACACTGCCATGGGCGCTCTTGCGCAAAAGCACATCTCACACATGGCAGTGTGGATGTGTTCTTGCACAGGACTCCTTGCACAAGAACCCTTGTCCAAGAACTTCTTGCGCCAAGAGCCACCAGTGTAGACATAGTCCAAGTTGACATTAGAGAGCCCAGCACATTGCAATAATGCTGCACAGTTGAGGTGTACAAAAAAAAAAAAAAAAGGAGAATCCCTAAAAGTAAAAGCTCAAATACAGAGATTTCTCCTCCATCCACAGATCAAGGACAGTGAAGGCAACATCAGAAGGGTTGCCAGGGATCTGGTTTTGAACCGGACAGTCCAGTATTTGAGCTTTCGGTTTGGGAAACAAATTGAGAAAGTATAACTGAGAAAATATAAGTGTCCAGTATTTTCTAAATAAGATGTAATGTAGATTGTGATGTAATGTCAAATGTGTCCAGTATTTTTGTTGAAACCATCTGGCAACCCTAACCATCAGTACACATTTCTCCAGTACATTACTCCACCATAAAGGGTGTTCGCTGGACCAGTGACAGTCAGCCTTTCCCAAATCCTGTACCTCTTTCAGGAGTCTGATTTGACTTCTTTCCCCCCCCCCCCCATTTCACCTCACTTAAAAACAACTGGCTTACAAAAATCAGACAAAAAAATACACAAGCGTCACAGTCACACAATTATTGAAAAAATTGCTGACAATCATATAAATATTGGAAGATAAATATTGTACTTGTATTTCTATTTCTGTACTGTACGTAGCATATAGAGTAGTACAAACAAGTCACTGTCCATATGAAATTAGAGTTTGTACTGGCCTCTCTAGTGCTTTTTTATGTAGCCTGTTGTAAAACTAAGGAGCTCTCTAGAAGAGTTGATGCATCCCCTGGAAGACTCCTGGTTGAGAACCACTGCCTTGGATGATCCTTCCCCCAGCCATTCACTGCATGGGCAGGGGTGACAACCAATTGCAGTGCACAGTTTTGCTGATAGGGACACCTGTTTAGTGAAAACTAGGAGAACCACCCCCATCCCCCAACTCATTTGATACAAGCTAGCAAACAGCCACCCAATCACCCCCCCGTGATTCCCTAAACTCAAAATCAGCCATTTACAGGTGAAGCAAACTTCACCCACTAATGCAGAGTGGCTCTGGCGGTTTCATTTCTCAGCTCTCGTCTGAAATGGCCACACATGGCGATCTCATCTTATCCTAACACAGGGGACTGCCAAAGTTACAATCCTTTCTCCAACATCTCACAAAGGCCAAGTGGTTTTGGACAGCGTCTGGTCTACGTGCAGCAGATGCTGCGTCTGCCAGTGGGATGAGCCTGGCTGTCCCCGTCTAGATTAAAAAAAAAAAAAAAAAAAAAAGCAGCCTCACAGGAAATCTAATCACAAATGCTGCTACCTCACCTATTTTTTGAGAGTGGAAACGTATGTCCCACTGGAAGCAGGTTGTTGCCTGCTTTTACAGCAGGTTGGTACGTTGTGACGTTTTGCCTCCTTCCCACTCAAAAAAACCCAAACAGTTTTACACTGCATGGGTTCTTCTAAATAAGCTAAGGCTGTGGGGTTGAAACGATGCAGCCACGGCCTTGAGCAACAGCCAATGAGACTGGGAAAGAGAACACATACATCTAAGCAACATTTCCAGCTTCTGATTCTCCCAGTCCACAGTATGGTCCCTAACCAGCTATGCAGCCTGTGAAGGCAGGGCCCTGTGGCTTCCCTCGTGAATAGAATGTTCTACTCCTTACGCAGCCACAAATAAAAAAGAAGCCCATTTCTCCTTTTTCAATTTAGGCCAAACCCGAGGAGTTGCTCTCTTTTAAGCTTCACCTCTCAGCCATCATTTCTCACCTGCTTTCCCTTTACACTGTGTGGCAGCAGACAGAGCATTGTACACACAGTCAGGAGATCTGAATTCTCTTAGACACACCCCTTAATGTCTGAGCCTTAGTTTCTCCATCGGTAAAGCTGGACTAATACCTGCCTAGTCTCTAATGCAAGCTGTTAGTATTTTAAAAGCATCTGAAGCTACTCAGAAACAATGTTTCCTCTAATCTTTTTCCATCCATGTGCAGAATATATTTTTATGTGCACCACCAGCAAATACAAAAATCCTAATTGCAGGCACTCTGCTAACCTGCTCGGTGGCATTTGAATCTCTCCTGAGTGGCCGCACAGCTCACAGAGAACACTGCTCAGAAAAGGCCAAACCAGGAGCAAGCAGGACAGCCCTTACCAAGAGATATTTCTAATTCACCGAGAATGGACAAAGCAATAGAAATATAAAATAGTTAAGTTACTATCTGCAAAATGTGGTTTTATGAACTCACTGATTAGGGCAGCTGTGTCAGGTCTGATGCATGTGAACAGAATATCAGAGCAAATAGAAAGTCTTTGTGACATGGGGGGGGTGAGGGGGCAACAGAGAGAGAAAGAAGAGAGGAGGTGGTCTGAAGCGAGCTAGCTAACTCCCTACCCCGTCAATTCTAATTGAACGATGCCAGGGAGGGCAATGCAAAGCAAACATCATCTCTTCAGAAACCTGTAAACCACGGTTGGTTTAGCAACACCCAGGGCAGCTCAACTGCTCACAATCCTTCAATGCAAGCCACGTTGACTATGTCCAAGCTGGTTATCACACTCAGAGAGAGGGGAGTGCTAGAAACAGAAGACAGCTGCTTTTGATTTACAGATGCCTGGGATACAAGGCAGTAAAAACTTAGGCTTGATCTACACCCAAAACATAGGCTGACATGTACATTCCTTAAAAGGTGTGAAAAATTCACACACACACAAAAGACATAGTTAACCCATCCTAAGTCCTGGTATAGACAAGGAAGGGTGACAGCAGATTATTCTTCTGGCAGCCCAGCTACAGTGCCTTCACAGGATAGATTTACTACAGTGATGGGAATCATAGAATACTAGAACTAGAAAGGACCTCCAGAGGTCATCAATTCCAGTCCCCTGCCCTCATGGCAGGACCAAGCACCATCTATATCATCCCTGACAGGGTGTTTGTGTAACCTGCTCTTAAATATCTCCAATGATGGAGATTCCACAATCTCCCTAGGCAATTTACTCCAGTGCGTAACCATCCTGACAGTTAGGAAGCTTTTTCCTAATGTCCAATCTAAACCTCCTTTGCTGCAATTTAAGCCCATTGCTTCTTGTCCTATCCTCAGAGGTCAAGGAGAACAATTTTTCTCCCTCCTCATTGTAACACCCTTTTAGATACTTGAAAACTGCTATCATGTTCCCTCCCCTCTCAAACAAAAGACAGAACTATGTAGCACTTTAAAGTGCTACATAGTTCTGTCCTTTGTTTCAGCTAGACCAGACTAACACGGCTGCATCTCTATCACTATTCTTCCCTCCCCTCTCAGTCTTCTCTTTTCCAAACTAAACAAGCCCAGTTCTTTCAGTCTTCCCTCGTAGGTCATGTTCTCTAGACCTTTAATCATTTTTGCTACCTTCTCCAGTTTCTTCACATCTTCCCTGAAATGTGGTGCGAAGAACTGGACACGGTATTCCAATTGAGACCCAATCAGCACAGAGTAGAGTGGATAAATACTTCTTGTGTCTTGCTCACAACACTCCTGTTAATGCCTCCGAGAATCACATTTGCTTTTTTTTGCGACAGTGTCACACTGTTGACTCATATTTAGCTTGTGGTCCATTATGACCCCTAGATTCCTTTCTGCAGGACTCCTTCCTAGACAGTCGCTTCCCATTCTGTATGTGTGAAACAGATTGTTTCTTCTTAAGTGGAGCACTTTGCATTTGTCCTTATTAAACTTAATCCTGGGTGCACTGAGCTCAACCAGTACCTAGAAGGACCAGGAGCATCCAGGTGCCGAGAGGGCGAACTCTTCAACAGCCTTAAGTCTCGGTGCCACCCGTTGTGTCTATGCTTCAGCGGGGATCTCCCCTATGTGGTCTCCTCTTCTTTGGCACCGGAGATTGGGACCAGTGCCTCAGAACCGTGGTCTTCTGTGGAGCCGTAGGGCACACTGGTGCCATGGAAGACTCGTGCACCACTGCTAGTGCATTCCCCACTATCAGTGCTGATTCCGATGCCGGCTGCAGTGCGGACTCCATGAGGAGCAGTTTTAAGTGGGAATCACATTCCCTTTTGGTGCAGGGATTGAAACCTCTACAGATTTTACAAGACTCTGCAAGGTGGCCCGCCCCTAGACACTTCAGGCTAGAGTTGGGGGGGTCCCCGCAGGGCATAGCCTTTGAACAAGTCGCACAAGGTTTAAAACCCTGTGGACCTGGCATCCCCTCCCCAGGAAGGGAGAGAAGCAGCGACAAACCCGCTAACACTAATTACTTAACCATTTACACTACTAAGAACTAAGGCTAACTATATACACGCTGGGCAATTGGGAATGCACAAAGATGCTCCAGCTACCCTCATGGGCGGTAAGAAGGAACTGAGGGAGGGGAGGGCCAGCAGGGGTATTTATGCATCAATATACAGGTGCCACTCCAGGGGGGTCCCTGCTGCCCTGAAGGGTACTGCTGGGGAAAAAAGCTCCAGAATCCGTGCACCTCATTTGAATGCACACGAGCAAACACTCGGAAAAGAAACAATATCTCACAGGCCACACACAGAACCTTGGTGATGGGCCATGTGAGGCCTGCACTGGTCTACACTACACAAGCAGATATGTCGCTGTAGCCTTTGTAGTCAGACAAACCCTGACAGTGCCTGCTACAGAAATGTTCCAGGCCAGAGGAATAATGGCCTGCCACACCGCAGAGCCAGATGCGCCAATTTTCACAACAGCAAATGTTGGACAGCAGTATTACCTGTGGGGAATGGCGGTAAAGGAAGGAGTGGAAGCCCTGAGCCCTACACGCCCATCCACAGCCAGATGCCACTCTCAGCCAGCAGGTAGAACAGGTTTATTGGTTCACAGGGATACAACGTAGCAAACACTTGTTAGCACAGGAACTAAGAGCACACTCCATCTTGGGGGTAGGGAGCCCAGAGCCTCCTCCCTGTCCCCCAAGCCAGCTAGACTCCCTGCATCCTGAGCCAGTGAGACTAACCCACACACTCCGTAACCAGTCCCAGAGCAGCAGGCAGCCCCACCTCCTCCTTTGTCTAGCTTTGGGGGGAGGGGGAGGCAGGGTGTCAGTCACCTGATTGAATCTCCCACCTAAACTCAAGTTACAAGACAGCCTGAGCCATTGTGTACTGGCTGGGCTGGGCTGGGCTGGGCAGCCTTCCCTCAATGAGACTCTCACCCAAAACTCCCATTCCCAGCTGGGCACCAGTGCAGTGCCCAGGGAAACTGAGGCACACAGTTACTACAGAGCAGCACAGGACAGTAGGAATCACATACGCCATGAAGTGAAGAGAGTGAATACAACTCCCACTTCAAAGGCCTCTATCAGAATCCCCTTCATGGAAAGGCCCTCACGTAAACAGGGTGCAGAGGAGCAGCTGAGATCTGGAACTAACAAGGCAGTGGCAAAGCAGAGCGTGCGATATTAACACTGCTCAGAAGCGCAGTGTCAGGGAAGAAGGGGCAGAAGAAATGAGGTCTGAATTGATTCAGACACCCCTACCGATATTCCAGCCAGCAGGAACTTATTAGCAAGCAGCCAAGGGGGAAAAGGGACTTATTCCAAGAGGCTTCAGCAGCACTGAGCACCCAGCAGAGAGCAGGACAAGGAGCTCAGGGTGACTGCGGGTAGCACGGGGCTGGCAGGTGTTCTCTCCATCATGCTCCCCCTTGGGCCATGAGAAAGCCCTTCCTTCTGCAACGTTTAGGGAAGAAAGCATTTGAACAAAAACCCAGCAGTCCAGGCACTTCTGCTGACAGTTGCTACAGCACAGGCCAAGCTGGCTTAGACCCCAGAGTAGCAGACCATAAACCAGGCCGACTGGAAACATTTAGTCTTTCCTACCCCCATAACGAATGTCTGCCTGTGGCCAGTTACTAAAGTGGAGCAGGGGAGATGCTGATTAAGCAGCCAACAGCCCAATGACCTTTCCACACTGAAAAGTTCACTCCATCACGCCCCTTCAGGAAGGAAAGAAAAACCAGCTCCTCAAAAATCTATTTTATTGTATAAAATTATACATACAGAATGCATGTCAAGTACTGAACATTATAGGATACAAGGCAGAGACAGCACATGAAAGGTGATTTCTCTTACTATAGTGTTCAATTTAGAATATACAGCACGAAGGCTGGAAAGAAGAGACCCTGGGTGCTTAGGAAGCCAGGACATTAAAACTGCTGGTACAACAGATTAGATGAGCAGCAAAGATTCCCCCTTAAGGCTCATAGGGGATAGAGGTTCTGAGACAACGAGATTAGAATGGGAGGGCAGGGCACTCACAGACACTTGTTGCTATTTATTATAAAGCTAAACTAGGTCCTGCCCAGGCAATCCTCTTCTAATCATAGCAGGAAAGGCCATTAGGCAAAGACCCATAGCTCTGCATCAACTGGAGTGTCTGCAACCAAAATGCCAGAACTCAGTTTAGTTCCCATCACTAGCATGGTCTAAACTTTGTAGCAAAAACAGGCAAACCCTCCGACGTAGTTTATAAAGGCAGATTTTATTATATAAATATAAAAAACTACCTGCACAACCCTCACGCAAGTCTGACAGCCCACCCAGACAAAATTCTGCTTTCCCAACCTTAACCGTGCTAAACGAACGAGGGATGTTTTATTTGCCTGGAAAAGGAGTCAGCCTGTGAATGGATGAGTAGAATTTGACAAGGTTGATGTATTCTAACATACCGTCCTTTAAACAGACTAGTGTATAAAGTCTTTATGTGCTTCTCCTACTGCAAAGAAGTCCCATTAAAGAGAATTAGCCTTTGTTCACAGAAACCAGATCATCCTTAAAAGGTTATGGTTGTTTCAGAGGACTGCTTGCAAATTTTTTTTAACAGCACCAAGAAGTGTCAAACATATTCCTTATTATTTGGAGTAGAATATACTGTGCTGATGATTTGAATAGAGTTAGCGTTTCTGGTTTAGTGGAGAACCATTATATTCTCACATCTTGAAAAGAATCAAGATTAGCACTGAAATGGGAAGCAGACAGGCCCTCAAAAGCTTCCCGGGCAGAAGTGTTTGAGACTTCAGAAGAGAAAGTTTGATTATTCAGCTGTCATATAGAACTGCCTCTGTTCAGCTAAGGCTACGTCTATACTGTAGCCTTCTTGTGGGAAATCATATGCAAATGAAGCACAGCGTGGAATATCACCATGCCTCATTTGAATAAGTAATGAGCAGCCACTTTTGCGCAAGAGGTTTTTGCTCAAAAAGGAGCTGTGTAGACAGCTCCTTTGTGCGCAAGAGCCTTTCTTCCTCATTTTTTCAGGAATTTTTCATTTTTGCACCACTCTGTGGCAAGCAGTTAGCTTCTCAATTAAGGTTAACACTAATTAAAAAACAAAACAGATGAACTAAGTGCTAGGTCCAGATTCTCTTCTTCCCACATAGCTTGTTGGTGCAGGTGTCCAACTTAAGGAGCATCTTATGCCTCCATGAGACCCATGCGGGAAGTGGGCCAGCTCTGGCCCAGTGGCATGGTAGAGTAGCCATGGGGCTGCTCTAATCTATGCTATTGTCAGTGGTCTTTATGGGCTCTACGCCAATTGAAAGGGTGATGTGCAACCGTGTTCCATCTTGACCCCAACACCAGCAAGCATAGGGGCCAGCCAGCACAAAAGCTGGCTAAGTAAGAGCACCTCAGGAGAGATGAATTCTCTGCTAGGGTTAGATTCTGCCACCTTGCCCTGCTAGGGTACATCTAGACTACAAGCCTCTTGTGAAGGAGGTTTTTTTGAAAGATACTTTTGAAAAAGCTGCTTTCGAAAAAGAGCATCTAGACTACAAACAGATTTTTCAAAAAAGCGAGCCACTTTTTCGAAAGTCTAGATGCTCTTTCAAAAAAGCAGTTTGCATTCAATAGCGCCTTTTTTCGAGAGAGTACTTTTGAAAAAAGGCGTTATTCCTCATAAAATGAGGTTTGCTGCAATCAAAAAACCTGCCGCATTCTTTCAATTTACTTTCGAAAGAATGCGGCTGCAGGGGAATTCCCCCCCCCAAAAAAAATACACCTGTGGTCTAGACACACCCCTAGTGGGGTATGATCTGGTCCACAATTCAAAAAATGACTTTGGGGGCTGCTCCAATTTTTCAGGGTAGACTGGCAAATCTATGTAAGGGGTGCGAAAAATCCATACCCCCGAATGGCATTGTTAAGCCAGTGTAACCCCTGCTGTTGACAGAAGAATACCCCCATTGACCCTGGCCACTGCCTCCCTGAGAGGCAGATTATCTACAGACGAGGAGCACCGCTCCTGTCGTAGTGCTTACACTGAAGCTGTAGTGTTTTAAGTGTAGACAACCTTAACACAGAGGAAACAAAGTAACATTTCTGGAGATACAAACTTAAGGTTCCATACTGTGAACACCACCCCCTTCGTGTGAGGGTACTCAGGGCATAAGCATTTGCAGGTCCTTAGGCAAGTCGGTTTTGCCTCATTTATTTTAAACTCTATACACAAGGGGAGGTGTTAGAAGAACATTAAGACTTCATGCAGTTTCTAGAGAAAGAAAATGACTAAGTGTCTCAAGAGTCCAGATGCCAAGAAGCCAACCTGTAAAACTAAAAAACCCACCATTTATAAATCAAGTTTATAAATGCATTACATGTTAATACTATCAGGTAAAAAGACTGCATATAAAAAAATATACATACATATAAAAAACCATCAGACAAAGGCTTGTTAGGATTGGCATACAACACTAGAAGGTGTAAGAATAATGTAGTTTCTTCTCAATCTTCTTTTTGAGATAAGATTGCTTTACTATCCACATGCTACTAGTTCAAACATTTTTTGCAAGAGGCTGCTCCAGAAAGATGGAGTAGGGTTGAGAGGTGGTCTCTGGGGAGTTATCAAAAACAGTGGCAGACTTCTGCTTTCAGAGTTGGACCCCAGAGACTCATCTCAATTAGTGATCCACCAAAAGCCAACTTGAGATCCACAAGAATCCCAAAGAGAGGCAGGTGTGGGGTTTTTGTTTGTTTGTTTGTTTTAAAAAAAAAAAAAACAGCCCCTGACTGAAGATCCCAGAAGAGACCCTACTAGTTCTTCTGGCCTATACACTGAAGAGGTTTTAAAGTGTTACGAGAAAAATTATTTTGTGCACCAGCAAATCACTGCTTTGTTAGACTGCATTGTCTAGGAGATGTGCGCTCTAACTCCTTATTTAACCTGAACGACACAAGTGAAAATGCTGTACAAAGTGCTCAGCTGTTACCTTTCTTCCCCACTGCCTGAGGCCTCCTGCCTCTTCAATGCTGACCTGAAGAAAGGTTCATAAGCCACGAGATAGTGATCAACATTTTGTGTTAATTACAAGCAAATCCATTGCATTGCACACTACATGTTGCATTTCAAACAGTACAGAACATGTACCACTTGGATATTTTATAAAACATTAATTTTGCCCTAATTTGCAAAGGAAGAGTCTAAAACAACAAAAAGCTTAGAGTAGTGACCTACAGGCAATCTTAAAATTGGGTACCATGACTGTGAGAGTGTAGCTAAAGAATACTTCCTGTACCATGACTTCCAAATCTATCAATCCCTGTCACCACAAAATAGATTCAGATTTTGCCATTCATGAAGACAGCCCAATATTGTGACTTTTCCTTTACAAAACTAATCAGACACTAGAGCAAGCTGCCACAAGCAGGATGCTAGATTAAAAAAAAAAAGTCCTATATCCCTTCAAATAAGTGCCTTGCACAGCAGGCTTACAAAATCTACAAAGTTACTAGATAAAAGGTAAAAAGGTCTAGAAGTTATGACACAAGAGATCAGATCAAAGAGTTATTGCTGTAAACAGGAAACCCTGGAGTATGACTTCCTATGGGGAATATTACAAACTATGACTTTGCTTTGTGCACTAAATACTCAGTTTTAACTCAGTAAAACAAAATGAATCTGGACCTTTGATCCAAGTGCAAGCTTCTGCTTAGACCCCACAGCAAAATGTGAAATATGAGCTCCCTTAATGCCCATTAGATTGGTCAGACACACACAACTATAACAGATCCAGGGACTTGGATAGTGTGGGTTGAAGTGACTTCCCATTTTACCTTGGTAGTAGAGGTAAAGGGTTTTCAGTTTGTAACCACAGCAATTAATCTCTGGCTTGCATTGTAGTGGTATTTATGCGTACAGGAGAATTTAGCAGACTTGAAGCATTTGAGGGCAAACAAAGTAAAGGGTGCCCAAGATATTACAACCCCTTTCCCCCCCCCAACCTGTCCAACAATTATGCAGAAGGAAACGATCAAACAGTTCTAGGATTGTGCTTTGGCTTCATCTTCAGTAAATATGGCCTGATAAAACGTGCTTGTAGCTGCCTCCATAGAGCCATAGTTTTTCTGTTTATGACAGACACATCCAGGAACTATTTTTGAACAGGAGAGCTCTACTTGGGCTGATTGGATAAAAACTTGCAGATTTCTTTCAGATCTTAGGAAAAGTTAGGCAGCTACGAAACAGTTAGCAAGTCGAGTGCCTAGCCTGTTATGAAAGCTCAATGTCAGCACCAGAGATTAACCAACCCTAGAGGGGAGAGTTTGGAATGCAGTTCTTGTGTCTGATTGGGTTTCCCTTTTGCATTGCTGTTCTGAAGCCAGCAACTTCTCCCTCTCCACCCGCTATAAACTTGAGCTATAGAAACATCTAGGTGTCCGAAAGGATGCTTGCAAGCTGCTTACACTACAGGGCTAGTATTTACATTAAGTGCAGGGCTCTATTAGTTAATAAAGAATAGTGCATATAAAGATTTACATTTCAGGAATATTTTGTTCAAGTAATGCTATAAAAACTAGCCAGTTCCAAAGTGGAGATTAAATACAGCCTTTTGCTGTCCACTTTCTCTATGTTGCAAGAATAAATGGAACCTTTTAGGGAATACTGTTTAGCGTCCTCAAGACTGATCTGACCCATATTATAAACTACAGTAGAGTCCGGACTATCCGACCTTCGGTAATCCAACACTCCGCTTTATCCAACCCTGCAGCTCCTGGGGACAAAGTGGCGCTGGCAGGAGCAGCGTCAGCAGCTCCAGGAGAGCGACAGGGCAGCGAGCGGGGCCAGGTGCCCGGGAGCTGCAGGGAAGAAAGGGGCCAGGGCCAGGCAGGGATGGGACCAGGATACATACAGTAGAGTCCCTATCATCCGACATATTCAGTAATCCGACCACGTGTCGGTCCCATTTAGGTCGGATAATTGGGACTCTACTGTAGACAGCTAGGATGCTGTAGACTAGGTGGAACCCTGTTTAAAACTTGGTTCAGAGACTTCTCTATGCTGGCCAAAAGATGGTCTCAACTACACTACACAAGTGTAGGGTTTAAATCCAGATCTGCCCTTCCATGGCTTGATCCTGGCTTGAGCCCAGGTTCTGCTTCAAAAGGTTAAATACAATTCTGGTTACCAGGGCAGTAAACCTGGGACCTTTCAATGTTCCCTCCAATCTTTTCCATCCATGTGCAGAATAATTTTTATATGCACCAAGGCATGTGTGGCTGTGCACCACCAGTAGAAACACATGTGCCAGCTGTGGGTGCTCTGCTAAATAGCTGGGCAGCATTTGACTCTCTCCTGGGTGGCTGCACAAACACACAGCTTACAGGGAACTCTGCACCTATGGTAATACATCTGGAATAGTTGCCCCTTGGTTAGCCAGTTCTAAATATCTGACTAGTGATTTAGGTCTTCCTGAAAAAGGTTTAGTCAAACATCCTGTTCAAAAGCAACCCAAACCCAAGTGGCTAGGATAACACTGGAAAGCAGTAGGATACCCTAAGAAATTGGACTTCCAGGAAAGTGTACCACCCATGTTATAGCACCACCTTCTGTCGGCCTATGGAACAGCATTCCAAGCTCAATTACCCCTATAGGCTAGAGTGAAGTCCCATTAAAGTTCAAAGAGGATTCAAGAGGGGGACTACAAAGCTCTTATGGCTGGGAGCTCTCTCTAGTACAGAGGCTTAATTAAAAAGCTGAGCCCAATTCCTTAATACCAAAGCCAATCCCTTAAGCACCACCAGAATCTTGTAATTTGGTACGTAGGAAGCACTTTGAACATATGTGCAGAAGAACAGTCAGCTGGTTACCAGAAAGAGACTGAAGCAAAAACACAGATCCAAACACCCCACTTCCTAAAACTTTGGGGAGTTTTAAACCTGATCTAAGATGCAGAAGGCAATTTTGTAAACTGACCCCATATTTCTATAATGGAGCGAATCAAAATCCCAGATCTGAAATTCCATGCATGTGCTTTGAGACGTTCTCCATTGGAGCACGAATTCTAGTATGAAGAGCAGAACATATTCCTAGGTGCTGTGCTTTTCAAAAGGAAGGGGGTGAGGGGTTGACCAAGCCCCTCAAACTGCAAAAGCAGATGGAAGGGCATGTTTGTGTAACAGGCCTTCTGGATCTCTTCAAATCCAGATCTCCCTGGGGAAATGCTACATAACCATTGAAAACGGTCATCTGTATGGCGCCTCAGTTAAACAGAGGTCTTTAGAGTAATGTTAACACTGAAAGGCTGCACTTTAAAAATGCACTTCTAAAGAGGAGGAATTCTCTAGCAGAGTAAGGGGAGAAGCAGTTGAAAGGCTAGTATTTGGAAGTGTAAAAATCTGTACAGAAACTTTTAAAAACATCTTCAAAATGTGCAAATGGGCTCTGACTCGGGGGGGAGGGAGAGAAGCAAAAAACAAAAGAGGCAGCTGTATGCTCTTAGTGATCCAATACAGAGCCCTTCAACGTGGGACTGCTAATAGGCCCGGGGAAGCAGAACCGTCTGCGTGCCGAGTCTAGCAGTGGGAGGACTGCATGCTCCCCAGCTGGCCGGCTGCCAGCATCAGGATGTCTTTCTTCTCCTTGTGGAAACGCAGCTCTTTCCCAGCCAGTCGGGCTTCATCCAGCTCCCTCTCCGTTGAGGACAGCTCTCTGGAAAGGGCGCCGGGGGTGTTCTGCTCCCTGTTCACCCAGTCCATGGCCATCTGGTTCCTTATGTCGTCATCCAGAGCACGATGCGAGTAGTGAGCCAGCACCTCCTAGTGGGAAGGAATAGGACAGGAGCTTACAAATGGCGAGTCACTAAGGACATGCGCAGTGGTTAACAGCCTCTGGCTCAGCTGCGCACTCCAGCATGCTGGGAAATCAGCGGCAGGTCTGCATGAGCACTGGGGAAAAAAAAAAAAAAGTCCAAGAATACCTTAGGTACTCCAGTGCTGCTGCCAAAGAGGCACTCGAGCCAGCCTTACCTGTCGCGAGCACTGCCTCTCTCGCATGGCTTTAAGGCTGCCATTCCAATGCAACAGCTGGAAGACCGTCATCAGCTCCTGCAAGGGGAAATGGCAGTCAGCTTTGAAGGGCAGCAGTGTCAAGAAGGAACTGGTGAATCAAGGGAAGGGTGGCCATGACTGTACACAAGCAAAATGCTTCTCTGGCATACAGCTGAAAGCCTGTTCTCTGTACCATAGAGCCCACAGGAGGTAGTGCGTCCTAGTGGCTAGGGCACTGGACTGGGCACAGGACGCCTACTGTGACCTTGGGCTAAGGACATTAAGAAGCGGGTAATTGACTAATCGTGTCGTGGAGATACAAACTGAACTGACTACACAGATTAGTCGATAAGGGAAGGTGCTCAGTCCCAGCTCGTGCCAGGTCCAGGAGCTACCCCAGCTGCGGTTCTACAGTTTAAATGTAGGAGGAGTTCCGGCTCATGCTGGGTCCAGCAGCCCTTGTCTGTGGAAGGTTGCAGCAGGGAAATGGGACCCCCGCCACCAAGGACAGGGGCTGCTGCTGGAGCAGCCTGCGTTCATGGCCAGGGGATGCTCCGCAGGGTGTGAAGCAGTCTCTGCTTGTGGCGAGCCTGGTCCCACCATGGACAGAGGCTGCTTCACAGCAGCCTCCCCTCGCCCCCCTCCCCTGCACTGCTGCCTCTGATAGAGGCAACAGCACGGGGGGAGGAGGGGGCAGGCAGCACTGCAGAGACAGTGCTGGAAGGAACCAGCTTTTAAGCTGGGTCCCACCAGCTCCTACTTTCCCCCCTACTAGCTGCATCTGATACAGAGACAGCAAGGGGAGAGGAGGTGAGCAGTTGACTCGATGACTCCCTTACATCCCTACCTTGGGCAAGTCACTTCATCACCTGGTGCCTGAGTTTCCCACCCCTTGTAAAATGAGGATAATGATATTGATCTCCTTTGTAAAGAGCTTAGAGATCAACAGCTAAGAAGTGCTAGGGCTGCAGGTGGTAAGCAGTATGGATTATTAATAAAGAAAGACACACTAAGGCGGGGAAGACAGAGAGGAGTGAATGAATCCTTCCTTCCACTTAAATCTTTGCCCATCAAGGATACTAAGCCCACAGCAGGGAGGGCTTAGTGGTTAGCACAGAGCACTGGGAGTCAGGACTTCAGGGATATATTTCCAGCTCACACTGCGACAGTTACAGCTCAGTTCTAGTCTTCAATCTGCAACACTGGGCTGTATCTGTCACATTGCTTGATCTTTTCCCTCATCTGTAAATTAGTCACATCACAGGCAGCTGAAGCTTCAAGAAAAAATGAAGTGCTTTGAGCTCCTTGAGCAAAACAGACTAGAAGCCATTACCACTGTCAGGGCTGTTCCCCACTCTGGCACTGTGAGTGCAGAAGGTGAGGGCCTGCAGAGAGCTTTAAAATCTTGCTGCTACAGACACTGGTTATAAACTTCCCCCCAGAATCACAACACAAATTGAGAAATTTGCTGCCACCATCAAGTGCTTTTCTTATCCCTAAAACCGGGGATGAACACTTGAAATCTCCCCCAGGGATATCCCAAGCTGTTTTGCCACAAAAGAGCTTGAAAAAAAAAAAAAAAAAGAGAAAAACAAGCTGACCCCTTGGTCAGAGGCCTACAGATACACACAGACAGACCTGCCAGGAATCAAATCCTCACTTTAAAAATAAAAAGATTTTTATTACAAAACAAAAGATAAACTTGCAAAAGCAGACTTAATTGCTCTGTAACATCTAGCAACCAAGGAAAACAAATTAAATATACAGAAAATCTCTGGCACAATGTTTACATGGTAATTGGGGAGAGGAGGCATAGATTCACACAGAGCAGTTCAAACCAGACCACAAAATAGAGAAAAATTACCCTGAACCCAACTGGATTCACTTTTCCCTTTTTACTTACTTCTCTTTTTTTCAGTCCACTCCCATGCCCTGAATTCCTTGGAGGCATGGTAGTCCCGCCTGGGTTTAAATCATTCTGTGTCTCAATTCCTGGTTTCTCTCTCCCACACAAAGAAAGCAGGCAAAGAATCTATATGCAGTTCAAATTTCAGCACTCTAGCTCGATTGGTCCTCCTGATCCCCTGGCCAACATCTTTGCTAGCTACCTGAGTTTAACCCCTTAATCACCGGGTGCTGGTCAGGACTCCTCCTGTCCATTACAACCGCTATTCAGGCCAGGTCTACATTAGACCCGGAAGATCAGGTTAAGGTATGCCACTCCAGCTATGTAAAATACATAGCTGGAGTCAGCTTACCTTAAGCCAAGCTTGGCAGTCTTCACAGTGGGAGACTGCTGACGGGAGCAAACGTTCCAGTCAGCTTCCCTTATGCCTTGCGATTACCAGGAGTACCGGCGCCGATCAGAGCCGCCCTCAGCTTTCAATTTAGTGGGTCTTAACTAGACCCACAAAATTGAATGCCAGAAGATCAGTCTCTGGCACAGCAAGTGGAGACTTGCCCTTAGAAAAAACTTCCTAACTGTCAGGGTGGTTAAACACTGAAATAAATTGCCTGGGGGGTTGTAGAATCTCCATCACAAGAGATATTTAAGAGCAGGTTAGACACTTGTCAGAGATGGTCTAGATGGTGCTTGGTCCTGCCATGAGGGCAGAAGACTGGACTTGATGACCTCTTCAGGTCCCTTCCAGTTCTAGGATTATAAGCTTCACAGGGAGGGACCATGTCAGAGGTCTGTACAACGCTGATCATGGTGGATTCTAGACTATAAGGGACCCTTCAGCACTATTACAATATAAATAAATTAGTGATCACAGCTGGCTTACTTACAGCTGAGACCATGCTGATGAGTTCTGACTCCTGCAGTACTGAGAGATGAAAAGGGCCATTCATGGAACAGCTATTTAAAAAGGACATGTTACTGGATGTGCTGCTCCATTAGCCAAGGACAATGCCCATGCCTTGCATAGCTAGGCAGAGGTTCACCACCACCACTGGGACTAGAAAGATCCTTCAGACTGCTTCACCTTTGGGACGCCTCTGGTGCTGTAACATCCTCTATTTGTGCTTGCCTATGCCACTTTCATCCCCAGAGCTACTGCACTAGATGCTGATCCTGGTTATCATGGAAGCCAGGCAAACGTGTCTCTGATGGCCACACAAACCCCATTCCATACACGCCCCAAAAGAGCCAGGCTTCCCACAGACAGCGCAACCAGAGAAACATACAGGATGTGGCATCAGTTTGTGTAAACAGGGCTCTTGATATAAACACTTCTATCCTCCGCCTACAGAATGTTACCATTCAAGGGAGAGCAGCAGGGTAAAAATCCAGGATCAGGAAAGTCTGCCTACAGCAGAGAGTCCAAATAAAAACAAAGTTACAAGCTTAAGGCTCCTACATGGGTGTAGCAGCCCAGCATCTGGTAACTGAAAGCAGAGCCTATTTCTCCCCTTCTGAGAATCAAATCCCTGAATCTGGTTAAATCAGCTACTAGTGGGGAGCATGTAAAGTCCTTGTTTCAAGTGACCGGTGACAACAATATGGTACTTCCCAACTCAGGCAGACATATACTGTACTAGCTCTCACCAAGGTAGCACATTGAACACAGCAAAATAGCCACAACAGTGGGACAAGCTGCAGTCCCAACAGAGACTCTAGGTATGTATTCAGGCAACTAAGCCAGTGGTGGGCAATCTGCAGCCTGAAGGCCACATGTGGCCCATCGAGGTTCTGTGTGTGGCCCATGAGACATTTTGTTTACTGTTGCCAATGCACAGGGTTGCCAGATTCTGCTGGTTTCCATCCACGTAGTTTTGTGACACACACGTAAAGCCAGGGCCCGTGAAGGGAGGTGCATGCTGAGTTCACACAACACTGACTGAGAGCCATGCACTCCCTCTGCATCAAAGCGCTGCTACGGTCCAGTTGGCACACCCTGCAAATTCCAGGCACACAAGTGCAGTTAGCAAAACTATCCTATCTCAGGGGACCATCTAGATTGCGACAATCTTGCGGCCCCACTGCGATAGAATCTAGCTTGCCCATCGCTGAGCTAGCCTGTCTGACCCATGCTACCACAGCTCCCCTGCTCCTCTTCGCACGCTGGTTTGATCCATGTTAGTGTCCATACACCTATCTGAGTGGGAAGCTGCACCTTCCAGTGCCCATGCAGACATACCCGAGGTAACCAACTAAGATGATCTCAAGACTTCATCGTGCCTAGTCCTATACACTTACATAGTGCCTTTCCTCCAAATACTTGCAGATGCTGCTTCTTGCATTACCAATACACTGAAGGCACTATATCACATGAAACATGCACAATGCCCTCCATAATTCTCATTTACACAAGTGCGTCAAGGAATATATTAAACAGAGGGGAGCCCAAACTAGAAACCTGCATAATCCAGCTATCCCTGAACTTTGGATGGCCTGAAAAATCCTGGTTTGGATTCTGTGGCTGGAGCGCTTATTTAAACACTAAGTAACACAAAAGCCATAGCAGCACATGTTTCTGAATGCACAAACACAGCCCATTCTATAGCACTGAATGATGTAACTACAAGTGCTTTTAAACTCTCTTTAATCAAGACTGGAAAGCGGGGGAAGGAAGGAGAGAGAATCAAGTTACGGATAGTACCTGAAACTCTAACATTGATTTTCCCTTGTTGGATTCCAGCATGAAACGGAAAGCACCAATTCCAGTGTTCGGGTTATCGGCTTCTTCTCGATTACCCTGCAACAAAGGAGAATTTTAAAGAATTACAACCCCAGAACAGGAGGCAACCACACTGGTGGCATGCTGCTACCCAGTGGCAGGGTTCCCACAAAGCTCTGCTACTAGCAAGTGACATTTTCAGGATCCACAGAATTTTTTTTTTTTTGTACGTACTCTGAGGTGGCAAATTTTAAATCACCTTGCATGTTTTACAGATTCTACGAACACAGAAGAGATTTTGAACTCCTCCATCTCTTGCTAAAGACTGTGCTTTTGTTAGGAGATGTCCCATGCTATAAGTTATCAATACAAGACAAAAGCCAGTGACTTTTCTCCATCTTGGAGAAATTCTGACCCCAACTATCATGCCCTTGGCGCAAGACAGGGCTGGAAGGGGCCTGGAAGTCAACACCAGCCCTCCACATTTCCATGATCTGATGCTTTCTTTAACATTTAGGATTGTAAGATGGTTGCAAGTAGGGACGTTAGATATCGGGTAATTGAATAGTTGTGCAACCACATGAAATCTTAGCGGTTACACAACTATTCAATAGTCCCCAGGGGTGGGGCCGGCAGCCAGTGAGCTCCTGGCCCCACTCCCAGGGAGCCCTCTGCCACACTGCATTGCTGCCATTGTATCAGAGGCAGCAGTGCAGGGTGGCAGGCAGGAGCCGGTCCGAGGGAAACCAGTTGTAAAACCAGCTGCCTGTGTCATGGTCCAAATTCCCTGTTGACAGAGGTTGGTCCTCAGCAGCAGCTCCTGTCTGCGGGGAGTTCGGAGTCAGGCTCAGACCCCCCCCTGGAGAGGGGCTCCTGTCAACCAGCCTCTGTCTGCAGCAAGCCTGGGCCACTGTGGACAGAGGCTGCTTCGTGGCAGCCTCCCCTGTATCTCCTCCCCCCACCCCACGCTGCTGCCTCTGATAGAAGCAGCAGCATGGAGGGGAGGGGGCGGGCAGCACCGTGGAGCTGGTGCTGGGGGGAAACTGGCTTTTACGGGTACAATTACCAGTTTACACTTTGGTGGGGGAAGTGCCCTGTAAAGTCCTATCAATATTTCTAGCCCTCCATGGATGCATTTAGAGAAACTGCTTCAATGCTTTCTGGCCTAGTCTGTCTTGTTTTTCAGAGGCTATCCCTACAGAACAGAGGTGGGGAACCCTTTTTGGGTCAGGGGCGGCACACAAGTGAGAAGCCCCTGACAGAGAAGGAGAAAGACACTCCCCATATTCCCCTTCCACACCAGAGCTTAGGGGGGGGCCCAGGCTAGTCGATTTTGTGCGCTCCAGCCCCACGAGGGGGTGGCAGGGGGGCTGGAGCACCAGTGGGGCTCCCCAGCAGTGAGCCTCTGAGGCTGGATCCAAGCAAGCCAGAGGCCACATCTGGCCCCTGGGCCTGAGATTCCCCACCCCTGCTATAAAAATACACAAGATCCCAGATAAGTTCCAACTTTACACTGCCATAGATGTTCGAATTAGAGAAGAAGTCACACCATGTAATAAATGGCTCATTTTAATCACACATTCCATTTGTGTGTCATTTAGTCCTGCTAATAGGAGTTAGAGCTTTTGAAAATTTTTCTCTAAGGGATTTAGAAGCACAAGTCGCCATGAAAGTCAATAGGAGTTGGTGCCTAATTCCCTTCAGATTCTTTGACAATCCCATCTTGCAGGCATTCCAAGTAATACCACATGAAACCTGTTGTACTCCAGCAAGTGAGTCTCTCTCTCTCTTCTGTAGAAGAAAAATAAGAGACTATCTAGCCAACCTTTGAGTTACTGCCAGTACCAGACATGGGTCAGCCACTGACTAACCCAGCCAGTCTTTCATTTTAGCTCGAAGAAAAGCAGTTCTATACAAGACAAACATTTTTATATTTAAAAGAAACTTGGCCAGAATTGTAGGAAAGGGTGTGAAGTGCTTTTCCCGAGATATAGAAGTGGAATAAGTTTGGCGTTAACAGGCCCTCAACGCTGGGCATGCTGAAAACATTAAGGGCTGAATGCTGCTCTCCAGTACACCAATCCAAAGTAATTCTGCTGATCTAACTGGGTACGTGATTTAACCCCACGGGCAGGGCACAGAGGACAGCTGGAGAGGGGAGTCTGAATACAGAAAAGGGACAGTTTAAGTGAAAACAAGAATTAGAGTAATAACTGATATTTATTTTTAGTATTTCTATGTCATTCCAAGAATCACTGGAAAACCTGCCATAAGGGTTTCCAGATGCAAAAGAAGTTTCCCTTCCCACAGATTTATGAAATTTTCCAACCAGTCTATTTCTACCATTTGCAGCAGTCAAGATATTCAAAGCTCTTACATTGAAAGATGCCAAAGCTTCCGATACACTCTTCTCAATGAACTCATCTGTGATCCTCCGAGAGGGGTGCTCATTAAAGACAGAATTCATTAGTGCAATCTTTGCAGCGCTCCTCCTGGCTTCAGCCTTGGTCGGACAGAACTGGGGACAGACGTACATGCCATCAGAACAGAAAAGCAGAGACAGCTGAGAACTATTAGAGTTGACACTCCAAAGTTCTTCCTGCCTATACAAAATGGCTGTTAGGTGGCAGTTGTTCTGGAGTGCTGGAAAGTTATTTTCTCAGACATTCTGAAGTCATTAGGAGTGTGTTGTAAACCACAGCAATCCCAATCACGTTGAATGCAAAAATTCAACTGGAAGTTGAAGTCAGCACATACTATATGGGACATGGAAATACCACCAACTAGATTGCCAACAAAATTAATTATCTTAAAACCAAAACACAGCCATCCTACTCTAAACACGAGGAGTGCATTGCAGAATGGGGAGGCAGCTTTACTGCTGGAATTGTTTCTTTTGGATGCTTTCTTCAAACCAAGACTAGAGCATAACGCCTCCTTGAGCCACTGCAGAAAAGGAATCTGAAATGCAATCAGGACCCTATGTGATTTTTGGACTTTAATCTTTCTGGTTAAGTATTTGGGTTGGACCTTTTCCTTTGCAACAAAGGAAAGGCAGCAGTTACTGATCAAGCTTTATTGGTTTGGCTGCCAAACTTTTCTGAGCATCTTGGAAAGACACCAGGTCAATTTCAGAGCTGTATCAGGGACTGCCAACTCTATAGTTCATTGTCTCTAGAATTCACACTGTAACCATACTCAATCATAAAAAGAATAAGGCACTGAACTTCAGTCAAATATTGCTAAACAACAGTTACCCTCACGCTTGCCTTCAGATGTCATGCATGTTAACTCACTATTTGCAAAGTCCCTGTTCATTTCCTGCAGTAAATGAAGGGAATACGTAATCTCACAACAAAACTCAAGTTAAAAGACAACTACTGTCCTTACCATGCAGAACTGAGTTGGGCTGGATTTATCTATCTTCTGAAGGCCTGGATCCAGCTGTGTTTTGGGGCTCCCAGGAAGTGTCCCACCCCTCACAAGGAGAAATTTGATTCATGAGGATGGAGATTTAAGGGAATGGACAGACTCCGCCCAGTCAGCTCTACAGAAAATGAGGCGTGTAACCAGAGCAGCTTATCACTGTAGCCTTGTGGTCCTACCTGGAAGCTGCCAAAGCAGCTCCCCCCAGGCAAGGTGACGTAGCAGACATAAGGGGGGGTGTTGGAAGGGACCATCTCATATACCACAAGGGCTCCATTTTTCAGATCAGCACCACGGGACTGCTTCATCTGCCAGAACTCCTGAAGCGCTTCCACAACGTTCACTGAAGATACAGAAGTCAGGAGAAAAAGTTAAGGACAGATACCAGGAATGAGAGAAATGGTTTCTCCCCATGCCTCAAAAATTAAGGGCAGGAAACTTAGTTTGAGAATCTGGTTTTACTATGCACCGCTTGTGACTGACTTTCTTTTCTCTAGAGTAGACCATCATTTCCACATTCACACATACTGAGCTATACAAACATGACAGCAGGGTCCCTCCCCCTGGAGCCAACACTTCAGTCCCAAGACTAGCCAGCATGCAGAATTTTAAGCACTCAGCAGCTCTGGACCAAGGGTCTGATCTTGGGACACAACAGTCTAATCGTATAGAAAGGGAGTTAAAAAGGCAAGATTTTAGATAATGAATTTTTTCTCTCCCTCATACCCAGAGAAAGCAGGGATGGAGGGGAGCAGTAAAACCAAAAGGCTCTTGGAAGAGTATTTTAAAGGGGGATCCGAGTCAATAAGGGAAAAAATTAGCAATGTCTTTTTCCTAAAGGCAATCTACCTGGGTAGCAATGTGTTTGCCCCTTACTTGGGCCAATCAGCTGGCCTGTCAGTGCCAGGAATCAGACTGGATGTGATTCTTCAGACAGTTAAGACCACAAAAGATTGGTGTAAACATGGCACTGCGCAGCAGGTGAAGACTAATTATAGCATGTTGCAGGGCTAATGAGAGCCAATAACAACCTGACTCACCTGCCCTGGCACCAATAGAAATCACCTGCCCTTATGTCAAACACTAGATGTCCAGTTTGAGAGGGTCACTGTTTTGTGGAGCTGCACAGAAAGGTGTGGGCTGCCCAAATCAAACCCTACCTAATTCCACTGACATCTGGGTGGGAATATTTAGCTGCCATATCATAACTGTTGGCTACCGTAGAGGGAATTGAAGAAACCTAATTCAAGAATCATGAATTGAAGGAGGTATATATGATGGTGAATCACATACTAAAACCGGGACTATCATCTTTAGTAGAAGTGTATTTTCCATTCAAATCGGGAAAGGAGTCGAAAACTTTAATCCTGATTTATTTGGCAATTACGGTCCTTTCAGGATAAGAGTCTATCTTTAACAGTCTGCTAGATGTTCTGTAAACAAGTAGAACTTTTGCCATACTAGATTCAAGCAGATGTCCTTTGATAAAGGCAGGACACCACCCCAATGCTTCAGAGAAGGCAAAAGCCCCACTGTGTACCCAACTAACTGTGCAGAGCTGCATGTGGTAGAAAGATCATCTCTTAACCTCTGTGGCGATGAACTTGCAGCCAGAAGCATAAGATTCAATTACTCTCATCTTTGCATGCCTGTAGGAACTACAAACATTAGTCATCAACATCCTCCAGGATTCCCTGCAGCTCTGAATTTCTATGTTGGGTGGGAAACTTTTCCTTCTATTTTATCTGCCCTTAATACCTCCAATCATTGGAGGGATCCCACAGCTTCCATCAAAATCTTAAGTCTGAAATTTTCCTCTAAGTTACTAAATAATTCTTGGGTTTTAAGCTATCTAGTTCTGGGAAAATCCTCTCCTAACCATCTTTGTTACGCTTATCTGAATCTTTTCCAACCTCAGTTATCACTTTGAAGTTAAGCAGTCTACTAAATGAATTAGAGTAACATTTTGCAAACAAAAGAATGCTACAGGTTGAATCTCTCTAGTCCGGCACTCTCTAGTGCTTGTCCACTTATCATGAACGTGGCCATCTGGCTAAGTTTCCCACAATCCCATAAAGTTTGTTTATAGCCACGAGTCCTGGCTCTCAGTGGTCTGTGCTGTTATTTAGCTCTAATTTACCCCTAAATGTCTTCTAAGAGCCCAGTAAGCAGTGGAAGTGTTGGTAATGTTGTTAGATGATATTGACCTCCCGTGGTCTCGCACAGTCTCTGGTTCAGCACCAATCAGGTTCTGAGGGTGCCGGACTAGAGAGGTTCAACCTGTACTGGAAAGAGGAGTTAGAATCCATTAGGCCCTTCCATGTGGAATTTGCTAGAGAGCTATTCCAGTTTCTTATAGAAAGACAGAACAAGCAAGATGACTCTCCTGCAATTTCCCCTCCCCGTCCCGGGAAAGAAACAAAACAACAGACCAATGCGATGGCACACAAAAAGTACCATACTTCAAGCTATCCAGCTAAACATTTTATTAGCCCACACACTGTACTGAGTAACACTTTAGGTTACTCTGCAAACTGCCTGGTTCAAGAGAGAAAATAAGCTTATCTTATTGCCTCTAATGTTATTAGTTTCACTAGCTTCCTGTAGAACAGAACCAACAGGATAGTTACTAAAAGTTTCCCACTAAAATATTTTACTTACTTGCCTCAAATGCGGTGTTTCAGGCAGTTAGTTAATAACGAGCACTTGGCTTGGATCATTTTCAAGTTTGGGGTAGAGATTTCTCCTTTAAATACACAACATGGCAGTAGTTTTAAACCCAAGATTCACAGGAAAGTGTACACAGTGTATGTGTTTCAGAGGGGTGTGCCCGCGAAAGCTCATGATACCATCTACATATTTTGTTAGTTTTTAAAGTGCTACCAGACCATTTGTTGTTTAAGTTTTTGCAGTCTATGTGGTTCCTGGCCGGTGCTACAGCACATCAGCCTAAGCATGGAATTCGAACATGGGCAAGCCGTTTCCCTTTCTATAGGGAATATAAATCGTGCATATAATCCCCTGTAGGGAGCCAGAGACAATACCTTATTCAGCAAGCATCTGACACCCTATTTGGCACAGGGCAATTGAATCTTTGCAGCTATGACCAAACAGCAACTTCATAAATGAAAAACTGAAATGAAAAGTTACATCAAGCAGCATAAAGGCTCAAACTGCCCCCTGCCCTTATTACTATGAACATTCAAATCATTAAAAAGTCTGTTAATTTAGTTAAGACAAGAAACTGGTTGCTAAGGGCCTAAGCAGAGGTAACAAGGAGACAGTGTAGCCAGTGCATGGGACTTTGAGTCTTCAGTGCGAGACAAGCTCCGCTCTATGTTGCACACTACTTGTTTATTTTGCAGGCTGCTTTGTTAGCAACTGGAGCATTAAGTCTGGCAGCAGAGGAGTTCTAAGAGGTTCTCTTGGAGGACTGAGATCAATGCTTCCAGCCCACCAGAGAACGAGGACAATTTAATAAGAAAAAAAAAATAAGAGGAGAAAGTTAAACAGTTACAGATGAATAGCAATATAAAGATAACTCCACCATGCATATTCATCAAGTACTTAGCCAATGGAGTAAGCTTTCAGCCAGTCGGACAGCAGAGAGCATTTGTTCACAACTGCATATAGATTCGGGGGGCAGGGAGAGAGAAGGGGAGAAGATTTCTATCTTATATTTGTTCTGGGTAACAATCTTCAGCTCTTTGCATGACAAGTTCTTAAAACACATCACAGATTCACCACTCACCTAGAGACCATGCTTGAAAAAGGGTGGATTCATATAGCTCAGAGTTTTGTTAATTCTTATGGATTCAACAGGAGAATGAGTGGGGAGATGGGAGAAATCAGAAGCCACAAGGAAAAAGAGCCGGATGTTCTGATCCAAAGAGGATGTAAAACAAAAGCTGTTTGGATGTGACTATTTGAGCAACAACTGAAGATATATTTGAGTTGTTCAGTTTTCCATTAAAAGATTAAAATTGTAAGAGCAGGAGCAGGGCCGGGCCTAACATCTGATATCTATATTTGACACTTGAAAACTGTCATTTCGATCAGCTTTTTGAAGGTCCCCAGTGCAGTGGTTTTCAAACTTCAGGTCGCGTAACGTAAGGCACAAGGTCACCTTGCTCAGCACCCATGGACCTAAAGCTGGGTTCAGGCCCTGCACTTTGAAAGACAGTGCTAGTCCCTTCCTGTTCTGATACTGCACTGCACCCCGCAAATGGCCAGCAGTAGGTCCAGCTCCTCGGAAAGAGTCATGCAGAGCTACTTGCATGTCTCTGCCTATGCTGTTGGCTGCTTCTGAGGCACAGGACAGCAGTGCCAGGACAGCCAGGAAGCCTGCCTTAGCATTTCCACTGTACCACTGACTGGAAGCCACCAGGGGTAAGCCTACACCTCAATCCCCTGCCCCAGTCCCCTCCTGCACCCATCATCCTCAGCCCCACTCCAAAGCCTGCACGCTGAGCTCAGAGCCCTCATCCCCTTCTGCACCCCAACCTCTTGCCCAAGCCCAGAACCCCTTATCATACCATGCACTCCTCATTCTCTGCTCCACCCCCGAGTCCTCACCCACACCCAAACCCCTCATCCCCAGCTCTGCTGGGTGAGAATTTTCTTCAGTTGGGTTACTGGAAACAAAGTTTGAAACTTTAGAGACATTGCTAGACTGGGACAAAGGACCAATTCAATCAAATGGTAAATTAATTTAATGCATAAGTGATATCTAGTGATCAGAGTAAGGGACAAGTTAGGACAATTCAGTTCTATTTGCCACTCTGATGCTTTCTTGCTGTAGGACCCATGCCTCAGTTTCCCAATCTCTAACCAGGTATGTCACCAGGAGGTTGCCAGGGTTATTTTAACATTTAAAGTGCCCCAGGAAGATCCTATTGCACTAGTAGTGTGAGAGCATTTACGTGGCTTTTTACAACCTTAGGATCCCACATCCAGAAAAGTTCATCGTGTAAATGAACATGTGAATCGTAGCACAGCACTAGAGGTTTGAGAAGATACCAGAGCCTTAAGAAGAAGATTGTTGGAGTTTGAGAAAGGATGTGACAGAAGAGAGGGATTGCAAGGCATCATTTGGCGTACCAGACACCAGTGTTTAGAGTGAGAAACGAATTTTAACACATTTGAAGACAGCAGATTCCGGATTAACAAGTTCTAACATTAACCTTGGCAGCAAAAGGCCCAATCAAAATCCCTTTTCAACATTTATGACCATCATCATTGGGGGCGGGGGGATGCCAAACTCTCATGCACTCCATCCCCAGGAAAGCACTGAATCTACAGAGCACTGTACGGTGCAAAAGCTTTTCTTCCCTTTCAAAACTTAACCAGTAGAAAAGCAGCAGTTCCGATTTAGCTTTGCTACTCAAAGCCAGAACACAAGAGAGACATAGCCCAGTCACATATATACAGAGTGCTTTGGCCATCAGTCATATCAACTGTTTACTGCCTTGGAGCACAGACCCTGGTCCCCGTATTGTGTATATGATAGCACATCTGAGTCGCATATTAAATAAGGAAGAGTAAGTGATTCCACATGGTACTGAAATGCTTCTCAGCCAGAAGAGCAGCAGTTCCACTGCATTCAAGTCACATAACGTTTGCCAAGCATTTACCAGTTAGGATGTGTACAACTGTATCCACTTGACCTGCTGACATAACTGGAACTCAGGAACTCAAAACAGTTGCACAGTGACTGTCCACTTTTTGTACCAGTAACGTCTGACATTTAATCATCTTTGCTACGTCCACACTTCTTACAAGGACCAGATGGGATGTGCGGGAGACTCAGAGATGAGGCTTTCCTGGAGCGCTCTCGTATGAATTGGACGCACTAAGGCAATACTTGGAGTCCTCAGGACCAGGTGTGGTATAGTACTTAATGCTCCCACAGCAGCCCACTCTCGGGCAGACACACAGTCTAAGGATCTAGGCACTTCTTCCACCCACTGTTGTGGTGAAAAGCATTGACTGTAGCTGCAGGTATGCTGAGCCGGCAGAGGGATCATATGGAAAATACAGTCACTCAAAATGCAGGCATAAGGGTGGAAAGAGGAAAACACTGGCATGTCCAGCAAAACACCCTTCATAGCTGCCTGGTGGATGTGAAAGAGCCTTTTGTCAGGTACTAATTAGCAAGTTTAAAAAAAAAAAAAATCTCAGACACATGCCCAAAGCTAATCAGTACACACAGAATTGTCAAACAAAACTTTACTCCTCTGGCAGCAAGATTGGTAACGGGCATACATTTACACAGCAAGTTACAGAACCCCTGGATTTGAAACCTACTCTTCTTCAAACAGAGTTAAAAAAATTGTTCCAGATCCGACACACAAACCTCCCCTCCCTCCTCCAAAATTCCTGTCAGTCTTATTTTGACATCTACATATTTTTTCCAGACTTAAGTTTAAGGATTAATGTTTTCAGCTGATCAACTTGACATACAAAGGGATTTTCAGACAACAGATGGCTCAGCACTGTGCGAAAAACACAAAATCCCTAGGAAGAAAACAAAGGACCAAGCGGGGAACAAGAATGCAACTGACATGAAGCAAAGTTGTATCAACTGCACCAGGCGAAATAGAACAATTAGCTCTGTTTGCCACAAGAGCGGTCCCTTACCCTGACCTTGGGGGGGGGGGGGCACACGTCACAAAAGAAAGGAGTTTTTTAAAGCCATTATAAGAGCAAACACATTAGCAAGGTCTTCTATCACATACATTCCTAAGTGTAAGGGCATCCTCCGCCCCAGGAGCCCCCAGCAGTCAGGACGGAGTAGTGGGTCTCCTTGCTTACCCTTTTATATACCGAAAAGCAGCCATGCAATGAACTTAAAATTTCTCACAGGTACTGTCCTATTGCAACTCTGGTCTCTCCCCACTCTTTAAATGGCTCTCCGCTGGCTTCAGCCACAGCTCGGCCAGCTCTTGCAGGAGCTGTGCACTGGGGCGCATCCACTTACTGTCACCCCTTGTCCCCAAGAACAAGGAGGCTCCATTGGAGAGGGACACAGCAGCGGGAGGGGTCGCCCAGCTCCCCCGCCACAGACACACTGCTTATGGGGGACCCAGGCACCACGGACAAGCTGACCCTGCAGCAAGGAGTAGGGGATAGTGGCTCGATGCACAAGCCCCACTCCCGGGGAGGGGGAAGGGCTAGTCATTGGGGCGCCACTGGGGGGGGGGGCCGCACAACCCCCCGGACCCAGCTAGGCCACAGTGCGGGATACCAGGGGCTTAGGCCCCCGCGGGAGCGCTCAGATGAGTCCCCCTCACTGTAGCACCGATCTCTCCGCCACAGCCCTGACCGGGAGAAGGGCGGTTCTCCCAGCCCGGTCCCCGGAGCGGGGGCGGTGGTGGGGGTGGGAGGGGGGTGCCCGGGCTGCCCTCACTCACCGCGGCCGTAGCCCTGCGTGTGCTTGGCGAAGCTGCGCACCACCGCCTCCACCGCCTCGCGCAGCACGGCCGGGGGCCCCGCGCCCCCCGGGGAGGCCCCCGCGCCCGGCAGCCCCGGGGGAAGCGGCAGCACCAGCCCCTGAGGCGCCGCCGGCAGCGGGGGGGGAGGGGCGGGGGGCGGCGGGGCCGAGGCCGCAACCGCTGCGGGGGCGCCGGTGACGCCGGGTCGCAGGGAGCGCAGCGTCCCCACCCCGGGCTGTAGCCGCTGGGCGCGCACCGACTCCATCATCCCTGCCGGCCACCGTAGCCTGCCCGGACTGAGCCCAAAGCGCGGGGGGGGAGGGAGAGGGGGGGAAACAAGCGGTCCCGGGGCTGCCACTCTCCAGCAGGCGAGGGGCGGGCCCAACCGGAGGAGGGGGCCAATCACAGCGCGGAGCCCCGGGGAGGAGGCGGAGGATTACAGGCGGCTTCCCAATCACAGAGCGGATTCCCACCAGAGAGGGCGGGGATGGGCAGTGAGATGCCCAATCAGAGCTCGTCTGCCCAGGGATGCGGGGAGAGGGTGGCCCAATCACAAGAGACTGCTGCCAGGAGAGGGCGGAGTTGGGAGGAATTATGCCCAATCACAGCCCGGATCCATAACGATGACTGAGGAGGGAACGAATCAAGAAATCGATCACCAATTGAAGGGGGGGAGGGGAGACTACGCTAGTTGCCCAACCCGCGGCCTCGCTGACTAAAAAGGGGGCGGGGATGTCTGAAAAATCTAGCCAATAACATTCTACCTCACTGAACTCAGAGGAAATAATGTTCCAATCAATGCTCAGGTTTTGTAAACAGGGAGCGGGGACTAGGGGACTTAGCCAATCAGAACGCGCCTATCTCTTAAAGGGCAGTCATGTTCTAGCGAAATGGATCCTGGGAGCTTGGCAAAGTGCAAGGAGTTCGATGTGTGTGGGGGGAGGAGAGGACGGGGCGCCCAAGTGCAAAGGATTCTGGGAGTTTAGCCAATTGCAAGGGATTCTGGGAGCTTGGCCAAGTGCAAGGAGTTCGATGTGTGTGTGGGGAGGAGAGGACGGGGGCGCCCAAGTGCAAAGGATTCTGGGAGTGTGGCCAAGTGCAAGGGATTCTGGGAGTGTGGCCAAGTGCAAGGAGTTCGATGTGTGTGTGGGGAGGAGAGGACGGGGGCGCCCAAGTGCAAAGGATTCTGGGAGTGTGGCCAAGTGCAAGGGATTCTGGGAGTGTGGCCAAGTGCAAGGGATTCTGGGAGTGTGGCCAAGTGCTGGGAATTTTGAGCACGTGGCAATGGATTCTGGGAGAGGGTGGCAAAGGGTTTAGCTTTCCGGGAGTCCGGACTCCAGGGTTCTAGAGGGGTCGATTAGGCTGGTCCCCACCTCTTCTGGGCAGGAAGCAATCATGGGATCTTCCCTTTTTCCCACATAACCTCTCTCATGAACAGTCACTATCTGCTTATGTAAGCCACACCCCTAGTGTGGGTCACTGTCCCATGTGATGGTGCGAAGACCACTTACAGTGAGAGATAAGAACAAGGGAGCTCTGTAGCCTAAGCTGAGAGTCAGCTGGCTTTATAGCTCAAGCTAGAGGCTCCTACACTAATCTTCTCCAAAAGTCCTAGATTTGAAGCTGCGTAGTGGCAGTTACAAGGAGGGACTCCTCTGGGATCTCAAATGAGTTCCCCCCCCCACCCACTTGTGCAAGTTTTTCCTTTTGCATTTGCCAACGCCCGACACTTCCCAGAACCTCATGAGCTGTGAGTCCTCTAAAGGCAGGTCTGAGCGGGAAGACAGCAACACGGGGGCTATGTCTATATTGTGCTCTCTTGCACAAGAGAATATACAAATGAGGCGAAGCGGTGAATATGGTTGTGCCTCATTTGCATACTTAATGAGCTGCCATTTTGTGCGAGGGGCTTTTGCGCAAGAGCCAGTCTGCTGCTTTTTTTCAGGAAGAACGGCTTTTGCACAAGAGGGGGAGTTTTGCGCAAAAAGGAGCCATGTAGACAGCTCCTTTTTGCGCAAAAGCCCCTTGTGCAAAAATGCGGCTTATTAAGTATACAAATGAAGCGTGGCAATATTTACCGCTTTGCCTCATTTGCATATTCTCTTGCGCAAGAGAGCGCAGTATAGACGTAGCCTAGGTGTTATTATTGAAGGTAATCTTGTAATTGCATTTCTCTGAATAACCTGGAAGGCCCTGCTCCCAACTTCACTCTCTTTTCCCCTCCATTAATGCCATTCAAAATTATCATCTACAGGACAAGCTAATGTCAACCTATGGGAAAAGATAAAGACTGAAGTAATAATGTGTTAAACGTGATAAATTCATGGAGGATAGGTCAATCAATGGCTATTGCATGGGTTCCCAAACTGGAGGCATGAAGAAATTCCGGGGGGGGTGCAAGGCGACCCAGCCGCCCCCCCCCCCCCGGTCAATCCTCCTCCCCCAAGTTTTGCTGCTATTTTTGTTTTTCGGCCCTGGTCAGTTCCTTTTTTTTTTCCTCAACAAGTTTTGCTGCTAATTTTTTGGAGGGTGTCTCAAAAATTGAAAAGGGGGCGTGATGCTGAAAAGTTTGGGAACCACTGGGCTATTGGAAGCTGGGAACCGGTGATGGGGAGGGATCACTAGATGATTCCCTGTTCTAGTCATTCCCTCTGGTGCATCTGGCATTGGCTAAATGCAATCAGAAGACAGAATACTGAGTTAGAGGGACATTTGGTTTGACCCAGTCTGGCCATTCTTATGTTTTTATATGCCTAGGATAGTGTTTGCTGTTTTGTTTGCTCTGTTTATTGAATATCTGAACAGTTTACAGGCATCTAAAAATCACATCAAATCTAAATTTTATCTAATCTTCTAACTTTTATCTATCTAAATATTTACACCATGCTCACCACCTGAGTATCTGAGTACCTGTATCTATTTCTGTCCTGTCTAATGATGATCAAGAGCCTTATCCTTTACAACTACTGCAGTCTGGAACAGTCCCC
Source organism: Pelochelys cantorii (assembly GCA_032595735.1). Lineage (NCBI taxonomy): Eukaryota > Metazoa > Chordata > Testudines > Trionychidae > Pelochelys > Pelochelys cantorii. The sequence goes on along the minus strand of CM064349.1, from coordinate 19,912,892 downwards.
CTTATTCGCCCGGTTTGTTTTTTTGTTTTTTTTGCTTCATTGATTTTGTTTTCTGATCTCTGCTGAAAATGATGTCTCTTCTCGCCTCTTTGTGCTGTTATTTATTTAATGCTGTGAAGCATTCTGGGATGCCATTTAAAGACACTGTAGAAAATAAAATGGTCTTTTATTGCAGTGTATTATTACGGGTCAGTGGAGTAGCAGAGAGAGAAGATCTGGAACAAATAGCCTTTATTCAAGGGCTTGTAATTAAATATAGTTCAGTGGAGTGAGCAGAAATAATTAAGAATTGTTGTCCCTCTGCATTATGCTCTGGATATTCCTTTTGTGTGGCTGGAGTTGACAGATGTGACAAAGTGGGGATTGTATTCATTCTGCTTTGTTATGTTGCATGTGATTTCTGCTGTCCTGTAGTAACCTTGTGTGCCTCAGTTTCCCTGGGCACTGGTCTACTATTTAGGTGGGGATGGGAAGTGCAGGTAAGGGATGTTAAATATTGGTTAATTGAATAATTGATTTCTTATTGGTTACTTGACTATTCTATAGTCCCCGGGGGTGGGGCCAGCAGCCAGTGTGCTCCAGCCCCACTCCCGAGGAGCCCCCTGACATTCCACGCTTCTGCCTCTGTATCAGAGGCAGCAGCATGGGATGTCAGGAGGGAGCCAGTTTAAGAACCAGCTCCCCTCAGGGACTGGTTCCTGTTGCCCCACGCTGCTGCCTCTGTTTCAGAGGCAGCAGCACGGGGTAGCAGCAGCCCCTGTCCGGGGCAGGGGGTCTGAGCTCCCAGACCAGGAGCAAGCTGGAAGTGAGCCAGGCTGCCTGCCCACATGGCTCCTAATACACTTTAAATGCAGAGCTGCAGTAGGGCTAGGTCCCGGACCTGGCACAAGCCATGTCTGAGCTGGGCTGGTGGCCGGCCTGCTAGAAAATGTAATGGCAGGTGTGGGGGGGAAATGCATGTAGTCTGTAGCATTAACCAATAAGCTTTTGCTTATTGGTTAATTGGTTAATCAACTACACTATTACATCTCTAGTGCAGGTATGGCTCACTGAGAGAGTATGCAGACCATCTTGTAGGCAATGGTCACTGTAACCCAAGCCTGGGAGGCATGTGTGGCCAGGGGACACCTTTTGCCCCGGAAGCTAGACAAAGGAGGAGGTGGGGCTGCCTGCAGGCTGGGACTGGTTGCTGCGGGTGTGAGTTTTTCTGAGGAGACTTGGAGCAGGATGGGGGTCCAAGTCCCAGGGCCCCTTCTCCCCAGGATGGATTGTGCTGCTCCTGGCTCCTGTGCCAACAAGTCTGTGCTGTGCTGCATCCCTGTGAACCAATAAGCCTTCTGCTCTACCTGCTAGCTGAGAGTCACCTCTGGTTGTGGATGAGGGTGCAGGGCCCAGTGGCTCCCCACATCTCGGTAACACTGGTGGCAGAGGTGGGATGGACTGCCCCCCATGGACGGAGCATCCGGCAGTAAGTGACTAGGGCACAGTAGAAAGAAGGGGGGTTACAAGAGCCAGGTGTGCTAAAGGCCAGTGAGGAGTGGTTCCAGGAAGCAGAGGAGCCTATGGTCTAACCCTCAAGAAGGGGTGTCACCCCAAGGCGGGATTCCCCTGCAGACTACTGGAAGTGGTCCCAGGAGGTGGAGGGTTCTACAGTCTAACACCAGGGGGTTGTGATCCTCAAGGAGGCTGGCACACTGAAGCGTTCTTGCTGGGAATCATAGGGCACCACAAACATGAGCCTGTGAGTCTGCACCCCTGGGGAACAGCAGGAAAATGGCCTATAACCATCTCCTTAAGAAGAGCATTGTTGAGCCATGCAAGGAGAGAGGACTGCCCATTGGAAAGTTCACCAAAGCCCAGCTAATTGCCCAGCTGGAGGAGAATGATTGTTCCAGGGAGCTGGATCCTGTCCCAGCTGGGAGCAGCCAGCTAGCTCCCAAGAGCATTTTAGGGTCTGAGAAAGAAGAGGGGGCTGGAGGCCACCAGACAAACACAGTGCCCGCTAGGACGCGTTCAGCCAGCAGCAGTTCATCACGTCTGGGGTCCCCCTTGGTGGATTTGTGACAGTTGGAGCTCGAGCTGTGGCTAAAGGAATTGGAGGACCGTGAGAGGGAGCAGCAAGAATGGGAGAAGAAGCGGCAGGAACAAGAGAGAGAGCAGCAGCACGAGCTGGCCATGGCAGAGCTGAGAGGCAGAGAGGTCCTGGCTGCGATGAGTGGGGAGGGGCCCAGGACTGCATGTAAATTTGAGATACACATGCTGTTCCAATGTAAGGATGGCGGGGGAGAGGGGGGCAGGATGTACATGCCTTCCTTAATGCCTTTGAGCGAGCCTGCAATCATTACCAGGTCCCTCAGTCAATTGGCTCGGGCATCTCCCCCCCTTACTGGATCCGAAGGCCATAGGGTTGCTCAGCCAAATGGAGGGGCTTTAGCAGGCGAACTAGGAATGGTTCAAACAGGCCCTGAAGTGTACAGGAAAAAATTCTGGAGTGCTCAGAAGGGCCCTGAGGAAACCTATGTGGATCTAGTCTCCCGGATGGCGCGATACATTCACAAGTGGTATTTGGGGCTGGGGCCCAGACCTCAGAGGACCTGGTAAGCTGATGGTCCTGGAGCAGCTCGATGAAATTTGCCTCCCTGACCTGAGACTGGCTGAAGGACAGGAAGCCGGAGGACCTACACAATACAAGCTGGCTTGCTGATGAATTTTCAGATAGCCGGTTCAGGTGTGAAGGGGATTCCCGGAGAGACCGGCTCACAGCTGTGCAGCAGGGAGAGGTGCCCACTTGGGCCCCCCAGAATGGAGGATCCAGCAGCCTACGCCCTAGGCGGACAGCCAATACCTGGGTAGACCAGCCAGCCCAAAGGAACCAGCGGGATCTGACCTGCCATCACTGTGTGCAAAGAAGCCACAAGAGGGCTGAGTGCCCCAGGCTCCAGGACAGACTGAGGCTACGTCTACACTGCAGTTCTTTTCTGGGATACTGGAGGTATCCCAGAAAAGCTATGCCACGTCCAAGGAATGTGTCTGCTTTTCTGAAAAAATTTCGGAAAAGCGGATGCGTTCTTTCGCCATCCCTGTGAACCTCGTTGTATGAGGAAGAAGGGATGTGCCGAAAGAGGAGGTTTTTTCCAAAATTTGGTGCCGTGTAGATGCGCCAAATTTCGGAAAAGCCTCTTCTGAATGAAAAGTGGAAAAAGATATGCAAATTGTGGTTCACAATTTGCATATCTTTTTCTGACTTTTCTCTGTAGTGTAGACACAGCCTGAGCAAACCGATACCTCCCAGGGTTAGCTGGGTGGGGCGAGGAGGGGCAGGCTGCCTGGGAGGGAGGGGTTGGCAGGCTGCCCTCAGCTCAGGCTGGGGAGGCCCCTCAGGCCAGCTCCTCTGGGAGGCCTGGTGCTCCAGAGGCAGGTTTCTCAGTGTACAGGTGTGGGGAAGCCTGCTTGGCCCTGTCTTGGCCAAAGTACGGTCATGTGATCAGGCAAGCTTAGGCCTGATAAAGTCTCGTGCAGCCCATGCACGCAGGCGTGGCCTGAGGCAAGCATGTGTGAATATATGGCTTCCTGGGCTTAAGGCAGTTGCGCAGAGTGTAACCGCAGTGAGCAAACACGACAAACTAGATTGGAACATTCCAAAAGGTAAGCAGAAGTACAAGACCCGACCTGGCAGCCCTAACACCGTTAGCCACAAATAAACAGTTTACCAAAGTAGCGTATCGTAAGTAGAAATCGTGATTGATAAGTTGATCAGTAGTGTAGTTTAGGTTAAAGAATAAAAAACCCCACAGTTCTGAAATTGAATGGTTAATCATAGTCACGGGAGACCAAGTCGAACCTAATATAAATGTAGGTTTAAGCAAGGCAATCATTGGGGAGGGACTGGGCAAGGTATCCCCACCTACCTGTCGATAAATCTCTGTATTAAGCATCTTCATATAACTTTGTATCATTTTCATATGACTTTGTATTCAGCTTTTTCACATAACCTTGTAGTAAGTCTTTCCATATATAACTTTGTATTAAGTATTAAGTCCTTTTGTATAGAAACTTTGTATTAACTTTGTATTAAGTTTTGGTATAATATTATAGCCATGTCTATGTACCAGTATAGATCTCTCCCCTTTTACTTGATTGCCCTGTTGAATGAATGAGGTGTGAATGGATAAGGTGTGAAGGCAAGCACCTCCAAACAGCTACAAATATTACACTCACGCACTCACACACACACACAAGCACACTCCGCCTTGTTGTTACCAGTAGTTGCTCCCCCTAATTTCAATGGCCAGGTGAGCTGGATGAGGGAGGAGTGGAGCCTGTGGGAGACAAAAAACCCTTTTGTGCAAGATCCCTTATTCCTCAAAAAATGAGGTTTACAGGCTCTTGCACAAAAAAGGGGTTTTCTTCCGACAAATGACCCCGTCTACACAGGGCTTTTAATCTCAAAAACCTCTTCCGCAAAAAGAATCGGAAGAAGATATGCAAATGAGAGCATGAGATATGCAAATGAGCTCTCCATTTGCATTTCCTCGTCCACAAAACACGCGCAGTATAGATGTAGCCTAGGCTAGAATAGGGCAGGGAAACAGTTCAGTGCATGCTTTTCTGGTCGGATAGAGTAGCCCTAGAGCAACCAACCCTTCCTAAGCAACACCCTGAGGTGAAAGCAGCCTCAGATCAGGGCAAGATGTCCACCTCTGGGGAAGACTCACACCCTGAGGAGGAGGGACAGGAGTATGTCCCTGTGAGGACAGGGGGAAGTTACTTTGTGCGGGCAGGAGTAGCGGATGGCAACCCTTCTTCTCCCTCCCTTAAGGCGGCAGATCTCTAACTGAGAAAGAGATGGAGTTCTGCGTATGGATGAAGGACAAGGAAGCAGAAATGGAGATGAGGCACTTAGAGGCCGAGGCGAGGCATGCCGAAGTGGAGGCAGAGGTGAGGCAAGTGGAAGTGGAAGCACAGGCGAGGCGTAGGGTTACCAGGTAGACCCCCCCCAAAAAAACTGGACATACTTGATCGTGGGGGGGGGAGGGAAGGACCGGCCGGGAGGGCGGCAGGGCTGGCCGGGAGGAAGGGGGGAGGGAGGCAGGGCGGGGGCTGTGGAGCTGGCTGGGAGGAAGGGGGGGCGGGAATCAGAGCGGGGAGGGGTCGGGGGCCGCGGGGCTGGCCAGGAGGAAGGGGGGCAGGAAGCAGAGTGAGGGGGGGCAGGGGCTGCAGGGCTGGCCAGGAGGAACGGGGGGGCCAGAGGAAGGGGGGGCGGGAAGCAGAGCTGGCAGGGGCGGGGGTGCAGCAGTGCTGGCTGGAGGAGATCAGGAAGAGGAACTGGCCAGCGGGAAGCAGAGCTGGGGGGAGGTGCAGGGGGGCTGGCCGGGGAAGATCAGGAGGGGAAGTGGGGGAGAACCGGCTGGCCGGGAAGGGAGGGGGGTGAGCAAATTGGCCGGCAGGGAGCGGGACTGACCCAGACACTTGCAGATCCCGGGGCGCTGCCTGTCCCGCGCAGGGTCCTGGCGACGCACAAGCGAGGAGAAGGCTTCTCCTCCTCCTCCTTACACTCAACCAACTGAGGGCTCCGAGCGGCAATCGTGGCCCCGCCTCCCAGCTGGGACTCCCAGCCACTCTCCCCGCCCACGCCAGGCTTCCGTCCGGTGCACAGCCGGAAAAAATCAGAAAGTACCGGACATTGCACGTGTCCAGTATTGTCTGGTTTTTTTTACTGGACAGAGAGCGCAAATACCAGACTGTCCGGTACAATACCGGACACCTGGCAACCCTAGCGAGGCGTGCTGAAGCAGAGGCCAACATTGTGCTGGAGAATGCTAAAAGGCCCGACATTCCAAGTACCCAATCCAACAACCCTGCTCCAATCACTGTTCAACAGCCCAGGGAATTCCCCATGTACCAGGTTGGAGATAATGTAGAGGACTTCTTCCTCAATTTTGAGAGGGCCTGTCGGGCGTACCACATCCCCACCAATCAGTACATGCAGAATGAAGACCTCAACTCACTGGTCGCTTACTAGGGGAGGCAGCTGACATGTCAGAGGATGCCTTGAACAATTATGAACTATTTAAGCAAGAGGCCAGACTGATGATGGGCCTCTCTCCCCAACAGGCCCGTTGTTGGTTCGGAGGCCTAAAGTGGACTCAGGGCATGCTATTCCCTGACCATGCCCATTGTGTAGCCAAAAGCTGGAAAACATGGATCTCAGGGGAGAAGGCTGACACCTGGGAAGCGTTATTTCTCCTGATGCAGCTGGAACAGTTCCTAGAGGGTGTTCCTGGAGAGATTAGAGGGTACATCCTGGATGGAAAGCCTCAATCCCTAAGAGAGGCAGGAGTGCTCGGTGCCAGATGGGTGGAGCTGAGGGGGAAAAGCAATACAGAAAGAAGCCTTTGGGGGAACCAGAAGGGATATCCAGAGGGGGCATCCCACAACAGGGAACCCTTCAAGCCCCCACCTCACCAGGACAGGCTCTATCCACCTCAAGGGACGCCACAGACGTCCTCTTGTCCTCTCACCACATCCCCCAGCAACCCACCTCGCTCCAGTAATATGCCCATCGTGCGATGTTTTAAATGAAATGAACCGGGGCAGATAAAGGCCAACTGTCCCAAGAGCACCAACAGACTGCAGCTCATCACACCGGGGTCATACCAAGAAACCTCAGGCTCAGATGCCTCACCGATACCCTCAGAGCAAAGGGAGACTGTGAGTGTGGATGGAAGAGAGGTTGCTGCACGGAGGGACACCAGAGCACAGGTGTCCGTGATGCACCAATCTCTAGTGGACCCCAAATTCATTGACCCAGAGGCCTTAATCACCATTCAACCCTTCAAGGCCGACCCTTTTAACCTGCCTACCGCTGAGTTGCCAGTTAAGTAAGGAACTTGGACCTTTGCTATCTATGATGACTATCCCATCCCTATGCTGGTGGGGGAAGACTTACCCAGCCATGTGAACTAGGCTAAGAGGGTGGGAGTGGTCACTCGCAGCAAGGCTAAGCAGGCCCCCACACCTAGAGCCGTTCCTGAGCCTCCTAGCAGGGACCACTCTGTGCACCCAGAGACCCCAGCACCGGAGGTGACGGAGCCAGACCCCAGACCCACAACTACAACCGCAGCAGTGGATCCAGTTCCTGAACTCCAGGTGGAACCAGCCCATGGAGTGGGCGAAGCAGCCAGGGCCAGGATCAGAGCCAGCTTGCAGAGGGCACCAAAGGGACTGCAGCAGCAGCTGAATCTGCACAAGAGGCCCTGCCGGAGCCTGCAGTACAGCCCAGCGTGCCCACGGAAAGTGGTTCCCCACCAGTAGAGAGACCCACCTCCTCTGCATCGCTTCCAGGGGGACCAAGCCCAAGTCCACAACCCAGCGAGGAACTGATGTCTCCAGCATCAAGAGAGCAGTTCTGGGCAGAGCAGGAGGCAGACAAGAGCCTCAAGGGAGCTTGGATGGCAGCCAGAAGCAACCCACCCTCTCTCAGCTCTTCGAACAGGTCCAGGTTTGTGGTAGAAAGAGGACTTTTATACCGAGAGTCTCTTTCTGGGGGGCACAAGGAGGACTGCCGTCCTCAGAGACAGTTGGTAGTTCCAACTAAGTACCAGGAAAAGCTCTTGAGCTTCGCCCACGATCACCCTAGTGGCCATGCTGGGGTGAACAGAACCAAAGACCGGTTGGGAAGGTCATTCTACTGGGAGGGGGTGGGCCAGGAGGTCGCTGGCTATGTCTGGACTTGTGGGGTGTACCAGTGGGTGTGGAAGCCCCAAGATCAGGTCAAGGCACCTCTCCAGCCCCTCCCCATCATAGAAGTCCCATTCCAGTGTGTAGCTGTGGATATTATGGGCCCTTTCACTAAAAAGACACCCAGAGAGAAACAGTTCCTACTGACCCTTGTGGATTTTGCCACCCGATGGCCTGAAGCAGTGGCTCTAGGGAGCTCTACAGCCAGGAACGTGTGCCAGGCATTAACAGATCTCTTTGCCAGGGTAGATTGGCCCTCAGAGATCCTCGCTCCCATCCCACCGGTCCTGGGTGGCCGAAGGTGTCCGCCAAGGCCTGGGTGAGGGGAAGGGGGGTGGCATCAGGCTTGGGCGGCCGAGGGCGGCTGTTGAGGTCCAGGGGGCTCGGGTTCAAGGTTGTTGCCCATGGGCAACCAGAGGACTTGTAATTAGATATAGTGCAGTGGAGTGAGCAGAAATAATTAAGAATTGTTGTCCCTCTGCATTATGCTCTGGATATCCCTTTTGTGTGGCAGGAGTTGACAGTGGAAGCAAGTGAGGGCACCCGCTGGCTCTCCTATGTTTTCAGTGCGTTTTTATCATCCAGAATCCCACAGCAGCAGCATGAAAGTGACAGAAAGAGGCTTTGTGTGAAAGGGCGGAAGATAATTGGTCGGGCGGTGCACAGATTTTATTACTGTTGGCTTTACATGACTGCTGAGGACGGGTGGCAACAGGACAGACAGTTCTGAAAACATACTCCTTTGTGGAGAAACACTGTGTCATGGTTAAAGCAGGGCTACTCAACTTTGGAAGCCCCGGGGGCCACAATGTTACCAACAGCCAGGGCCGGCCCACAACATTTTGGCACCTGAGGCGGGGAGCTCAAATGACACCCCATGCCACCTTTTCTCCTGCCTGCCTGCCATGTCTCTTGTGCCCTCCTTCCTCCAGCACAGCACTTCACCATCTCTGTGCATCTAGAGCAGAGAGAATACATATGCACCAGCAGCAGACACAATTTTCTACACGCTGGGTCCTAGTGGCGCTCCCCCCACCCCACAGTCTGGCACCTGAGGCGGCCGCCTCAGTTCGCCTCATGGTAAAGCCAGCCCTGCTCACAGCACATGCCGAGGGCCACAATTTAAGTGTGGCTGCATATACATGCAAATATATATGCAAATATATGCAAACAGCTTTGTTCACACTGACGGGCATGAATACAAAGATTAAGGCAAGACTACACAACACGCAGGCCCCATTTAAGTCAGTTCTGCTGATATTAATCAAATGCAATATTTACCCCATTTCCACCCATATGACAGCACTTTTAATGAGCAATGACAGTCCAGGAATTTAACTTCTAAAACCCATGTCAACAGAAGACCATTATATTGACTCCTTTTTTGTTTTGGCTCCCACCTGTGGGCTGCATGTTGAGCCCGTGTAAACTCAAACTGCACCGTGGGCTGCAAACAAATGGGCCACTGGCTGCATGTGGCCATGGGCCGTGTGTTGCGTAGCTCTGGTTTAAAGCAAAGGGTCTGTGAGTTCGGGATCATGGGTACTGTGCCCAGTCTGAGGAGGGAGTTTGTCTACTGGTAAAAGTGGAAGACTGGGATTCAGAACTCCTGGTCTCTATTTCCAGCTCTGCCATTGGCTCATTCTGTGACTTCCAACAGGTCACTTCTCTTTCTGTGCCTCACTTTCCCCTTCTGTGAAATAGAGACCGATACAGACCCACTTCCCAGAGGGAGCTGTCACAGAGCGTGTTAATTCATGAATGTTAATGGAGGACACGAAAAGAAAGGGAGGGTGTTGCAATTTCCTCTGATGCATTGTAGATCTTTAATCAAGGTCTGAACAAAGACATGAACTGGTCAGGCCACTACATTCAACACCCTAATGACATCAAAAGTTCAGTATCGGGCACTTACTGCCCACTCTATAAACCTCATTTAGCACTGACACTCTAATTGACAAGATTTTCTCCCCCTTCTTTTTCTCTCCCCATCCCCTCTTTTTCTGCTATTTGTACCTCTGGACCCCTTGCTCCATTCATCTGAGGAAGTGGGTTGTGCCCACAAGCTCATGATACCATCGGCATTTTTTGTTAGTCTCCAAGGTGGTGCAGGACCATTTATTGTGTTGGGGGAGTTACACAGAGCAATCCCTGGACATTGAGGGGTGCCTGCTGGGGAGGCTGGGTTATGAGGGCTTTGGGGGTGCGGGGAGGTCATTAAGGGAAGCAGAGGTGCTGGATTGGATGAGGTGCTAAGAGAGGGTGCGGATGTGGGGGACTGAGGAGGTACCAGCTGGGGGCTCTCTGGTCTGAGCCCAAAAATCCTCCCTGTAACAGGCAGGAGTCGCAGAGAAGGGAAGGGGCGAGGGGGCTGCAGGAAGAGCTGCTGCGGCCCTTCCCCGGTTGGGCTCTAGGGGGCGCAGGCAGATTGCGTAGCGTGGTGTCACCAAGTTTGGGCCTTAGGCGCCACCGTTCCATTCCCGGAAGTGGCTGCAACCCGTCCTGTCCGGGACCCGAGCCAACTCCAGCCCCTCCCCCCTCTGTCCGGGAGCGGAGCGACTCGCCCTGCTCCGTTCTCCCCCGGTGTAGAGCCCTGCCCCAGGCACGCGGGGAGGCCCAGGCGCTCGGGGGGGGGGGGCTGCGCGGGGAGGCCCAGGCGCTCGGGGGGGGGGGGGCTGCGCGGGGAGGCCCAGGCGCGCGGGCGGGGGGCTGCGCGGGGAGGCCGCGCGGGGAGGCCCAGGCGCGCGGGGGGGGGGGCTGCGCGGGGAGGCCCAGGCGCTCGGGGGGGGGGGGGGCTGCGCGGGGAGGCCCAGGCGCTCGGGGGGGGGGGGGGGGCTGCGCGGGGAGGCCCAGGCGCTCGGGGGGGGGGGGCTGCGCGGGGAGGCCCAGGCGCTCGGGCGGGGGAGGGGGGGCCGTGCGGGGGAGGCCCAGGCGCGCGGGCGGGGGGGGGGGGGCCGCGCGGGGAGGCCAGGCGCGCGGGGGGGGGGGGGCTGCGCGGGGAGGCCCAGCGGAGGAGGCTGAGGACCTAGAGCCCGGTGGTGCCTGGAGCGAGGGCAGCTGCACCATGGATTCCTGGGTGCGCTTCAGTGCCCAGAGCCAAGCCAAGGAGCGGGTTTTCAGGTATGGGATCAGCCCTTATGTGTGTGTGGGGGGGGGGGGGAGGGGGTCTGGGGCTCAACAAGCCAAGGGTTACTGGTGAGTAGCCGGTGGGTAGCCCTGTGCTCCCTGTGCGGAAGGGAAGGGATTGAGAAGACCCGGGGTGAATCTGTGCCTGAGCTAGGAGTTGCTGGGTTTGTGGGAACATCCTGGGAATGAAACCGGAATTCAGTTGCCAGGGCCAGCAAAACTCCATCCTGACATTGGTGTCAAAACAAGTTGCATGTTGCAGCAACTGTGCCACCAGAGTTAGGCCCGGTTTGCCATTAAAGGTTTTGCTGGAATACCTCTCTGTTAAGTGTGTGGAAAATATTAGACCCTGAATCAACCTAGCTATGCCAGCAAAAGACTCAGTGAAGAGTCCTGTGGCACCTTAAAGACTAACAGATTTACTGATGCATCTGACGAAGTGGGTCTTTGCCCACGAAAGCTTAGGCCCAAGTAAATCTGTTAGTCTTAAGGTGCCACAGGACTCCTTGTTGTCTTTGCAGATACAGACTAACAGTATGGATTTTGTTACAGGGATAAAAAATATATCCAAGATAACAGTGTTTTGTCTATGTAATTTATTTGTGTCTGTGTTGAGAGGCTGACCTTGAAGAGGAGGAGAGTGGAGGAATGAGATGTGTTTTGCTTTAGACTGTAATAAGACTTTCAGTGCCTGCCCAGCTCCTTGACTACCTTTCATCTGTCTCCTGATCGAGAAATGCTTCCTTACAGTACCAAGTTCCACTGGCTGATCTTTTTTTAAGCCATGTATATTTCTGTTTATTTTAAATGTGGTGTTTTAAATTTTTCATTGACTCTTTGGTCTTGTAATCCCATGATTCACTGGGCAATAGTTATTTTATATATATTAGATTTCTTATCCTACACTGGCCAAATAATTTTCTGTAATGTCATGTTCTGTGGGGCCGGAATTACCTCACAATGAACTGATTAAACAGAATATATAGTGAAGGCCAGGGAATAGCAAGCCTTGTAGGTAAGCAAGAAGTTAGTGCAGTGACGGGCAGCCTAGGGTAGGGAATAGCCCGCAGGAGTAGCCCTCCTTCATTTTAGTGGGCCACAAGACCGTCGCAAAAAAGACAGTCTCCTGAGATAGGCAAGCGCAGCTAGCAAAACTACGCTATGTATAACTTTTAGGGTGTGCCGATTGAACTGTAGCAGCACTTTGATAGGATGCAGAGGGAGCATATGGCTTTTACAATCAATGTTCTGTGCAATCAGCATGCACCTCACTTCACGTGCCCTTGCTTTACATGGGTGTCACTTCAGTAATTCTTTTTTTGACGGGGAACCAACACGTACAGAAACCAGCGGAATCTGGCAACTGTGCATGTTGGCAACAGTCAACAAAATGTCTCGCAGGCCACACACAGAACCCATGTAGCTCACAGGTTGCCTACCACTGGGCTAGTGTTTTTCTGCCTGAAAGAGGCATTGGTCTTGCATATTCTCTTGAAAACTCTTGTCCCAGCATATATAGAGGTTGAATGCTTAGAGGATTTCTGTGCTTGTGAAATCAATTCACCATTTGTGCTTTCTCTATGTTCTGGAAAACTTGGGCTTTCATTTTTTAAAAAAAAGTTTCCATAATCATTATGAGGTTATATTTAAATTTTGGTCATAAAGAAGAAGCATTTCCCCCCCTCCCCCAATGGGGCAGGCAAGTTTTGGCATATGTAGGTGTTTTCAACCAGCTGGAGATGAGAAACATTTAAAAGATTCTTCTTATGAACGAGTTTTTTTGGTTGCTTGTTTTGACTCGTGTCCCATGGCGAATTAAAGGAGGGTGAAGCTTTATGGTGCATTTGGGGCAAAGACTGTCTTTTTGTTCTGTGCTTGTAAACTCCTAGCAGCATGGGGTCAATGTTCATGGCTGGAATTACAAAGTGCTCCAGAAATGCAAAAGATAATATTTATTACAGCTTGAAAAATACTCAACAAAGTTTCCTGTTGGTCAGTAGAAAAAGCAGTGTGTGCTGTCTTCAGACTAGCGATGTGAAAGGTTAACTGGTTAACCCATAAGCACCACACTAAATGGGGAATGCTTACCAGTTCCGGGTAACTGGTGGGGGCTGGAGCAGCTCCCTGCCTGCCATGGGCAGGGGCCCACCGCAGACAGGGGCTGCTCTCATCTGGAGCAACCCCTGTCCACGGTGGGCCTAGGCGCCCCACAAATGAGGGTACTCCAGTGTCCAGAGCAGCCTCTGACCATGGGGAGCCCGGCCCACCGCGGACAGGGGCTACTTTGGCGGGGGCTGGGAGCTTTTAATCTGGCTTTCCCAGCACCGGCTCCTGCTCCCCCACACCTCACTGCCTCTTGCTACAGAGGCATCAAGGTTTGAGGGGAGGGAGATACAAGTAGTCAACTCAAGGACTCAGTAGGCCTACTTGCTTACATCCCTACTAGACACCACTGCCCGGGGCGGAATTAGATTAATTAATGGGAGAAAGGTGCCCAGTTGTCCCTATTCTGGAAATAAACAACAGATCAAATCTTGACTATCAATGTGACACATTCTGTGGAGGCTAAATTCATTTGAAAGAACAGTTCAGGATCAGGCAGAAATGTTTTAAAGGTTGGCTGGAAAAAATATTACCTTCCTCAGTGTTTTATGAGGAGGCAATCTGTAGAAGTCTGTTGAGATTTTATCATCATCTTCAGTGCATCTTTGCATCCTCCCCGTGAGCAGTGTTAGATCAAATGCTTCTCAGAACCTAATTCTAACTTTCTTATTTTTATTTTTAGAACAGGTTTGTCTCTAAGGTGTTCCGAGGGCAGTTCTCATGATGATATCTAAGCTCCAGAATAGATCAAAATGATCACGATGGCACAACTTTCCTCAGTCGTGCTTTGCTGTTGTTTATTATTTAGGTTAAAAAATACTTTGGTTTTACACAGAGATGGAAAAAGTGTCACATCTCCAATTTCATACCAAGCCAGATGGTCAAACAGGGAGCTGTTTATTAAGCAGTCACATGCACTGAAGTTTGCTATGGAACGCCTTCTTTTTTTTCCGCATATTGAAAGTCAAGGCATATGATTTGTTCTCTGATTTCTGGGTGCCCTTTCCAGAAGGGTAAGCGAAGGATGTACAGGAGGCCCCCGAATTGTGACGCGATCCATTCCTAGGGAAGCATTGCAAGTTGGGGTTGTCGTAACTTGAGCCCTCATTTACGATAGGTGCCGTGCACCATTGTAAATGTGGGCTGAGGACATAAGTTGGGTTTTTGGCCCCTTCCGCACTTACAAAAATGGTTGTAAGTGTAGGAGCTCGGAACTCGGGCAGTCGCAAGTCAGGGGCCTCCTGTACAAAAGCCTCAAAGCCACAACAGTACCCATGAAATGTTTAGCAGATGCTAATACAAAATGTTTAGCTGGCTAATGTAAAGGCTCCAGGGCAATACCAATAATAATTAATAATATAATAGGTGATACTGTATTGGAGCCTTGATTCGGATCCCCAAGTTTCACTGTGATCTGACTAAAAATAATAATTCTCTGTCTGGGACACGGTTAAAAGCTGTAATTTGCTACTAGAGTGATCAGGAGAATGGAAAACTAATCTTACAAGAGGAGAGTAAAAGAGTTTGGCTTTTTTAGCTTAGCAAATCAAAGGCTGAGAGGGGGGGATATGGTCATGCTCTCTAAATACAGCCCGAGGATGGGGGAGGAAACAGCAGGAAGGAAGAAGAGCTATTTAAACTAAAGGGCAGTGTTGGTTCAAGAACATAAGGGGATAAACTGACCAGTAATGTTGGCTAGGAATGAGATTTTTCACCAGAAGAAGAGCAGAGTTCTAGAACAGCCTCCCAATCGGAGAAAGAACACGCAACCGAAGTGGTGTGAGAGTGGAACTTGATCAGTTTCTGAACAGGCTGGGATGAAGGGGTTGTCTGGTATTACACACTGGACACAATGACGCAAGAGTCCCTTTCAGTCCCAGTCCTGTGTTCTTAAATGAGGCCTTTATATCCCTCATGAGCCTGCTAAATAAGAGGCCTCCTTGTCAGAGGTATTGAAAACCCACATGCCATGTGGAAATCATTGCACTGCAGGTGCTGAGCCGTGCTGAAAATCAGCCCACTTAGGACATGATCCAGCAAGGCACTTAAACGCTGGCAGCACTGGAACAACTTTCATGCATTAAGTATCTTGCCAAACTGGAATCATCTTTAGGGGTCCAACTTGAAAATTTTGACTTAATAGTTGAAAGTCAGGGAAGGGAAGGGGAGAGAGAATGTACCCCCCTGCTCTAGGTAAGAAAATAAGTTGCAAGCTTTTGAGTCTAGAGAGAGTTCTGCTTTGCTCCAGGAATTGTCTTCTTCTGAAACCGGTCCCATCTGCTGGCTTCAGAAACAGACCAATGTTTGGTCATTTGAAGAGGCCTGTAAATGCTATTCAAAAATATGCGTCGCAATGGGAAAGTGCTAAATATTTTGGGGCATGTCCATTCTACATAGGGAGGCTCATGTCCCGGGTAGACTTAGATTGCCACCAGATCCTTTATATGGCTTTATCTGTAAACTGTTCATTTCATCTGAAGCTTGTTAGACCTTGAGCTAGTTAGATTCTGTGTGTTGAGTTTCATAGGGCTGAGAGGTGATTTATTTTCCTCAGTGGGCAGTCTTTGGATGCGAACTAGAAATGGTAAACTTTACAGATCATTGAAGGGATTGCTTTCTAAAACTGTACCCAACTTATGGAACTCCCTGCTGCAGGAATTTCATGGCCCATAATAACACTGGTAAATGAATCTCATGCTTCAGTGTGGTGATCATTGCAGGGGTCAGGAAGGAGTCTCTCTTCCCTTTTGTGGGCAGCATTCCATAGATAGTCAAGCGGGGTTGGAAGAAGAAAGTGTTTCATCTTCCATTGGTGGAGAGGAGGCTGGGCTTGTTGGACTGATCCATTAAGCCAAATCCTGTCTCCCTAGACACACTTCCTGTACTCGGTTATCTCTTTCAGAGCCGCTCAGTATGCCTGCACTCTGCTCGGCTACACGCTGCAGAAGAATGGAGCAAGCGCCGATTTCCTCGCCAGGATCAAACAGCTGGAGGCTCACATGAGCCTGGGGCGCAAGCGTAAGTGAAACCTTCTCATGTAACGGGAGGCTTCCAGGGTCTCTGAACAAGAGACATCCAGTTCTTACTCCAGTAATGACCTTTTGTTGTAGTTTTGTGCCACAGTGTTTGATGAGGGTGGTCTGTGGCCCTGCAGTGTGGCGTGGAAAGCAGGAAGGATGTGTCAGTTACCCCATTAGTAGGTTATGCCCACCGCAGGCAGCATCTGCCTGATTCTTCCTCCGGCCTGCTTGTTGTTCCAGTGTTCCGGCTGGGCAACTCGGCGGACGCCCTGGAGTCGGCGAAGCGAGCCATTCACCTGTCGGATGTGGTGTTGCGCTTCTGCATCACTGTCAGCAACCTGAACAGAGCCATGTACTTCGCCTGCGACAACATCCTGTGGGTGGGCAAGTCGGGCCTCGTCCCTCACATGGACCAAGAGAAGTGGAGCCAGCGGTCCTTCAGGTGAGCCTGGGCTAGTGCTGTTTGCTTTTCCTGCTCCTGGATGAGCCTGCGATAAAGGAGTGTGTTGGGGTGGGGAGGGAGTTTTCCAAATATCCTTGTAGCTGTGCTACTACAGAAATAACATGGCTCTGCCTTTCCCTGGCTCCCCAGCAGTTCTGGGTCACTAAGAATCCCTCAGTATTTCTCAGGGGAAACAGGATTTATTACTTGGCAATAAAAGCTCAGACAGAACCACCCCATTGCCATGACTGCTTTCTTAAGCTGGGATTCTCACAGGGGCCTTAAGGGAATTTGACATTCAGGAGAAGTTGCTGCCTAAATGTTTCTCTATCCCTCTCCACCCCAAAGCACCTTGCTAACCATACATACAAGAATCATTTTGCCCATCATTGAATTGCAGCCACCTCTGGGTGGACCCTATGAACTGTTCAATGGTGGGCAGCAACTCCGTGCAGCACAGCCGTCGGAACTCTCTGGGAAGGGCTAATGGGGCAGACAGTGCAGCCCTGCTGTTGAATTTGCCTAGGGGAGTGGAGATATAGGGGGCTCCCCGGGGTTGGGCCAGGAGCTCACTGGCTTCCATCCTGTCGGGAAGCACCGAGTAACCATGTAACTGCTAAGGATTGTTGTTGTTACACGATGATTAAAACAAACCATTTCAAACACCTGAGCTAGTTTTAACTAGAGATATGTCTTCATGTGCTGCAGTCTCACTCGCGCCCACGGCGGCTGCAGTAACGCCACCTGACAGTGCCATCCTGCTCTTGTTGAGATCCATGGGAGCTGTGCCCCCTTAGCAGACAGTAAACGTTAGTAGCTGAGCCCTCTCTCCTTCCCCCTTTCAGATATTACCTCTTCGCGCTGATCCTGAACCTGAGCCGAGACGCCTATGAGATCCGGCTCCTGATGGAGCGCGAGGCGTGTGGGAAGCGTCCCAAGGGCAGCGAGACCAGGCATGCACTCCAAGAAGACGGCAGTCTCCAGCAGCTGATGCTGAGGTTGAAAGTCAAGCTGCACCTTCTTGTGCATGTGCTCAGGAGCAACCCTCCTCTGCTTGTGGACGTGGTGAAAAACGCCTGCGATCTCTTCATCCCTCTGGACAAGCTGGGGCTCTATAAGACCAACTCGGGCTTCGTGGGACTGTGCGGCCTTACTTCCTCCATCCTCTCCATCCTCACCATTGTTCACCCCTGGCTCAAACTGAAGCCCTAACTGGGACGACTGGCTGGTTGGCAGTGGGATGTGGAGCCTTTGCCTCTGTTACTGGTTCAAGGCCAGCCTGAGATGTTAGGGGCCAAAGTTGCTCCCACCTAGTGGTTGATACGGAGTGAATTTTAGGGGGGCTCCGTCCTGTAATAGGACAAGTGTTCACAGGCTGCTACAAGAATTGATACCAACTGACCGCCTTAGCCAGGGATTGGATGGACTATGGAGACTGAGCTCCCTTCTTGAACCCGGAGGAGTTCTGGGCCTCAGTTTCCCCTTCTGGTAGCAAGGTAGCAAGCAGAGGAGGCCTTCCTTGCTGCTGCCCGGGTTCCATGGATACAGAGCGAGCTCCGGTCTTCAGGGCTGTCCATCTGCCACCTTTCATGCGGACCTCCTTTTTTAATCTAATAATATAACCCGTGAAATACTGTGAGTATTAAGACTCTGGAGTTCATGGCTAGAGACTTGTGGGAGGCTGCTAAGCCCCTGTTTATTAGGCACGCCAGGTGACTTTGAAAGGTACCAGTGAAGCTTGCGGAGTAGTGGCACTGGTGAGGACCCAGCACGGCCTGCAATGTTCCATGCCGTTCCCAGTGCCGACACCTCGCCGTGGCTGGACACTGAGCATGTTCCAGCTGCCGTGGTAGTGATTTGAGGTTAGGTTTGACGGTAGGAAAATGAAGGTAAGCAGGGATAGTCAGTCTCTCCTCCTACCTCGTCTGTTGGTTTCAGCCTGGTTCTACTTTCCCATTGTTTATAAAGCACTTATGGGTGGTCAGGCATGGAGCATGGTGACCTTTGAAAGGTGGTAAGTGAAACTGGCATGAGCCGTACCCATTTACAGTAGCGGGTCAAGACTATAAGACAAGGTTTGATCTTGGCGCAGGGACAGGACGGAGGACTCCTGGTTCTATTGTTGATTGTACTAGGGATGTAAGAGTTTAACCATTTAAACCATGAACTGATTCTGTTCTGGTTAAGCTCTTCCCTCCTTGCGTGTGCCTGCCGCTGGCCCGCACTGTGGGTTCTGCAGAGGCTTATACCACAGAGCCTGCAGCACGGGGTGGGAGCTGGTTCCCTGGGAGTAGGGCTGGGAGCCAGAGCCGGTGTGTGCTGGGAGTCAGCTTATACTATCAGCAGCCCGTTGTGTGGGGTGGCGTGGCGGGGCCCCGGCTGCGTGAGGCAGGCAGGTGGGAGCCCCAGCCATGCCCCGATCCGACTCAGCCTGGGCAAGTTGGCAGGACCCCACCCCAGCAGTGCCGGAGCAACCCAAGCTGGGAGGAGATTAACCGGTTAAACCACTAACATTTTAACGTTTAACTAATTAATTATTTATATCCCTGGACTGTCTCCTGAATGTCCACGGACCGTTACGCCTTTGTGCCTCAGTTTCCCCATCTGTCAAATAGGAATAACCTAGACCTACCCTCTTGTGGGTGCACACCAGTTCACCCAACTGTCCGAATGCGCTGAACCTTCAGATGTGTTTGAATGGCTTCGTTGCCGAATGTTATTAACTGGAGAGGAGGAGGAAACGAACGGTGCAGTGTTAACTTTGAGTGGAAATCTGTATTGAGATTTTGGTTTCATAATAAACGTGTGTATTGATCTGAAATTACCACTTTCCTGCAGTCTGTCAAGCTCTGTTTCTCTGGGCAAAGTCGGGTCATGAACACAGCACAGCAGACTGAGGGCTGATTTGGCTTCAGAGATCTCTTTAGCACCCAGCAACGGAGAGTCTCAGACTCTGGCACCTGTTAATCGTGTACGTAGATGAATGAAAATGGTCTCACTTGCATTTTGTTCATTGGGGGCTGTACATGGGGATGCTTATGGGAATCAGTGCTCTCTTTCCAACCCCTCCGGCTCCTCCACATCCACCCACCCTGCCTCACAAGAGTCCAGAGCACTTTGTGAATTGATGCATTAAGACTCGCAACCTCTCTTTGAGGTGCATCTAATATTATCACGCATTCTACAGCTGAGAAACAGAGGGGTGAAGGGACCCACCCAAGGGCGGACAACTGGTCACTAGCAGAACCAGGAATGGAACCCAGCGGATTCTGAGCCAGATTTCCACCTGATGTAAAGGGGTGGTGGTCCCTCGGTGGAGCTATGCTGATTGACATTAGCTGAGACACTGGCCCTGTATTGCCAACCCCCTCGGCATTAAAATCCCACTGATGCCTCATGAATACCTAGCGAAAGCTTCCGTGGCAGGAGCAGAGTCTCTCATGTGTCCCATTCATTGCTGGTAGGATGAGTGTGAAACCAGGGTCTTGGCTGCGCTGCAGGGAGGAGAGGGAGTTTCATTTGCTCCTGCTGGTTTGTTGCTCGCCTGAAGCCCCAGTCCTCTGCTGATGGCATCTATTCACGGACTGCAGAGCAGGTTACTATGCCTCCAATAGACACTTTTGCCTTTGATCAAGGCCTTAAGCACCAGGAACATGCACATATCCAGAACAAAGATTTCATTCATAGTAATGAAAGAAGGGGACAGAATTGTCCAAATGAAAGAGGAGCAGGGGCTTGAAATAACCTTTCTGGGTCTAAAATAACAGTGGCTGGTGATTTATGCTGTAATTTTGTAGACACAGGCTACCTGTCTGATCAGAGAGATACATAATGCAGTGGGTAGGGAACTAACCTAGGACTTGGGGGAGCTGGGTTCAGTTCCCTGCTCTGACACAGACATCCTTTGTGACCTTGGACAAGTTACTTAGCTTCTCTGTGCCTCCGGTCCCCGGCAGAACAATGGGGAGGACAGCCCTGCCTTGCTTTCTTGCCTCTGGTGAAGCTAGAGATCTTAAAGATCGTGAGGTACTCAGATATTTCGATAGCAGGGACCAGCTAAGCTGCTGAGGTAAACATGGCAGTGCAGTGGCATCTGTAACAGTCTTTAACTGGGGTCCTGCCCAGCAAACCGGTATATTTCACAAACACAGCACTTGAGATGTATCCGGTCTTGGCAATTCCCTTGGATCAAGGGTCTCAAACTCAGGGCCTTCGGGCCACCTACAGCTGCAGCATGTTTGCAACCCAGCCCAGGAGCAGGGAGGTAGCAGGGGTCGCCCCCACTCCCTGCACTCACTGCAACCAGCCCCCCATCCATAACCCTCAAGGCGGTGTCCCTTAAGAGAAGGGGTGCAATGGGGAAGAGAGTGGGGCGGTGGTGGGAAGGGGCAGAGTTTGGGGAGACAGGTACAGACACATCCTCTAGCTGCCGGGACTCCCAGGCCAGATGCAAAAACGCTCCAGCCATAGATGACCTGTGGGCCATGAGTTTGAGACCCCTGCCTTGGATGAAGCTGGTTCTGCCCTTGAGACAGAGGGGTTTGCATAATAGTTTGAGCCTCAGCAATGGCCAAGCACTCAAATTGTATTGAAATTAGCAGGGGCTGCTCCTGCTGAGCGCCTTTAAAAATTAGACCATGTGGATGTGATCCCACCTTTGGAGGCAGCTGGTATCTCCATTTTCTATATGGGCAAACTGAGGCATGCAAAGGTGACATGACTTGCCCAGAAGTACCCAGCCAGGGCAGTGGCAAAGTTGTGTTCCCTGAAAGCTGGGTGCTTGGGAGGCTGCTCAGCTGATTCGCAGAGCACCCACAGCCGGCAGTGTGTGTTTCTACTGGTGGTGCACATCTGCCTCATTGCACATAAAATGTATTCCACACATGAATGGAAAAAATTAGAGGGAACATTGAATAGGACCTTGGAATCCTGACTCCCAGCCCTTTTACTTAAACCACTAGCTAATCCTTTCTACTAGCTATAGAATATCTTTGTCAGAATGCACAGAGTGATCCAGTCAAATATCTAGTGCCCCATTGTTTGCACAACCTAATGTTTCGGAGTGAAGCCGAGTGGTCATTTTAACAAATCAAAGTAGATCAAGGTTTGTTATTTTGCAAGTCAAGATAGTTCCTCTAATGGGGGCACCAGACACACCCAACTGTTCTGTCAGCTTCTGACTTGATCACAGCTACGGTGGGTTCTTAGCTGTAAACATCCTTGGTGCTGCATCAACATAACAGCCACACTGGGTCAGACCAAAGGTCCATCTAGCCCAGTATCCTGTCTACCAGCAGTGGCCAATGCCAGATGCCCCAGAGGGAATGAACAGAACAGCAAATCAGCGAGTGATCCATCACCTGTTGCCCATTCCCAGCTACTAACAAACAGACGCTAGGGACACCATCTCTGCCCATCTTGGCTAATAGCCATTGATGGATCTATCCTCCATGAATGTATTTAGGTTGGTTTTTTTTAAGCTTGTTATAGTCTTGGTCTTCACAACATCTTCTGGCAAAGAATGCTACAGCTTGTCTGTGCATTGCATGAAGAAATATGTTCTTTTTCTTTGTTTTAAGCCTCCTGCCTATTCGTTTCATTTTAAAGACCCCCTAGTTCTTGTGTTATGAGAAGGATTAAAATACACTCATCTACTTTCTCCATACTGGTCACAATTTTATAGACCTGAAGCATATCCCTCCCTCCCCGTAGACATCTCTTTTCCAAGCTGAAAAATCCCAGTTTTAGTAATCTCCCCTCATATGTACGGTTGAATGCATTCTGAAGGCAAAACCTTGGCTATTCGTAGAACTTATGTGAGCTTTGGTTGAACGCCCTCTCATAGGAGAATATTACAAAGCTACTATGGATCTGCAGATTGGCCATTGGAGTGGTGCTCATGAGAACTAGAGAGCGGAAAATGAGCCAAAGAGAAGTGACTTGTTCACAACTTTGGCAAGTCAGCCGCAGAGCATACCCAGTGAATAGGACACTGGAATTGGCATTGACAGCACACAGTCAACCTGTGGAACTCCTTGCCAGAGGATGTGGTGAAGGCTAGAACTTTAACAGGGTTCAAAAAAGAGCTAGATAGATTCATGGAGGTTAGGTCCATCAATGGCTATTAGCCAGGATGGGCAGGAATGGTGTCCCTAGCCTCTGTCTGTCTGGAGATGGATGACAGAAGAGGGATCACATGATGTTTACATGGTTGTGTTCCCTCCCTCTGAGGCACCTGGCATTGGCCACTGGGGGCAGACAAGATACTAGGCTTGATGGAACTTTGGTCTGACCCAGTATGTCCATTCTTATGTTCACCGCCTGTTGCCACTGCTTCCTTAGAAAGGTCGCATCCATTGTACAGTCGGAGAGGCTCACCTATTTCAGCCAAGGGATGTTTTGATTTTTGCCAGCACTTTCTATGCTGCTTTGAGATGGCATTGCAAAATCAGCTGTGCATGGTCATACAGCCAGGGCCTTGCCTTTATGCCTAGTCATGGGGGGGGGGGGAGGAGCAACACCAACCAGGAGTGGAACATTGGAGACTGGAGTCGTCTGGGTTGCGCCATCTCAAAGCAGCTCAAAGAGCCGTCGAGCTTTATCCCCAAATAAGTAGGGTACGGCTCAAAACCCATTGGCTGATAGGTGAAGAGGCCTGCAAAATAGTGAGCCCGTCTTGCCAGCGCCCCTCCGGGCGCCACCCTGCCTCCATTCCTAATGAGGCTGCTTTGCAGACTTCCCCTCGCATCGGCATACCCACACATAAAGGGCGATGACATTGCAGAGGGATTTGACACAGCAGTGAGCGCTAGCTGCTGGAACTCGTTGGGGGGGGGGGGGTGGCGAGTCACATGAACGTGTGTCAGAACTCTCCCATTGCAAACAAACAAAACAACAAGCCAGTAATTGGGATATGCTTTGTGCCCTGCGGGAATGAACCCGCCTGTCCTTCCCCTCCCACTTCATTGCAGAGTTCTCCCCGTGGAATGGCATGGGAACGTTGACTTCCAAAGTCTGTCTTCCTCCTCTCTCTAGGGAGTATGCAGAGAACATGTTAATGGCCCCTAGCTGGTTGCATGTAACTCTAACACGCTGGGTCGCTTCAGATGGATTTGACGCTCTGCTCTTTACGCCAGCACGAGGGAACATGTTCACCAGTGGTTTCCAAATGTTTTTCCTCGTGACCCAGTTGAAGAAAATCGTTGAGGCCCGCCACCCAACATCATTTGATTAGGAGGGGCTGACCTCGAGTGTCTCCCAGTCAGAGGTGCAGTGGGGGGCTAAGGCAGCTTCCTGCCTCTCCTGGCATCGCAGACCATGCTGCCCCCAGAAGCAGCCGGCAGCAGATTCCCAGCCAATGGGAGTGCGGAGCTAGCGCTCAGAGCAGGGGCAGTATGCTCCTGTATGCTCTCCTCCCTCCCCCCCACTTCTGAGGCACAGCACAGTCTGCGGTGCAGGACAGGCAGGAAGTTGCCTTAGGTCCCCCCACTGGTCACCTAATCCCCCTGCCGCAACGAAACCCAGCGCCCAACATTCCACCTCCCACAACCGGGGCATGACCCCTAGTTTGAAAACCACCAGAGTACATGACAGCGGCACAGCTATGGACCTGCAGCTCTGCCACTGCAGTGTGAGGGCCCCTTGTTTTGACAGGGGTTTTCCACCTCCCTGAGAGTCTGTAGCGAGGCTGATAGTCCATCAAACTAGCTGCATCTACGCTGTGGGTTGGATTGATTTAACAGAGTCATCCGGGGCATGGCAGCAGAGAGCCACGGGGACAGGTTGACCTAAATGCTTTTCCTCCTCTTTTGTCGTAAAGGGCGCTGTGTTCTGAGGGGTGATACCCCGGGAAGCAACAAGCAAGCAGTACGAAGCGCTAGCTTTACAGGTGCTTCACGCGTGAAACGGCTCCTTCAGAAGGAGGCAGCAAAGGATAAGGATGATGCTCCAATGCCTGGTTGGCTCCTACCTGCTGGTGAGGTGGTGGATGTGGGAGAATGAAGCGTTGTTTCTCAGAGTTGGTGGAATCAGAAACAGGATTTTGAGTTGGCCCTTGACAGAAAGAGGGGCCAGTTTAGTGCCAAGCTCCGCATGCCACAAAATCAGGGTTCTAGAATCAAGGGATTCCTCAGTGGGCAAATGAACTTCTTGATCCTCACCTACAGACAGCCCCCCAACCTGAAGCAAATTCTTTCCAGCAGCCACACACCACACCTCAGACACGCTCAGCCAGGAACCTTCCCCCACAACAAACCCCATTGCAAACTCTGTCTGCACATCTAGACAAGTGCAAGGGAGGTTGAGGTTGGACATTAGGAAAAACTTCCTAACTGTCAGGGTAGTCAAACACTGGAATAAATTGCCCAGGGAGATTGTGGAATCTCCATCTCTGGAGATATTTAAGAGTAGGTTAGATAAATGTCTATCAGGGATGGTCTAGACAGTATTTGGTCCTGCCATGAGGGCAGGGGACTGGACTTGATGACCTCTCGAGGTCCCTTCCAGTCCTAGTATTCTATGATTCTATAACTTAAAAAACAAGTGGCCTGGTAGCACTTTAAAGACTTAATAAAACATGTAGATACATGTAGATGGTATCATGAGCTTTCATGGGCACAACCCACTTTTTCAGATGACCAGAGTGTTGGATGTCCAGAACTAAAATAAATAGGGGAAAAGCGAGGGAGGGGGGAAGAAGGAAAGAAATGGGCGGGGGGGGACAAGAAGAGGTAGTGGGTATAAAAAAAATATCAGGGGGGAAGAAGGAAACAAATGGGCGGGGGGGGACAAGAAGAGGTAGTGGGTATAAAAAAAATATCAGGGGGAAAGCCGAGCTAGAATGTAACAGGAAAAACAAATGGCAAATATATATATTTGTTAGCCTCTAAGGTGGCACAGGACTACTTGTTGTTTTTCTAGGGTTTGGGTTACTTCGAGCTTTTGCTCCTTGGGGTTCTCAGAACTTGCCTTAGTTTGTGGCAAGCAGGATATCCATTACCTCACTCAGGGCATGTCTACACTGAAAGGGGAGATGTGATGCATGCCCAGGTAAGTAGACCTAGACCAGCTTTTATGTAGCTAGCACCGATAACAATAGGGGTATAGCACATGGCACCAATGAGTTGGTCACTCGAGTGCTAGCTCTCTGAGGAGCCTGGGTTTGTATGCAGGTTGCTAGCCCATGCTACCATGTTTATTACTGCAAGCCACGCTAGCTAGATGATCGCTATCATGGGTTCGCCTATGCATGTGACAGTGACACCTCCCAATTGCAATGGAGACAGATCATGCTCATGATTCTAGAGTGTGCTTAGCACCAGGGCTCACACGGACTGGTAGTGCATAGCTGGGTAGATTCACAGGCCAGCTTTCCATGAGTTCATAGAGAGAAACCCTCAGTGAAATTCTGCCAATGCCCCAGGGTTTTTGTCTGGAAGCCACACGTTGCTCCCCAGATCCATTTGGAACCGGGCTTTAGTGGGGTTTGCATGTTTTTCTCATTGACAAAAGTTGCGTTTCAAGCTTAGTACATCCCTGCGTGCCAGGTTGGTGCCACATTCCTCCACACACAGTCACCTTTTGTGGCATTTTTCTTGGTATCAAAAAAGACTCTTGAGTCTGGCTCTTAGGTTTTTCACCCAAGCTCTTGAGAAATATGAACGTGGCCCGGGGCTACTCGGCTCCAGTTAATTAATCCTCGTCGAGGCTGGAATTCCGCTCAGCAATCAATTAAAGCCATCAAAGGTGAAGGGGTGGAGACTTCTCCAACATAAAAGCTGCTCAGGGGAAACCTTTTTCCCCACTGTTTGGTTTCTACAGAGAACAGCAGCCTCCTCATCCCATAGGACAGCTGATTCCAGCGTTCTCGTGTCCCCAGTACTTGCCAAGCAGGAAGCATGGCTTTCAAGAATGTAAGTCGATTTACTCATGCTCTTTCTCTTATCGCTGGCTATCAGATTTGGGCAGGCACATGGGAGGCTGTGCCAGGCGGATGATACATTTCTGCTTTTGGTTACATTAAGCAGGAAGCTTGTATGGATGTTCCTCCTGGAATTATTATTTATTGGGTATTTTTATGGGATTACCAAGGAGCCCCACATGTGGCCCAGGAGGGGCCTGGGTGAGGCGCGGCATAGACACAGAGTAAAAAGCTGTCTCCAATCTCTGCAGAACAATTTATTCAGAAAGTTTTGGGTTAGTAATTCAACTGGTATAAACGACCCTAGCTGACTTGGCTTCAGCAGTGATCGACCAATGGACACCAGCTAAGGCCTGTATGCCCGTCACATCCTACCGCAGGGGTGGGGAACCTTTTTTGGGTTGGGGGCTGCTGACCCACAGAAAAATCAGTCGGGGGCTGCACACACAAAACCCCCAAAACCCACTTCACTGACGTGGGCTGCATCTGAGAAGGAGAAAAATGCTCCCCATATTCCCCTCGCACACCAGAGCCATGGGGGCCCCAGCCTAGTAGATTGTGAGTGCTCCAGCCCCACGGAAGGGCAATAAGGGGGCTGGTGCACCAGTGTGAATTCCCCAGTGTTGGAGGGAAAGTCCTCAGCCCTGGGGGCCAGATACAGGTAAGCCGGGGGCCGCATCTGGCCCCCAGGCCTTAGGTTCCCCACCCCTGTCTACAGGATCTATATTGACCTCTAGACACATCCCCATGGAAACAGGCCTACAAGCTGAGAGCCTATTTGCTCATTAATCCGCCCAACCCGCATACACTCTGCATCCCATGGGTACATTTGGCCCTCACTTATGCTCAGGGATAGGTGTAAAGGAGGGGTTGACGACTTTTTAATGCCAGTCACAAATATGCCCTTCCTGGTGTCTGTCTCTTATTGCCACTGGCCCGCTGTCATTTTCCATGCCCGCTTCCAGCAGGAGGTAATGATCGTAAGGCCAGGTGTGGAGGACTGGACGCCAGGACACCTGGTTTCTATTCTTGTCTGCAAGGCTGACTCAGTGAAACGCCAAGCCCTTGGCTTGCCCCATCTGTAAAACGAGCAATGTATCTGTGCCCCCTGCGAGACCTGGTGGATCAGAATTTGCAATGCTCTGAGAGTCTCACCCAAAAGCGGCCGCAGGAGCTCAAAGAGAAATGAGCGCCAAGCTTATTACAACGCGGGGCCCCTCCTTGGCTCCACCATGTCCCCTTTTGTGGGGTGCTGAGAACGTTGCAGAGGAAGACACTTCACTTTTGCATCATGTGTATTTTCCCCCAAGCTGTTAGGAACAAAAAGCTCAATAGAAGCGGGAAAAATGACATGTGCTTATAAAAGGCACAAACTCAGTCACGCGCAGGACCATTGCATTCATGGATTATAAAGCCCAAAGGAACCCTTGAAATTGATAAACTTAACAAACAACAAATGGTCTGGTAGCACTTTATAGACTAACAAAACATGTAGATGGTATCATGAGCTTTCACGGGCACAGCCCATGAACTCAGATGATCGGAGTTTTATGATCTTGGAATTGAGTCCGACTTGCCATATGACTGCTATGGGGTTAAGAGTCAGTGCTAAGGTTTACATTGCTATAGTTTTTGGGTGCAGGGTGAGGGGGGAGGAGAAGACCCCCTGGTGCCCTTCGCAAAGGCAGTAAATGGACAGTGAATTCGCTTTCTGCAAAGCAGGTCTCATCCAGGCGTGGTTGAAAATGCCGAAGACAACGCGGGTGAGAGAAATGTCTTTAGACAGGGGATTAAGCTGTTTGTAGGCTCAGGGAAGCATGTTTAGGCTCAGGGAAGCATGTTATGATGGTCCATTCTGGGCCCCACATTTCAGGAAAGATGTGGACAAATTAGAGGAAGTCCAGAGAAGAGCAACAGAAATGATGAAAGGGCTAGAAAACATGAGCGAAAGGTAAGATTGAAAGAATTTGGCTGCTTTAGTCTGGAAAAGAGAAGGCTGAGAGGGGACATGACAGCAGCTTTCAAGTAAACAAAAGGTTGTTACAAGGAGGAGGGAGAAAAATGATTGTTCTTAACCTCTGAGGACAGGACAAGAAGCAATGGGCTTAAACTGCAGCAAGGGAGGTTGAGGTTGGACATTAGGAAAAACTTCCTAACTGTCAGGGTGGTTAAACACTGGAATAAATTGCCCAGGGAAGTTCTGAAATCTCCTACCCTGGAGATTTTAAAGAGCGGGTTGAACAAATCTCAGCAGGGCCAGCAACCTATGGCATGCATGCCATAAGTGGCACGCGAGCCGATTTTCAGTGGCACACGTGGCAGGAGCTCAGCCCTGCCCCTCCTCCCCTTCCCCACACAGCCGCTGGAGCCCTCCCTCTTCCCCGGCACCAGGTTAGGCTGCAGCGGGAGGAAGCAGCGCTGTGGCTGAAGCACCTCAGCGGCGCCTCCGGGGCCGGCCCAGGATCGCGTGGCCGCGGTAGCCGTAGCGGCGCCTCCAGCCTCCTGGGCCAGCCCGGGACCACGTGACCACAGCAGTTGCTGCAAGGGGGCGCAAAGCCAGGTAAGCATCCCCCCTCATGCCCAGACCCCCACTCCCCAATCCCATTCGCTCACTCCCCTCCCCCTGCCAAGAACCCACACCCTCAGTTTGCTCTTGACACCCTCCCTTGTTCCTGCTTCCTCCCCCCTGGCCTGGCCAGACACCTACCCCAATCCTGCTCCTACATCCACCGTTGCTCCTGCACCCTCCCTCCTACCCACACACTGCACCCTCCCTTGCCTGCTCCCTCCACCTGGCCAGACACCCTATTCCCAGCCTACTTCTGCACCCCACCTCCCACCCAGACCTCGCCACCTCTCCCCTTTCTGCACCCCACCTCTCTCTCAGATCCTGCACCCCATCCCTATCACACTTGCTGGCAGCCCTGTCTCACTGAGCTCCTCATTTTTGTCCCTACCCCAGAGCCTAAGGGAGTCCATAAAATCCAGTAACTCTGGCACCCCAGAAAAGTAAATCTGGCCTTTATAAAACCCTGAACCTCAGTCTTCCATGTCCCTTCCCTTGGCCCAATGAGGCTGGAGCACCAGGGGAGTGAGGTGTCTCAGTTGGGGGCCACATCAATGAGGGTTGGGGGGTTTTGAAGGAACCTTCTTGCTTCTCACTTGTGTGGTCCCCAGCTGATTTTTCTGTAGGTCCATGGCCCCCGACCCAAAAAAGGTTCCCCGCCCTTTCCATAAATAAAGAAAAAATCGAAACCTTTTGTGTTGGACATAAATTAATATTTTACTTTATTTAAAATGAATTTGAGAAGCTAACATGAGAAAGTTAAAACGCTTCATCTATTTAATAATTTAAATTAAACCGTTCTCCCCAGCTGCAGCTGGTTCAGAAAATATGCTCACCATACCCAGCCTGCCCCTCCCCTGCCCCCCGGCATGCAGATCCATAAATAGAAGCGAATAAGTTAAATCTTGGCACGCCAACTCTGAAAGGTTGCCAGCCCCTGATCTAGATATTCTTGCTCACTATCACTTGCATCGCCGTGCTCTGGTGACAAACCTGTTCTTGCTTTCACTCTCTGAACATCTCAGGGCTGGGGAACATGACGACCCTGAGCTGATTTACAAGCTGCAGCGCGCTGTTCTTGTGGTCACAGCATGCCTAGTTATTCTGCGTTGCCCTGGATCAGGGGTTGGACCAGGTGTGGGCAAGATACAGCTCACAGACCAGATCCAGGCTGCCAAGCCTAGTGATCCGGCTCACCTGCCTGCCCCCGTGACATGGAACAGCAGCGCTCAAAGCAGCTGGCTGCTCCCTGTGGCTCACTGCACAGCAAGTAGGGGACAGGGGAAGGCTTGGAGCTCTGCCCCTGCCCTCAGCAAAATCTCTCAGCTGGCCAATGGGAGTGGGGCTATTTTGCTGGAGGCAGAGGCAGCACACAAAGCCTCCCCCGACTCTGCAAGCCCTGCCCCCCTCCTGTAGCGCAGACAGCCACATGGAACAGCCAGCTGGGGGCTGCTGGCAGGCAGGAAAGCCTGCTTGAGAGTGCTGCTGGCTGGGAGCTGCTAAGGTAAGCACCTCCTGGCCAGAGCCTGCCTCTGGCACCCCACCCCCCTCCCACACCCCACTCCCTCCCAGATCCTGCATCCCCCCCCACGTCCCTTCCCCAAGCCAGAATCCTCTTCTGCACCCATACCCCCTCCCAGATCCTGCACCCCAATCCTCTGCCCCAGGTCACAACCCCCTCCCAAACCCCCAAACTCCCTCTCCTGCACCCCAGTACCCTACCCTGAGCTTCCTTCTGCACCCATCCTCCATCCCAGACCCCGACCGCCTCCACAGAAAAGTGCAGCCCTTGACCACTTACCAAAATCTCGGAGTGGCTCCCCCATCAAAAATTACTGCCCATCCCTGTGCTTAAGTGCACAGAGAGTGGGGCCTGTGGTGGTCTGGAGGGCAGTGGAGTTAGTGAGCTGATGCACCGCAGCTGCAGATAAGACTGCTTCACCGAAGGCCGATGGAGATGCGGCTACACACAGCCCTGGCTGCAAACCTTCTGCACTTTTTCCAGGAACAACGGCTCTTGCACAAGAGGGGGTTTTGCACAGAAAGGAGCCGTGTAGATGGCTCCTTTTTGCACAAAAGCCTCTTGTGCAAAAACAGAGCCTCTTGCGCAAAAACGTTAATTATGCAGATGAGGCCTGGCAATATTCCACACTTTGCCTCATTTGCATATGTTTTTGCGCAAGAGGCTATAGTGTAGACATACCCATTCAGTAGATTATAAGCCTTCCAATGATACCTTCCAGGAATTATTTTTCATGAAGTATTTTCTAGTGATGCGTATTCATAAGCGTATTTTCATAAAGCCGCTGGCAAAGGGAAGGCGCTGGCAGCAAGGGACTTGTCCTTGAGTCACGAGAAGCCAGTGAGGGGGTTCCAGGGTGCCAGAGGATTTCTAAGGGCGGCGTTTAACAGGTGGCATCTTGCGGTGGGGTGGCGGCTATTCAGGCCTGAAGGCAGTGGCCAGCGGAGCTGACCATCAATGGGCGATGTGGCGGGGAGAGGGGCGCCTCTGTGCTCCTGGAAGGGGTGGGACTTCAGGCAGAAGGGGCAGAGCTGGAAGTAGCCAGCTCTGAGTGCTGCATTGCTCCCACTCCCCCCAGCCCTCAGTGCTGCCCAGCACTCCGTGGCAATTTAAAGGGCTTGGGGCTCCGGGTGCTGCTGCCACGGTGGTGGTGGCTGGAGCACAGGGCCCTGTAGAACTGGCAGGCCCCTGGGCAGAAGCCTCCTTTGCCTCCCCTCCCCCCTCAGCAGGCCCGGCCGTGGCACTGAACCACGGCTGTAAAGACATCTGCCAGCAAGTCAGGCTCACGCAAGCCCCTTCTCCTCCCTAGGGCAGCACCTTGGCGCGCCTCGCCAGCATCCCTCTGTTCAACTCGGCCTATCAGATTGCCGTGTTCACCTACGTGGACATAAAAAGTGTCAACCCCCTGGTGGGTTTCTTCTGCAGCGTGGCCGAGCACAGCGTGAGCGCCGTGGTGGGGGTGGCAGTGACAGCAGCCACTCCGGTCATGCAGAGGCTGGAGGTGCCAAGTGAGTAAGGCCAGGGGAGGGGGGCGGGCGAGGCTTTCTGTGGGACATCGCTGGGATGGATCAGATTGACTATCGCACGGACCTGGCCTTTCTTTGCCCTATCTGAATATTGCCACGTCTGGAGGAAAGCCAGAATGGCACCAAAGTATGGGTGCAAGATTCCCAGCCTGCTCTACAAATTAAGTCCATCCTCCACGTGGCATTGGAACCCACCCCACACTGAGCTTGGGCTTCTGGAACAAACCAAGGAGCAGCAAGATAACTAAGTTCAGCTCAGATCTTCTCCTCAGGCTTGGTTGCACCTAAGATTCCTCCCCTAGGACTACTCAGCCCGCACCCTAGATCAGTGTTTCTTAAACTGTGTTCCACGGCACGCCGGTGTGCCATGGAGAACAGAGTTCAAAATGGCCGCCCTTAAAGGGGCAGGCAACCTTTTTTTTTTCTCAACAAAAAATCCTTGGTGTTCCACATAAAAAAAAAAATTACTGTTTGGTGTTCCTTGGTCTTAAAAAGTTTAAGAAACACTGCTCTAGATCTCTTTCCCCAGAAAAGCTTCTCACAGCTCTCTTCTGTCCAAGTAGGGTAATATGCTACCTGCCCCAGCAAGTCAGTAATGTGCCTTCATGTTTTCCTACCCGATTAGAATTCTGCTCACTAGGTTGGACAGCTGTAGCTCAACACAACTCCCCTGATCCCATATTCCTTTGGTGTTCACTTCCTGCAAATCCTTCCCACAAGGAGTTTTCAGTGTCAGGAATTTTTTATGGATACAGCAATTTTTAAGTGAATCTTTGGATGCTTCCCTTCTACTTGTAGGTGGGGCTCTCTGTCAAGACTACAGCTCCCATGATGCATCACTGCATCCCTCTTGGTGAGGAGAGGCAATTCCATGGTGCATCATGGTAAATGAAGTCCAATAGGGGACCCCAAACCCTAGAGGAGAATGGAAGCAGGAGGCACCTGAAATACAATTTCCATGAGGTTCCATGGTAGTATTTCAGAATTGAAATATTTTGGTTTGGGAGTGTTTAGGGGTGTTTTTTTTATAGAGAATTGAAGTTTTCTGTTGGAGAGAAACAATTTTTATGAAGAACGTAGTTTAGTCAATAACCCAAATTTCCATTTTAAACCAGACTTGGCAAAATGTTTGCAGCAGCCCGAACTTGAAACCTGAACCCAGATTTGGATCCAGATTTCACAGACATCCCCAGTCCATCCCTTGTAGGCCAGAAGCACCCTGAGTCCTAGTTGTGGGTGCTCATTTGTGACCTGTGCATATGAGTTTTGTCTTTCTTTTGCCTAGTAGCTGCAGTGAATAGCGTCACGCTGAGAGGCGTGGATGAGCTGGAGAAAAGATTCCCCATTCTGGATCAGTCAGCGGACGAGGTAAAAGGTCCATGGTGGCCCCTTGCTTTGAGATCTCATGGAGGTCCCCTCTGTGCTGTTGTGGATGCTGGGACTAAGGAAGCCACCACTAAACAAGCCTGTTTTCTTACTCATAACTTGTTGGTTCTATTCTGGGCTCTGGACGGAGGGAGTAAGGTTTAATGGTTAGAGAAGGGGACTGGAAGTCAGGACTCGGGCTTTCAATTCCCAGCTCTGACACTGACCAGCTGCGTAGCCTTGGGAGGCTCACGTCTCACCTCCGTGACTCAGTTTCCCCACCTACAACATGGGGATAATCTCTGCTGCTCTGTAGGGAGCTGATGAGCCTCAGCTGGTTTGTGTTTGTAAAGCATTTTGGGAGCTCCCAGGGGAGGCCTCTCCTTTTTTTGTCAAATAATGGTGCCAGGGAAGGGGTGCGGGGGGAGAGAGAATTTCCTTCTTGTTGGCACCCCTGTGTTTTGAGACGTGAAAAAGTTATTGATGGACTTGAGCGCATGGACATCGTCGTTGCAGATAAGCATCGGGCCGGCCTGTTGCCGTACAGACCCCAATGGGCCCGTCTCTGGTGCAAAGCGCTGGAGGAGATAACCGGCCCTACATATTTGCCCTGGAAGCACGGTTCCAGGTGGCACGCACACCTGCCGTGCATGGCATGGCCACCAGAGGACGCCGCCAGACTGCTCTTTGCAGCTGAGTGCCAATGCCAGGCTGGGTGGCCCCAAAGGCAAAGGAGGTGTCCTTGTTTGTCTGAGATCTTCTCCCTCCCTCCTCCCTGGCTGCCCTGGGAGATAGGGAAACCCCCTCCAGGC
This sequence comes from Pelochelys cantorii, assembly GCA_032595735.1. Lineage (NCBI taxonomy): Eukaryota > Metazoa > Chordata > Testudines > Trionychidae > Pelochelys > Pelochelys cantorii. The sequence continues at coordinate 19,878,751 of CM064349.1, read as the reverse complement.
GCTGCCGGAGGAGCAGAGCACTTGGTTTCCTTGCTCCCGCTCTGGCTTCATTGCCTGGAGCTTTGACTGCTGTGCCCTTGTGCCATGGTGCACAGTGCAGTCACGCCCTCACCCCCCCAGTGAGCAGGGTACATCCTACCACCCCCACCCAGCTCTCCCCCTTGTCCCTCCTCCAATCTTCTCCCCCCACATCTTGCCCCTGCCCTTGAATTCACCCGCCTCGGATCCCTCCCGGCAGCTGAAACGTATGCCAACCTCCCTCCCTCCGGCACCGCAAACTTTCCTACACCATTTACTCTCTGCCCCAAACTTGTTCCCCAAATTTACCTGCACCCCCCATCCCTCCTGGACCCCCAAAATTGCTCCACAATTTACCTTTCCTCCAAACTTATCCGCACCTTAATCTTCCTCTTCCTTCTACCCCTCTGCCCCCCGATGCTACCAGGGCGGACTCTTCATATACAGTCCAACACTTGACCTTGTGCCTAGCCCCCCGCTTTGCTGGGGAGCAAAGAGCCTGGTGCCCCCCTTCCCCCTTCATGCAAGTTTGCCCTTGATGCCTCTTCCCAGGTCCTTGGGACTGTGCGAGATAGCCTGGCCACCAGCCTGGAGCAGCTGCAGGCCCGCGCTGCCACGCGATGGAGTTGGCTGACAGAGAGGGCCACCGGGATGGTGGAGGACGTGATGGGCATTGCGGCCTTGGGGGTGAACACCTTCCTGAATGCCACTGTCCTCGGCCAACTGCTGGAGCTTGGGGCCCAGGCAGCGCTGAGCCGCATAGAGCAGATCGCAGACCATTATCTCCCTGCCTTGGAGGAAGAAACAAGTGAGTAGGAGCGACCCCCTCCACCAGCTGGGGAAACTGAGGCACGGAGCGCAAGGAAAATGGCTTGCCCAACGTCGTCCCATGAGACAGTGGCAGTGTGAGGAATAGAACCCAGGAGTCCTGGCGCTGACTCCCTCAGTCCAAGAGTAGCTCATAGGATCTTGCAGAAAGCATGAGAAGGAATTCTTTCCCTTGCCACTGACATGCAGCCACCTCTGGGGTGGGCTGTGGCAGCTGGTTAACAGCCACATAGCAACTTTGCCCAGGGGTCTCTCACCCAGTACTGCAATGCAGCCAGCTCTGGAGTGGAGCATCGCAGATTTCGAACAGCCACACAGGAACAGTTTGTAGAGAAAGTGGCAGAAAGGGATGAGCCAAAATACAATGTCACTGAGAGGTTGGGGTTCCGACCAGCCTGGCAGCTTCCTGGCTGAGGTCCCTACAGGAATGATGTTAGCCCCATTCCGACTTTCACGCCCACACCGCCTCCTCCCTCCCAGATATAGCAGGTAGGGGAGGAAGTTGGCACTTTGCCCGTCGGCCAGCAGGCCTGTGCCCGTGTTCAGAAGTGGGAGGGGGTGGCAAAACCCAGATTCCCAGAGGCAGCCCACAGGCAACCTGCTGCATGGCTGCAGACACAGCCAATTCAGAAGGCACTTGGAGCACTAACCACTCACCCACTCTCCCCTCCTGGTGCTGGGAGTGGAACCCAGGCATCCTGACTCTCAGCCCTCCGCTTTAATTATCAATCCTCCCCTCCCACACACCCCAGCCCCCTCCTGCCTGGGTGCTGAGCATGTGGCTTCCTGCGCTTTGCTGCAGGTGCCCTGGGGCCATCCCTGCTGCTGCTGGCCCTGGGTGCGGACGTGCCGGTTAGGGGAGGATCGTGGGCTGCTCCTAGTCAACTGGTGTCACTCCTGATTTCCTCTGGGCTTGCTGACACTCCACAGATACCCCTGCAGCCCAGGCGGCTGTGACACCCACCCCAGTGACTCTCCCTCAGAGGCCGCATGGGCTCTGGCACGTCGGACGCCTGCCAGGCCTGGTGATCTGGCTGCATTTACACAGCCCCCCTGTGGCGGGTGTGATCTGTGGCACTCTAGGCCTCTGGAGAGGGGGAGTGCTGAAGGGCCGGGGGCTACCCCAGAGCTCCCTACCACCACCCAGGGGCTCATGGGGGAGGAATCCAGCAGGTGCGGCGTACCCAGGACTGAATGAGGGCCTGCCAGAGCTAAAAGCACCAGCGGGGGCACTGGGGCGCCAAACACAGGCTTGTTAACATCAGCTCACTGCCAACAGGGTTTATTGTTCCACGGCGGCTTAGGAGTGGGGGCTGCGGAGCCTTCGTTATTGCTGAGAGGGTTCTAAGCATTACGGTCGCATGCTAGCTTGTTATTGTAGGGTTGGCTATGGGGGGTAGGCCGCACACCCTGCTTTTATTATTGTAGGGCTGCACACCTTGGTTTGTTGTTATAGTGTTGCCCAAAGGAGTTAGGCTACACACTGAGTTTGTTATTGTAGGGGTGGCTATGGGGGGTAGGCCGCACACCCTGCTTTTATTATTGTAGGGCTGCACACCTTGGTTTGTTGTTATAGTGTTGCCCAAAGGAGTTAGGCTACACACTGAGTTTGTTATTGTAGGGTTGGCTATGGGGGGTAGGCCACACACCCTGCTTTTATTATTGTAGGGCTGCACATCTTGGTTTGTTGTTATAGTGTTGCCCAAAGGAGTTAGGCTACACACTGAGTTTGTTATTGTAGGGTTGGCTATGGGGGGTAGGCCGCACACCCTGCTTTTATTATTGTAGGGCTGCACATCTTGGTTTGTTGTTATAGTGTTGCCCAAAGGAGTTAGGCTACACACTGAGTTTGTTATTGTAGGGGTGGCTATGGGGGGTAGGCCACACACCCTGGTTTATTATGGTAGGGTTGCACACACTCATTTGTTATTGTAGGGTTGCCCATAGGAGTTAGGCTACACACTTAGCTGGTAGGGTTGCCAATGGAAGCGAGGCTGCTCACCCTGGTTTATTATTGTAGGGTTGCACACACTTGTTTGTTATTGCAGGGTTTCACACCCTGCCTTGTTACTGCAGGGTTGCCCAGGGACACTGTTTTACACACACTGCTTTGCTCCTGCAGGGCTGCCTGCAAGCCCTGGTCTGCCCACAGGGCCTGTTAACAGCCGTCGCACTGATCAAAAGCCTCTCCAAACCCCTGCGGCGCTTTGCACGGGGATTTGCGCAGACAAAGGCAGCTGGCTGCCCCGAGCTCCCCCAGCGCGGCAGGGCCTTTGCTGCTCACTGACCCAGAGCAGAATTCCGCTGTGCAGCATTTCTCCAACGTTCGGCTGTGTCCAAACTGCCCGCCCCTGGGCCTTCCCTCCCAGGGCCTCCCCTTAACCTGCAGTCACTCCGCAGAGAGCTCCTGCTACCCTGGAGCCTAAGTTCTCAAACCCACGGCGACGACAGTTGGGGGTTGGGGATCTCCCTGTGCAGTGGGGCAAACCCATGTTAGCCAGGCTGCTTGGCAGCCCTGCTCCAGCTCCGTGTACGCTAGGATCCCAGCAGTCCCTTGGAAACTGCGGAGCACTGTCTTTGCGGGACAGATCTTTGGGAATTCTCATGGTGGGAATTTGAGAAGCAGGGTCCAGAGCCTGACTTTCCACCCTAACAAACTGGGAGGAGGATCTGGCTCAAGGGCTTCGATTTGGCCCATGTGTAGACAGAAGGGCCGGCTATTACATGCAGCTTCCAGTTGGATCTGGAGTTTGGCCCTTCTCCCTCATGGCCTCCCCCTGCCACCCGTGCCTGTGGTGGTGTGGGAGGGGGAGGGAAGCATCCTGAAATGTTGCCTGGGCTGGCAGATTGTCTTGAGCGTTTTCAGTCCCTGTCCCCTGAGCGGTCGGAGACCCTTCGCAGGTTCAGTGGGCACCCAGGGGCGCAGTTCTGAGTCCGTCCAGCAGAGGGCAAGCGTGCTCCCCCTCCCCCACCGACCATACCTCATTTTCACAGGGCACGAACCTCTTTTGGTACCTTTCCTCATCCCCCTCCATCCAACCTCACCTCCTGTTCCATCGTCTGTCCTGCTCCCCGCCAAAAAACCAGGAAGGCAGGTGCCGAGCCTCACGGGCACAGAGCAGAGACCGGACAGCGAGCGGGCCCCTGCCAGGCGGCTGCAGCTTCGGATCACTGCCTCTGCCAGGCGAGCGTACCGGAGCGCAGGGTCATATGCAGAAGCACTATGGCGCTGGATGCGTTGGGCCCTGAACCAGCTGCTGGACCTTGCTGTGGAGGTACAGTATGGATTTATTACTATGGGTTAGCTACAGGATCCCACTTGCTGGAGCGCACACGGGAACTCCGGGTTTGCCCCAGCTGCTTCTGTGCTGTTTCCTATCACCTGAAGGTGGTGAGTTATGTTTGTGACCAGAAAAAGCTTACGGGGAGCAGCTAGCCAAACAGGCTCCTTGTCAACTTCTGAGGCTGTGTCTACCCTACACTGTTCTTCCAGAAAAAGCTACGCACATTGCGAATCACAATGTGCATAGCTTTTTCTGCTTCTTTTTTCAGAAGAGGCTTTTCTGACATTTGGCCTGTCTACACTGGGCCAAATGTCAGAAACCCCCCCTTTTTCAGAACATCCCTTCTTTCTCATAAAACAAGGTTTACAGGGATGCCAAAAAATCGCTTCTGCCCTTCTGAAAATTTTTTTGGAAGAACAGACGCATTTTCTGCAGTGTAGACATAGCCTAAGGGTGGAGCGAGGAGTACTTATCTTATACACTAACAGGAGTGTTGTGAGCAAGACACAAGGTCATTCTTCCGCTCTACTCTGCACTAATTAGGCCTCAGTTGAAGTATTGTGTCCAGTTCTGGGCACCATATTTCAAGAAAGATGTGGAGAAATTGGAGAAGGTCCAGAGAAGAGCAACAAAAATGATTAAAGATCTAGAAAACAACCTGTAAGAGAAGACTGAAAGAATTGGGTTTGTTTAGTCTAGAAAAGAGAAGACTGAGAGGGGACATGATAACAGCTTTCAAGTATCTAAAAGGGTGTTACAAGGAGGAGGGATAAAAATTATTCTTCTTGACCTCTGATGATAGGACAAGAAGCCAGGGGCTTAAATTGCAGCAAGGGAGGTTTAGGTTGGACATTAGGAAAAACTTTCGAATTTCATGGTGGTTAAACACTGGAATGAATTGCCCAGGGAGGTTGTGGAAACTCCATCTTTGCAGCTATTTAAGAGCAGGTTCTGTCAGGGATGATCTGGATCAGAGATCGGCAACCTAAGGCTTGCAAGCCAAATATGGTTCAGTAGGGAGCCAGATATAACTCTTTTGCAACTCCAGTTCAGCCCCCTCCCCCTTTGTTCCCCCTGCAGCAAAGAGCCTGCACTGGTGCTCCAGCCTCTTGGCCCCCTGCAAGATTGGAACATCAGCTCTGGCTTCCTGGGATGGAGGGGGGGAGGGAGAGAGAAAGGCTCCCTGATGGATCCGACTTGTGGGGAAGTGGAGCCAGTAATGGCTTGATGCGCTTCCACTTCCCTTCCCCCAGCTGGGGGAACAGCAGCACAGGGATGCACTTCCTGGAGGCTTTTCCTGCTGCTCCCATTGGCCAAAATCTGGCCAATGGGACCAGCAGGTGGCCGAGTCTGAACGTGGTGCAAAAGCAAGTAAGTGGTCCCCTACACCCCCCAAGCTGAGACCCTGCACCCCAGCCTCCTCACTCACTGCCCTTCTGAGACCCTGCACCTCCAGCCTGCTCCTGCACCCTCCCCCTTGGCCAGACACCCTGCCTCTGGCCTGACTCTGCCCCCTCTCCCTGGCCAGACACCCTACTCCTATACTCTACCTCCCTCCCAGACCTTGTACCCTTGCCCCTTCCTGAACCCCACCTCCTGCACCCCACTTCCTGCCCAGATCCTGCACCCCCATCCCTATCCCACTCACTGGCAGACCTGTCCCACACACAGAATCTCTCATTTTTGGCCCCACCCCAGAGCCTAGGGGGCTCTGGAACCCCAGAAGAGTAAATCTGGCCTGAGGCCTTGAACCTCAGTTCTTCCTGCCCCTCCTCTCACCATGGGGCCTGGAGCTCCAGGGGAATGAGATGTTTCAGTTGGGGGCCACATCAGTGAGCATTGGTGGTGGTGGTGGTGGTGGGGGGTTGGAGGATTGGTTTTTTGTTTTGTTTTTTGCTTCTCACTTGTGTGGTCCCTGACTGATTTTTCTGCGGGTCAGTGGCCCCCAACCCAAAAAGGTCCCTGCCATAAAGAAAGACAATGTTGAAAGCTTTTGTGTTGGACATAATATTTTACTTTATTTAAAAATGAAGCCAAGAAGCCCCCAGTTGGGGCCCAGCCCTCATCTGGCTTCCGTGTCATAACCCCCTCATACATACCAACCCTGAGCCCATCAGAAATCTGAACCCCCTGCCCTGAGTCCCTCATACCCCCACATCCCCAAACTGCTGCACCCTCACACACCCCACCCTTGTGCCCTGAGCCCATCATGCACCCAAACTCCCTGTCCTGAGCCCCTCATATGCCCCAACCCTGACTTCTGCACCCCCACATCCCTGGCCCCCTGCCATAAAATTGACAGAAGACAGCCTGACGCCTGCATGAAGCTGGATCTGACCAGTTATGATGTAAACTTCAAAGAAATGTGCAAAAAGCAGCAGCAGAAGTCCCATTAAATAAAGCCTGTGAGTACAATGTTTCCTTGATGCTATTATTAATCCTCATGTCAATTATCAGTAATATTAACATGTATATGTTCAGTCATGGAAGTGGGCTTATACGGCTCTTTGTTGACCCCTTGTTCTGAATTTTGATGTGGTTTGGCTCTTTGGTTTGAAAAGGTTGTCGACCCCTGATCTAGATGGCGCTTGGTCCTGCCGTGAGGGCAGGGGACTGGACGTGATGACCTCTCGAGGTCCCTTCCAGTTCTAGGATTCTATGATTCTGGGATCTTATGGCTGCACCTGGAGACCTGGACCCTTGCGCTTACAGTAAGGGTCCCTGCCCCAAGGAGCTTACACTCTAAGTAGACAAGACACACAAAGGGTGGAAGGGGAAATCGAGGCATGGAGAGGGGCCACGAGAGGCGGCGGGGTGGGGGGGAGCAGTCACAAGGGAGCACCAACTGTCTGTATAGAATGCTATTACAAGCGCGTCTCGCTGGGGACCTAATGAGTTAAATGTGTCTGTAACAAAACCCTTCCTGAATGCAATGTGACCAGCCTTCGCGCCTGTCTGCCCTGCCTGCCACTGGCCCTTATTCCATCCGCTCCCATACGTTCCCCTGCGGGGCTTTAGGCCTGAATGTTCTGCACAGGCCAAAGGCTTTTCCTCAGCTGCTCCCCGTCCTCGTCTGTTTCGCATCCTCTGGAGGGCGGGGAAAGGAGTTTGCAGGTTCTCAATACAGCTCCTGGAGGGAGGAGCCTCCTCTGGCCACCGAATAGCCTTGGTGTGAATGGGACATGGACTGACCCGGTGACGTCGTGGGCAGAGGAGCAGGCAGGGGCCCTGGACTGGTTCAGCTCCTGGGTCTGACCCACTGTGCGTGAGTCACTGACGCTTTGTCCGTCTTTAAAGCCAGCTGAGACCGTGAGCTCCCGGAGCTTGCCCCCTGGTGTCACGCAGAGCTGAGCATTTCGTCCAGTTACCACCACACGGCACCCAGGAACTTGGGTGGGTGACTCCAGCAGTCCTTTCCGAAAGGAACCCAGCCTGGATCTGACAGCACCGAGAGATGGGAAAGCCACCCCTTCCCGGGCCGTCCATTCCAGGGGTTAATCACTCTCCAGGCTAACCGTGCGTGCCTTTGTTTGAATCTAACATTGGCTGGCTATTCCCTGTGTCTCAGCTGCTCGGGGGGGATTGTGTGGTAGCTCCCAGGGACGCCAGGAAGGTAGATTTGTTAACATCTGTGCCCAGAGGCTGCAGAACACCATTCACAGCTGGGACCAACGCGGGGGGGGGGGGGTGGTGGTGGAAAGAAACATAGATTTGTTATATCCAAGTAGCTGCTCTAAGGCCTGTCTCGCTGCAGGCAAACTAGGCAGCTGCCTGGAGTGGCAGGAGTGGCCAGGTGGGTCACACCTGACCACATGTGCCAAGGGGTTACCCCACCCACCCATCCAGAGTTAGCCCTGGGGCATTCCAGGGGAGCTATGGGTGATTTACACCAGGTGGGCTCTGGCCCCAGTGAGGCCATTGGAGCTCAGGATGATTTACACCAGGTGGAGTCTGGCCCCAATGCTGCCAATGGGGCTAAGTCCAATTTGCATCAGCTGAGGGCTGGCCCCATTGATTCCAGTGGCACTGTAGCTGATTTACAGCACCTGTGGGCTGGCCTGGGGACTAGACCTCCTTTCATAAGAAGGTCCTGAGAGCATGAGATTGGGAGATCCAGCTCCCACCCCCACTCCATCCCCCTCCCTCTGACAGGGGGCAGTGCTGGTCTCATCAGTGCACAGATGGGGCACTGAAGCCCAGAGCAGCTAAGTGACTAACCCAAGGATACACAAGAAGCCTGTATCAGAGGACAGAATTGACACCCCCCCTCCCATACACACATCTTCTGAGTCGCAGGCTAATTGCTGGATTGACCCCCCCACATCTTCTGAGTTGCAGGCTAATTTCTGGATTGACCCCCCACATTTTCTGAGTCGCAGGCTAATTGCTGGGCCAGCATTCCTGCTTGGCAGAGAAATGTAGCATGAAAGAGGTCAGCCCACAGCGGTCTCAATCCAGCCCCTTCACACTTAATGCACTTGGTATTTTTTTCCCCTAAAAATAATAACACATCTCATTGCTCAACCCTGCAATTTCCCCTGAAGGATTAGCCGAGCGACTTTCATCCCCTACCTCCTCCAGGGGCCTGTACTGAGACACAGGGCTTTGAACGGCAGCCGTCAAGCGCACAGTACAGCACAGCTCCACCCTGGCTAAATGCAGGGGGTGCAACGTGGTGGGATCTGGCCTTGGTTGCCAGGAGCCGGGGGAGGAGGATGGGGGTGGAGCCCCGTGCTGGGCCATGTGCAGCCCCGGCGCCACAGCAATGATGACAGGTAATGTGCCTGCTCTTGACGACAGCACTGTGGCCTGCAATTTGGCACAGTGGGTTGTGAGGATGGCACGGCTTGCCACGCGGGGAGTCCAGCTGGCTTTGTTGTGCCTCCCCAGAAAGGATGGGCTGTGGGGAGGGGGAGGGCGTTTGCACCTCTCCGCCCGTGTCTGCATGTGCGTGCTCATCAGTGCGTCTGTGCTTGGGAGCGTGAATGCACACGTGTGTGTGCTGATCGGGGGATGTATGTCCGGGGGGCGCATGTTGGTTGGGGCCTGCGTGTGCAAGTCCATGTGTCATATGGCTCAGCTCTAAGGGCATATCTCAGTGCAATTTTAACTCTTCATCTTCTCGCAGTGGTGCTGGCCGCAGTATATGCCTGGACGAAGGGATATTTTACGTGACTGTGTGTACGTACCATATATGTGCCCATCTGCACGCGGCGCTCTGGGCTTGTGGGCTGGGCTGTATGTGCAAATCAAATGTCAGTTTGTGTACGCCTGCAGTCTGGGCATGTGTAGGCATGTGCATTGCACATCACCTTCGGCAGCATCTGTTTCCCTGGCGAGGGGAGGGATAACTTTAAAACGCAGACGCTGCCTGCTTCGTTTGATCTCGCCGGCCCCTTCGCCCCACGTAGAGCAGCTGCTGTGCGCTGGGGAGGACGGATGGTCTGCCTGCGTTGACTAAAGATTTGCTATAGGCAGCCAGCTGTGTCCCAGCGGGTGCAAAGCATGGGACACCCCCAACGCTACGAGAGCCCCCCACCCGCTCAGTAGATGGATGCACAGAGGCTGAAACTTAAAGGGGACACAGAGCATGTCTGCATGATGCGATGCTAGACTTGCCATAGCTCTGTCCGTCCCAGCGCTCAACAGTGGAGCTGGCCTATGTGTTTGTACAGCTCCTACCGCAATGGGATCCTGGGTGCTCTTGCCATCACGTGACTAACTGCACACACGAAATAACATCCACAGAACATTACTAAGGTCAAGCACTCAGACATCAGGAGATGCCAGCAGGAAAGTAGCTCGTGCATCCTTAATTCCCCCTGCTGTGCCTCTGCAGTGAGACGGTCTTTCTCTTTTTTCCCTAACGGGCTCTGGCCCCATTCAATGTTGTGATCACTTGGGGTACAGCTAGACTACAAGTTTTTGCCAGAAAAAGGTACGCAAAATGCACTTTGTATTTTGCATACCTTTTTCCGATTCTTTTGTTGGAAGAGGCTTTTCCAACATTTGGCCTGTCTAGACTGGAAAAAACCCTCTTTCGAAAGCCCCCTTCTTCCTCGTACAACAAGGAATACAGGGGCTTCCAAAAGGGCATTCATCCCTGTAGCATCCAAGCTCCATTGTGGAGTGCTCGGATTGGATGGACACAGCTATGGCATGTCTAGCATCGCATCATGCAAACTTGCTCCATGTCCCCTTTAAGGGTCAGCCCCCATGCTCCCATTTACTGAGCAGGTGGGGGGCTCTCACAGTGTTGGGGTGTCCCATGCTTTCCACCCGCTGGGACACAGCCAGCTGCCTATGGGCAAATCGTTAGTCAACGCAGAGGAGACCATCCGTCCTCCCCAGCGCACAGCAGCCTCTCCACATGTGGTGAAGGAAAGTCTGGTAAACATTCCCAGACTTTAACAAATTTGTAGGTTGTAGATTGTCCATGATGTGCTGGAGTGGGGGGTTTACTGGGGGCTGTAGGTGATGACTGGTGATGTTCTCTTATTTTCCTTATTGGGCCTGTCTTGAAGAAGCAGATGAATGTTGCACTTACTGTACTTCAGACTCAGCTGCCCAGACTTCAGAATGCGCAATTAGTGACCACCTGGGAAAAGTTTGATGCCAGCGACTTGCCCTGAGTCACACAAGAACTCTGAGGCAGAGGCAAGGGTAGTTTCCAGCCCTCCAGAGTAGCAGTCAGCTGCCTTAAACTCTTCTCTTGCTGCAGTGTTCTGCCTCATTGTCCATTCTGTGCAATGAATGAGGCAGGGGGTCTGTGGAACGTCTAGCATGTGACCGTGCTAGGAGCATTGCCAGCAGAGCTAGAGAAGTGATTATTCCCCTTTATTCAGCACTGGGGAGGCCACATCTGGAGTATTGCATCCAGTTCTGGGGCCCCCATTACAGAAAGGATGTGGACGCATTGGTGAAAGTCCTGTGGAGGGCAACAAAATGATGAGGGGGCTGGAGCACATGACCTACGAGGAGAGGCTGAGGGATTTGGGCTTGTTTAGTCTTCAGAAGAGAAGAGTGAGGAGGGATTTGATAGCAGCCTTCAACCCCCTAAAGGGGGGTTCCAAAGAGGATGGAGAGAGGCTGTTCTCAATTAGGGTTGCCAGATGGTTTAACAAAAAATACCGACCCCCCCCCAAAAAAAACACCAGGAAAAAATTATTTTGAGAAAAAAAGGGGGGGGAGACCAAAGTTGTTGAGCCAAAAAGGGGGGGGGGGCTACACCCTTAAATGGCCCCATGCTCCTCACTCCCCTGCCCCCGCCAGACGCAGCAGAGGAAAATTGTCCCTGCCAGGCTTCTATCCGAGGGAAACAGGAAATACCAGACACCTGGCAACCCTATTCTCAGTGGTGATAGATGGCAGAACCAGGAGCAATGATATTATATTGCAGTGGGGGAGGTCTAGGTTGGATATTAGGAAAAATGATTTCACTAGGAGGCTGGTGAAGCACTGGGATGGGTTCCCTAGGGAGGGGGTGGAATCTCCATCCCTAGAGGTTTTTAAATCCCAACTTGACAAAGCCCTGACTGGGATGATTGAGTTGGGGTTGGTCCTGTTTTGGGCAGGGGACTGGAGTCGATGATCTTCTGGAGTCGCTTCCAACCCTAGGAGTCTATGGTTCTAGGATTCTATGAACATGCCATTAAAGGCCTGGCTCTCATCCCCCTGCATTTAAATCAGGCAGCCTCCTCCTCAAAGCTGCTTGGGCCTTGCAGGGGGTCTTTGAGCACACAGGAGGGAAAAAGAGTTTTCCTGCTCTCAGATCAGCTGCCTGGACCTGGTACAGAGCTGCAAGTGCAGGGAAAGTCTTACTCAGCGCCAGGCTGGAGTGTGCTCTCAGTGTGGACTGAATCTTCTGGGCATTTAGCTACTAAAATCTAAAAGGTCTCTACTGAGCACATGCAAACTGAGATTTTTTTTTTAAGGGTCTTTTTGTAACTTGCTCAAATTCGAATTTTCACTGGTGCAGCAAAAGGTGCATCCCTGAGACAAAGGCTATCCCCTTGCCAGGTTTCAGGATTGTGCTCCAAAGCCTAGAGTGCTTTACATAAACGATTGCCCGATTTTTTTTTTAACATGGGCAAAACATGTATTTTCCCCTAGTCTCATTATCAGAAATGGCTAAAACGTTTTGGCTGTCACTTTCCACAACCATTCAGCCTGAAGCAGACACTCAGCGTGGAAAATTTCCCCCAAGTTATAACTTAAGCTACCAGAAAAGGGGTTTAGAATGGGAAGTGTCAGGGACCTTCATATCAGTCCCACCTCCAATAAACCCTGTCAAGCTGGATAGAGCAGGCCCAGGTGTTTGAATAGGACCCAGTACGGCTAGGCCCTGATCCTGAGGAGGACCCCTGGGTGCTGCAGCTGTTTAAATAATTAGTAGTCCTTAATTCCTAGTTGTGGAACATTCCCACTGTGACCAGAGGAAGGACTGAATAAGGATTGGGATTAGTTGGGATTGGTCCTGCCTTGGGCAGGGAGCTGGACTTGATGACCTCCTGAGCTCTCTTCCAGCTCTATGATTCTAAGGACTGTGAATGTGACTTCCAATTAACTTTTTAACAGCTGCTGATCTTGATGGGTTTGTCCCACCACCAACCCCTACCGTGTTTGTTCTTTGGTCTCTTTGGCTTCTTTGCGGGATTGCTCCTTCCCAGCTTAATCCTGTGCCGGTCCCCGAACCAGTCCTCATGTGGCTTGCATCGGCACGGCTGCAAAGAGGTCAAAGGGGATGCTGGCAGCCAAGTGGGGCCAGCTGTAATTGGGGCATGTGTCTTGCTCTAATGAGGGTTGGGTGGAGTCTATCGAGCCAGGGCAGGGTGCACCCTGTGCTCATTCGTCGTGCTTAGTGGTTGCTAAAAGACATGCTGGCCCGTGAGGCCATGCCATGCCATGCTGCCAAGGCGGTCATCACGGCGCCATGTCGACGTCGGCGCACATTACAGAGGGGGCTTGTTTTGGGGAGGAGGGGGTAGCCAGCAAGCACACGGTAGCTGTGTCCGGGTGCATCATGGTTAACTGGAATGATGGGCTGGGAGCAATGTGACCAGCAGCGGTGTATTGCATCAGCTCTCGCCGGGCAGTTACGGTGTCAGTTTCACCTTGCACCCACACAAGGGGCTCTAGTCATGTGTTGCCCTCCTGCAGTCCCTGTCTGAGCTCCCTGGTCCAGTGGCTTGTGGGGCGGGGCGGGGTGAAGGATTTTGGGAAGCTAGGTTAAAACTGTCTGGGAATTGGAATTCTTGGTCTGGCCCAGGCCTCTCTTTGCCTGGCAGTGCTGGACTCAGACTAAGATGGAAGGTGGGTTGCGCCCAAACTGTGCTGGGGAGGGGCAGCGAGCTACCCAGTCCATTTCTGCAGGACATGCCCTGATTCTGGCTATTCAACTTCCCTAAAAGGATTTGGGCCTGGCAGAGCATCGGCATTGTCTCCTCTCATGGTCATGCTTCAGTGACTGATGGCAACAGATCAGGAAGGAATCTTTCCTAAGCTGCTTCTCAGGTTGCTGGGAGTTCCACAGAGCCGTATGAGTCCGAGCTTGGTGGATCAGGTCCGTGCTGTATATCAGCTGTCTGCTGTCTTGGCCAACACTCCTAAGACTGCACTGGGGATAGTGTGGTGTTTTAGATGCGGCTTGTAATTATTAGAACTGGGAGCACTGGCTGTTGGGAGTCTGGAAGCACAGGAAACAGGAAGGAGCGGGGAGAAGATTAGCCAGGGCTGAGAGAGCTACAGAGGGGTGCAGCAGCTTTGTAAAGAGGTTTCACTTTTGGTAAATAAAGTCCTGCTGAAGTCTGTTAGTACCTTGCTTGCATGATCTTCTGCCTCTGAACCTACCTGCACCCTTTCTGCAAAGCCCAAGTGAGCCTCCAATTGCTTTTACTGCCTGGACCCATATGTTTGATACTTATCTGCTTGTAATCAGTGCTCCAGAGATTTCTGAAGTAAGAAAACGTGCTCTGTTAATCCACTGCCTTGGAGCAGAAGGGCAGCATGTATTTCACACTCTTCTCCTTGCAAATGATAAATATGAGACTTCACTCACTGCATTAAAGATCTTTTTTGTGCCAAAAGTGAATGTAGTAGATAATCGCTACAGATTTCACCAGCGTGAGCAGAAACCAGTATATTGCTTCTCGGAGGAGTCTGATTGTAACTTGTGACTTTGGGAATATGGCGGATGAGATGATTAAAGACCAGCTCATTGAGAAAACAACCATGCTTAGTGTAAGAGAACGCTTACTTCTAGAACCACAACTTATACTGGAAAAAGCAATAACCATGGCTACCCAGATTGAGTTAGCTATAGCAGAAGCCAGAATAATGAGCATGGATACAGGAGGCCCAGTTCAGGCTGAGACTCTTTTCCAGAAAAGTCTACTATCACTGCAGACAAACAATTACAAGGAGAAAGCTAATGAAAAGCCACCGAATCAGCAAATTCAAAGCACAGCAAAAGCATGCTTTCACTGCGGATCCCCACAACACCTTGCAAGCTACACAAGATGTGCTGCAGAAGTAGCTCAGTGCAATCACTGCAAAAAGATTGGGCATTTTGCTAAGATATGCTGCAGTAGCCAGTCCAATCAACAGGTGCATGCAGTTACAATACCAGATGTTGCTGTGCTGAGTGTTGGCAAAATCACTACTGCACATATTCCAGAACAGATAAGGTGCAGTGTAAATGTTTCTGCCACATCTTCAGGCAGGGTTGGCCCATGAGCCTAGGCAGACTAGGCGGTCGCCTAGGGTGCCGCCAGCCCAGGGCACCGGACAGGATGCCCGGGCTCCCGATGATTACGTGTAGATTGATGGCCGTGTAGGCTGGGGCACCGATCGCGCCTTCTACCTGGGGCGCCAGCTGCCACAGCCAGCCTCAGGCTGCTCCTGTCTTCAGGCAAATCACATCCTATTCAGCTAATGTTGGACACTGGCTCAGCAGTATCGATACTACCTGATACCATCTATTTGCATTACTTTAAAGATGTGCCTCTTACTGAACCCAAACTTCACTTGGTGTGCTATTTGAAACACCAAATTCTAGTATGTGGCTGCCTGCCAGCAACAGTGACTTTTGGTGATTGCTGTGTAACTGCAGAGTTCTACATTGTCCACAAAGGCACTCCTATGCTTGGCAGAGATTTATTGGCTGCTTTAAACCTCAGGGTAGTTAATGGACGAATTGATCTTCCGCAGCAAAGCACTCTTGCAGTATACACACCAGTGTCAGCTGGGACCAGGTTGAGACCCAAGACCAGGCTGAGGAGAAACTTGGCTGTGCTTATGGGTTTGTGCACAAAGTTAAAATGCGACATAATGTGATGCCTGTACGACAGAAGTTACGGCGCTTACCATTTTCAGTCAGGGAAGCTGTTTCAGAGGAACTTAAAAAAACTTGTTCAAAGGGACATTATTGAAGAGATTGACTCCTCGGAATGGGTTTCATCTATAGTAGTGACACAGAAGAAGGATGGAGGCATTCGCCTTTGTGTAGACTTAAGGGAGCCAAATAAAGCTATTGTGATTGACAGCCACCTCACATAGAAGTAGTATTTGCAGAACTCCGTGGAGCAAAAATGTTTTCTACTCTTGATTTGCAGAGCGTGTACCACCAGGTTATGGTGCATGAAGACAGCAGAGACCTCACAGCATTTATTACACATGAAGGACTATTTCATTTTAAACATGTTCCATACGGTCTTGCATCTGCCCCAAGTGCCTTCCAAAAAATGATGTCATTGATTCTGAAGAATCAACATGGAGTTCGGTGCTATCTGGATGATATTATTGTGTTTGGAGCACGACAATAACCTGCAGTCTGTACTAAACTGCATTAGCACAGCAGGCCTCAAGCTCAATTTGTCTAAATGCAAATTTAGACAAACAGAACTCTCCTTTCTGGGGCATACAATGTCACCGGCTGGACTAAAACCTGATCCAGATCATATCCTAGCAATTTCAAATGCTTCTCCTCCGACAGATTTGCAAACCTTACGTTCCTTCTTGGGTCTTACCTCCTGGTATGCAAAATTCATTCCCAATTATGCTTCTGTCATGTAACCGTTATGAGAATTACTACAGAGAAGTTCAACCTTGGTGTGGACAACAGATGCACAAGCTAGTTTGGAAATTGTGAAAGACTTGATTGTACATAGTCCAGTACTTGCACTATTCAGTCCTGCATTGTCCACAATTGTGACTAGTAATGCTTCTGATTATGGACCTGGGGCTGTCCTCACACAGCTTCATGAGGATAACACGGAGAGGACTGATGCATTTGCTTCAAGGACACTGAGTGATGCTGAGAGAAAATATTCTACAGTTGAAAAAGAAGCACTTGCTTGTGTCTGGGCTACTGAAAAATGAAGAACTTACCTGTGGGGCTGCACATTCAAGTTGAGCACAGACCACAGCCCTTTGACAACATTGCTAACCACAAAAGGACTGGGAAGAGCAGGAAATCGTATTGCTAGATGGTCTGCAAGACTACTGTCTTTCAATTATGAACTGGAATATAAGCCTGGAAACCAAAATGTGATAGCTGATTGCCTTTCTCGCCTGCCTTTGTCTTCATCAGATGGTCCACTGGAAGATGAGGATGAAGTAGTTGCGCTTATTACAAGAACTCTTACTGCAGTTACAAGAGAGCAATTCCAAGCTGCTTGTTTAGCATGTCCAATTCAACAAAAGCTATGGGAATTTCTGACAAAGAGATGGTCCAGTAACCCTAAAAACCTTGACCCAGTTTTGCTGCCTTATTTTAGAGTTCGGGATGAACTTTCTTTGCTTGATGGCTGTGTGCTACGAGGTACGCACCGGCTACTTGTGCCAGAAGAATTACAGTCAAAACTCATACACCTGACACACGATACTCCTCAAGGAATTGTCAGAACCACACAACGATTACGGGATCTGTATTGGTGGCCAGGGATGGACTCCCAAACTGAAGCATTCATAAAATCCTGTGTCACTTGCCAAATGCATGTTAAGACAGCAGTGACATGTACCCCACCATTACAGCCTGTTCCTCTTCCTGATTCTGCATGGGAAAAAGTTGCGATTGACATCATAGGACCCTTTGATACTGCTCCAATTGACTGTCGTTATGCCATCACTTTAATAGACTATTTCAGTAAATGGCCTGAAGTAGCATTTACACTGCAAATCTCTTCTGCTACAGTAATTAAGTTCCTCTCTACAGTTTTTAGCAGGGAAGATAACCCCGAAGAACGGGTTTCAGATAATGGTAGTCAATTTACTTCCCCGGAATTTGAAACTTTTCTAGCAGAGAGGAACATTTTACGTAGAAGATCATCCCTGTATTACCTCAAGCCAATGGGGAAATCAAAGGTTTAACAGAAGCTTGAAAGAGTTTGCAAATGGCTAAACTGGAAGGGCGATCATGGATAACTTTCACTACTGATTTCTTGCAGGCATACAGGGCTACACAACATGCCACAACGCAAAGATCACCGTTTTTTGCATTTTTTTTGCATTTTCCTTGCGGGTTCCATGGGAGAGCTTGACGGACTAGGCTGGATGATGGTTTTCTGAGAGTGTGACCTAGCCATCCCCATGTTCTTCTCTTGATTTGAACGTCAAGTGGTTCTTGTCCTGCTCTGTTCCAAAGCTCCTCATTTGTGACAAAGTCTTGCCATTTGATGTGAAGGATGGACCTCAGGCATCTGTTTAGGAATGTCTGTAGCTTGTGATTTGAAGACTTTTTAGTATGCCAGGTCTCGCATCCATACAAGAGCACGCTCTTCACATTTGTGTTGAAGATTCGCAGTTTTGTCTTCGCAGATATTATTTGTGAACTCCACATGGGACGAAGAGTCTTGAATCCAGCAGTAGTAGCTCATGCTATTAATGCGGAAAGTCTGGAATTCAAATCCTGCTGTCCACCGAGGTGTGGTCAGTTACACGTGACATGAGCATCTGTGCAGCAAGGACTCAACTCGTAAAGCTCTTTCCCAGCATGCTCAGGGGTTGGTGTGGAATCTAGGACTATGAAAACCCCAGATGGCATAGATAGGTTGGGTTGACTTGGTTTTAGGATTGGTCCAAAGTGTGGATCAGGGCTGTGATGACGGAAAGAGAGGGAGGAAGCAATCTGCCCTGGGCGTTGTTCTTCCTTAGCAAACCACCTCTCTGTGCGGAGAAATCGACACGCCAGTGAGCGTGGGAAGGTGCCGCTGGGAGCACGCAGCTCTTAGCTGCAATTTGAGGCACTTAGGAGAACAAATGGCTTCCTGCATGGCACGGTGGCTTGCAAAGACTAAAAAGAGCAGCCCCCCACGCCCTGCACCACTGCACAAAGCAAAGGAGCAAGAGCCAGGAAAAGGCAGCGGGAAAGAGAAATTGACACACTGTCTATGGAGCCATGAAAAGAGCTGTCTTTGTGCTGAGGTTTTAGTACCAGCTGTGTCTCGGGCCGGCTATGATATTAATGCTCAAAGGCATTTTAACAAAGCAATGTGCCCCTGCGGATCCAGAGCCTTATATGGCCAGCACCTCCGATGATGTAAGTCACATAAATAGAACAGAAATGGTACGATAGCCGATTTACGCCAGCTGTGGATTGGGCCAGTTGACTTCAATGGAGCAGGGATGATTTACAACACTGGGGAGTTGGCCAGATTTTCAGCCCCAAATTTTTTAACAGGATTAATCACAGACCTCTCCCCAAAGCAGGCATTACCTCTATTATATAGACCAGCGGTGCGCAACCAAGGGGGTCGTGGCTGTCTTCCTGGGGGGGTCTCAGCGCTTTGATCCAGACCGTCCGGTATTTTCTTTTCCTGGCTCGGCGCCCGACGTACATGCGATGGGGGTGGGAAGAGTAGTAGAGGAGTGGACTGGTGCTTTAAATTAAAGGGGCTGCAACAAAATGTTCTTGGCCTTTTTTTTTTTCTCAACAAAAATTTTCCAAGCTCTGGGGGTCGCGAATGAAAAAAGGTTGAGCATCACTGATATACACAAGCAGACTGCATAGGTCACTTTACCTAGTCAATGGCAGTGTTCTCTAATTTTTTCCATCTATGTGTGGAATAAATTTTGTTCTCTGCACCAAGGCATGCATGGATATGCACCACCAGGAAAAACACATGCTGCCGGCTGTGGGCACTCTGCTGATCAGCTGGGAGGCATTTGAATCTCTCTTGGGTGGCTGCCTAAGTGCACAGCTAACAGGGAACACTGGTTTTGACTCCCAGATGTGCTGCTGTACTCCCCAGACACCCCAACTTGATTCTCTTTTCACATCCCCCTGTGAATCAGGAGTCACTTTATTGAAGTCGATGTTGAGTCACTGGGCTCACCCCGTTGCTTCTAGTAGGCTTGCCAGATGCTTTCACCAAAAATCCCAAACATGGCAGGAAAAAAAACGTGGTTGAGCAAAAAAAAACAAAAAACAAAAAACCCCAAGGAGACGAGAGACCAAGCTTGTTGAGCAACAAAACAAAACCAAACCAAACCACAAAGAGATGAAAGTCATTGAGAAAAAAAACACAAAACCCCGGAGAATAAAAAAAAAAAAATCTCTGCGCCTTTAAAAATCTCTGCGCTCCTCACTTCCATCCAAGAAACACAGAAAATACCAGACATTTTACATGTCCTGTGTTTTCTGGGGTTTTTTACCAGACGCGGCCAGAAATAACGGACTGTCCGGGCGAAAACCAGATGCCTGGCAACCCTAGCTTCTAGTAGGATTACACAGGGAGGAATTTGGCTCATTGCTTTCCCCATGCTGCATGTCTTGGGCTTGCCAACTGGGAAATGACCTCTGTCCTTCCAGTCTGAGATTGTATAGCCTCCCCATAACACGTGGGAAGAGATCCCACTGTGAGTTCTGCAACAGTGACCTACATTATTGAGTAAAAGGATAGCTGCTTCCAGAGAAAGTTCAGTTGCTCTTAGGCCTGGAGAAATATTGTGTTAAATGTCCTGCGATGTGGCTTTACTTAGCTCAGATGGATGTAGCACACATCCTTGTTCAGCCTGCACTAGGATCGCTGGCTATGTGGAAGTGACATAAGAACATAACATAAGATCATAAGTCCAGCCACACTAGGTCAGACCAAAGGTCCATCTAGCCCAGTGTCCTGTCTTCTGACAGTGGCCAATGCCAGGTGCCCCAGAGGGAATGAACAGAACAGGGAATCATCAAGTGATCTATCCACTTCTGAGAAACAGGGACAGTCTAGGGACACTCTCCCTGTCCATCCTGGCTAATAGGTATTGATGGATCTATCTTCCATGAATTTATTTAGTTCTTTTTTGAACCCTGTTAAAGTCCTGGTCTTCACAACTTCCTCTGGCAAGGAGTTCCACAGGTTAACTGTACATTGCGTGAAGAAAAACTTCCTTTTGTTTGTTCTAAACCTGCTACCTATTCATTTCATTTGGTGACCCCTAGTTCTTATGTTATAGGAACAAGTAAATAACTTTTCCTTATTCACTTTCTTCATACCTGTCATGATTTTATAGACCTCTATCATATCCCCCCCTTAGTCTCCTCCTTTCTAAGATGTAAAGTCCCAGTCTTTTTAATTTCTCTTCATATGGCAGCCGTTCCAAACCTCTAATCATTTTTTTTTTGCCCTTTTCTGAACTTTTTCCAGTGCCAATACATCTTTTTTTAAGATGAGGAGTCCACATCTGTACACAGAATTCAAGATGTGGGCAGTATTCAAGATGTGGGTGTGCCATGGTTTTATATAGAGGCAATAAGATATTCTCTGTCTTATTCGCTAACCCTTTTTTAATGACTCCTAACATTCTATTTGCTTTTTTGACTGCCACTGCACATTGCGTGGATGTTTCCAGAGAACTATTCACAGTGACTCCAAGACCTCTCTCTTGAGTGGTAATAGCTAATTTAGTCCCCATCATTTTGTACATATAGTTGGGTTTTCCAATGTGCGTTACTTTGCATTTATCAATATTAAAATTCATTTGCCATTTTGTTGCCCAATCACCTAGTTTTGTGAGATCTTTTTGAAGCTCTTCACAGTCTGCTTAGGTCTTAACTATCTTGAGCAGTTTGGTAACATCTGCAAATGTTGCCACCTCACTGTTTACCCCTTTCTCTAGCTCATTTATAAATAAGTTGAATAGGATTGGTCCCAGAATGGACCCTTGGGGGACATCACTAGTTATTTCTCTCCATTCTGAAAACTGACCATTTATTCCTACCCTTTGTTTCCTATCTTTTAACCAGTTATCAATCCATGAGAGGACCTTCCTTCTTATACCATGACATTCTCCTAACTAACATTTAACTTCCTCTTTTTAAATGATTCGTTTTACTTTAAATGGTGCTTCTTTTAGTTGGTTGTTAAGCCACAGTGGCACTTTGGGGTACATATTTAAGTTGAGCCTTTATTCTGGTGTCTTTAAGAAGTTTCCATGAAGCTTGCAGAGATTTTACTTTTGGCATTGTATCTTTTAATTTTGGTTTAACTAACCTCATTTTTGTATAGTTTCCCTTTCTGAAATTAAGCACCACAGTGTTGGGTGTTTTTCCCACCAAAGGGGTGTTACATTTAATTACATTATGGTCACTATTTCCAAGAGGTCCAGCTATAATCACCTCTTGGACCAGATCCTGTGTTCCACTTAGGCCTCAATCAAGAATTGCCTCTTCTCTCATGGGTTCCAGAACCAGCTGCTCCAAGAAGCAGTCATTTAAGGTGTCAAGAACCTTTATCTCTGCATCCCCTCCTGAGGTGACATGTACCCAGCCCATATGGGGATAGTTGAAATCCCCCACTATAACTGAGTTTATTTTTATGGACTTTCTAATCTCTCTTAGCAATTCACAATCACTATCACAATCCTGATCTGGTGATTAATAATATATCCCTACTGCTTTATTCACAATATTAGAGCATGGAATTACTATCCATAAAAATTCTAAGGAACAGTTTGGTTCATTTATAATTTTTACTTCATTTGGTTGTACGTTTTCTTTCATGTATAGTGCCACTCCCCCACTAGCACAACCTCTTCTGTCCTTCTGATATATTTTGTACCCTGGTATGACTGTGTCCCATTAATTGTCCTCACTCCACCAAGTTTCTGCAATGCCTATTCTATCAATATCCTCATTCAATACGAGGTACTCTAGTTCACCCATCTTATTAGTTAGACTTCTAGATTATTTAAACATCATCCTGCTGAAAAGATTTCTTTTTTGAATAATGCTTGAAAATCAGGCTTTCCTTAGGCAGGAGATCCTCTTGGATTTCACAAGCTATGCAAAATCCAGCAGTGTCAACCTGGTTGTCAAACCAGCTGCTGTGCTGCACCCCAGAGGTGGCTGCAATGTCAGCAGCCTCTATAGCAGGGGTGGGCAAAAGGGCCTCTATAGGCCAGATCCAGCCCACCAAGTGGGTTGATCTGACCTGCAGAGGCCCTGCCACTCCCCCGCCCCCAGGCCAATTAGGGCCTGAGGGTATGGGAAGCACACAAAGTTTCCTCTGCCCTGCCAGGAGCACGCGGTGCTTAGAAGTGCCACGTGCTCCTGGCAGGGTGGGAGGAGACTTTGCGTACTCCACCCGCCAAGCCCTGATTGGCCTGGGGGCAGAAGGAGGAGCGTGTGACGTCTCCTCCCACCACGAGGGGCATGGGCATCTAGGGGGAACCTCAGGGTTTTTTTTTTAAAGCACTGCCCCCGCCTGACCAATCATGGTCTGTGGGTGGGAAAGCCGGGAAGTATCCTGGCCCTGCCCCTTCTGCTTGAGGCCCCGCCCCTTCCGGTGCAGCCCAGGCCACTTCAAAAATTTCTGAAGTGGCCCCCAGCAAAAAATTATTGTGCACCCCTGCTCTATAGAGACAAGCCAAAATTTGCCAAAAGGAACCAGTGATTGGGGAGACACTTTACAAGGGCTGGATTTGTCAGTGAATTCTGACAAATCCTGTGGGAATTAGGGCCCTTATAAGGCACCTCAGTGTGTGACCTCTAAAAAGAGAGGCACCCAAAATCACTAGCCATTTTTTAAACTGGTAAGCCCTGGATTCTATTCCCAGCTCGAGAGGGGCACGTGTGGTGTACAGAATAAAGGAGATTGGGAGTCAAAAATTCTGGTTCTGTTCTTGCTCTGCAACTAGATCTGCAGGGTAACTTGGGCAAATCTCTTGCCCGCTTTGTGCCTCAATTTTCCCCACCCATCACATGGGGACAGAGATACTGCCAGGTGTCCATAAAGCAGACAGTTTCCATTGCATCAGCCTAAGCCTGTGAAGCTCTTTCTATACAAAGGGAACTTTGCCCTTATTTCCCATGACTGCCCATTTGTGCCAATGAGGGCAGAATTTCAGAGAGTGCGCACATTCGTCATGGATCTGAGCAGTGAGCAGTATTCTGTGGGGACCAATTCTTCAGGTACTTAAGGATCTTAGATGAGATGTGACCAAACCCGTTTTAGGCTGGTTTGCTTGTTTGTTTGTTTTTAATTGTATTGTTTTAATCCATGAAACCAACAGATTATCAGGTATCCCCGTGATCTCAGCATTTTGCTATCTTTAATGCATTTTGCAGCCTCTTCCTAAAATAAGTCTGCTATTCCCATTTTACAGATGGGAAAACCAAGGCCATGGAATTTGCGGCACAGGAAAGATTTGAATATAGTTTTCCAGAGCTCTAAACTGGTGTTCAAACAATGGGCCAGCCCTCCTTGCTTCTCCGCTCCCTGTAACGCCAGCACTGCACAGCAGAAACTCCCCTGGGCCA
Organism: Pelochelys cantorii; assembly: GCA_032595735.1. Lineage (NCBI taxonomy): Eukaryota > Metazoa > Chordata > Testudines > Trionychidae > Pelochelys > Pelochelys cantorii. The sequence continues at coordinate 19,854,874 of CM064349.1, read as the reverse complement.
TTCCAGCCTGTGGAATGAGCCTTTCCCCCCTAGCCACCTGCCAAAAGTTCCTTTGGCCAAGGAATGTCAGGAATGCACAGGTAGCTGCTGTCCCATGGCCAGGAACCTGGCTGCTTTGCTGCTGAGCAAACCGGATGCCCACTTCAGCAGGGGGGAATATTTTCAATGTTGTTTCCTGCTTCCTGAGGCTGGTAAATAAACAGGGTGGCTTTGTTTGGCAGACAGCTTCTGAGCTGGAGCGCAGGGTTAACCGTGAGTTGCCTTAATGCTCTTAACTGCTGGGGGAGGGCGGATTGTTAAAGTTAGGGGAGTTTTAGTGGTTCTAATTTTTTTTAGCTTTGCATCTACACCCCTTTCCACAAAGGGGACTTTCGAGGGTCATCTAGGTAGAACGGGGGCTATTGACAACGTTGATTCCAAACAATAAGGAGATGTCAAGCCATCAGGCCTTTGAGCCTGCTGTCTAACTGTGCATGGGCCTGGAAACCTTGTACACCGTTGTCAGGGGGCTGTTTCTCAGTTTCCCATTTCAGCCTGATTGAAGGGGGCTGGTGGGCGAGGGGGAGCCCATGTGCCATGCTGCAAACGCCGCTTGGTCACATTTTGACCCAGAGCAGTGAAAACATCACAGCTGTGTTCCCAAGTGCCGGGTTTGTATCATGTGTGGTGGTGTCCAGCGCGGGTCCAAGCAGAGCAGGTCCATAGGACAGACCAGGGCAACCACCCCAGACCCCATGCTTTGGGGACCCTACGCTTCAGGTTTAGTGGGGGACCTGGTGCTGGAGGCAGTGAGCGACCTCATCTGATCCTCCCCCTCCACCCCACCAGTTCCCAGCATCACTTGGAGGAGGGGGCAGAAGTGGGAAAGAGGCAGGATGGAGGGCTTGGGAGAAAGGATAGAATGGGGTTGAGGAGGGGGCGGAGCAAGGGCAGGAAGAGGTGGGGCAGAACCAGGGCGGAAAGAGGTGGGGTGGGGCTTGGCAGAAGAGGTGGAGTAGAGGCAGGGCAGACTGAAGCCAGGTTGCTGGTTGCTGCCCTCCCCCCCCCAAAAACAGCCCACTCTTCCTGGCTCCCTGTGCTCTCCAGGGTAGAGGAGCCATCTGGCGCAGCCATTAAAAAAGGAGTTTTCTTAAAGGGGAAGGCCTTTTTTTTTTTTTTACTCGACAACTTTGCCCTGGCTCTTCGCACTGGATCTACTGCTATCTTGGCTCTTTGCCCAGAATGGGTTGGCCAGCCCAGTGTAGGGGCTTCTGGGATGGGGTCGCTAAGAGAGATGGCACCAGTCTCCGCTGTTGCTATGCAGCAGCCTGGGTTCAGCATCCTTTCCATCCAGCCCCCTGCAAAGCTAAGCCACTGATGACAGGGCAGGGATGTGTGAAAGGTTACATCCAATCCCCTCCCTTTCTGTCAATATCTACCCAGTATGGAAATGGTGTGGTGCATTGTCAGGCTGTGGCAATGTGCAAGGGAGGTTAATGGGGGAGATAAAATCTGACTCTCGCTCTCTGGATGATTAAACAGGTGTAATGCTGATGATGTAATCTTGACTACTTGCCTTGGGAAGGCATTTCTGGAATAACTCCTTCCCTGAGGTGCTGCTTAAGACTGGTGGTTCAACATTGGTTTCAGCCAAAGCTTTAGAGCAAGTCTGAGAAACTCACGCTGGTCTGGAACTGGAGTTTCCCTTCCAGGGGAAAGTCCAACAGTTTGGGGCGGGGGAGAGGAAATCCGTTTCCATTTGGAACAAAAAGCAGAAATTTAGGGATCCTCCTCCCCACCAAACAAAAATTCTGAAAAACATTGCTTCAGAGTTGAAACATTTCCTTCCACCCACTCATTTCAGTTTGCCTTTCATGTTGCATTAAAGTATGCAATAGCCTAAACTTCTTATTAAATTGAAGCAACGAGACTGTATTTTCATTCATAGATTAATAGACAATAAAAGTAAAAATGAATCGAAATGGCACTAACGAAACATCTCTACTTTTGGATGTCGACAAAATTCATCAAAATCCAGCGAGATGTTTAGACTGGGATAAAACTGCTATTTGGTGCTAAATTTCCCAACCTGTTCTATGCAAAACTAAGCAAAGTGCCAAGGACCAAATTCTACTGTGCTGCAAAAGTAGATCATTTTGTCCTGATCTTGGCTTTTGAGATACTTGATTCTTCTCCTTTAGGAGGCAGGTCTCCTCTTCCCCATGGCCTCTTTGGTCTGGATTCCCATCCACTCCCATGTTAGGACTGACTTTGCTGCTATTTGGGGAAAGTGCTTGTTGACTTATTGAAAACTTGCTCTTAAATGCAAGTGTGTTGGAGGAAGTTAAGCGACGTCTGCTTCCTGGCAGCCAGGGGTTATTTCTCCAGTGTGTCTTTTCTTTGTTAAAATAATTTATAAGCTGAGAATGATATATGCGACTTCCAAGAACTGCCAGAGTGGAACAGACTGATGGCCTGTCTAGTCTAATGGCCTATCTCGGCCAGCTGTGAGGATTTGATTTATAACCCTGCTTTCAAAATGTACCTTCATCTGAAACAAAAGACAGAACTATGCAGCACTTTAAAGACTAACCCAGGTCTGGCCCACGAAAGCTCATCGCCTAATAAACCATCTTGTTAGTCGTGAAAGTGCTACTTAGTTCTGTCTTCTGTTTCAGCTAAACCAGACTAACGCGGCTGCATCTCTATCACTATTCTACCTTCCTCTGAAACAGCCAATTCTGGCCACTAACTGAGATGGGCGTGTGGTCTGGATGGACCATCTGTCTGATTTGTCTGACCATCTGTGTGATACTCTGTCATGGGCAGAGATTTCTGACTACTTCCCCAACTTGTGCAACACGCGTGTAACAGATGCAATTCCCTCGTCTGTGTCCTGCCCCTTTAAATCTCTGGAACCTGTCAGCCTGTGGAGACAGGCAGCCATTTTGGGAGGCAGAGTTCGGGGAGCAGCAAGTGCGGAAGGGGGAAAGTTGTGACTTTATTTTGGTTCTTTCTTCCTTGGCTCTGAATCTGAAATAAATCATTCGCGCTTGCGGTCTCATGGTTGCATATGGAAAATCTAGATCAGTTCATGCCCTGAAATGAAAGGATTTGAAAGCCCTTCTAAAAATATCCCAGTTTGCAATCACAATGATGGCTAGTCGTTAGTAAGGCCCTGCTTGAACTGCTGGGTGATTGTCAAATAATTGCGGCTGGGCTGTGGGCGAGAGATGGAAAATTGCGGAAAAGTAATAATGGACCTTTATTAACTGTGGCAATTAGAAAAGCCAGAGAACATCTACCTTTAGCTCCATTTAAAAAAAAATGGCTGGAATAATATAAACACTCAATATTATGTTATGCCTGCTAATTGTTTTTCTAACGAGACATTTTGCTGCAGCTATCTTAGTCAGTGAGGAGGACTGACCTGCCCAAGCTCTGCTGTGCATAGGACTGAAAGCTCAAGTCCTAGCTGCTGTCAGCTTGGAAAATTGGGGCTCTACTTGTGACGAAATGGGGATTTGATTTGCCTTTTTGTGTTGTGAGCTCTATGTCCTATAGTAGTCCCATGTGTGAGCCTCAGTTTCCCTGAGCACTGCCCCAATACCTAGATGGGGATGGGAATTTCCGGCGTGATAGCCTCCCACACGTACACAATGGCCTACGTCCTTTGTAACCTGAGTCTGGGAGGGAATGCAACCAGGTGACACTTTTTGCCCGAACTTTGTGGGCGGAGGAGCCTGGTGGAGGGGCAGGGTCCCAGCCCCTGGGAGTGGGGAAGTTTCCACTGGCTTGGGAGACAAGGGGAGGGCCAAGGCCCTGGCTCTGGGCTCTCTTCTTTCAAAAATGGATTGTGCAGACAGCTGGTTACTGTGCTGACAAGTCTGTTCTACGCTGTGTCCCTATCAACTAATGAATCTTCTGTTCTACCTGCCGGCGGAGAGTCACATCCGGCTGCACACCCGGTGGCTCCCCCACACTTCAGTGACACTGATGGGGGGGGACGTGTGCAAAGCTAACCTCAAAATGTATGCAAAAGTACAGACTGTGCCAAGTCAGCTCATTCCACTCAAAATCGTGGCGGAAGCCTAATATGGTGGAAGCTGCAATTTCCACAAGATTGAAGATTAAGTAGGGTCTTGTTTATTATCTATTTTGATTAGTATTACAGTAGTGAGAGAGCTCTAAAGACAGACTCCCTGTATGATGCCAATCGCGGGCAGGTTCCCGTTGTTTTAGGTGCTGTACATACACAGCGTAAGAGGCAGCCCTCAAACAATTTACAAGCTAAAGGGACAAGACCGATAAAGGGCAAGCGAAAGAGTTTCCCTCCCTGCCAGCTTTACAGATTCACCGGGTAGAGGGAGGTTTAAGGCCAGAAAGGACCAATACAACCATCACCTCCTGCATCACATGAGCCGGAGAATCCCATCCAATATATAGAGCCCAATAGCTTGTGGTTGGACTAGAGGATGTTGTTTCCAAACTGATACCCAGGCCGGCTTTAAAGACTTCAGGCGATGGTGCATTTAGCACACTCCTAGAGATGCTGAGCTGGTGATGAATGACCTTCTCTGTTAAAACCATGTGCTTTGTTCTTAGATTGAATCTGTCGCACCTCAGCTTCTAGCTGCTGAATTTTGTGATGACTTTGCTGGATTAAAGAGCCCTTTAGTATCCGATACATTTTCCCTGGCTGGGTATTTTTGGGGATACTGAGGCACAAAGATGATGTGACTTGCCTAAGGTGTCACACAAGTGTCAGTTGCAGATCTAGGATGCCTCTGCTCTCTTGCATCCCAGTGCATTGCCTTGTCCACCAGACTATTTTTACACACAAAAGACTCATCTCCCACATAAAATTTACTGAGATAGAATATCTTCTAGCTAGTTTGGAATATGTAGTACAATGGAAAACAATGAGTTGTCCTATGGCACCTTAGAAACAAACAAAAATATATAGAATCACAAGCTTTCATGGGTTGAAGTGGGTTTTACCCATGAAAGCTCATGAACCTATCTATTTTTGTTAGTCTCTAATGGTATGTCTACACTATAGAGAAGATCGAAGTTGTTGCTATCAATCTTCCAGGATTTGAATTAGTGGGTCTAGTGAAGACAGCTAATTTGAACTGAGAGGGGCACTCTGGTCGATGCTGGTAGTCCTGCTTCCACAAGCTGTAAAGGACGTCGAAGGGAGAGTGTTCTCCTTTTGCTTTCTTGCAGTGTGGACAGCGCCAAAAGTCGAGTTAAGGTCCTTCAACTTCCACTGCGCAATTAATGTAGCTGAAGTTGCGTATCTTAATTCAACTTTATCCCGTACTGTAGAGGAACCCCAAGGTGCCACTGGACCACTCGTTATTTTTAAAGTTACAGACTAACACGGCGACCCCTCTGAGACTCAGAACGATGGAGATAGTGTGTTGCTTTGTGGTGGTGAACACAGAATGTGTTTTAATAATGGTTATCCCAGATTTACCCGGGTATAACTTAGCTCAGAATATGGACCTGTACAAATGCAGAGCCATTTCATTGACCATGTCTGCTTTTTGCTGGTCTGAGTCCAGACCTATTTCCTTCAGTGAAACACACCGGAGCGCCCCCATGCAGAGGATCGAAATCAGCCACAGGGAAGTGAGCTAGATTCCATGCTTGCTCACGCATTGCCTGTGTCTTTGCTAGCCGAAGTCCTGATTGCTGGTGCTTTTGTTTCTCCCTGTTGTGGCAGGAGTCAAAGAGCGTGCTTTTAATTTTTTTTCGCCCTCCCATAGCCCCATTGGAGTTTGCACCCACCTACTGTTTGGAAATCAGCTCTTGATTCTAAGCAGAACCAATCTGCTGCAAGAGTCACTGAGATGGGATGAGTGGAGCCCCCCAATAAGGCTTTTTTTAAGGGAGGCGCTGAGCAAGGCCAGCAGGCTCTGTAGGGAAGGTGTGATTCTAGATGACTCTTCTGACCAGGCAGTGCCAGTGAACTCAGCAGGGGGGAGAATTTCAATGCTCTTTGTGCAATCCAAGGCAAGTATAAACCAAACACGCCCCATGTGCGATTAGCTGCCTCCCCCAGAGATTAAAAGCACCGCAGCAGCCCGGCCAGGGGTTCTTGGCTGGGTTCCTAGCGGTTAAATATTGACTCGCCCTTGAGGAATGGGAATGCAAATGCTCAGGTTTCAGGCTCTGGAAAAATACAGGACTGCTCCTGCTACTCCTCAGAAGGGAGAAAAAACTTAAACAACGAATGGTCCTGCAGTACCTTAGAGAATAACAAAAAATGTAGATGGTATCATGAGCTTTTGTGGGCACAACCCACTTCCTTAGATGAATGGAGTTTAAGGGGTCCAAGTTCCAAATAAATAGCAGAGAAAGAGAGGGGATGGGGAGGGAAATGAAAAGAGAAAAAATGGGAAAAGAATAATCAATTTGAGTTTCCATGCTAAATGAAGCTGATAGAGAGGGTTTTAGTACTCTTAAGTACCTGGTGTTTGGCCTTTTATGTCATTAGGCCTTTGTTAAAACTGTAGGTATCAAACTTGTAAATGAAATTCAACTCTGCAGCTTCTCTTTCAAGCTGGTTTTTGAAATTGGCTTGTAATAATATGGAAACGTTGAGATCTATTAGTGAGTGCCTGGCAAGTTAAAATGTTCCCCAACAGGTTTCTGCATGTTACCTTTTCGAACATCTGATTTGTGTTCATTCATCCATTGTCGTAGAAGGAAGGGTTGGGAGAAGCCAGGCAGGAGCTGCCATGTATTGTAACCTAATACTAAGGTGACTTCTCTCCTGCCCGGTAGATGTAACCTGAACCCAAATGGGGTGCTGGGCAGACATGAGCTTGCTAAAGCAGTGGTTCCCAACTGCCGATCCACGGACCAGTGCCGGGCTGTGAACTGCTGTCTGCTGGGCTGCAGCTAGGGTTGCCAGATGGTTTCTGAAAAAATACTGAAAAAAAAAAGGCCCCCAAGAGTTGTTAAGCAAAAGCAAAAAAAAACCAAAAACCCACACAGAGTGGCCCCTTTAAGAAACACTTACCTCCCTGCACCTTACCGGACAGGAGGTGAAAATAGCGGACTGTCCGGTTCAATACTGGACACCTGGCAACCCTAACTGCAGCACACGCCCGTGCCTTAACAGGCCCGCATGCGGGGGGGGGGGTGTGTGTGAGAAGGATGCGATCACACCCCCCCATGGTCCCTGTATTGGTCTCTCCCACAGCCTGATGGGGGTACCAGGCCCTTGGCCACCTGACCCCCTTTGCCCAGCTCAGTGGGGGGCAGGGTCTGCTGGAGGGAGCGAGCAGGAGGCCAGGTCACAGCACCTTGCCTGCCCCATGGAGTACTGGCTGCCATAACTCCACCCCTGCGGCATCCCAGAGAAACAGTATAAGCCTGAGTGCATGCCTTTTTATCTCCTTTCCAGTGTAAGTAAATATTGTATTAATATTTGCAAGGAGAGAAGGACTGTTTCCAGATGACTCATAGATTGCTTTAGCATCTTAAAGGTGAGCTATGTGTGGATAATACGCATTTTGGTGCGTTTACTAGCTTGAGTTGTTAGAAACAGAGCCAGTCTTTGGGGCGGGCGAACTGGGAGGTTGCCCGGGGCCACAATTTTCAAGGGGCTGCCGACAAAGCTGGTTTTAGGGGCGGGCCATGACCGCTTTTTGGCCCGACCTCCTGAATCCTCCCCCCAGGTTTCCTTAGTTACTCCTCAACTCCCTTTTTTTTAATTTGCTTGACAAATTTTTGTCCAATATTTTTTTTTTGAAACCATCTGGCAACCCTACGGGCGAGCCGGGTGGTCGCCCAGGGCTGCCAATTGGTTAGGACCAGCCCTGGTTAGAAAGGATGATAAAATACATGTAATTCCAGGGTAGTCTTAATTTCTTTTATTTGACAGTAAACAAACATCATAAGCGTTGCTCCTTGTTAATTATCGTTTGTTTTAAAATGTTTGCCTTCCATACCAACGAGCTGTTTAAAATATATATTTAGATCTAGGTTTTTTTGCTTGTACTGATGGTGTACATAAGAAAATGCAACCCACCCAAGGATGGGAAATGTTAGAGGGAACACTGTTTATTACTCTAGTGTTTGCATTTCACAGCTGAGTTTCAGAAACCGTAGGCTGCTACTAACCACTGTTTCTGGCTGGTGCTAGCCATACATTTCCACCAATGTACTCTTATTTCGTAAACGTTGTTGATCGATCTTGAGACCCAATATTGCCAAGTTATCAGCTCTGAGGTGCAATGCAATGCAACACAACGCAACATCATCTTACCTTTCTCCTTATCAGCCGATTGACTGTCAGGTGAATCCTAAGTATAACTGTAGTATACAACAAAATTGCTGTTACTTTAGAATGAAGTACCATGAATGTCTCTCATAGTGCAGGACTTGAACCCACCACCCTGTAGTCTCCAGGCTCATGGCCTATCCCCTAGGCTTTCATGAGTACAAATAAAAGAGGGTGATATTAGGTATATAGGTGACAGGGCCTGTCTCACTTATCTATTACTATATAGTCTAAGGGCCTAAATTGTAGGCCCTACAAATTCTAATTTAGTGCCTAGGGCCTATAAAGAGCTTGTTCCAGCCCTGATTATGACAACATGTATTGTGTGTGTACAGATGCAATGTAAAATAGCACATGACCTCTTAACATTAAGTACCATCATGAATATGCAAATAAAATGTTACCAGTCCACCAAATGTTTGTGAATAGGTTTGCTAAGGCAGTTTACAGGCTTGACACAGAGCCTGTATTAATGCCCCCATTGCTGCTTTGCAACTCTCAGACCCACAACCCTATGCACCCAGGACTAGCACTTTGCTCTTTAGACAGGGCCATCTACCATTTAAAGGGTGGGGAGGCAGGTCTCCTAGGTCAGGGGGGTCCAGGCTGTGGCTCTGCATGCTCCATCTCCACCCCTCTCTTGAAGCCAGTGGGGATCTGGTATGCGGCAGCCAGAGGCCTAGATCAGTGCTTGGGCCAACTGGCGGGGGTCAGACCAGCTGGGTCAGACCAGCTAGGGCAGCTTTGGGCCCCCCGTTGATGGGGGTGGACAGGTGGAAGGGGCAGGTTCACCCACCACCCATGGAAAGGAGCCCTGCTCTAGCTCTCACTAGTAATGTGCCTGTTGTCGTTAAGGCTAAGATTTTGTTATGGGTATTGTAGTAAAGGCCACAGACACATTGTGGGCAATAAAGAAGAAAATCACAGGAGTCCAAGCCCTGGCCATGGCACAGTGGGAAAGCTCTAGGCAGCTGGAGGGTTGGCTGGGAGTGCCAGGGCCTTCACCCCCTTTGGGGGTTTAGAACTGCAAGTTGTCCCTCCCATGGATATAAAGCGGATATCTGCAGGGCTCTAAAAAACGTAGCCTTAATTACAGTCCATGGAAGGCCCACCATGAGAGGGCAACATAGCATGTACTCCAAGCCATGATACTAAAGCTATGCTAGCGAGTGGGAGGCAGACAGATAGCCCTGTGAAGCAATCCTAAGAAAACTGTATTTACCAGCAGTGTGTCCTGTAAGTTGACTGCTTGGGCGCCCACCCAGGTGAAATTCACATGCCAGCTGATTAGCAGAGCATCCACTGCTGGCAGCATGTGTTTATATGGGTGGTGCACATATGTACATGCCTCAGTGCACAGAGCAAAATTTATTCCACACATGGATGGAAACAATTAGAGGGAACCTTGTTTACCAGGCTGAATTAACGAGTGCCACTTGAGACGTGGTCATTAGGGAGGTAGATCAGAGCTGGTTAATGAGTGCAGAATATTTCCAGTCCCACAGAGAGTGGATTGAATGGAATTTTGCAGGCTTGCTCTGTACAAATATGCGTAGCTTCCCGGAAGGGAGGATGAGGCAGGACAGAGTGGAAAAGGCTGCAGTGAAAGGGCAGCCACCCAGATGTGGGCCTTCTGTCCTCACTTACAGCACAGCATCCCAGGGAGGAAGGAGAGAGGGGATTAAAATGAGGGACGGAATAAATAAATCACAAAACACTCCACCAGGAAAGAGAACAGCGTGGAGGAAATGACTTTAGTCAAGCTGTGGGCTTTGTCTGAGGACTATTTCAGGTTGGGGAGTTGTTTGGCCATCCTATTATCACAGGGGACTAGAGCGTAGCAGAGAGATTGCAGCTAAGAGCAGATCGATTAGGTAGCAAGAGATCGCTCTTGTAAAGGACGATGGAACCTACGCTGGGACTTAGTGGAAGTTGTTACCAGACCGGTGACCTTGGAATAGCCCTGTCAAGGTGGGCTGGAGGCAAAGCGGTGAATGTTCAGATGGGAGTTTTCATGTAGGCTGAGTCAGTGGCATCACCGGGAATGTATTAAGTGGCTCGAGGCAGCTGGTCATGTTAACCTCCTTTGCTAGTTTTGTTCTGCAGATCATAGCATGCGGGGTGCTCTGTTTCATCTAGCTACCGCTTCTCTTCACATAGCCTGCTGGGATTGATCTAATCTGTGGGTCTCACACCGTGGGCCGGGACCCCAAAGAGGGTCCCACCAGGAGCAGTGGTCTTGGGTGTTGGTCCCCCCTCCTGGGATCATGTAGTAATTTTTATTGTCAGAAGGAGGGTTGCAGTGCAATGGTTGAGAACTGCTGATCTAATCCACACACGGGTGTCCATGCAGGAAAATGCTGCTAGTTATCTACAAAGGTGATTTAAAACCAATTTCCTTAACTCTTGTAGGTAAGAGGGATGTTAAATTGCATTTAATCAGCTAATAGAGTAGTCAATGGAATTTCCATCAACTACTGGATTAGTGAATAAGGGGGGAAACTGCAGAGCCGCAGCGGGGTTAGCTCCCCGCCCCAGGAGCTAACCCTGCTTCAGCTCTGCCTTTTAAATGGAGTAAGAACTGGGTGGCTCTTACTCCATTTAAAAAGCAGAGGTGCAGCATCTGGGACCAGCAGCGAGCCGGGAATCAGCTGATTCTCAGCTCGCACCTGGTCCCCCGCTACACCTTTTCCTCTCCTGCCTCTCAGCAGAGGTGGTGCTGGGGGGAACCATCTTTTAAGCCGGATCCCTCCCAGCACCGGCTCCTACTCCCCGCCCCCCCCGCTTGCTGCCTATGATAGGGGCAGCAAGAGGGGGAGGAGTGACTTGTTGAGTAGTGGCTCGACTAACTGATAAGCATATGCTTATCGGGTAGTCGACTACTGGACTAGTCGCTAACATCCCTAGTAGGTAGGCTTTAATTTTGGATTGAAACTGGTTTAGTTTGTTGATTTAAGAGCCACTTCAGTTTAGCTTAATCCTGTTCCTACACTGAATTAAGAGCATCCGTGCAGAGGTCTGTGGCAGGTTAACTCAATCTTTTTAAAATGGTTTAAGTTAATTTCTTGCATGTAGACAAGGTCTGTCTCATCTCAGCTGAATGCTTTATTCTGCCGTCATGGCCCCCTGGGTGTGTCTGTTTAACCTGTCTAGCAACTAGTTCCATTGGCAACATTTTGCAAGACCTCTTTAAATCCATCTGACATGCTCCTCCTTATCCCATCCCTATATTCTGCATATCATAGGCACAGTGAATAATTAAAACACATTGGCTGTTGCCAGAACAAAGATATGGAAAGAGAGACATACACACCAGAATGTCACTTTGGAACTGTGGAAGCCTAGCCCAGTGGTCATATGGTCTGTGAGTCATAGACCCTATACTGCTAAAATGTAGTGGAGATTCTCGCATAGCTCAGAAAGCAGAAGCTTGAAACTGAGAGGAAGCATAAGTTAGTGGTTGTACTACCATGTGTGTCATAGGCCCTGTGTTGCTAATAACTAGTGGAGATTTTCCCATCACTCATGGTAGAAGTGTGTGCTTTTGGAACCGAAGCACCCGAGTTACATTTATCCATGTGCTGTAGCGTTCCAGGAGATGTGGCACGGTGACAAAATGTGAAGCCCGAAGTAATCATAAATTTGTTCCATCAGCTGGCTAAGAAAGTGCACCTCTCCTGGCAGGGGCTGTGCCTCCCAGAGAGGATGGATGTAGGGACCAGAGTCAGGTCTGAACTCTCAGGAGTCAGTTTCCTGCCAGGCTCTTAATCCCCAAGGGAGGATCAGGCTGTGGGTGTCACAAGGAAATAACTTGTTGCAGCCGGAGATGAGCCCTGGAGGACTTGGCTCTCCCTGCGTAAGAGCGGAGGGAAGGGGATATGGAAAGGAAATGGGTAGTCGGCCAGATGCATCCTCTGCTTCTCAGAGGGTGGAGATGGGGGGGCGGGGAAGGGGGTGGCAGCATTTGCTCTGGCTGCATCTCTCCCTTCCCATAGATCTTCAGGGAGCAGGAGTTAGCCTGCAAATGAGGTCTGAGAAGAGGGCTCCTGGGAAAAACCCAGCAGGCATGGGAGAATAGGTACCGGGCACACTTACACGCTACAGCAATTGACATTGTCAAAATCCCTCGGGCCTTGTTTGCATGGGATGTTTAGCCACCAGTTTGCACTGGGGAGAAGCTGTACCCATGCAAAACGATACTGCACCTGTGGAAATTGTGTTGGCATGAGGGCGGTTGCAGCTCCCAATTCCAGTTGTAGGCCACACCTGAGAGTGACTAGTGGCCTGACTTTGCTACGGAAGCACATGCCAGGCAGCTCCCACCTGTGATGCTTTTCCGAAGTCCTCCGCACTAACTCTTTGGAAAAACTGCTTGTCGGATTCACAGTGGGCGCTTGGAGCCCTTTGGAAAATGCCGCCCTTAGTCAGGCCTCCGAATCGGGGACAGCATCTTTATTTGGTGCAACATTTCTGGGCCTGCATGTGTCTAAATCCCTGTGAATCACAGGACGGTAAGATGCCTCAAGTCCGGTCCCTTGTGCTCATGGCAGGACCATGCACCCTCTAGACCAGAGGTCGGCAACCTTTCTGAAGCAGTGTGCCCAGATTTAACCCTCCTGCCCTGGGCCGTGCCGCTCTCCTGGGAGTGGGGAAGGGACTCTCTCCCCCCAAGCACCCTGCTTGGTCTCCTGCCCTGGTCTCCGCTCCTGCTTTTCCTGTGGGGAGGGGAGGAACAGCGCCCGTGCACTTCCCCACAAGCCGGATCCAGCGCAGAGCCTTGGGGCTTCCCAGGCCAGCCTGAGGGGCCAGATTTTGGCTTTCAGTGCTCACCGCGCCTCCTTCTCTCCCCCCCCCTTCCGTCCCCCACTGGCTGTGATTGGCTCCCGTCTCGGGGGCTGAGCCAGGAACACGCCGTGAAGTCACCGCTCCAGGTGGAGAAAGGGGCGGGGCCAAAACTGTTGTGAGGGGCGGCTCAACTACCGTGCGTCATTTCCGCTTCCGCCGGCAGAGATGCCGCACATGTACACACCTGGCGGCAGCGGTGCACGGACCAGCCTAGACTCTTCCCTGCCCATCCCCCAAGCTCAGTCTCGCATTTGCGGGGCACATGCAGTGAACAGGCTCCCCCCCTCGCTCACCCCCATCTGCAGGAAGCCGGCGCTGACTCCAATTTGCAGGGGGCTCGATGCTGGATCGCCAGCCCAGGTTCCCTGTTGAGTGAGGGGGAGGACCAAGGACTGTCTATACCATCCCTGACAGGTGTCTGTCCAACCTGCTTTTAAATATCTCCAGCGATGGAGATTCCACAACTTCCCTAGGCAATTTATTCTGGTGTTTAACCACCCGGACAGGACGTTTTTCCTAATGTCCAACCTAAACCTCCCTCGCTAAAATTTAAGCCCATTGCTTCTTATCCTCAGAGGTTAAGGAGAATAAAAGGAGAGAGAAAATTAGGTACTTGAAAGCTGTTATCGTTTCCCCTCTCAAGGTGCATCTACACAGCACAGTTATTTCAAAATAACAATGCAAGCGTCTACAAAGCAATTCCGTTATTTCGAAATAATGGACGGCATATTTAGAAATCTGTAGACCTCATTCCACTTATTCCGAAATAGCTATTGCGGAATAGTAGTAGTGTGGATGCTCCATTGCTGCTATTTCGAAATTGCTCCTCCCCAGGGCCATTCAGAGTAATTACTCCCCAGTGCCTCCTGGGGCTCTAATTTGAGGTAGCACGTCCACATTAGGGAAGCCTGCCTCGGACTAATTTTGAGGCTTCCCTGCAGTGTAGACGTGCTATTTCGAAGTCTTTCTTCCAAAATAGCTTATTTCGAAATAAGCATGCTGTGTAGACGTACCCTCTGTCCGCTCTTTTCCAGACTAAACAAACCCAGTTCTTTCAGGCTCCCATCACAGGTCATGTTTTCTAGCCCTTTTATCATTTTTGTTGCTCTTCTGTGGACTTTTTCCAATTTGTCCACATCTATGCTGAGATGAGGTGCCCAGAACTGGACACACTATTCCAGCTGAGGCCTAATCAGCGGCGAGTAGAGCAGAACAGTTGCTTCTTGTGTCCTGCTCACAGCACTCCTGCTAATACATCCTGGAACGAGGTTTGCTTTTTTGGCAACAGTGTCATGCTGGGGACTCATGATAATGCCGAGCTCTTCTAGGGGACACGTCCAGCACCTCTGGGAGCTGACTAGATGCTCCCATGCTCTGTGTCTCAACACCCTACACCAGGCCTGAGGACTTGAGCTCCAGCTGGAGATGTAAGGTGTATTTTTAGCTTGCTGACGTGAGCCCTGCCAACATAAGCTGCAAACCTGGGCTGGGAGACTCGCTCCCCGATGCTGTGTAAACGTTGAGACCAGGCCCGCCTGGTGCCTCAGTTTCCCCATCAGCAGGGGCACGACACCCCTCTTTGCAAAATGCTGAGATCTTCTCCTTTTTTATAAGACCTCATTATTATTCCCCCTCCTGCCACCACCACCCTGCCACGTTACCTAACCTGCTCCTACATCATTGCCCGCAATGAGCTATTTATTCTTAGCATGACCCTCTGCCGATCAGCAGGGCATGAGCCGCCGATCTCTGCTGCCTTCCTGGCCTAGCAGGATCATTAAGGAAGCAAAGGCCTCTGTTCTCGGCAGCTCCCGCTAATCGAGTTACCCCACTGCTCAGCATCACTCTTGCCAGAGCTAAAGTGACAGGAGCCATGTGGCTGGAGAGCAAGTCCCTGTAGAGCTGCGGCTGAGCCCTCTGTCCCGTGGCAACTGCCCTGGGATCCCCACTCCACCGCCCCCCTGATCCTGGCAGGTTGGTGGCGTCAAATGAAGCCCGCCACTCAGATCACGCTAACCCTTTACTATCCAAAGCTCTCTAGTTGCTGAAAAACCCAGCCTCAGCCAGGATGTGCAAACCAGGCTGGGGGCTGCAATTAGTCGGGGTAGCCCCACTCCTGGTGTTTTAGTTCCCGAAGGAGCAGTGGGAACCCGGCACAGAAGACAATCGGACACAAGTGGTTCCAACATTCCATACGGCGGTGCCCCCGTCCTGTTGTGTGGGGCTCTTATATCTGTCACCCCCTGCACCCAGCAGACCCCCGGGCATGGGGGTGATCTGGCAGGTTATGTGGGAAGGGGGCTGCCACGTGAGCAGCCTGTCCCCCTCCTCTTCCCCGCAACAGGTCTGTCTCAGCGGGCAGGCTGCATCGTGGGGACACGCAGGCCGGCCTGTCTCAGACCAGCTGAGGCTAAAGCCCTGGGCGCCAGGTTTGTACTCCATTCTGGGGGTGCCCAGAGTGGATCCAAGCAGAGCTGCCCCATCCATGGGCCGGGCTTGGGTGTAAAATCCCATTTAATTGGCTAACTGGTTAAATGTAACTGGGTAACCGAGTAAAGGGGGTTCAACCTCCCACCACAGGTAGGGGCTGCTCCAGCTCGACCAGAGCCGGGGGGGGGGGCAATCCAGCCTGGTGGGGCTAGGAGGAGGGGCTCTTCTGGCCCTGTATGCAGGGCTGCTGGCTCCCCACGGGGGCCAGGCAGAGTTGGAGCGACCCTCCATCCACGGCTGGCCACTCCTGGGTACTGGTTAACCATTTAGGGTGATGCTTACCGAGTAACCGTAACCTGGTTACCCATTTACATCGCTAGGATGGACCAGAGCCACCTCCCCAGTCCCCACGCTGTGGGGTCCCTGCACTTCAGGGAGGCCTGGGAGTTAGTGGGGGAATCTGCTGTTGGCAGCAGCAAGTGACCTGGTCTCAGGGGCCCACCCCTCCTGCCAGTTCCCGGCATCACTTGAGGGAGGGGCGGCGCAAGGGTGAGAAGAGGCAGGGGGAAGCAGGGACAGGAAGAGGTGGGGTGGGGGAAAGTTGGAGGAGGGGTGGAGTGGCATCAGGGGAAGGCAGGCTGGGGCGGGGTTGTTAGGTTTGCCAGGTGTCCAGTTTTGAACCGGGCAGTCCAGTATTTGAGCTTTCTATTTGGAAAACAAACTGAGACAATAGAAATGTCCGATATCTTCTAACTAAGGGTATGTCTACACTACCACGCTAGTTCGAACTAGGGTGGTTAATGTAGGCATTCGAAGTTGCAAATGAAGCCCGGGATTTAAATATCCCGGGCTTCATTTGCATCTTGCCGGGCGGGCGCCATTTTTAAATCCCCTTAGGTCGAACTCCGTGCCCGCGGCTACACGCGGCACGGAGTAGGTAGCTCGAATTAGGATCTCTAATTCGAACTACCGGTACACCTCGTTCCACGAGCTAGTTCGAACTAGGGTGGTAGTGTAGACATACCCTAAGATGTCATGTCAATTGTGATGTCATGTCCAGTGTGTCCGGTATTTTTGTTGAAACCATCTGGCAACCCTACTAGCCACTGCCGGCGCCAGGACCCCTGCTACCTCCCCAGACTGCCCTGGATCCCATGTCCCCCTGAAGCACGGGCCCCTCAAACCAGGGCAGCTGCCCCCGTTCATCCTATTGACTGGATGGGTCTGGAAATAGGAGCCCAAATGTTGGTGCAGCCAGGCTCGCACTCCTGAGTATTGGTGGAGCAGGGAGACCACTGGCCTATGTACTTGGCTGCCTGTGGCTAGAGTAGCATCATCCAACATGTCCCTGGCCAAGTAAGTTTCCCACCCCGCTCCCTGCAGCGGTTAGCCGGGGGCAGCCTTAACCAGAGCTATGACTTGCAGGCTTGGGATCTGCTAATAGCGATGCAGTTTTCTAGTAGTAGCAATGCAGGCAGCATAGCCTAGTGGCTAGAGCCCAAAACTGGGACTCAGGAGACCTGGGTGTATTTCCCTGCATGCCCTTGGGGAAGACAGTTAAATGGCTCGGTGCCTCAGTTCCCCATCTGTGAAATGGGAAGGACAGCAGTGCTCTGCCTCCCGGATCACTCGCAAGGCTACATGCATTAATGTTTGGGGGGGTGCTCAGAGACCGTGGTGGAAAGACAAGCTTATAAGGAACTAAACTTTACAGGCATCTGTGTTTGAGCATGAAGATGCCAGGGACTGAGACTTTAATCCCCTCCTCTGCTACTGACTCTGTGTGCCCCTGGGCCAGTCACTTAGTAGCTAAGCTCCTAACTCCCACTGATCTGGGCCTTTTTCTCTCTGTGCCTCAGTTTTTCCATCTGTACAAAGGGAATAAAGGCCCCGCCCCACAGAGGGTGTTGAGAGAGTAAATACGCAGCAGGTGCTCGCGTACTGTGGGAAACGGGGCCATGAAAGGTCCTAAGACTGATAACCGCCTGCTCAGGGTATAACCCTGGCCTCCGGTGGGGTCAGGAAGAAATATCCCTGGGAAGCAGTTTCTGTTTTCTCTGCAGGGTCCTGGCACCTGTCTCAGGAGCAGGGGGGCTGACACAGGGCTTCAATGGACCATAGTGCTGACCCAGTCTGGAGATTCCCTGTGTCCACCAACTTCTGGGGAGGACAGGATGGAAAGCTGATGGTAACAGCTTCTTCCAGGTGACCAAAGGTTTCCCTTGCATGCGTCCGCAGCAGGCCCAGGCTGGCAGCCTTCAGCTCCCCAATGAGTGACACTAATGAGTCAGTCATCCCAGTGGCTCACATGGTCATCTCTCCTCCAGGTACCTATTCCAGGCAGAGGCTAATTGTAGGGGGGCGAAGATCCCTTTAATCACATTAGGGAATCGGATTGTCCTTGAGTTCATTCCCTCCCGTGGCACTGGCAGCCCCCAGACTTCAGTTTCTACCATGCAGCCCTGCTGGGTTAAACGGGTTGGAGATGGCTGCTCATAGACATTCAGTCTGTATAGCCTGGGCAGCAGGTAGCCCGGCTGTTAAGAGGGTAGTTCGGGGGGTGCTGTAGGCCTGGGGTTGGTTCTCTGCTCGGCTGAGTTCTCTGTGTGATTTTAGTTTCTCTGAAAAGAGATGAGTAAGAGTCACGGTTCCCTCTAAGCCTCACAGCTGCCTAATAAGCCCTTGGTCAGGGACTCAGGGCTGTAGCAAGTGGAGCTGCTGGAGAGAGGCACGCTCCTCCGGCCCCAGCAGCAGGGCTGGATGAAGAAAGAGGTTTTAGGGGCTGTAGCCCAGGGCTGTGGGCTAAGGGGAGACCCTTTAGCCCAAAGCTGCAGCCCCCAACGCCGTTGTGTTCTGAGCCAGCCCTTCCTGGTGGGAGAGCGAGGAGGTGACTTTATGCTGCCTTTTCTTCCTCCACGGCTGGAGCTGCATCACCCCGAGTGCCGGGAATCTCTGTCCCTGCAGCTCCCATTGGCTGGGAATAAGACAATGGGAGCTGCAGAGGGCGGTGCCTGCAGGTGAGCAAGGGGCAGCATGGAGCCACTTGTTCCCTCTTCCACCAAACAGGAGCTGCCCCAGGTAATCACCTTGCACCCCCGGGGGGAATGGGTCTATTAAAATCATGACCGATGTGGAGAAAGCAAAGGCAATGTTATTTATGCCTTCTCACACACAAGAACTAGGGGTCGCCAAGTGAAATGAACAGATTTAAAACAAACGCAAAGGAGTGTTTCTTCATGCAACACGCAGTCTACCTGTGGAACTCCTTGCTGGAGGAGGTTGTGAAGGCCAAGACTATAAGTGGGTTCAAAAAAGAGCAAGATAAATTCATGGCAGATGGAAACAGGATACTGAGCTAGCTGGATCTTCGGCCACCTTTGCCACAACTCATTGGGAGAGGGAAAAGGTTTCTTAAAGGGGCCATGCTGTTTTTTTAACCTTTTTGTTTGTTTAACAACTCTCGGGGTCTTTTTTTTTTCTCAACAGAATAGTTTCCTCTGGTCTTTTTTTGTGTGTGTGTGTGTGGGGGGGAAGGGGTTTCGGTATTTTTGTTTTAAACCATCTGGCAACCCTATCAACAGGCAGCCTGTAGCTATGAGCAACACGTCATATCCTGCAGCCCTGTGAGCGGCTGCCCAGCCCTTAGCACCATGGGGGCCAGGACTGGGGCTGCCAGGCGCTAGGGCAGTCCGGATAATCAGTAATAATCCAGGGCTGGACACCTGCTCCCAGAGCCAGCGGTACGACTGGCCGCAGCCTGGCAGATGACACTGGCTCTGTCGGGCAGGGCGGGGGCAGGGCTGTGATGAAGGGGAGGGCAAGGAAAAGTGGGGAGGGAGAGAAGAGGACAGGAATCTGCAGAGCTGGGGCTGGAGCAGGCCTGAGGCCTGAGCTGAGTGTTAATGATCCACGAGGTGTGAGAAGGCCTGAAGTGTGAGGCATTAATGAAGCAGGAAGGGGCATGGGGTGTCTCCTTTCCCCTCTGTTTAATTAGCTTGCTGGGCTAAGGGACCCCCTGAGCCTTTTTCGCACAGGACGTTCTGCCTCCTTTCACCATTCTCCGAACAGGCATGTGGTCCAAGAGCCCTTAATCCCCTTTGTCCCCTGGGTGCTGGCTCACCCGCGCTGAGGTCAGATGCTATTCTTAGCCCCCAGCCTCCCCGGGCCTATTAAGCAAAGCCCCGTGCACAGCTGAAGCCAGGCCAGGCTGGGGTTTGAAAGTTAGTTTGCCACCAAGGGTGGCTGAGGGGGTCAGATGGCAGCCAGGTGTTTCAGCTACTGGGAGCTGATTCTGTGTCTTGTCCGTGTCCCCCACCCTGTTCCCCAATAGTGCCAGTTGCGGGCAGGGGATAGAAGGGTTGGCTTTGGGGTGAAAACATTGCATTGTGATTCAAGGAGACCAGGTATAAATTCCAAGCCTCAGGCTCCCCATGTGTAATCTGGGGCAAATCGTGCTCCATGCCTCAGTTTCCCCAACTGTAAACGGGGAGAGACCAGCCTTTCCATTGGGTAGCTTGTCTACGGAGATTGCAAGCTCTGTGGGGCTCTCCGCTCAGCCTTTGCGCTGTTACAGCCGTGCAAAGAATGAAGAGCTAGTGAGGGGTTTCGTGTGGGCAGCTGCCTCTGAGCTTCCGGGGCGTTGCTGCGGGTTCCGTCCACTGAAGAATCTGGGGCTGGTCCGGGCTGGAGAGGGGACCCTGGAGGAGGCAGACGCTGGGTCTGATACAAGCGGGCAAGGCCTATACCTCCTTGTAGCGGCTATGTGAGAACTTCCGTTCCAGCTGGACTCTGAAATCACAGGAGGTAGGGCCCAGTTATTCTCTTCCCTAGCATCCAGGCCAGTGGGTTTCAACCTTTTTCTCTCATGACCCAGGGTATGTCTACACTGCAGAGTTTTTTTGGGAAAAAACAGCTGTTTTCCCCCCCAAAAAAAACCTTCACTTATGTCCACACTGCAATCACGTTCTTTCAAAAAAAAAATCGAAAGAACAGAGGGGTTTTTCTGGCACTGGTAATCCTCCTTCTACGAGGAAGAAGCTTTCTTCCGAAAAGAGCTCTTTCACAAAAAGGCATGTGTGGATGGGGAAGAGGGAGCTCTTTCGGAAGAAGACGAAAGAGGAAAAAGCACAGGTAACCTGGTGGCCATTCCACCCATAGCAATCACAGCTTACATGCAAGAGAGCATCCATTCAGTCTGGACGCTCTCTTTCGAAAAAGCAGAGTGGTTTTTTTATGCACTTTTGCAGTGTGGACGCTCTCTTTCAGAAGACATTTTTTCAGAAGATCTCTTCCGGAAGAGCTTCTTCCGAAAGAAGCCTGTAGTTTAGACATAGCCCCAATTGAAGAAAATCGTTGATGCTGTAACCCAACAGAATGTGACTAGCGTGTGGGCTCCAGGGTGGGGCTGAGGATGGGAGCTTTGGGCTGTAGGAGGGGCTCTGGCTTGAAGGGTTTCAGGGCTGGGGCAGGAGGGGCTTAGCTTGAGTGGCTCCCAGTCAGTGGTGCAGGATGGGGGCTAAGGCAGCTTCCTGCCTCTCCTGGCACCACAGACCAAGCTGCCCCCAGAAGCAGCCAGCAGCAGGTTCCCAGCCAATGTGAGTGCGGTGCTAGTGCTTGGGGCAGGGGCAGTGGAGCCCTGTGCGCTCCTTCCACAGCCCCCACCTAGGAGCTGGGCCTGCTGTCGGTCACTTCTGGGGCGCAGCGCAGTCTGCGGTGTCAAGACAGAGAGGTAGCTGCCTTAGCCCCCCCGCAGCTCACCTGATCCCCCTGCAGCAATGAGACCCACCACCTGACATTCCACCACCCAGTCCTGGGTCGGGACCAGTCCTTTGAATACCACTGGCCTAGGGGGCCTTTTGAATTGCTTGTGACTTGCAATAGCCACGGTCCCTTCGTGCTGTCCCCAGCTGGGAACAAAGCGCCCACTGGCACAGCCTGTGCTCTCGCCCAGTTCCTCCCAGACCCCTTGACTCTGCAGGAGGGCATGTTGTGTGCTCTGTGCAAGGGAGACGGCCGTAGGCTACTATGGCTTTGCCCCGCATTGACGTGGCAAAGGGCAGGGAAGGCAAAGGCAGCCCAGACTACCTGTACTATGACATGTACTATGGGAAGGTAAAAGAACTAGCTGTGATTTGATTTCTCTTCCCCCTCCCCAGTCCCCTTCTCTGCTTTGTCACCAGAGAGTCCATCATCCTGAAAAATCACAGTGCTAACACATTTTTACCCTGTTAACAAGCCGAGCCGAGCCGCAGCTGCGACTCCAAGACCATCGTTAAGGGGGTGTGTGAAGCACCGGGAGGGCAACTTGTGTAGCAAGCAAAGGGGGAAATTGACAACCCAGTATGATTTGTGTCTTGCTAAAAGCATGTTCTGTTCCCAGAAGCTGGAAGGCCAGACTGTGATCTTGGCTATGCTGGTATCAATCCAGATTGAATCCCTCGGAGGTATACACCAGTGTAACTGAGAATCTGTGCTGAACTCCATTAACACCAGTACGGTCACTCTGGGCTGGCACTGGTGTAACTGGGAGCAGAGTCAACGCACGATTCTAGTGACTAGTACCATAGCGTGACTCCGGATTCACATCAGTATCATGGAGGTCAGAACGTCCCCTGGCGCCGCTGACTCCAGGAGGGTGCCCCCTGTCGGAATCTGGCCTGAATTCTCCCATTGCCCGATTGTTTTCCCCACGTTTCAGTCTTCAGCACTTTTGTCCTTGAAATTAATACTGCTCTCATCTCCTGGCCTTGTGCTTCAGACCAGGGGGGGCTCTGATGGAACGCTGGGACAAGGCTTAGAATCTCAACTCCTAACCAATGTTCCCCCTAATCTTTGCCATCCGTGGGTGGATTTTTTTCCATCCACGTGCGGAATTAATTCTTACATGCACCCAGGCATGTGCACCACCCATCAAAACCCAGCTGAACTCTGCCACTCCACTAGGCGGCATTTGAATTTCTCCTGAGCGGCCGCACAAGCGCCCGGCTTACAGGGAATGCTTCTCCTAACCCACCCCTGCAATTTTGGGACCAGGATTAAAATTGCAGCACCTCAGACACTGCTGCTTTTGGCTCCAAGTGTGAGGCGCGCTTTTTTGACCCTCCTTTAATAGCAAGCATGTAGGACATCCGATTTAAACAAGCAACCCGCTTGTGATTTTCCCATTGGGAAAGAATCAAAGGCTAGTTGTCTTGGTTGGGAGGTGCTCAGGTGCTAGTGCTCTGTAAGAAACAGACCTGAATCAGACAGTCAAACCCCTCTGCTTGATTTGAGAGCAGATTTACAATGAGAGTTAGGTACCTATGGGTGTACGGAGTGAGTTTTACGAAGGTGCCTATGGTGGTTAAGCACCTAACTCCTATGGGGGGGGGTCAATGGGAGTTAGGAATCTAACTCACTGTTGCTGAGTTTTACTGTGGTTCCCCTGGGGAACTCTTTAACTTTAGCATATTAGTGAGGCAGGCCCGCCAACGGAGGAGGAGGGGGCAAAGGGGACAGTTGCCACGAGGCCTGGCAGGGCTGCGGCAGTGGCAGCAGCCGGAGCCTGGAGCCCTTTAAATCACCACCGGAGTGCCACTCCACATGTTCCATGTGGCTCCGAGGGCTGGGGGAGGGGAGGCTGTTGCCGCAGTCCACGCAGCGCTGAGGACTGGCTGCCCCTGGTCCCACCCCTTCCAGGGCAGGGAGCTGGGCCCTCCCCACATCTTGCCTGGGGGCCCATGGAAGCTAGTAACCTCATTCCAAGGGGGGCCAACTTGTGGGACTCACAGCTGCTGTTTGTTCGTGAGATTTGCTGGTGGAATTTTCTGTCCCAGGATATTACTGTGGCTAATTGGTGGTTTTCAGATGATCAGATCATTGCTTAGGTTTGTCTGTGAAACTCTCTGCTGCAGGATATTTGCGGGGTTAACCTGTGGGGGTCACAGCTGCTGGGTATTAGTGAGGTTTGCAGGTGGAACTCTCTGTCACATGATATTTTGAGAGACTCTCCGCTGCTGCATGTTACTCCGCCAAGGAACTTAGTGAGATTCAGAAAAGAATTAGATGTTTATATCCGCAAGGATTGCACCTGCGAGGGCCAGAGGAGAAGGGGTCTCCCGCTTCCTGACTCCCTCCTGTCCAGCACCTCACAGAGGGGATACCCGCAATCTAGACAGGTATGGGGTACTGCACTCTAGATGCACAAGAGCAGCGATTTTCGTGACTGGGGTGAAAATCACCATTACATCCCAGACACTTGCCTCGTCCGGCTTCTCCAGACAGCCAGGTGCCGTCCCGTAAGCCGCCTCCTAAAACAGAGCTAGGAAATGTCTGCTGGAAAAACAATGAGCTCATGCAGGAGGCAGCAGCCCGGGTCACAGGGGAGCAAGCCAGGCTGCAGCAGCTCTCGGCTGTCTGTCGTCAGCAGGACAGTGGGGAGATCCAATGTCCATAATTCACGTGCTGCAAAGGCCGGAGCCAAACGGCTGGTTCGGAGGCAGCGGGGGGGGGGGGGGTGTTTGTTACTAAAGCTGGGGGGGAAGTTGCGGGCACAACTTCTGTCTGTCAAAAAATGCTGCTTTGGGGGCGGGCGTCGGTTTCCAGTCCCCAACACAGGTTATTGGCTTAGAGGAGAATGTTATCAGGTACGTGGCTTAGGCCCAGGATGGAATTTGTGCTCAGAGGAAGAGAGACACGCCCCCAACAAGACAACAGCCTGTTGGTTGGGATGCGCCTGTGGGAGACCCAGGTTTGGGTCCCATCTCGGAGTCAGGGCAAGGACTGGAAAGCAAGTTCCAGAACCACTGGGCCAGAGAGTCGGCCTCTGTCTTTGGCCCATGGGCTCTTGAATTATTTGCAAGGCGGGGAGGGTCTCTGTGTCATTGGACCCACTTCCGTCGGCCAGAGAGATGAGCTTTGGAACTGAGTTCTTGGTCGCGGCCGGGAAAGGGATTCGGAGCGTATCCTGTCTACATGGTAGTGTAAGCCCAGTGTTCCCACTCATGCCAAACTAGGCCCGCTGACGGGGTAAATGGAGCAATTGCCCCTGGGTCTGGCGATTCAAAGGGGCCTGGGGCTCCCAGCTGCTGCCACCCCAACTGCAGCAGTGGCCGAAGCCCTAGGTCCTTTAAATCACCATGGGAACGCTGCTCTGCGTGGCTCTGAGGGCTGGGGGCGGCCAGCGCCGTGGTCTGAGCTGTGCTGAGGGCTGGCTGTTCCCAGTCCTGCCCCTTCTGCCAGCTGCCCCGCCCCTTCCAGGGGCACGAAGCTGAGGCCCCTCCACACCTTGCTTGGGGGCCCGCGAAAGCCGTTGGCCCCTCTGGTCCTACCCCTGCTTCAGTCCACGCACGTTGTGCTAAGCCAGGGCTTGGGCCCAGAGTCCCCGGATCGCTCCAGAGTGGAGGGTTTGAGCCTGAGTGAAGTCAGAGGGATCAACCGCCCATCTCAGGATTCAAAGCAGCCCAGGCTGGGAGCTACAGAGCCACCAGCCCAGTTCTTCAGCCGGAGTCCACACCTGCCTCTCTCAGGCCCCCCGGGATGCTGTGAGTTTAGTACCTGTAACTTCCCCCTTGCCAGCTGCTTCCCAGCCCTCGTGAATCTAGTGGCCGGGTGAAGCCTGGACCAGGAGGCTGGCCGTGCAAGGCCACCGCAGAGGGCCAGGGTGACTTGCGAGCAGCTCCCAGAAAGGACCGTTCCCAGCAGCGTTCGCTAATCACATCCGAGCAGTGACCTTGCGCTACTTGGGGATTACATAAGACTCAGCCGTTAATGGCTTGTACTAGAGGGGACAAAAATAGACAAATATCTAGAGGGATGGGGGAGCGTGATTCCCAGTCAGTGACCTCCCCGGGCTCTTCTTGTTCTTTCCCATCCAGCTGAGACGCCGACTCTACCGGGCTCTGGTTGCTCTGACTGAGACGGGTGACTCAGACTCAAGCCCCTGGCCTAGCTTCCAGCAGGACCCCATCCGTGTCCAGCTTGTCCAGAAGAGGCGATCCAGCTTGGGAGGCAAAAGCAGCAAGGCCTCGAGCGACAAGAACAGAGTCCAGGATGGGGCCGGTCACAGGTCCACCCCATCACTGGCCCGGAGAGGGCTCCCAACCACCCTGAATCGGGATCCCCCTGCCAAGAAGGTTCGATCGCCATCCCCTGCAGCCAGCCGGCTCTGGGAAGGCACGGACCTCACCTCCCTGGGTGAAGAAATGTGAGGGTGCAGCCAGGATGTCCCCCCCTTCTGCACCACAACCGAATGAACGGCCAGAAACTGGGATCTGCATCCTGTGAGACGTTCTGGGATCTCGTTTCCTCCCCACATCGGGGCAGAAAGAGGAAATCTCTCAATATTTTTGCAAAACAAAATAAGGAATAATTGATTATAACCATATTGAAGTTGTTTCATTCCAACTTTATCATTTCTCCTATTATGAGGCAGAATGGCCTAGTGGCTAGCATGCTGGCCTGAGACCTTGGGTTGTGTTCTGACCTCTGCCAGTGCCTGACTGACCTCCCGCTCTGTGCCTCAGTTTCCCCACGTGTAAAATGGGGAAAATGACGCATTGAGCAGTCTATGTATGAAACGTGATCTATAGGTGGCAGGTTGATGATATTCTATTGGCAAGTCAAAATGAAAAGGGCAAAATGAAACATCTTGATAATTTCCCTTAGGAAAATTTCAGTGAAATTTGTATGCTCCTGTGAGACATTTTGATTTTGTTGATGAAATTTTTCCCAATGGAAACACATTCTGTTGGAAAATAGTTAGCTGGTTCCAGGCTTGGAAGCTGCAGGCCAAGAATAGAATTGTGGGGGTTGATCAGAACTAGTTAATATCCTGCAGCAAGTTTAACCTGAGACATGGTTCTACAGTGGGAGTTCTACAGGGTAACCTCAGTTAATTTCCTGCAGCAGGGTGTTCCACAGGATAACCTCAGTTAATATCCCACCACTGGGAGTTCTGCAGGTTAATCCCCCTAGCACACCCAGGAGTAATCATGCTGACAGCACCCGCTGTGGAAGGCATCATCTTCAGTGACCAGCACACAAGCCCAATCCCATCACTGGTATCTGTCAAGCCTTCCTTCCCCTGTTAACTGACAACCCTTCATATCTTCTCCAACTACCACAGCTGTGCTTCCAAAAGGACCCCTGTCTCCCAAGGGCAGTCATGGTCCCCACAGTCAAGCAGTGCTTCCTGCACAGTCTTGGGCCTCGTGCATTTCCAGCTCTTCCAAGCTGCGTGCTCTGACAGAGAAGAGAGGGTCCAGTACTTTGTCTCACATGCAAAATGCCCCCAACGTCCCCACCAGCTGGCAGGTGTCTTCCAGTTCAGCTTGAGCACCCAGTCCTGCCAGCCACAGAGCACCCTTTGCTCCCTCGGCTTCGAACGTGCAGGAACAGTGTACAAAAGGAGCCTCCGTTTTGTAGCGTGCGAGGTGGCTTTATGGCACTAGGAAGCTACATCATAGATCTCAGAGAGAGGCCTGGATCTGCAAGGGAGGAGGTAGGATGGCTCCCCCGGTGGAGCAAAGCTGCATCGGAGAAGGCTCTTGCATCAAGAAAGGCCAATCTACATGTAAGGGGAGAGAGAAGAGCATGGAGTTACCCCTAGTGTCAGCCGCTGCATGGGAACCCGTTATGACTCCTACACAAACGAGCTATCAACCCCCAAAGACACAGCAGAAGCACAAGCTCCCTTGTGAATTAGCTTTGATTAGTTTCGCTGTGATGCTAGGTTCCCCTCCCTCTCACACATCCCTTCCTGTGCACCTGTTATGTAAAATATAATCTACTATATAGTTGAGTGAGTTTCTGTCTGTCTGCTGGTTCAAGAACTCCTAAACAGTAAGAGCTAGGATCACCAAATTCGGTAGGTAGCTTCCTCTTCTCCTAACTTAAAGCCAGGTCAGAGTTTGGTTGTGCCAGGACAACGGGATGTGCCTGGAATGGGATTGCTTCTCAGAAAACTATACAGAAAAGAGACTGAATCACCAGACAGGTGAAATGGGCACTGGCTGGAGATGTTCCCCTGCCCCCATCCAGAACTACCCTAGCTTTGAGCCTCCACCCCCTGGTGCTCTTTAGGGAGAATGCGGGGAGGGGAGATGTTGAAGCTCACCCCTTCTCCCCCCCTCCCGCCCCAGATTTGCATGGGAACATTGGCTGTTTGTCAAGGAGCAGGGGGAAAATGCCCAGTTTGCTGCATTCCTCTGTCTGGCTGGGGAACAGATGAACCTGGTCTTGCCCCCAGCTGAGGGACATTCACCCTTCCCCTGCCTGTGCCCCCCTGGAGCTGCAGTGGCCGTGGAGAGGCGCTTCTCACCTGCCCCAAGCTGCTGCAGTGAGAGAGGGCTGGGGTTGTTCTCTCTCCCCAGAGCAGCCGGCAAACTGACCCCCTCATCCCCAGACCCACCCCAGAGCAATGATTTAAATGATGCCTGGACATTGTCATTTTATTTTCCAAAAATTAATTGAGTTAAGGACCTGAGCCATGTGGGGTCAATCTTCTAGTGATAAATAAATACCATAAACCCAGTGTCCCGGCCATGTTTGCTGGAGCTGGGACTGTATTCCCCGCCTCTGCTGATTGCTGAGAAATAGCAAAACTTGGTTCTTGCACCACTAGCCCCAGCTCTCAGGTTTTATCCACCACTTTACCAATGGGGAAACCGAGGCACCAAGCAGCTACCAGTCACATCAGTGGCAGAGCTGGGAATAGAGCCCACAAGTCCTAACTCCTGCTCCTAGATGACACTCCCCACCTCAGCATTGAGAAAGGAACCCAGGTAGCTTTTGTCTCCCATTTCCCTGGTTCTAATCACTAGCCCACATTCCTCCCAGAGCTAGGCACTTGCGTTCTCCTGCTGTAAGCATCTTGCAGCGCCCTCCCCCTGGCTGTGTTTAAACAACAAGGAAAGGATTTGGCTGCGGGGCGGGGGTGGAGGAATGCTTTGGGTTGTATCTAAACACACGTGTCTCAAATAACCTGCCATTCCCATTCATGCTGGGTTGGGGGCCTGGTCCCCTGACTTACCCCACCTTGAACTGCGAATTGCCCCCCCTCCCTTCACTCACTTGCTCTGCAGCCAGCGGGTGCCTCGCAGGGTGGCAGCATCGGATCCCAAGGCTGCTCGGATTTACACTGGAGGCTGGGCAGAACAAAGGATTTAAGGTCTACCCCTCTCAGCCTGTGCATGAGGATTGGGCCCCGTGTGTCATTTACATCATCCTGGAATTTACCCCACAGACTTTTTCCCACCTGAATCAACGTTGTGGGCAGCTGCAGGCAGCCTGTTTCCCCAGCTCCAGCTCGGGTGGTGGGTAATGCTGCCAGATGCCCATCTGTGCATCCCCCGAACACATGGATGGTGGCTGTCATAGCCCGTGGGCAGTGGTTCCATGCCCCACTCAGCCCTGCAAATAGCAGCGCCACTTCCCACCATTGCCTGCACCCCGGCTGCCGTTTCTGCCTTGTGGCAGGGCACTTCCAAGTGCTGCGTAGATTCCACCCCCACTTTTCAGGGGGGCTGCAGCTCAGCCAGCTCCCTCTGGCCAGGGGCTGGGACCCACGAGTGCTTCTCTGCATGGTTCCACCCAGTGCAGGGAGGACAAGGGACAATTGACTACTATGAGCCACCTGGGCAAGTGAGGTCAGTCCCGGGGAGAGAACCCAGGAGTCCTGGCTCCCACTCCCCTGTTCTAACCCACTAGACCCCCACTGTCTCCTGGACGTAGGTATCAAACCCAGGAATGCCCTTACTCTGCCCACCAGAGCCCAAGCTGCAATGAAAACCCCCTTGCAATGTTTAGGTGCTGGGCCACTTTTCATAGCTCACAAGCCCTCAACATTATGCCGTGGCCTCCTGCCGTGACTTTAGGCCAGGCCTCCCCAGCCTACTGTCTTCATCTGTGCTGAGTGGACCTGCCCCACCATTCGTAAGAACTGCCAGACTGGGTCAGACCAAAGGTCCATCTAGCCCACTGTCCTGTCTGCCGACAGTGGCCAATACCAGGTGCCCCAGAGGGAATGAACAGAGCAGGCAATCAAGTGACCCATTCTAAGGGTGTTAAATATCGGTTAATTTACGAGTCAAATAGTCAACGGAATTTCCATCGACTACTCGACAGGCACTTCCGCATTCCTCCTTTGAAACGTACAAGAGGCCCCAGCAGAGGCCCCTGCTGGCCCCGGGCACCATGCAGCGCTGCTGTTTTGAAATGCCGCGTGGAGCCTGGGTCAGCTCGGGACTCCCCAGCTGACTCCGGGTTCCACAGAAATGCTGCCTGGAGCCCAGGGACAGCTAGGGAGTGCCCAGCTGACCCTGGGCTCCACATGGAGCTGCTGCTTTGAAACGCCATGGCTGTGCCGCACAGAGCCCAGGATCAGCTGTGCGGCACTGCCACTTTGAAGTACCCCCTCTTTCCTGCCTCTATCTGACAGAGGCAGCAAAGGGGAGGGAGCAACTACTTGACTAGTCCTTAATATCCTTAATCCATTCCCTGTTGCCCATTCCCAACCTCTGACACACAGAGGGTAGGGACACTATTCCTGCCCACCTTGGCTAATAGCCATTGGAAGACCTATTCTTCATTAATTTATCTAGCTCTTTTTTGAACCCTGTTATAGTTTGGGCTTCACAACATCCTCTAGCAAGGAGTTCCACAGGTTAACCATGCTTTGTATGGAGAAATACTTCCTTTTGTTTGTTTTAAACCTGCTAACAATTTCATTTGGTGATCTTTAGTTCTTGGTTATGGGAAGGAGTAAATAACTCTTATTTACTTTCTCCACGCTGGTCATGATTTTATAGACCTCTATCATATCTCACCCCAGTTGTCTCTTTTTTAAGCTGAAGTCCCATTATTATATATCTCTCCTCATACGGCAGCTGTTCGACACCCATAATTATTGTTGTTGCCCTTTTCTGAAGTTTTTCCAATGCCAAGATATATTTTACCTAATGTGAAAGGAAACATTATTTTAAACAAAAAATAATTCATTACTTAACCCCTTGGCTCTGCAGTATGGGAAAGGCTTAAGCAACAATAACCACTTGCTCTTATAATCAGCAGGCCTCCGAGCATTTTTCAAAGGAGATCATTGTCCTCACTTTAGATGGGGAAACTGAGGCACACAGCAGGAATGAGACTTGCCATAGGTCACCCAGCAGCAGAGCTGGGAATAGAATCCAGGTCTCCTGAGTCGCCGTCCAGTTCTCTATCCACTACAGGTAACAGAGCAGTGTCACAGCCCCTCTATTGTCAGTTCATTACTTAGAACACACACACACACACACACAGGGTAATATCTGAACCTGAATAATTTGCTCTGATCGCCCAGGGCCTAGCCAGACACGGAATCCAACACCTTTGAATCCTTCCTCCAAGGGAAAAGCGTTTTATAATGAAAGCACCGAACTATTTTCTTTTAGAACATACAAACTTTTATTGCCCATCCAAAAATAATTTTTCCACCATCACATCTTTCTTTTATAATGTGCAAGGAGAATATTTTGACAATAAAAATTTCTGGATGTAAACATTCGCGCCAATGCAGAACGCTCCCAAATAAGTTAAATATTTATGTTATTCACAAATATACAACACTTCACATTTTAGTCAGGAGGATTTATATCCCAGCTGCTGAAGACAATTCCATCTTCCACTCACCCTGGAACAGGCAGCATTTAAAATGACCCTCCCTTAAATAGTGGAAGTCCTGTCTATCAGCAACACTATGGTTCTAATATTCCAGGTGGAGAATTTGGCTGGGGGGGGAGGGGAGCCAAAAAAGTTTCTATTTTGCAAGTGAGGAAGCCTCACACCCTCACAAACTGTGAGGTAGGCATTATCACCCCCATCTTACAGATGAGGAAACTGAGGCATGGGGAGGGGTCTCATTTGCCCAAGGTCACACCAGCAAATCAGTGACAGAGCTGGGAGTTAAATCCTGAAGTCCTCAGCCCTATTTCTATCACTAGCCTGTGCTGCAGAGGATGACAAATGCCACTGTTGTTGCTTAACCAGGCACATTAAAAGGGCCAAATTCCTGTCGGTTACACAGATGTAAATTCAGAGTGACTGGAATGGAGTGACTGTGGATTTACACTGGTGTAACTGACGAGTCGCACACTGCCTTCGATTCTGCTTCAGTTACAGCAAGTGTAAATCCAGAGTGACTCCATTAAAGTCCAGGGGTTCACACCAACAGAATTGAGATCAGATCACTTTTAGCAGGAAAAGTAATTTGGAACCCAGCAGAAAAAACAAGGCAACCCAATGGGGCTGGTGCCAATAACAAACTCCCGTGAGTCCCATTATTTAATCACCAACAATTGTAATCTTCTCCCTAGTACCCGAGGGTTAAGAGCCCAGTTTTCAAACGGCAGACCCTTAAAAGTGCATAAATGTTGTGCCTCAAGCTTGTAGGTGCTGCAGCCAGACATTCCTTTGACTGAGCGGGCTCGATGCTTGAACCTCAAATGTTTTTTGTACATTGCCCATCACTGTGGCCTCTGACTCCAATGGGACTTGAGCCTGAATTCAAGCTCAGGCCCCATTTTCAAACCGTATCATCCAAACATGGGCTCTGGGTGTCTCATTCTCCGCTGCCTTGTGCCTTATGTTCCAAATGCGACGCACTTCCAGGGAGCAGTGCAAACTTCCTCTTGCAGGGATTTTGGCCTGTAAAATGCTGCCATTCAGGGTTGTTAGCCTTGCTTGTCCTCTCTGCACTGGGTGTGCATGCTTCCACAAGGCACAGCGGTCAGGGGACAACTGGGCACCTAATATCCACTTGACAAATCCGGTTCCCTGTAAACATAGCTCGTTCACCCACCCTTTCAAATGCACCCACTTCTGGGGCAGAGCGCAGCTGCTCTTTAACAGCTATGCAGTCACAAATGTTAGGAAGGGGCATGCAGAGAATCCTTCCTCCAGTGGAAATGAACAGTGGGCACAGGGAGGGAGGCGGGATGTAAATGCCACCCAATTACATCGCTAAAGAGTAACACTGCTGCTCAGGGCGGAGGCCGTGACATGCCGTGCTGGGAGGGGAAGGCAGCCCTTTGGCAGATGGCGGAGCGCTCTAGACATGCCAGCAGACCCCAGCCAAAGCTCCCATCAGATCAGACTCGGGACACGTGCACAGAAATGCTCCCCCATTGGCTGCCACCTCTGTCGTACGCTCTCCGAGGTACTCAGCGGGTGCCACACCGAGGAACCGGCAACAGCCTGGCCGCTGGCGCATGCTTCCAGCTACGTTCCATTGTCCCCAGGATCAGAGCTCTCCTTGCGGGACCCCTTCTTGCTCATTCTGTCCTCCTCCTCCCAAAGACGGCCGACATGCTCCGCACAATGCCACGGAGGCCCACGGCCTTCTTGCCCGAGCTCCGTGAGTCCCGCACCATGTCGAGGAGTTCGTGGAAGACCACCAGGGCACCGTGGTAGGTCTCGGCGGCTGAGACCTCGAAGAAGCCCGTGTTCATGGAGAGGGCCAAAAGCCGCCCTTCCTCGCTGGAGACGGCCCGCCGATGCTGCAGGTCCCGCTTGTTGCCCACCAGGATGACGGGCGCTTTCTCCGAACTGCCCCATCTCTTCAGCTGCCGGATGCGCTGGAGCTGCTGGCGGGCCAGGTGGAAACTGGAGCGGTCACAGATGCTGTAGACCAGGACAAAGCCATCGGCCCAACGCAGCTGCTTCTCACTCACCCAGCCCTGGAGCTCGGAGGCCTGGAGAGGAGGTGGAGGAGAGGATAGGGATCAGCAACAAAAACCCAGAATTAGCTGAGGGCAAAGAGGTGGTTGCCAATCGCTGCACAGTCACTATGGTGATCAGATCACTCCCTGCCCCTCTCGCCTTCTCTTGCCCCAACCCAGCTGGGGAGGAAGGGGCCTAGGAGTGGTCAGAAAAGGATTTTCCCTCTAGGTGCCATATGGCACAACTGACCAGCCTGGGTGGGGGTATCTAACCATTACTGAGGAAGAGCTGAAGCAGCCATCTTTGTTGTGGGCACATGGAGGTGCTGGTGAGTGCCTGGCATTGGTCACTGCTGGATGAGAGGTAGTGCCAGGGCATTGGGGAGGGTCAGGTCTATGGCAGCAGTGTTCTTATCTTCACCCTTGGTTTTTATTCATTCAGCCTCCCTCCTTCAAAAAGCAAACCCATTATTAAAGGAATTGGGTGCCATTTCTCAGCCTTGGGTGGACTAGAAGCCAAGGCTGCCATCTTTATTGTGGGCATACAGCAGCACATGGAGGGCAGAGGGATTTCCTATAGGCCCTTCAGAACCAAAACAAGTCTGTCTTTGCCCATGAGCTGCCATGGCTCCATCTGCTAGGAGGATGCTTGTCCTGCTCAGAGCTGGTCCGAGTCTCAGCAAACTCGCTCCATCCATTCTGTTCCCAAAGCCATTTGGCTGGTTGGAAGCCACAGGCAGCAACTTCTCACCTGGGGGCAGACAGAGTCCCAGATGCTGAAGCAAACCTCTCGGCCCCCGACCATCATGTTGTGGGTGTAAATGGATTCTGGAGGGGAGAGGGGAAAAAAAAAGAGGGAGACATTAAGAGAGTGTGAACTTAGAGAAAGGAAAGAAAAGAGAAAAGAAAAAAAAAAGAGGAAAAGAAAAGAAACTCACCAATATCCCCGTATTCACCAATAAACCTCCGGGTGAGGAATCGGACTGTCAGAGCTGGAACAAGAGAGACCCAAGGTCAGGCAAGCTGATCCAGACTTCCTGGGAGGACTGAAAGCCATTCTTGGTCCTCCTAGCACATCCCCTCACCCCTACACACTCCCAGTGGGATCAGGGTGGGCGATGCCAAACTGGGAGAACAGGTGTCCACACGGATGGGCTACAGTGTGGATGAGTCCCAGGGCCCCTCATGAGTCCCTGTGCCCCTCATGAGCTCCATGCCAGGTCCGATGCCTCAGCTGGAGTAAAGCAATGGAGCAACTCAGATTTCCACCAGCTGCAGGGTTGGCACAGGGAGTTCCGGGTGGTCCCATTTTGATGTCACTTAAACCCAGGTCAAGCAGAAGGCGCTCCTCAGAACAGTGGTTCTCTGCCTTTTCCATCACCAGACCACTAGCGTAGTTGGGCTCCCCCCCAGACTATGCCCACACCCAGGACCCCATGCACAGAGGAGCTGAGGAGGGTGCTTGTGACCCCTTGACATCACTTTGCAACTGGGGGCCATGCCCCCCAGGCTGAGATTCCCCCTCCCCCAACATAAATGGCCCAGTGCAGCAGTGATGGCAGAGAGAGGAGCATTCCCCCTAGACTGGGAGAAACAATGTGCTGGGGGGGATGGAGAAGGGGGCAACAAAAGGACACAGGAGGGAAGAAAACAGGGAATGGATGTGGGGCCCTGAGCATCAGGCAGGGTATGGGGACAGGCCCAGCAGGTGAAGCATTCTCCCCCAGGGCAGAAAGCGAGGGGCCCAGATGGAGGAGGCAGAGATGGAGAGGAAGGAGCATAGGGAGAAGACCTGGGGGGGAGGGAAGGGGAAGGACAAGGCAGGGAAGAAACCTAGAGGGGGGGGGGAGGAAGGCGAGGGAAGGGGACAGGAACCCAGAGGGCAGGGCCGAAGGGGAAGGGGGAGAACCTAGACGGGGGGGGGGGAGAAGAGAAGGACAGAGGCACTGAAAGGGGACAGGGAAAGACCCGAGATGGGGGGGGGGGAGGGCCGAGGCAGGGGAAGGGGGAGAACCTAGACGGGGGGGGGGGGAGAAGAGAAGGACAGAGGCACTGAAAGGGGACAGGGAAAGACCCGAGATGGGGGGGGCAGGGCCGAGGCAGGGGAAGGGGGAGAACCTAGACGGGGGGGGGGGGGAGAAGAGAAGGACAGAGGCACTGAAAGGGGACAGGGAAAGACCCGAGATGGGGGGGGCAGGGCCGAGGCAGGGGAAGGGGGAGAACCTAGACGGGGGGGGGGGGAGAAGAGAAGGACAGAGGCACTGAAAGGGGACAGGGAAAGACCCGAGATGGGGGGGCAGGGCCGAGGCAGGGGAAGGGGGGGCACGCAGGGAAGGACGAGACGGGGAGCAGGAAGACCTAGACGGGGGGGGGGGGAGGGGAAGAGAAGGACAGAGGCACTGAAAGGGGACAGGGAAAGACCCGAGATGGGGGGGCAGGGCCGAGGCAGGGGAAGGGGGGGGGCACGCAGGAGAAGGACCCTAGACGGGGGGGGGAGGGGGGGGAGGGCAGGGGAAGACCCGAGACGGGGAGGGGCAGGGGAAGTCTGTAGAGTTCCCAGCACTCACCCGATTTGCCCACTTTGCCCGCTCCCAGCACCAGGACATTGGCTTCCAGCTTGGGCGGCCCCCCCTCGGACATCTTGCGGAGCTGCACGACCATTGGGACTCCCCGTGGGCGCGGGCAGGGCTGCAGCTTGGACTCTCGGGGGCTCTGCGAGCCGGCGGCGCCGGAGCCCGGCTTTATAGTGGGGAGGCGGAGCTGGGGCTTGAGTGACGGCCCCCCAGGGACAGCTCGTTCCGCCCCCCCGCCCCCCCCACACACACACCCACACCGCAACTCTCCGGCGCGCGCAGACACGCACACACACCGTGCCCGAGGCTCGCAGCCCCGCTCACAAACACAAACGCTGACCACAAACTCACACAACCCAGCACACACACAAATACACACACAACCCAGAGTGCATACAGACACACTTCATTTTCACCGAGAGGCACGAAGACATTCACAAATACAGGGGTTACACCACACACAACGCTTGGTGGGCACGCAGCCGCACACTCATTTTCACAGCTTCTCCCCACCACACACACAACCCCAGGTCATTCTTACACAGAGAGGTGTGCGTGTGCGTGCTCACACTCACACAAACACCGATTCCAGACACACTCCGGTGTATCCTGGCACAGATACGCTCAGACTCACAGAGGTATTCTCCCACACGTGTTCACACAAATACTGATTTTGCTCAGATATGCAGCTGCCCACAGGTTTACCCCCTCCACACACACACACATTCACCCAGAGTTACACACACACACACAGTTCCATGCACACATTCCTACACACTGGCAGGCTAACACATACAGACACAACATTGTACAAGCGCTTCTCACACAGCTGTACACATGTGCACACAAGCAGCAAACACACCTACATAGGCACGTATTGCACAAACACACAGTCTCCTATGTATGCCCATCCCCTTGCACACACACTGATAACACAGAGAGACACACACACGTGCAAACTTTCCCTTGCATGCACACACTCGCTCTTTCCTTTCCACACCACCTCATGCACCTACCCTCTTTCCCCGGCACAAGGCCACAAACACACTCCGACATGCTCTCATGAAAGTACATGCTTTCCTTCACACGCACACACTTTCCATTGCATGTGTGCGCACTGAGAATCTCATGCCTACACCCACCGATGCTCATGGGCACGCATACACAGAATCTCTCACACACACAATCTCACACACGGAGTCTCGTGCTCACAGAGAATCTCACACCTGTTCACAATCTTCTGCATGCACACACGCATGCTTATGCACACTGATTCATGCACACACGGAGACACACACAAAATCACTCCTGCTCACAAAATCTTGTGCACGTGCACACACACACACACACACACACACGTTCTCTGTCTTCCCACACCCTAAGCAGAATAGAAACTCCTTTTTCTCGCTGCCTTCGCCCACTTTTTGCCTGCTGTCAGAATTCCCTTCTCCCCACCTGGCCAAGAGGCCAGTTCATTAGGAGCTGCCGCCCCTGGGTCCGTGAGAGACCCTGTCACACGCTGTGCTCTCCTGGCCTCCTTGCCCCATCTGATCACGGTGTGAAGGCTTGTGAGGATGTAGCAGGTTGGGCAGCTGGTGTTTCTCAGCAGGAAGCCCCCTCGCCTTCAGCTCCTCTGAAGATCTGGAGGTTAGCCCTCAGCAGGATGTGAGCACACCCAGAGACCAGCCTCCCAACCAGGCAGCTCTGAGCCAAAAACTGAGAGCCAACCCCCATCCACTGCCTGAAGTTGGGGGATTCTCCAAATCGGACCCCCACATTGTGTAGCACGGCAGACACGACAGTCAAGACCATCGTTTATTAGAAAAGCCTAGAGCCTGTCTCAGGTAATGCCAGTGAGACCTGGGACAGAGGGGGAAACTGAGGCACGGGGAAGTGATCTGCCCATGGTCCTCCAGCCAGTTGGTGGCAGAGCTAGGAACAGAATCCAGGTCTCCCAACGGGCTAGCTGGACATGCAAGTAAGCTTCTAGGAGACAATTATGGTATTAACTGCCCATTGGGGAATGGTCTTCCTAATTCCATCCTCCATCGCCGTGCTCCCTGCTGTGCAGGTGCGTTAGGCAACCGATGGACAGACAGGCCCCTGCCCAGCTGCTGAGTAAGCTACAGATAGATGGGGGATTGGAGTCGCTACTTGGCTAGCTACGAAGCTGGGCTGTGTGGGAAGAGAGAGCCAGGGTGCGGATGGAGAGAAAAGTGGGTCTTTATTACACAAAGTTCTGCTTGCTCTTTTTTCTTTCCCTTGGCAAGCTGGGAAAGGCGGGTTTCAGAGCAGGGAGTGCTGCTGCCATCTCGGGGCTAGGACATACACAAGTTTTAAGTGACCTTGCTGGGCGCCTCCTGGCCTCTGGGGAGCGGAGAATAGCCGCAGCATGGAGCCGGAGGGACTTCTGCACAAGGGAGTCTCTTGGGGGGGTTCTCACCTCCTAGAAGACCCTGTGAAGCTGCTGAAGAAGCGCCAAGAGGCCAGGATGTGACTGAGAATGAGGCCCATGAATTCCCTGTTTTCTACTGCCCGGGGGTTTGCCATCTCCACAGCGGTGCACAGGCTGTACGGGAGAACCGCTGCCTGGGCCTGTGGAGTAATGCCCTGGCATTCCTCTCCATCTTGGTAATTGGGGGTGGAGAGTGTCCCAGATTGCAGGGTCAGGACTCCTGGGTCCTGTTCCTAATTCTGGGAGGCAGATTGGCTATGTGGTCCGCAACTGGCTTGCAGGTGGGCTGCAGGCTCGGGGCTCCCCCCTCCCCACACACACAGTGGGGAGCCTGCACTGGCGCTCCAGCACTGTGGGCTTCCCACTGGGAGGGGAGGAAGCCTCGTGGGCCGGATCCGGCTAGCGGGGGAATGGCAGCACAGGAAACAGCTCACCTGGAGGCTTTCCCACAGCCAATGGGAGGGAGCAGCGGGAGGCACGGAGCCAGGCTGGTGCCCCTCCTTCCGCCTCATGCCCAGACCTCGCCCGCACCCCCTCTCCCACCAAGACCCACACCCCTATCCCATTCTGTACCCTCCCTCCCACCCCAACTCCCCACCCCCTCCCCACTCTTGCATCCTCCCTTCCAACCAGATCCTATACCTCACTCCTGCATCCAACCTCTCTCCCAGCCAAATCCTCCCCACCCCCAGCCCACTTCTGCACCCGCCCTCCCGGCCAGACCCCCCAGCCCACTTCTGCACCCAGCCTCCTGGCCAGACCCCCTCCCACTCAGCCTGCTCCTGCACCCAACCCCTTGACCAGATCCCCCACTCTCAGCCTGCTCCTGCGCCCAACCTCCTAGCCGGACCCCCACTCCTACTTTCTCCTGCACCCATTTTGTCATCATGGGTGGTTGGCTGGTGGTCCGTGGAAAGGTCTGTGTGAGTGGGCTGGGCCATGGCCCCAAAAGTTTGAGAACCACTGAGCTAGAAGTTTGCATTGGGGGGTCCTGCACTCATGTCTCTGGGGGCGGGGGGGTGTCTCCTTCTAGCCCTGCAGTAGGAGTGTTGTTTAGCGGTTAGAGCAGGCCTCCGCCCCCCCCCCCCCCCACAAGTCAGGATTGCTGGGTTCTTCTGTGTCCATTTCAGGAGGCAACTGTGGACTTGTATTAGCCAGGACGCCTGGGTTCTTTTCGCAGCTCTGCCACTGATTCGCTGCATGGCCCTGCCCAGGTCTGTTCCTCAGTTTCCCCACTTTGTTCAATAGGGAACATGATCCTGACCTGCCTCCTAGGGGGAGCTGCAAGGCTCCTGTTGAGAGCTCCAGCCTCTGCAGCTGTTTCCTGCATGCCTGACAGATACCTAGCCCTAGACAAGTGCATTTGAACTGGGCAGACGGGAGCAGATGCTGGGGGGATGGGTGGTAGGTGGCGGGGGCCGTGTTGCAAGCGGTTCAAGCTGTGCCGAATTTGGGTGGGCCTCTCCCGTCCTTCGCCTTCTCGTGCCTTCCACGAGGCTCTGCTTGGACAAGCACTGTCCTTTGTGCCCGCATGCTCTCTGCTGTGTGCGCTAATTAGGTAGGTGGGGGGGGGGGCGGGGGAGGAGGGAGAAGCCGCTTCTGAATGGTGACAAGTGCCCAGTGACTCTGCCTGTGGCTCCAGTGGCTCCAGATTGGTGTGTGCACTGCACGTGCGCTGGGCAGATACAGCTCAGTGTGTAAGGGCTTGCATGTGGCTGCGTACATGGCTTTGGGCAGGTGGGGCTGTGTGTGTGTGCGCACATTTGGCTGTGTGTGTATGGCTCTCTACATGTGTCTGCATGGCTTTGTGTGTTTGTAAAGTTGTGCTCTAGTGTGTGTGGTTTGCTGTTAGTCACTATTTGCCTGTGGAGGCTAGGAATGTATGTGCTTGTGTTAGAGTGTGTGGGAGACTGTGTGTGCCTGTGTGTGTGTGTGTGTAGGTAGGTCTTTATGAATGTAGATTGTGATGATGTGCACAGATCCTGTGAGAGTACATGGGAGACTGCAGGGCCCGCTCTAGGTCTTTTGCCGCCCCAGGCAAAACAAATTTTGCCCCCCCCCCTTTTTTTCACAGAGGCATGAGTGGAGTGGGACTGGGCAGGAGGGGGGGGAGCAGCACTCCACACTCACTCTTGTTCTCAGGTCCCAGTGTGCAGAAGAAACTGGCTGCAGGGGCTGCCCTCATTTCCCAGCGCTGCCCCCCCCCCCGCACGTGTTCGCCCCCAGGGAGGCACGCTCCCCGCGTGGCCCTAGTGGCGGGGTGGGGGTAGGTGGAGGGAGCCGTGGCAGGGAACTGAGGCACTGGCGGAGCCTGGCCCGGGGCGCGGTTCCACCGCGCATTCCGGCCCGCAGGAGGAGCAGGCAGGGAGCCCCGCAGAGGCCGCCCCAAGCTGGGAGCCCCGCGCCCGGCTGCTCGGAGCCTGCGCCTGGCCCCGGGGTGCTGGGAGCTCTGCGCGGGCAGCCCCGAGGCGCGGCCTGGCTGGGAGGTTCGTGGCTGCGGGCGCTGGCGGCCGCTCCCGGGGGCTGCCTCGGGCTCAGCCGGCCACGTGCGCCCCAGGGATCTGCCCCCCGGGGCGTGGCGGAGGCGGCACCTGCCCCACTGCTGGGCTGGCGAGTTCCCGGAGCACGGGGCCAGGGTGGCTGCAGCTGGAGGGGTAGGGGGAGGGTGGCACTCGGGGTGCCCTAGGGCACAGAAGCCGGCCCGGCCCCGCGCAGCTTCCCGCCCTCCCGGGAGGAGCCGCCGCTCGCCCATCACCTGAGACCCCGGCCCCGGCACAGTCCTCTCCTCCGCCAGCCCAGCCAAGGCGCCTCCCCTCCCCAGCCGAGGGAGGGGGAGCCAGGCAGCCGGGCTCTGGCGGAGGGGGGCTTCCTCCGGGGCTCGGCACATCCTGGCGCCGGGGTCTCTGCAGCCGGAGGAGGGACTCGCTTGTCCCTGGCGCTCGCGGCGGAGCCCCAGCGCCCGCCGAGCCCCTGAACTCCGCTCCAGGGAGCCGGGAGCTGGCTGCCGGGAGCGGCCCCCATGGGCGCTGCCTGCCCCGCCGGGCTCAGCGTCACCAGCAGCAGCCACGGCCGCCCCCGCCCTGCCTCCCAGGAGGCGCCCCAGCAGGGGCCGCGCCTCGGGGCTGCCGGCGCAAGGCTCCCAGCAGCCGGGCGCGGGGCTCCCCGCCGGCTCCTCTTCGGGCCGGAACGCTGCCCCTGGCAATGTGCCGCCCCAAGCACGTGCTTCCTTCGCTGGTGCCTCGAGCCGGCCCTGGGAGACTGTTTGTGTTCGTGGTTGGGGCTTAGTTTTTGTGCGTGGAGGTTGGGAGTGTACACACAGGCCATGTGTGTTCTCGTGTGTGTAGGTGTTTGTGAACGTAGGTTGTGAATCTGTGCACAGGTTGCGTTAGAGTGCACAGGAGACTAGGTGTTCGTGTGTCTGTGTGGCTAGGTGCGTGGGTAGGTTGTGAATGTAGTGGATCCACGTGTGTTTGTGTAGATCTGTTTTGTGCGTGTCTGTGGTTGCGTGTGTACAGCTGTGTGTGTGTGTGTTTGTGGCCAAGGGTGTGGATGACCTATGTGAGTGGTTCTGTGGGTTTGAATCGGGGGTGGGCGGTGTGATGATAATTTACAGAAAAATGTGTAGGGTACGTTAAGAAATAACCTGGGATTACAGATTACAGCCACAAGGGGGCAGAGTTAAGCTTTTTTGATCAGCCTCAACTGTGGCATTTCCCTTTTCCATGCTTCTTTTTGCAACCTTATCAGCCTGTGTCTCTCCCCTCCATCTCCGGGGGACCCCCCCACAGCGGGTTACCCTTCGACCAGCATAGCATTCATGGGGCGGCAAGTTATATGGGCTCGTGCTGCCCGGGCTCCAGCAATATTTAGAGCCGGGGGCCCTGCTCCACCAATATTTGGAGCTGGGTCTCTCCCCTGGCTCTGAATATTGCTCCTCCCCCCGGCCCCGGAGAAGAGGCATTGCAACGGGGCGCCCGCAGCTCCGCAGCCCCTATCGCGGCAGGCGGGCCTCGACCCCGTGCCCTTGCGGCGCACGTGCACACTGCGCGCCAGACGGGTGACGGGATTCGGAGGCCTCACCCCGGGACCGACACTGCAGTGAGTGGGCGCGGGGGCCAGCCCCGCCCAGCCTCCACACCCTTGCGGCGCATGCTTACGCCAAGCGCCGGGTATTTTAAATGCCGGCGGCATGGCAGACAAGGGGCAGGGAGTCCACTCGGGTGGGAGGGAGAGGAGGGGGGGCAGGGCAGGAGAAAGGGGAAGGCACCAAGGGGCAGGGGTGCAGGAGAGACAAATGCCAGGGGGCCAAGTGGAGGCAATGAGGAAAAGGGCAGGAGGGGAGGTGTCAGTGGGAGGGGGGACAGGGTGATGCCAGGAGAGGAGAGGGTAAGGGCATTGGGAGCTGGAGGGGGAGGGAAAGGTGCTGGGAGAAGGTTTGAAAGAAGGGGTGGGCATGAGGAAGGCAGGGCTGGAGCAAGTCATATGTGAGGGCACGGGGGCATGAGGGGAACGGTGGCAGAGGGTGGTGAGGGGGTGGGCATCAGGGCAAAAGAGGACAAAGGGGGCAGGGGCAGTGAGGGAAGGGGGAGGCACCAGGAGGGTGCAGGTGCCAGGGGATTCTGGGGATGAAGCAGAAGGGCAGACACCTGCAGGGGAGGGACCAACACCACAGGGGAGAGGCAGGGCAGGTGTGTAGAGGGAGGTGTTAGAAGAGGGGATGACGAGGGGTAGCTCACATGATCAGAGTGGGGCTACTGGAAGAGTGGGCACAGGGGGGAGAGAAGGGCTGATGGTGGGGGGCAGGTCTCAGGAAGGCTGAGGG
Source organism: Pelochelys cantorii (assembly GCA_032595735.1). NCBI lineage: Eukaryota > Metazoa > Chordata > Testudines > Trionychidae > Pelochelys > Pelochelys cantorii. The sequence goes on along the minus strand of CM064349.1, from coordinate 19,811,799 downwards.
CAGTGAGAAGGGCAGGAGTCAGGACAGCAGAGGAGGGTGAGGAGTTGGGGGGGGGGGCAGCAGGCACCAGAAGAGCTAATGGAACAAGGGGAGGAGACATGGCAGCAGAGAGAAAAGGTAAAGGTTTAAAAATATTTATTAATAACTTGGGTGCCACAGTGGCACATCGAAACAAGCCCCATGAACTCAGTACTGGTGCACAACACAAAATTCATTCTGCTCGTGGGAGGAAACTCTTAGCCTACAGTGGTGGTTTCTTGCACAAGGGTTCTTGTGCAAGAAGTCTTGCGCAAGACCACGTCCACACTGCCATGTGCGAGCTGTGCTTTTGCACAAGAGCATCCATGGCAGTGTGGACGCTCTCTTGCCCAAGAAAGCGCCGATGGCCACTTTAGCCATAGGGGTTTCTTGCACAAGAAATCCCTGCCGAGCATCCACGCTGCCCTCTTGCAAGAGAGCTCACAACTGTTAGAAAAGAGCGTAGCTCTTGCGCAAGACGCCCTCTCTTACCACGCCGTACTGTAAATTTCCTTGCGCAAGAGCAGGCGGGCAGTGTGGCTGCTCTGTGCGTTCTTGCACAAGAAGCTGCGAGTGTAGACATAGCCTTAGAGGGAACACTTCCCCCAGCCTCTCTGCCCCTGAGTTAATGTCACACACATTGGGTGAATGCATTTGCAAGATAGCTGCATGCGGGGGGGGGGGGTTTGAGTGGGGGCCAAACTAATCCCTGTTGGTAGGAGGATGGTGGGAAAAGCCCTTCGAGAGGGGTGACATGACACCTTTTACTTCTGGTCATGTGTCCATTTTGCCCCAAGTGTGTTATCTCCAGAGGCGTGGCTAACGGGGGGGAGAGTTGTCAGGGGGTGTGGCTAATGGGGCAGGGGGCATGGCTAACAGAGGCCAGGGGGCGTGGCTAATGGGGCACCACCAAAAATTATACTAACCTGCTGCCCATGAATTAGCATCATCACTTTGGGTGATCAGATAACAAGCATGGAAAACTGGGGCACTCTTTGGGGGGGTGGTCTGGGTATAATTGACTAATATTAGGGGGGTTCCAGTAATACAGGACACCTAACAACCAGCAAACCTCCATTCGGTGTCATTTTCAGGTGGAATCAACAGTGGGCATCTCACCTGCCCTATCTTGCCCAAGGGACATTGATGGGTTCTGGCAGTCGCTGGGCATGGGGACATTTTAAAGAGTGGGGGTGCTCTCATTACCCTCTTACCCTATCCTCCTCCCTCCCCCACAGCTGAGGAAAGCCCTGGTGTGCAAGCTAGCAGCCAGGACCCTGGGCATGGGGGCAGAAGCAGAGCCTGTGGCACGGGAGACCAGAAGATCTGCAGCATCTCCCCGCACCTCTCGTTCCCACGCCCACGGCTGTAAATGACGATGGAATTCTGCAAAAGCGGCGAGGAGTCCTGTGGCACCTTATAGACTAACAGATGTATTGGAGCATAAGCTTTCGTGGGCAAAAACCCACTTCATCAGATGCATGTAGTGGAAATTTCCAGAGGCAGGTATAAATATGCAAGCCAGAACCAGGCTAGAGGTTAATTCAGTCAGGGAGGATAAGGCCCACTTCTAGCAGCTGATCTGGAGGTGTGAACACCAAGAGAGGAGAAACTGCTTTTGTACTTGGCTAGCCATTCACAGTCTTTGTTTAATCCTGAGCTGATGGTGTCAAATTTGCAGATGAACTGCAGCTCAGCAGTTTCTCTCTAAAGTCTGGTCCTGAAGTTTTTTTGCTGCAGGATGGCTACCTTTAAATCTGCTATTGTGTGTCCAGGGAGACTGAAGTGTTCTCCTACAGGTTTTTGTATAGTCACATTCTTAATATTTGATTTGTGTCCATTTATTCTTTTGCGTAGGGACTGTCCAGTTTGGCCAATGTATATAGCAGAGGGGCATTGCTGGCACATGATGGCGTATATTACACTGGTAGATGTGCAGGTGAATGAGCCAGTGGTGGTGTGGCTGATCTGGTTAGGTCCTGTGATAGTGTCGCTGGTGTAGATATGTGGGCAGAGTTGGCACCGAGGTTTGTTGCAGGGATTGGTTCCTGAGTTAGAGTTACCGTGGTGCGGTGTATAGTTGCTGGTGAGAATTTGCTTCAGGTTGGCGGGTTGTCTGTGGGTGAGGACTGGCCTGCCTCCTGAGGCCTGTGAAAGTGAGGGATCGTTGTCCAGGGTGGGTTGTAGATCACTGATGCGTTGGAGAGGTTTTAGCTGAGGACTGTAGGTGATGGCCGGTGGTGTTCTGTTGGTTCTAATGGAATTCTGCAGTCACATCCCTGGATGGCAGTGGGTCTCAAACTCTTTTTCTCATGATCCGCTTGAAGAAAAGCGTTGATGCCTGTGATGCAGCATAATTTGCCTACAGTGGGGGCTCTGGGGTGAGGCTGAGGATGGGAGCTTTGGGGCGTAGAAGGAGGCTCTGGCTTGGGGGGGGGGCAGGGCTGGGGCAGGAGGGGCTTGATTTGAGCTGCTCCCAGGCAGCAGTGCAGCGGGGGGAGGGAGGGGAAGGAGGGGGGCTAAGGCAGCTTCCTGCCTCTCCTGGCACCGCAGACCATGCTGCCCCCAGAAGCAGCCAGCAGCAGGTTCCCAGCCAATGGGAGTGCGGAGCTAGTGCTGGGGGTGGGGGCGGGGGCAGTGCACGGAGCCCTGGATACTCCCCACTTAGGAGCTGGGCCTGCTGCCGGCAGCTTCTGGGGCGCAGCGCAGTCTGCGGTGCCAGCACAGGCAGGAAGCTGCCTTAGCCCCCCCACTGCTCACGTGATCCCCCTGCAGCCACAAGACCCAGCGCCCGACATGCCACCGCCCAGTCCTGGGGCGCAACCCCTAGTTCTTAGCTGCAAGGAACCAGCAGGGGGCGACAGAGCTGCAGGCAAGCCCAAGGCAAAGCAGCCAAGGAATCCATTCCCATTTGTCTCCTGCACCAAAAAAAGCTGCCAGGCCCAAAGCTGTGGCGGCAGCAGCTGACAAATGAGGCGGCTCGAGCCAGGAGGTGCCTGCTTCTGCCTGGCACAGAAATTCGGGTGCTCGCAGGCTGGGGCTGTGCTTAGCCAAGGAGGGGTTGGCGGAGCAAAGGCCCGGTCATGCATCATGATTCTCGGCAGGTGCAGCTGACACGTGGGGTTGATTATTGGCACATTGATTAGCACTGGGCCGGTGTTGCAGGGACAGGGCTTCTGGCCTTCTGCCTGCTGGCCAAGGTTGGCAACTCACCCCTGTGCAGAGGGCCTGACATAATCCCTGGGTACCAAGGCGCTGCTGGATGTACCAGGCACCCGCCGGGTCGAACCCCTCCCTGGTGCGGTTGGCAGCAGCGAGAGGGAGAAATCCAAGTGTGCGTCTGCAGACGGGGTGAAGGAGGTAGCCGTCCCTCCTTATCTCTGATTCTCATTCCTTCGCAGCATCAGCAAACGTATACGCTCTCTCAAGTATCTGAACAAGTGGAACCAGCTGCACAGTGAATGCTCCGTGCTCCCAGATCCTCCTCCGATTCCCGCTGGGCCAGATCCTTCCCTCAGGGCAAAGTTGAGGTTGCTCGTTCCAGTATGCAGCATGTCCAAGATTTCGATTGCGCTCAGTGCAAAGAAGCCTTCCTGTAGGTCCTACCAAAATACACACAGCAACAAAGGGTTCTGAGCAGCTCAGAATGAGGGAGATGGGAGCAGCCCTGCTGTCGTGGACGTCTGATGTCCAGCCGCCTTGCTCTCTGTACTGAAAGGCAGCTCCACCCCCTAGCCTGCATGCCCCACTCTAGGGTTGCCAGATGCTTTAATCAAAAATACTGAACACCCCCCTCCACCCCCAAAAAAAAACCACAGGGGAAAAAAATTCTGTAAAGGTAAAAAAAAGGGGGGAGACCAAAGTTGTTGAGGGGAAAAAAAAGGACCCCGACAGCGGTTATTAAGCAAAAAAAAAAAAACCCAAAAAAACCCAGCATGGCCCCTTTAAGAAGAGGCTTTTTTGCCAGTGGCCATTTTGTTTTTCTGCCAGCCACAAGACAAGCTCCTGCGGAACCAGGTAAGCGGATGGGGGGCTTCGGAGGTCCGGGGGCCAGGGCTGGGCCCGGTTGCTGAGTGTGTCGTAGGGTTGCCAGGTGTCTGGTATTTTCACATCCTGGCAGGGAAAAAAAATCAGAAAATACAGGACATTTTAGGTGTCCAGTATTTTCTGAATTTTTTTACCGGACAGGAGGTGAAAATACCGGACTGTCTGGGTCAATACCGGACACCTGGCAACCCTACCCTGCTCGTGGGACGGGCTTAGTCCATGCAGAGACTGCCCTTTATTGGGAAACACTGACTCTGGCAGAGGAGTGGCTGGACATGGCAGCAATTTCTCAATAGCTGTCCAGCCCTGTCACACCAGGACATGTGGGGCCGGCCATGATCCTTGTGAAACTACGAATTGCCCTATCCAGGGATGATGGAATCCTACTAGTCAGTATAATGTCCTGCGGCCTCTTCCATTTACCCGACCGGAGCCTTTCTCATCCGGAGAGCCGCACGCTGCGGCGCTTAAATCTTGCTCATCGTGTTCAACTCGAGAGCCCGATTCGTGTTTCACTCAGGGCACATCTGCACTGCCAGTGAAGGTGTGATTCCCGCACAGCGAGCCATTCCCATGAGCGTCAATCTAGTAGGCCACGCTAGGGCTGTATTAAAGTCCGGGCCAACCTGTCTTTGCCATTATTGTTGCCTGTGCGAGCTAGATTAAAGCAAGCATGGTGATGCCTGTCTGCAGAGTCCCGCACAGATACAAAATTTGTATCAGCACCTGCCTCTGCAAAAATGAGCCACGGACATCTGCAGCCACATCCCTGGAGGTGGATGTCCAAGGATATAAAGCGGATCTCCGCAAACTTGTGCGGTTCAAGATGCAAAATTGGCATCCACATTAGGGATTAACTGATTAACCGGTAAGCAAAAGCGTATTGGTTAATGCTGTAGACTACATGCATTCTCCCCTCCCCCCACTAGTACATTTTTTTAGCAGGCTGGCTGGCAGCCCTGCTCAGTCCTGGTTCTTGCTGGGTCTGGGACCTACCCCCGCTGCAACTCTGCATTTAAAGTGTGTTAGGAGCCAGGAGGGCAGGCAGTTCTGGCTCACGCTTGGTCCAGGAGCCCAACACTCATCCCCTTAGAGAGGGACTTCTGCCACCCTGTGCTGCTGCCTCTGTATCAGAGGCAGCAACATGGGGCAACAGGTATAGTCCGGTCTGCGAGGGGAACTGGTTTTTAAACTGGCTCACCTCGCGGACCAACTCCTGCCTGGCACCTCATGCTGCTGCCTCTGATACAGAGGCAGCAGCACAGAGTGGCAGAGGGCTCCTCGGGAGTGAGGTCGGAGCGCACTGGCTGCTGGCCCTGCCCCCAGGGACTATAGAATAGTCGAGTAACTGATAAGAATTCATGAGGTTACTTGACTGTTCAATTAACCGATATTTAACATCCCTAATTCACATCTGTTTCAGCAAAAATGAGCCGCCGATGTGGCTGCGGATCTCTGCGGCTATAAAGCGGATCCCTGTGGCTTTGCAGGGCTTTCCTTTCTGCACTACAATCACTCTCTTATTGCCGACATACCCTTCCTTTCTTGCAGATCAGAAGATGTGGACTTTCTGGCAATTTCCTGCAATGGACAACTTTTATGGCGTGTTTTCAGAGTTCATCATTGTAAAAATGCAAGTGTTTGTGTGTTATGATGGGCTTGTGTGTGTGTTTGTGGCAGGGAAGAAGGTTTGGTATTTGTGAAACTTGGGCTCTTATGGGCCTCAAAGGACTCTTTGAAACAAGGAGTTAGACCAATGACACTCAAACTTCACTGATTCAGAAGCCAAATTCGCGATCAGCATGACTCAAAAGAGCCATAGGAGTATGTATGATTGGAGAAATATTTAATACTAGCAGATACGGCATCATTTTGTGTAGATTACACTGATAGGAACGTTCAAGAAATTAAATCTGTGTAGTAGAATTTTTTATTAATGTGCTTGCAAAAGGGAAGTAAAAGAAGAGTTTAAATTTGTAGCATAACTTCAGAAGAATAGCCATGTTAGTCTGAATCTGCAAGAACAACGAGAAGTCCTGTGGCACCTTATAGACTAACAGATTTATTGGAGCATAAGCTTTCGTGGGCAAAGACCCACTACATGCATCTGACGAAGTGGGTCTTTGCCCACAAAAGCTTATACTCCAATAAATCTGTTAGTCTATAAGGTGCCACAGGACCTCTTGTTTTTTTAGGATAACTTCAATTATTCATTTTATTGAATAATTACCATGCATAGTCAATTTGAATCAGAAACAGGTAAAGCTTCCATTATTTTGTGATTATTATTTTGAATTATTTTGTGATTTGTACCCATAAACATTTTCTTTACACTAAAATGACAGTTGAATGGGAGACTTGATTTTAATTTTGCTAGCAAATATTTTTATGGAATCTCATTGCCATAGGCATGACTTTTTTCCGATGGGGGAAAAAAAAGTATTTAAACCTTTCGCCCAGCACATTCCGGTGTAAAAAGTAGTGTGTTCAGCTAATTAAAGTGGCAGGATTGTTTATGCAAAATGTGGTATCTGTTGGTAATTGCGAGGCATGACTTTATTTTGCACAAACAAAAACTCTACAAACTACATAACAGATATTTAGTATTTTCCTAGAAAACAAGTTAATAAGCATGTGAGCACTGTATTGGATATAAACATAGTAAAAGCATCCAGATGGGTTAATAATGAAATCACACCGTGTTTTAATATCACGTGCTGCAAAGAGCTACCGGAGACACATTGAAGAGATCCTTGCCTTGCAGTTTCACTGTGCAGGACAAACAAAGCTGCGGGATGTAGGACAGACGTGGGAGGAGGGGAATACAAATGACCCATCTCTGGACTCTAATATCTGAAAGAGCTTTGAGCAAAAACCTGTTGTTTGGATATTATTTAGGGGCTTGGAAACCCCCCTGGATAAAGGAAGGGCTCAGATTCAAGAGCGAGCTACGTCTCAGTGGAGGGGGTTCTGGAAACAATGAGAGGGAACAGTGGCCTCTAATGTCAGTATCCGGGGTCGTGCTGCTTGCGAGTGCACAGTTCCTACGCATGGAAGCCATGCCCAGATTCAGAGCTGGCCCAGGGTACGGGCCAACCGGGCTACCGCCCCGGGTACCCCATTGTAGGGGGTGCCACGTGGGGCTGCCAGGCCGGGCGGGGGCGGCACCGCGCATGCTCTGTGTGCCCGGGGTGGCACCACGCATGTGCTGGGCACCCGGGGGCGGGACCACGCATGCACCGCACGCCTGAGGGCGGGGCCATGCATGCGCCAGGAGCCCGGGGGTGGGGCTACGCATGCACCATGTGCCTGGGGCGGGGCTGCGCATGTGCTGGAGGCCCGGGGGTGGGGGCAGGGCCACGCATGCATCGTGCTCCCGGGGGCGGCGCCGCGCTCCCGGAGCGCACAAATGGCTCGGGCCAGCCCTGCCCAGATTCAAATCCTGTGGACACAGTGCTCCCCCCACACCGGCATTAACAGGGCCTCCCTGCAGCTGCCCCCGGGCTGATCAGTGGTTCCCAAACTTTTCGGCATCATGCCCCCTTTTTGATTGTTGAGAAACCCTCCCACCCCACCCTCCAATAGCAGCAAAACTTGTTGACCAAAAATAAAAGGAACTGACCGGGCCTGAAAAACAAAAATAGCAGCAAAACTTAGGGGGGAGGTTGACGGCAGGGGGCGTTGGGTCGCCTTGTGCCCCCTCTGGAATTTCGGCATGCCCCCCCAGGGGGGCATGCCCCCCAGTTTGGGAACCCATGCTAGCAGATACACACTGGAAGAAACTGGAATCCGCTGCCTGGATCCCAGCCACTTGGGCTTGCTGGCACGGCTGTTACAGCGAGGTTATGAAGCCTCCGGTTACTGGGCGGTGGGTCCGGCTGTGCAAGGGTTAAGAATTCGTCCCCAAACCAGGCTAATGCACCAGGCCTTTAAATGCAGCTTCCCACTCCACTAAGGAGCAGGGCAGACACTGGAGGGTGAGAGAAAACCCATCCCACCCAGCCCTTGGAGCGAGCTTCATCCTCTCTGCCTGTTTTAATCAGCGATGCAGGCCCACCATGGTACAACCCAGGGATGGCCAACCTGTGGCTCCAGAGACCTGCGGCTCTTCAGAAGCTAATATGCAGCTCCTTGCATAGGTACCAAATCCAGCGCTGGAGCTACCACTGCCAAGTTTCTACTGGGCCAGAGGGTGCTCCCTGTTCAACCCCCAGCTCTGCGCTAGGTGCCGTCCCTCTCCATCCTTTCCCCCTAGGATCCTGCCACTTCCCACCCTCTCCACTGAGCCTGTCACACCCACACTTCCCCCCTCCAGTGTCTCCCACTGAGAAAGAGCTGATCCCAGTGGGCAGGAGGAAAAGGAGAAGGATACAGTGACTGGGGGGGGGACTGCCAGTGGGCGGGATGTGCTGAAAGTGGTGGTTAGGGTGGCCAGGTATCTGGTTTTGAACCGGACAGTCCAATATTTGAGCTTTCTGTTCGGGAAACAAATTGAGAAAATAGAAATATCAGGGAGCTTCAGAGAGTAGCCGAGTTAGTCTGTTAGGGTATGTCTACACTAGCCCCCTAGATCGATCTAGGGAGGCTAATGAGGGTGACCGAAATTGCACATCAAACCCGGGATTTAAATATCCCGCGCTTGATTTGCATGTTCCTGGCCGGTCGCCATTTTAGAAATTGACTAGCCTGAAGTAACTGCCCGCGTCTACACATGGCAGTGAAATGGGATTCCGATTTAAAGCCCCTAAATCGAATTAGCTGGTAAACCTCATTGCAGGAGGAATACCAGCTAATTTGAGTTAGGGCTTTAAATCAGAATCCCGTTTCACTACCGTGTGTAGACGCAGGCAGTTACTTCAGGCGAGTCAATTTCTAAAATGGCGACCGGCCGGGAATATGCAAATCAAGCGCGGGATATTTAAATCCCGGGCTTGATTTGCAATTTCGGTTGCCCTCATTAGCCTCCCTAGGTCGATCTAGGGGGCTGGTGTAGACAGAAAAAAACAGCAGATGGTCTGGTAGCACTTTATAGACTAACAAAACATGTAGCTGGGATCAGGAGCTTTCGTGGGCATAGCCCACGTCTTCAGATGACCGGAGTTATGAGTTTGGGACATGAAAACTCTAAATAAATAGGAGAGGGGAAAGGGAGGGGGGAGAGAAAGACAAAGGGAGGAGGGTGGGAGACAGAGCATCTGTAAGTATCTGGAGAGTGCTTAAACCTAAGCAGATAAAAATCAAAGTCAATAGATAGATTCCCCATCTTAGGAATCTTAGGCTGGTGACATAGAACTGTTGCTCTTCGGCAATGTGCATTGGTAAATTCTGGCTCCTTCTCAGCTTTAGGTTGGCCACCCCTGGTATAACCCTTAGCACAGGGCTGGGTAAGATATGGCCCGGGGGCCGGATCCGGCCCACCTAACACTTGGATCCGTCCTGCAGACGGCATCTGCCCGCTTTCTATTTATATCCTGCTGCCCAGGCCACCGAATTTCCAGGTGGTGGCTCAGGCAGCCGGATCCTATTTAAATGGTTCCCGGCTCTCGGTTGCAGCACTACCCTGCCAGGGGCTGGAGCTGTGAGCTCTTGAAATAGCCGCAGCAAGCTGGGCGGCTGCCAGGCAACGCGGACAAGGCAGGGCCGGGAGCCGCAAGCCCTTTGCGGTGTTTTTACTTCAAAGCCTCCCACCCCAGACAACTAGCTAGTCCCCATCCCCGCCCTTTCCTCAGCAGGCCCCGCCCCTTCCAGAGGGTGGGGTGCAGAATCAATGTGTGGAATACATGTTGTGCACCGAGACACGTGTGCCCGTGGCCATGTACCAAAATTCACAGAGTGGCTTCCTGCGAAAATTATTGCCCACCCCCTGCCATAGCAGCAGGAGCACCCCTGGTAGGGAGAGAGAGGGGGAGAGGAGAGAAAAGGGGAGGCAGGAGGAAAAGGAAGAAGACCGGGGAGGCGGAGGCAGGGCCTGCACAGATGCAGGGACAGTGGCAGGGGGAGGGGATAGGTGAATGCCATGCCCAGGGGCCTGTGGGGGTGGAGTGGAGGAGTGGGCGTGGCCAGGCTGAGTGGGAGGGGCCTGTGGAGGTGGGGGGGTGGAATGGAGGAGTGGGTGTGGCCAGGCTGAGAGTGGGAGGGGGAGGGGATAGGTGAATGCCATGCCCAGGGGCCTGTGGGGGTGGAGTGGAGGAGTGGGCGTGGCCAGGCTGAGTGGGAGGGGCCTGTGGTGGGGGTGGAATGGAGGAGTGGGCGTGGCCAGGCTGAGAGTGGGAGGGGGAGGGGATAGGTGAATTCCATGCCCAGGGGCCTGTGGAGGTGGGGGTGGGGGTGGGGGTGGGGGTGGAGTGGAGGAGTGGGCGTGGCCAGGCTGAGAGTGGGAGGGGCCTGTGGAGGTGGGGGGGTGGAATGGAGGAGTGGGTGTGGCCAGGCTGAGTGGGAGGGGCCTGTGGAGGTGGGGGGTGGAATGGAGGAGTGGGCGTGGCCAGGCTGAGAGTGGGAGGGGCCTGTGGAGGTGGGGGGGTGGAATGGAGGAGTGGGCATGGCCAGGCTGAGAGTGGGAGGGGCAGCCTGAGAATGCCCAGGAGGCAACGTTGCTGGAGGGGAGCAGAGAGAAGCGTTTGGGCATAGATGAGGCAGCGGCGGGTGGGAGCTACTGGCTCGTCATGGCTCCCGCCAAGCCATGGATGGTACGATGGATGCTGCAGAGGCACCAAAGAGGCACAGCTTCTTGTTTCCCCCTCCCTGTCCAACAGTGATGGACAGACAGATGCTGAGCTGGCAATTAGGTGCAACAGAAATACTTTGGGAGGGACAGATAGATGCCAGGGTCCTTAGTAGTGTTCCCTCAATTTTTTTTCCATCCATGTGCAGGATAAATTTTGTCCTGCACACTGAGGCATGTGTAGATGTGCACCACTAGGAGAAACCCCTGCTGCCGGCTGGGGGTGCTCCACAAATCAGCTGGGTGGCACTGGAATCTCTCCTGGGTGGCCGCCCACGCGCTCAGCGCCCAGGGAGCCCGGGTCATTAGCACTGAGGGATCTCGCTCTCCCAGTGAGTGACTCGGAGGGGACATTGCAGGGTTCAGATTTGGGCCTCGATTTATTTTGTCCAGAGCAAAGCGGCTCTATTTACAGGTAAAGCAGCTCCCGACTAGAACAGCTGTGTGTCTGCTCTGACACGGGCTTGGCATCCTCCTCTTGTAGGGGACAGCCAGGGAAGAAGTGCAGGATCCTCTGGGATTTCTGCTCACTGCACCCTGCGGGAGGAGCACCCATCAGAACTCAGCCTGGGAACTGCTCGATCCCCTTTCCCACAGCCATGCTTCTGCCCTAAGATGTATTTCAGGCCGGGAGTTGGGGGTATATTTTATGTACATAAGAATGGCCAGGTTGGTCAGACCAAAGGCCCATCTAGCCCAGGATCCTGTCTGCCGACAGTGGCCAATGCCAGGTGCCCCAGAAGGAATGAACAGAACAGGGAACCATCAATGATACCCTCCCCTGGTGCCCATTCCCAGCTTCTGACAAACAGAGGCTAGGGACACCATCCCTGCCCATTCTGGCTAATAGCCATTGATGGACCTAACCTCCATGAATTTATCTAGCTCTTTTTTGAACCCTGTTAAAGTCCTGGCCTTCCCAGCATCCTCTGGCAAGGAGTTCCACAGGTTGGCAGTGCACCATGTGAAGAAATGCTTGCTTTGGTTTGTTTTAAACCTGCGACCTAGTAATATCCTTTGGTGCCTCCTCATTCTTATGTTATGGGAAGGAATAAAAAATGCTTTGCAGGGCCAGGGCACAGTACTGAACAGACCCTCAGCCTGGAACAGCTTACACTCACACCAGACAAAGGGAGGTGGTGGGGCCGGACAGAGGGGATCTCTCAGACGCAGCGTTCACTGGAGCTTTTAAAGCTGGCTAGCCCCTGGCCAGTGGGGGGGATGGGCTACCTAGCAAGAGCGGGAACAGCCTGTCAGTCGTGAATGCAATTGCTTGGAGCGGCTCCAATGTTTGGCAACAGGGCTGCCCGCATGCCAGCGAAGGTTGAGTCAGGCGGCGGCTGTGGATAACTTGCGGAACTGCTGTGGTGAAGACACAATGCAAGAGGGGAAGGAACCTAGCAGATTCCCCCCAGCGACAGTGGGGTTTAGAACCCAGCAGTTTAATTCTTAGGCCAGTGCCTGACCTGCTTGATCTAGGGGTGGAGGGTTTGAGCCCTGCCTCCCCCACCCTTAAGGACAGCCAATGCAGGCTTCTGAGGGACAGAGCTGGCACCCTTGGGACATAGGATGAATAAGGGGGGCCCAGTATGTAGGAAGGTTGGGGGGCTACTCTAGTGGCATAGTGGATAAGGTACCAGCCTCCAGAGATTGAGGGTTCAAGCTCCATGCCCCTAGGAACAGCCACCACCACCTTGGTGATGGATGGACCAGGCACCCATAGGACAGATAAGGGGGGCCCAGCACATAGGTAGTGGCATAGTGGATAAGGTACCCAGAGGTTGAGCCCTGTGGATTATGATGAGGGGAGCCTGTTGCTTTTCCCATCCCACGCAGATCAATCCCTCCGCAGCTGCTATGTGCACCTGGCCCTCTGTGCCCAGACAGCCCCAGTGGGATTTGGCCTGCTTGGGGGGAGGCTCATTAAGAGGGTGGGCAGAGGCTGGCCGCATGGAGGCTTTAAAAAGGAGGAAGAGGTAAAGGAGCAAGTTACGAAACCGTGTGGTCGAATTTCTCCATTGTGACGTCGTGATCCAGATTGGGGCTAATGGGCGGCCCTTCCCTGCAGAGTAACTCCGGGGGGGGGGGGGGGAGGGGAAGAAATCGTGGGGCTCAGATTTCTGCCTCGATCTATGTCAAATCGGCTCTGTGCACACCTGCTTGCGAAGGGCGGTGGGCGAGGGAGACGCTACGTGAAAACGCTCCGTTGTGGGGGGAATGTTCGCCCGGCAGCCTCTTGAGCTCGGCATGCGCAGCTCCTCCGAGGGCAGAGGCAATGGCGAATCCAGGCCGCGCCGGTTCTTGCCCCGTTAACGCTGAAAGATCAGGGCACCTTCCAGTGGTGCGTGACTGGCGCCTGTCTTGTGATGCCTCCGTCCTCCTCCCACCCAAAGGGCCGCATGCAGGGAAGGGTTTTGTTTTGGAAACTTTTCATAATATAGAAACGCTTTGCAGTATGTGAGAAGGCAGAGCACAGGCAGGAAGAGAGGCGGGGCCTTTGCTCCAGGAGGAGTTCCTGTGCTTGGAAAAGTCCTGGTTTCTGCAGTGACAAGCTTAATCCGGATGGTACAGAGGGCCACAGGGCCCAGGCAGCGAAGCTGGCAACCTAGGTCTTCAAATCGGTAACCCCATCCGGCTCTCAGAGGCTGGGGGAAGTTAGCATGGAGGGAAAGGTATATTTATGAGGACCTCTGGTTAAGCCGGCTGGACCGAAACCCAGGGTTCAGCTTCTGATTCTGCTACAGCGTCTTTCCCCGGCCTTGATCAAATCACTTCATCTCTCTCAATCTCCTCCTCCCACCCCAGTTGTAATACACCGAGTCTGTCTGCCTGAAATATTTACTCTGTGCCTGGCGACTGCTCAGCAATGTTCCTTCTAATCTTTTCCATCCATGTGCAGATTTTTTTTTCCTCCATGCAAGTGCAGAATAAATTGTGTTATGTGCATCGTGGCATGTGTGAATGTGCACCGCCAGTAGAAACACAAAGCACAAACACCCAGCTTCCAGGGACCACTGGTGCTCAGACACGATGATGGTGGCCCTATGCATTGCCAGCTGGCATTCTCTGATGTCTATGCTATGTTCGCTCAGTCTGGAGACTGGGTTGCGAGGAAGACACGGGGCTGTTCTCAGAACAGCGCCATGCATGGCAGAGACTTACTGGATGACATCCCACGGCCAGGTTTCCAGTGGCCTCCATCCCTGGGAGGGGTTAGAGTCCTGCTCTGCCCTGGACTGACCTCTCCCTCCACCCCCACTCCAGCCTCAAGCCCACCTTGCTCTTCCCGTCTTCCACCGCACCCTCGGAGTTCAGCCCCAGGAATAGCCTGGTATTTGGTGTGCAGCGTTCCCTGTAAGCTGAGCGCTTGGGCGGCCGCCCAGGAGACATTCCAAAGCCACCCAGCGGATTCGCAGGGCACCCGCAGCCGGCAGCGTGTGTCAGCGTGGAGGAGTGGGTGTGGCCAGGCTGAGAGTGGGAGGGGCCTGTGGAGGTGGGGGGTGGAATGGAGGAGTGGGCATGGCCAGGTTGAGAGTGGGAGGGGCCTGTGGAGGTGGGGGGGTGGAATGGAGGAGTGGGCATGGCCAGGTTGAGAGTGGGAGGGGCCTGTGGAGGTGGGGGGTGGAATGGAGGAGTGGGCATGGCCAGGTTGAGAGTGGGAGGGGCCTGTGGAGGTGGGGGGTGGAATGGAGGAGTGGGCATGGCCAGGTTGAGAGTGGGAGGGGCCTGTGGAGGTGAGGGGTGGAATGGAGGAGTGGGTGTGGCCAGGCTGAGTGGGAGGGGCCTGTGGAGGTGGGGGGTGGAATGGAGGAGTGGGTGTGGCCAGGCTGAGTGGGAGGGGCCTGTGGAGGTGAGGGGTGGAATGGAGGAGTGGGTGTGGCCAGGCTGAGAGTGGGAGGGGCCTGTGGAGGTGGGGGGTGGAATGGAGGAGCGGGCATGGCCAGGCTGAGAGTGGGAGGGGCCTGTGGAGGTGGGGGGTGGAATGGAGGAGTGGGTGTGGCCAGGCTGAGAGTGGGAGGGGCCTGTGGAGGTGGGGGGTGGAATGGAGGAGTGGGTGTGGCCAGGCTGAGAGTGGGAGGGGCCTGTGGAGGTGGGGGGTGGAATGGAGGAGCGGGCATGGCCAGGCTGAGAGTGGGAGGGGCAGCCTGAGAATGCCCAGGAGGCAACGTTGCTGGAGGGGAGCAGAGAGAAGCTTCGGTGCACAGAACAAAATTTATTCAGCACAGGGATGGAAAAAATGAGAGGGGACATTGGTCATAACCCTCATTGGTTTTCTGGGGTCAGGATGGTTTGGCCATCCCGCTGCACATGCGTGTGGAGGGGCAACTTTAGCCTAGGGCAGGGCGAGCAAGATATGGCCCACAGATGGGATCCAGACTGCCACGGCACTGGATCCAGCCCACCGGCTGGTCCCCTGGGACCCTCAGGCACAGAGCAGCCAGAGCTTCAGAGCAGCCCCACAGGCTGCTTCCTGTGGCTCTCTGCTCCGGGCATCAGGGGGAGGGGGAGGCTTCACAGAAACCAGCCAATAGGAGCTTAGAGATTTTGCTAGGGGTGGGGGCAGCATGTGAATCCTTCCCCTCCCACCACCATCACTGAGCAGAGAGCCACAGGGAGCAGCCAGCCATTTTGAGCAGCCTGGGGCTGTGGCAGGCAGGGAGCCTGCCTTGGTGTCCTGCAGGGCTGCTGGCCGGGAGCCACCTAGGTAAGCACCTCCCGGCCAGAGCCTGCCTCTGCCATCACAGCCCCTCACTACCCCAACTCCCCGCCCCAGGCCACCACCCAAACCCTCTGCACCCTCCTCCCTTCCTCTCCTGGGTCACAACTCCCTCCCAGACCCTGCACCCCTCTCTTACAGCCTTCCACCAGGCCACAATCCTCTCCTGCACCCATACCCCCTCCCAGACCCTGCACCCCAAGCTCCTGCCCAGGTCACACCCCTCCTTCTCCCAAACACCCTCTCAGACCCCCACGCCCTCTCCTACACCATTCCTTTACCCCGAGCTCCCTTCTGCACCCAGCCTCCCTCCCAGACCCGGCTCCCCCTCCATAGAAAGGTGCTGCCCTTAACCACTTTCCAAAATCTTGGTGTGGTCCCCCCATCAAAAGTATTGCCCACCCTGGCCTAGGGGGAGGAGCCTATTGAGACAGAGGCAGGGCCAGGTGACATCTGAACTGTACAACAGAGGTGAATCTTGAGCACAGAACATTCCTTGCTGGGTCCGGGCTCGTTTAACCTCATGGGCACCCTTGCAGCTCGGTGTCAGCACTTACTCTGTCTGCTCTTTCCTTCCTCTCTTGCTCCCTTGCAGCTGAGGCAGGAGCGCAGCACGTTCAGTCCACTGGTACCAGGTCGGGGACAGCTGGCCGTGTTGCATGGAGCAGGAGCACAGTGCGGGGTGTGGCTCGTGCAAGAAGTGCCAGGCTGCTCCGCCTAGAGGGAAAACTTGCACAAGAATCGGGGCCTTTGTTTTGGAACCAAGTAAATACCTGGAGCCCGAGACTTTCAAGCGGAGGGGGGGCAGCGAATCTGAAACCCCGTAAAGGACCCTGGCTGTTGGTGCTTGAGTTGAGGTGTCAGGCTTGGGACAGCTACAACTAGGGATGTAATGCAGTGTTTAATTAGTTAAATGGTTAAAGGGAAGGCGGGCAGGGGGAAGGCTTCGTTGCCAGGAACAGGGGCTGCTTTGGCCAGTGGAAGCAGCCCGGGCCGGGCCCACCGCAGACAGCTGGCTTGCGTGCCTCTGTCTGTGGCGGGCCCCGGGCCTGTGGCAGGTGGGGGGGCTGCACCAGCCCCCACTGGTTAACTGGAACCAGTAAGCCTCACCCATTAAGGATGAGGTTTCCCAGTTAACTGGTTAACCATTCACATCTTTAGCTACCACTTGTGTCCAGACAAGTCTAGATGCTGCCCAAATAGTGGGTCCCAGCTATACACTCCCGTGCATCCTGGTGGTGCTGGAAGCCCCAGTCCTGGACCACAAACCCCCTAGAGTTTGAGGCGCTGAACAAGCCCAGAAACAATTGACAGGGCCGGCCGCAAAGAGCTGACAAGCTAAGCAGATAGGGGACAACAGGCGGCTACAGACTGATAGGTACACAGGGAAACTGAGGCAGGAGGCTGCGCAGGCGGTCTCCACACAGCAGCTGCCAAACTGTCGTCAGGACTTTTGAAGGCAGGATGGCAAAACTGGACACAGGCCATTATAGAATCACAGAATCCTAGAACAGGACAGGACCTCGACAGAGCATCAAGTCCAGTCCCCTGCCCTTACGGCAGGGCCAACCCCCATCTGCGTGGTGTCCAACCCGTTCTAATGTGGCTACTGCTATAGTGAACTAGCCATGCTCAACCGGCCAAATAGCCACACGTGGCTAGCAGCTAGCATGTTGGACACTACAGATCTAGATCATCCTGGAGAGATGTTTGTCTAACCTGCTCTTAAATATCTCCACTGATGGAGATTCCACAACCTCCCTCGGCAATTGATTCCAGCGCTTAACCACCCTGACAGTTAGAAAGTGTTTCCTAATGTCCAACTTAAACCTCCCTTGCTGCAATTTAAGCCCGTTGCTGCTTGTCCTCAGAGGTTAAGGAGAATATTTTTTCTCCCTCCGCTTTGTAACCCCCCTTTATATACTTGAAACCTGCTCTCAAGTCCCCTCAGTCTTCTCTTTTCCAAACTAAACAAACCCAATTCTTTCAGACTTCCCTCATAGGTCATGTATTCTAGACCGTTAACCATTGTTGTTGCTCTTGGCTGGACCCCCGCCAATTTCTCCACATCTTTCCTGACATGGGGTGGCCAGGACTGGACACAATACTCCAACTGAGGCCTAATCAGCGCAGAGTAGAGAGGAAGAGTGACTTCTTGTGTCTTGCTCACCACACCCCTGTGAATGTGTCCCAGAATAACATTTGCTTTTCTTGCAACAGACATGGTTGACTAATTTTTAACTTGTGGACCACCATGACCCTTAGATCCCTTTCTGCGGGACTGGTGCCTAGATAGTCACTTCCCATTTTGTACACATAAAAATGATTGTTCCTTCCTCTGACGGGGATCTGCCCTGCACTGGCCCTTTAAGGGTTAAAATTCAGCCCTGGGAGAAGGCTGAAAGAGTAGAGCCCCCAGCTGAGGTAGATACCTGCCAATTAGGGCCCAGCTGGGGGCTGTATAAATAAGGACAGACCCACTCTTCCTCAGCTGGGGGGCGGGGAGGGGAGAAGAGAAGAAGATGCCGATGCCGATGCCGATGCCCCGCCCCGCCCCCCGCCCCGCCCCGCAAGCTGGAGGTTTTTCTGAGACAGAGCAGAGCAGAGCAGAGCAGAGCAGGGCTGGGGAAAAGCAGGCAGAGCTGGGGAGCTCTGGTCTGAGCTCTCTCCCAGGCTGCAGGGCCTGAGTGTACTAAGGCTGCAGGGAAACAGCCAATGCTAGGAGAAGGCTGCAGGCCCACACCCCCTTGCTAATGAGTGGCCATTTCAGACTGCAGTTTTTCCCTGAGCCAGGGGCTAGATGAAGACTGGCAGGGGGTCACTGAGGCAAGGTGGGTACAGGGAGACTGGGGAGTCCCCTGGGAGGGGAGGACCCCAGAATGCAGGGACACTGACCTAGGATAACACCAGCTGAAAGGGGATGTGCCAAGGCTGAAGAGCTAATTCCCAAAGTGACCAGCAGGAGGTGCTGTAGGGGTGAGTGCTTGCTCCGTGACACCTCCCTTGCTGCAGTTTAAACCATTGCTGCTTGTCCCATCATTGGAGGTTAAGGAGAATAGTTTTTCTCCCTCCTCCTTGTAAGACCCCTGGAGGTACTTGAAAGCCGCTATTATGTCCCCTCTCAGTCTTCTCCTTTCCAAACTAAACAAGCCCAATTCTTTCAGTCTTCCCTCCTAGGCCACGTTTTCTAGACCTTTCATCATTTTTGTTGCTCTTCTCTCGACTGTCTCCAACTTGCCCATGTCTTTCTGGCAATGTGTGCCCAGGACTGGACACAATACTCCAGTGGAGGCGTAATCAGCATGGAGTAGAGCGGAAGAGTGACGTACCATGTCTTGCTTATCACATCCCTGTTAATGCAGCCCAGAATTTCTTGCAACAGATTTTCACACTGTTGACTCATTTTTAGCTTCTGGTCCACCATGACCCCTAGTTCCCTTCCTGTAGGGCTCCTTCCTAGACAGTGGCTTCCCGTTCTGTATGCGTGAAACTGATTGTTCCTCCCTAAGTGGAGCACTTTGCATTTATCCTTATGACTTATTCCCCTCTCCATATGTGAAAACACTATTGGTATAAGAACTTTTCAGACTAGCATCAGGATGGGGGCCGTGGGGTGGTGGTAATGCATTAAATATACCAGCAGAGGTAAAACCATAGTAATAGCTTTAAGAGATGGTAGTGGGGTTTGTCTGTTTCAGCAAAAACAAGGCATTCTTTCGGCTAGGTCTACACGATTGGGTTTTTTTCAGAAAAAGCTACGCAAATTGCGCTCCACAACTTGTTTAGCTTTTTCCAATTGCTTTTCTGGAAGAGGCTTTTCTGCCATTTGGCCCCATCTAGACTGGTGGGAAAAACCTCTGGTATCCTAGAAAACCCCTGCAGTTTAGACGTACGTTTTGGTGCGGGATGGAAGGTTCTGATTTCGCAGTGACACAAACCTTACCATAATTGGCGTGCACAACCAGTGCTTACAACAGGGGTTTCAGATTTCCTCCTATCTGATCATGAAGGGAAGACAGCCATTAATTGCCTCCCTTTTGGTTTTTTCCGTTTTATCTGACTTCCTTGATGGATTGAGCCTTCCTGTATGTGCATATTTAGGTAGCCAGTGGTGAGTGCTCATTTCCTGCAGTGCTCCTCAAAACTATAACGAAAGTGTAGTCCGATAGCACCCTTGGAGACTAAAAAAATAGGGTGCCATGAGCTTTCGTGGGCACAGCCCTCTTCAGACGACAGATGAAAGTCAAAAGCAAACAGGGCTTTCCATGAGGAGTTGCTCTGGTTTATTAGCTGCAAGGGGTGTACGTGCGGGGGAGAGGGTTAAATCTACTGGGTAAAACAGGTCCAAAAGGCTGCACGGCTTTCTCTTTGCACCAGGCTTATTTCAGTCTCATTCTAGTTGCTTAGGAACAGGTGGGAGCTAAACCAAAATGATTTAAATAACTAGAAATGCCTAACCAAGCCTGTAGTTAGCACGGTACTACTGACAATGCAGCTGCAGGACCATACATCCAGGCAGCCGCCAACAAAACTCCTTTCTGCCCTGCCCTGTGCCGCTCTGCTCTGGAGAGACAGGGAGGTTTCCGGTGTTCTCCCTGCCTCCAGTCCAATCCTCAGCTCCTACTGGCTGGAAACAACCCTCCTGGAGCTGAGGGCCACATGGAGGGAGCAGCTTGCAGTTTCAGGCAGTCTGGGGCTGTAGCAGGCAGGGAGCTCAGCCTGCCTTAGGGGTGCTGCAGGGCTGCTGGCCTGGACACACTTAGGTAAGCGCCTTCCAGCCAAAGCCTGCCTCTGGCAACCCTGCCCCTCCCGCACTCCAACTCCCTCCCCCAGCTCAACTCCAAACTCTCTGCCCCCCCCCCCCGCCCCAGGTCACAACTCCCTCCCAGATGCTGTACCCTCTCCTATATCCCTCCCCAGGCCAGAATCCTCTCCTGCACCCAAACACCCTCTCCTGCACCCCATTCCTCTGCCCCAGGTCACAACCCCCTCTTTTACCCAATCTCCTTCTCAGAACTTACTCTGTCCCCTGCAGCCCAGTCCCTTACCCCATGCACCTTTCTGCACCCCACCTCCATCCTAGACCCTGCACCCCCTCCACAGAAAAGTGCAGCCCTTGACCACTTTCTAAAATCTTGGGGGGGCCCCCACACCAAAAATTATTGCCCACCCCCAATCTATGGCATGGAGAAGGGCAGCAGAGCAGGAGTCAGGCTTGGTTCCATGGGCAAACTGCTGCTTTTCCCATGACCCTCAAAAGGCTGCGGTGACAACTAAGTTTCTCCCTGGTGCCTCTGGCCAGTAGCAGAACTGGGCTTACAAACCTTGTATCCTGATCCCCAACCCCCATGTTGTTGCTTCCTGCATGTTGCAGGGTTCTTCTGCATTGCCCCCTGAAAGCCAACTTAGCATTGGGCAGTGTCGGAGGAGGGTTACGGCGACCCTGGTGTTCCCTGTAAGCTAAGCGCTTGGGCGGCCCGCCCAGCTGATTAACAAAGGGCCCACAGCCAGCAGCACGTGTTTCTACTGGTGGTGCACATCCACCCATGCCTCAGTGCATATGTCACAATTTATTCTGCACATGGATGGAAACAAGGAGAGGGAACATGGCCTGACTCTGTCCTCTTTTCTTCTAGATGCTCAACGGTTTGCTCCCTGGTCCCGTCATTATGATGACGAGTGGGGGTTGGTGCATTACCGTCGCAGGGTTCCCCTACCCCCGGATTTTCCCATGATCTTGCTACCGCACTCCAAGGGCTGAGCCCGGAACAATGCAGGAAAACGTGGCCCCTGCCAGAAGGAGCTTTCAGTCAGAGGTATGATCTGATAGGGAGGTGGGGGCAGGATGTCTAGCATGGAGTGGATGGAGCTGAGACTCATGGTTACCTCTCCCGGCCACGAGCACAGATCAATAGTTCCGTGACGCCTTTGCAGAGGGCCATTAATGACTTTCTTCTTGTGTGTGGCGTGGAAAAAAATCCGGCCCCTCCAAGCCCATTGTTAAAGGACCAGTCGCTTATCTTAGACGTGACCCATTTTCACTTTTCCGTTGTCCCCTGCAATGGCCTGGATTGCAGATTTCAAAGCACAATGGCACAAATAAACAAGAGGAGCACTTGGGCTGTTCCACAGGTTAATTATTGCCAGGTGAGAGTCTCGCTCTGCAGAGCAGTTTGTGTGCAGTCTTGTATGGCTCTGGTTTTTGAAAACACCTCTGCCATAGTGAGATCCGACTAAGAGAAGGGAGTAACCAGACTCTCCGATGAAGAAATCTAGGCGAAGGACTGATTCCCTGGGGGGTCGAAGGCTTAAAGTTGTGATGCCCCAATTTTAACATGTAGAATAGTGATAGAAATGTAGCCGTGTTAGTCTGGTGTAGCTGAAACAAAAAACAGGACTATGTAGCACTTTAAAGACTAACAAGATGGTTTATTAGGTGATGAGCTTTCGTGGGCCGGACCCACTTCCTCAGATCAAATAGTGGAAGAAAATTGTCAATTTTCTTCCACTATTTGATCTGAGGAAGCGGGTCTGGCCCACGAAAGCTCATCACCTAATAAACCATCTTGTTAGTCTTTAAAGTGCTACATAGTCCTGTTTTTTGTTCCAATTTTAACAGGTGGGGAAACTGAGGCAAAGAGGTGACTCTGCTTGGTCCAGGGCGCACAGCTGGTGAAAGTGCTGGGAACAGAATTTGGGGGGACGCAGGGGTGTCAGGGCTGGGGGAAATGAATGACATTGGACAAAGCTTCGGAGAGGATAGATGTTAAGCTTCTGGAGGCGGGTGAGTGTTGTAGGATTTTTGTGAATGAATCCTACAAAGCCAGCTGCTCCCCCGCTCCTCCACTCTGTGAGTCACTTCTGCCAGCATCACGAGACTGGGGAGTTGCAGTATTTGTTAGTCATGATGCTGGGAGTGTGAGACTGCTTCCCACAGCTCCCTAGGGTAGTCCAAAACCCAAACCAACCCTGCTACTTTACTGACATTTATCCAGTGAGTGAAACAACTTCTCACTCGCAAGATGAGCCAATAACCTAGAATCTTAGAACACTAGAACTGGAAGGGACCCCAAGAGGTCATCGAGTCCAGTCCCCTGCCCTCACGGCAGGACCAAGCACCATCTGTCCCTGACAGGTGTCTGTCTAACCTGCTCTGAAATATCTCCAGTGATGGAGATTCCACAGTCTCACTAGGCAATTTATTCCAGTGTTTAACCACTGTGACAGGCAGTTTTTCCTAACGTCCAACCTAACCCTTCCTTGCTACAGTTTAAGCCCGTTGCTTCTTGTCCTATCCTCAGAGGCCAAGGAGAACAATTTTTCCTCCATTCTCCTTGTAACACTCTTTTAGGTATTTGAAAACTGCTCTCATGTCCCCCCTCAGACTTCTCTTTTTCTAAACTAAACAAGCCCAATTCTTTCAGTCTTCCCTCATAGCTCATGTTCTCTAGACCTTTCATCATTCTTGTTGCTCTTCTCTGGACCTTCTCCAGTTTCTCCACATCTTCCTTGAAATGTGATGCCCAGAACTGGACACAAGACTCCAACTGAGGCCTAATCAGCGCAGGGCAGAGCGGAAGAATGACTTCTCGTGTCTTGCTCCCCACACTCCTGTGAATACATCCCAGAATCACGTTTGCTTTTTTTGCAACAGCGTCACACTGTTGACTCCTGTTTAGCTTGTGATCCACGACTGGCAGATGGCACCAGAGAGCTGTCCAAGGCTCTGAATTATCCCCCCGCTTGTTGAAGGCTGGGGTCTGGTCTGTAGCCAAACCGCTATCTCACTGCCTCACGGGGGTGAGGGTTCCTGTGCCCAACACACCAGGAGCTAGCTGATAGGCCAGCCAGGAGAAATGGGAACCAGCCGCCCTCCTTCCCAGGGCTATATCCTACCCTTGCTGGAATTTGGAGCGACACAACAAGGGTTATTCTAAAAGATCCTCCAGAAGAGAGCTCATTCCCACCCTTTTCTCACTCCCTAGAAGAAGGTGTCAGTAGCTGCCCAGCTGCTGCATTTAAAGCTGCCAACAAATCATGACCACGGTCACGTGTGTGCATGCTCTAGTCTGCAGGGGGGATCGAAAAAGTCCCGTCAGCACCAAGAGCTGGACTTTAAACATTTTCTAGACACCCTAGTGAGGGTTCAGGGGGAGTCGGGTGCTTTGGAAAAATGCCCATCAGCATGCCCTTAAAATCAAACCCTAACGGCCTTTCCTCTTGAGCTGAAGAGTAAGTGAGCTGTACGTATTAGCCATAAACTTAAAAAACAACAAATAGTCTGGTAGCACTTTAAGAGGAACAAAACATGTAGATGGTATCATGAGCTTTCGTGGCACAGCCCACTTCTTCAGATGACTGGAGTGTTGGAAGTCCAGAACCAAAATAAATAGGGGAGGAGGGGGAAGGAAAAAATGGGAGGGGAGGGGACAAAAAGAGGCAGTGGGTATATAGATATTAAAGAGAAAACCGAACTGGTATGTAACAAGCAAAACTGATAGTCTATAAACACTAGCCATGAATGTCTGAGCTGCCTTATCTCGGAATTTTGCAGACACTGAGCATACAACATAAATCTAGGCTAAGGACTGATTTCCTCGCTGGTAAAGATAAGAGAAAGGAATGCTGGACCTCCAGGCCTGGTAAGTCAGCAACGAAAGTTGCCCTTTAAACCACTTCTAGCCTGCACCTCAGAGGAGAGGGTATATCCCCTTCCTCCAGATACATAGATTGCCAGGCCAGATGGGACCATGCTGACTCTATAGGCCAGTGATGGGCAACCGAGGCTAGAGAGTGGGCTGCACAAGTGATCTTTCTTCATTTCAGGGGGGCCACAAGTTTGTCGCCACCAAGATGGTCTCCCGGGACAGGGCAATTTTGCTCACGGCACTTGTGTCCCTAGAATGTGCGGGAGGTGCTGATGGCTCCGTAGCCGCGCTATAGTTGGACGCAGAGGGAGCGCCTGGCTCTCACAGTCAATGTTGAGTCAGTGTTGCAATCAGCACATACCTCACTTCATGTGCCTTTGCTGGACGTGTGTGTCGCGTTAGTTATCCCCGTGGGGGGCGGGGGAACCTGACAAGGACAGAAACCAGCAGAATCTGGCCATTCTGCATGAGCAAAGGTAAATAAAATGTCTCGTGGGCTGCACATAGAACCTGAATGGGCTGCATGTGGTTGCCCACCACTGTTCCAGGGCTCCTCTGCAGTGGGAAACTTACCCAAAAAGGAGCATGGGACTATTTTGTTATAAGCCCCCATGTGGATTTACTTTGGAAGGAGTGTCCTTGCAGGAGCTTAGAGCTGCTCCAGATTGGCTCTTTTGGTAAGCTGCCAAGTGTAGACAAATCCATAGTCTGACTCCCCGTAGAGCCCAGGCCAGAGACTGTCACACATGTCTCTTTAAAGCTGTCCCGTCTTGATTTAAAGACTTCCGATGTGGGTAACTTGTCACCCGCCCCCCATTCCAGGTTCGCTTTTCCAGGGGTCAGTGACCCTCGCCGTTAAGCCGGGGCATCGTTTCTAGTCTGTATCTGTCCCGCTTCCGTTGCCAGCTGTTTCTTTGTGGCAAATCAGAGCAGGCTCCTTCCTCCCAGGTGAGTCAGTCGGTTCCTGTGCACGTCCGTGGCTCCAGCCTGGCTGGGATGCGCTGGCCCGCTTCATGGCTCAAGTAGCAGCGAACCCAGGGCAGCAATAGATGTGGCTGGATTGTAGCCAGTGTTCCCTGTAAGCTGTGCACTTGCGTGACCACCCAGGAGAGGGTCCAATGCCTCTCAGCGGCTTAGCAGAGCACCCGCAGCCGGCGGCAGGTGTTTCTACTGGTGGTGCACATCCACACATGCCTTGGTGCACGGAACAAAATTTATTCCACGCATGGATGGAAAAATGAGAGGGAATATTTGCAGCACGCTTCCACTGATTGGATGTGCCTCTGGAGCGGGGGGGGCTTGGCCTCTACTGGCAGTGCCCCTTCATGCCAGTCCTAATGGCGGACTTTGTGTGCTGTGGATAACCAGGCTGACTCTTAGGGTGTGTCTAGACCACAGGGTTTTTTTCGAAAAAAAAGTGGCCTTTTTTCGAAAAAACTTCCCCTGAGTCTAGACTGCTGCCGCGTTCTTTTGAAAGTAAATCGAAAGAACACGGCAGTTTTTTCGACCGCGGAAAACCTCATTTTACGAGGAAGAACGCCTTTTTTCGAAAGTGCTCTTTCGAGAAAAAGCGCTATGTAATGCAAATGGTGCTTTTTCGAAAGAAAGCATCCAGACTGCCTGGGCGCTCTCTTTCGAAAGAGAGCGGCTTGCTTTTTCCAAAGTACTGGTTGTAGTCTAGACGCTCTTTTTCTAAAGAGGCTTTTTCGAAAGAGGCTTTCAGTCTAGACGTAGCCTCTCTGTATAGGGCCACTGACCTTCCCTGGCTGACATGCCGCATAGGGTCCACCCTTAACTGGCTATAATTAGGCCTTGCTGTAGTTGCTTTTAGGGGCTGAGAAGTGAGGTTAGATACATTTACGAGGGACAGATTTACCTCCGTTTGCTCTGAATCTCTCCCTCCCCTGGTGCCACAGAAAGCTGGGCACTACCTAGCCAGCTCCGCCGCGCCCAACGACCATGGCATTCCTGGGGCACGAGGGAGCCCTCTGGATTGGGGGCAGTTTCCCAGGAGGTCTGTTCCAGCAAGAACAGGTGCCAAAGAACACGCAGGCGAGCATGCTCCCAGTTAAACAGGAGACTACAGGTGGCAGACCGGAGAGCTTGGTGAGGGCCAGCTGAAACGGCCGGTCGTAGTCAAGGTTGGGCACAGGGCATCGTCACCCTGCCCTGCAGGTAAGGAATGTCAGGCATCCGCACACGGAAAGGGCCGGGGCGAATCCCACAGCAGGCATGTGCCGCCGAGATCGTTTTTCACAGCAGCTCTCGGCTGCCGCTTGGCAGTCTCGGTTCTGGTAATGAATTCATTTGTTTGTTCTTGCTCAGAGCGGAGACAGCTTCCTGCCAAATCCCCATGGCTGTTATGGTTTCTGTCCTGTCCTGGGCTCTCTATGCAACCCTAGGTAAACAGCTCTTTATGGCTCCGGCTGCAGCAGGCTGGTTTTGCAGCCTCTTAATGCTGCATTCACTGCCCAGGCAGGATTTCAACACTGAGTGCAACGGGCCACAGCGTTGGCAGGGCTTTGTTTGTGGGTGCTGCAGCTGTGTCCCAGAGCAACCCCCCAGGGTGTCAGGTGCTGTGCAAGCAAAGAGACCAGCCCGCTCCGGAGAGCTCGCGAGCAAAGCCATAAGAGCCTGTTCACAGCACAGCAGCATGTCCCAGCAGGAGAACTCAGAGCATTTTACTGAGGGCTCAGGATGAAAAGGAATGAGTACGAACAGTGAATAATTTATCTGTGGAACCCCCTGCTGCAGGACAGGCTTAAGTCCAGGGCTTTAGGAGAATTAAAGGGTCGTCCCTGTAAACAAAGGAGTGCAATCCCTCCCCAGTCATTCAAGGGATACCTTTGGATTGGAATAAAGCTTGCTCTGAGCTGCAGAAAAGGACTAACACTACACCCACCTGAAGGGCCACCCCACCACCTTGCTTGGGCTGGGTCCATCTCCCCTGAAAGAGCCAGTTGCCCTGTGCAAGCTGGAATCCCTTCCCATGCTCCTTGGCCTGAGCTAACTACTAACTGCTGGAGGGCTGGGATGGGACAGGCTAGGAAGAAATTTCTCTTGTGGGCAGTTGAGTGGGTCTTGGGATCTTGCACCTTCCTCGAAAGCAGCCAGCACTGGATAGCTGGGACATGGAGTGAGTTAGTGAAGTTACACCCTAATCTGTCTCTCTTAAGTGGGGAAAGGAAATATGCCAAGAGAGACCTTTGAGCAGTATGGCCTAATAGTTAGTGCAGAGTTTAGCTGCTGACCCACTGGGCACATCTCCGTTGCCCATCCTGAGCTTCTCTCTGTACAGCACCTAGCACGGTGGGGCCCTGATCCCCTGACCACAACCCCTAGGCAGTGTCCCCGGCAAGCTGAGCGCTTGGGCAGGCACTCAGGAGAGATTCCAGTGCCACCCAGCTGATTAGCGGAGCACCTGCAGCCGGTGTGTCTACTGGTGGTGCACATCTGCACATGCCTCGCTGCGCAGAACAAAAATCATTCCGCACATGGATGGGGAGGAAAAAACCAAGAGGGAACATTGCTTCTAGGAACTACCCCAACCCAGAACACTAACCTGGCATGTTTTAATTGGTGCTTTTTGGGCAGCATAGAAAGAGCTCCCCAGATTGTAACGTGCTGAGTTTTGCAGCCCCCTGGGAAGCAGAGAAACATCCCCCCAGTTTGTGGCAGTGATGGTTAACCCCCTGTAGGGGAGGAGTGTGGGTGACTGGGTGGTGAAGGGAGGAGAAAACAAATCCTTGAAGCGTGCGGTCTCTTTAAGAGGGGGGTGGAGCCCCACTCCACTGAGTCTAGGAATCTTCCTCTTATACAACCTGTCTCAGTGGCTCTCAGGGCTGGGCCAGGCAGCCTGAGCAGCTGTTGGGGCCAGAAAGGCGCTTCAGCAAGTGGGCCCTGGACCTGGCCAAGGGCTGAAATAGACCAGGACTGCACTGAGGGGCTGCAAGGGGAAGCTGCTTCTCCCTACCCAAACAAGGGCGCACGTAAATCCCTTCCAGCCCTGTGTGATCTAGGATCAGAGAGATCTGCCCTGCCCGCTGCAGTCTCCCTGGCTTCAGCTGCCAGGGGTTTCTGGACCATCACCCTGGGGCTGCCGTATGGATTCTGGTCACTGCGTGGGAACTGCAGAGCCCTGGAGTGGCTGATGTGTGTGCCTTGGGCCCCAGTCTCGGGCGCCAAAGTGGAGGGCTTAGTGGAAAGCACTTAAATGCCAGTGCCACTGGCTGTTGGCTGCTACAGAAGAAAGTGCCTCGGGAATCGAACAAGGAAGAGATTCTTCCATCCATCTCCCTGCTAATAGAAGATCCAGCCTACAGCCCCTTTCTAAAAGAAAAGGGACTATCTATATAGCCTCCTCTCTCCCACCCCAACTTATTGCCCAGAGACTGCAAAGTGCTCGGCAAAGGTGAGTGGTGTTATGCCTGCCTGAGGGGGAAACTGAGGCACGGAGGAAGGGCCTTGCCCCAGATGTCAGAGCAGGGAATAGAAGCCTGGCTCCTGACATCCCCCACTCCCCTGCCTTGCCTCCAATCTCCGGGGGCAGGAGCAATGTTCTGTCTAATCGTTTCCGTCCGTGTGTGGATTTTTCCCATCCAGGGGTGGAATAATTTTTATATGCACCGAGGCATGTGCAAATGTGCACCTCCTGTAGAAACAACAAACTTAGCTCTGTGAATCAGCTGGGCTTCATTAGAATCTCTCCTGAGTGGCCACACAGTTTACAGGGAAACACTGGTCAGGAGCCAGGCTAGCAGAGACTGTCCTTCAGTCTCATGCTGCTCAGCTCAGGTTTGACTTACCTTTCCTCTCCTGTCCTATCGCGTTCCAATCTCGGTTTCTCTAAACCAGTATTATTAGCCTTCAGAGAGTTGGAAACTGAAATCATGTTCCCTATTAGGAGACAAATTGTACCGGTTTACTAGAATCCTCAACAGTCATGTTATGATCTAATCAACAAAAATTGTATCAACAGAGGATGAGAGCTGTTGTGAAAAATCTGATTGTATAACATTTGTAATATATAAATAGGGGCCCTGATCAACATTTTCCACCACGGCTGCTTCCCCTCCGCCCCAAAAAAGCCTAGATTTTTGACTAAATAGCTTTCACAACATGTCTGCTTTATGCACATAATACTGACGGTTTGGGTCTGATTTAAAAAAAAATCCCGAGAGGGAGGGGACTAGTTTTAGGATGGGAACACAGAATTGTAGCTGTGAAAGGTGAATCTCACTGAAGTGAATTGTTACCCAGTGTTTTTTTTAATTAATAACATCCATGTGGCTAGTGGCTTTCACCCCCAAGCACCATAGAAAGTTTTAGAGACTTACTAGAGTTCCCGAAGTTGGATTTTAGCCAGGTTGCTCTGAGCTGTTGTGAAACTAAACATGCTGATGGACACTGCCGTAAAACACTCAGTACAAGTGGTAGCAGCCAGATGGTGTGATCCGTGTTGCAATCTAAGTGAACAAAGAGTCGTTGAAGTAAAAGGGCCCAATACGGTGCACAGGAACACTGAATCAAGAACAGGGGCCTATGGTATATGCCCTGTAGCTAGAACATGGCTCTGATCTGCCCCAAACTCCTGGGTTCTAGCTAAACCGTGACAACACACTTATTCCAGTATGGTGCATGGAGGGACTGCATAGTGCTTGGGAGGACAGAGTTGTAATTCAAAGTGATCCGGGCAAACTGGAGAAATGGTCTGAGATAAAGAGGGTGAAATTCAATGGGGGACAAATGCAAAGTGCTCAGGAACAATCCATTTCACATGTACACAATGGGAAGGATGCCTAGGATGGAGTACTGCCGAAAGGGATGTAGGGGACATAGTGGAACACAAGCTAAATGTGAGACAGCAGCGTGACACTTGGGGGAAAAAAAAAGCGCAAACGTCATTCTGGGAGACATGACAGGAGTGTTGTAAACGAGACACCAGGGGTAACTGTTCTGTTCCAAGGCCTAATCAGTGTCCAGTTCTGGGTGCCACATTTCAGGAGAGATGTGGAGAAATTGGAGACAGTCCAGAGAAGAGCAACAAAAATGACTAAAGGTCTAGAACAGTGTTTCTCAACCAGTGGTACAAGTCTCTTTAGGGGGACTCGAGAAGTCTGGGGGGTACGTCAGCACAACTGAAATTTGGAGAAAACTGAATTTTTGTTTGAAGTTTTACCGCGCTTTATTATTTCTGTACTTTTTACACCCAAAAATTTCATCACCCACCTGGCTACAATTAAGTTGTTTAAACAAATGTGTTGCAATGGTAGAAAAAAATGTTGCGTGTCTGAAAACTGTAGGTGCTGGGGGTACTTCTTTTTTTTTTAAAGGAGTACTTTATAGAAAAAGGTTGAGAAACACTGGTCTAGAGAACATGAGCTAGGAGGGAAGACTGAAAGAATTGGGCTTGTTTAGTCTGGAGAAGAGAAGACGGAGAGGGGACGTGAGAGCAGCTTTCAAGTACCTGAAAGGGTGTGACAAGGCGGTGGGAAAAACATTGTTCTCCTTAAACCTCTGAGGATAGGACAAGAAGCAATGGGCTTAAACTGCAGCAAGGGAAGTTGAGGTTGGGCATTAGGAAAAACTTTGTCACTGTCAGGGTCATTACGCACTGAAATAAATTACCTAGGGAGGTTGTGGAATCTCCATCATTGGAGATGTTGAAGAGCAGGTTAGACAAACATTTGTTAGGGAGGGTCTAGATGGGGGTGGGCAATAGTTTTTGACGAATTTCTGAAGTGGCCCCGGGCTGCCCTGGAAGGGGAGGGACCTCAGGTGGAAGGGGCGGGGCTGGGACACTTCTCATGTACCCCTGCCCACAGATCTTGATTGGCCTGGGGGTGGGGGAGTGTGTGAAGTCTTTGCCCCACCTGCCCACCCCAGTGCTTAGAGAGAACAACCAGCAGTGGTTCCCTTTAGGTGCTGCTCCCCTGGGTGGGGAGGAGACTTCACGCACTCTCCCCTTCCCAGGTCTCATTGGCCTGGGGGCAGGGGAGTGGCAGGGCGGCCATGGGCCAGATCAACCCGCTTGGTGGGCCGGATCTGGCCCCAGACGCCCTTTGCCCACCCCTGGTCTAGATGATGGGTGGCCCCCAGCCTGGGATAGTGCGGTCTAGGGATGTAACAGAGTCGTCGTTTGGTCGACGACTTGCATTCTCCCCATCCCCCTCACTTGCTGCCTCTATATCAGAGAAGGAGTGGGCAAGGGAGGCTGCTCCAGCAGCAGCCGCCGTCTGCAGGGGTCCCTACTTCCGGCTGGGACCCCCAGCGGACAGAGGGACACGGGATCCCTAGCGGACAGGGGCTGCTACCCACTGGGCAGGCTGCCCCACTCAGTCCGGGCTCACGCAGGTCTAGGGAGCCAGTGGGTGCCACGGCTGGAGTCTGACCCAGTCCTCAGAGCTCCAGCAGGCCGTGTGGCCCCAGCCTTGCCTGGCCCCAGAGTGCTGGAGATGAGAGCTGGGAGGCATGGCCAGTGTTTCCTGGTGCCGTGCCTGCAGGACTCCTACAGAAAGCCCTCCCCCCTCCTCTCTAGCCGGTGCTGGGAAGGCAGGCGGCAGGGCGCAGCCCCCAGCCTGCCTGCCCCAGATTCTACATTTGCAACAGCAGGCTGGGGGAGGAGGCCTGGGGGACTCTCATGGGGATGAGGAGGGCAGGTGAGACTGGGGTGGGCGAGGTACAGCCTGCAGCGGGATTCGGCCTGCCAAGCCTTTTGAATCTGCCTCACCCCCCCTTGTCCCCTCGGGACCCTTGGGCAGAGAGCAGCCAGCCACTTGGAGCAGCCTGCAGCTGCGACAGGCAGGGCACCTGCCTGAGGGCCCCGCTGGTCTGCTGGCCAGGAGCTGCCTAGGTAAGCACCTCCCAGCTGGAACCTGCCTCTGGCACCCCACTCGCACCCCAAGTCCCTGCCCCAGGTCACAACTCCCTCCCGGACCCTGCACCTCCTCCTATACCCTTCCAGCGGTCCAGAATCCTCTCCTGCACCCATACCGCCTTCCGGACCCTGCCCTGCAATCCCCTGCCCCCCGATCACACACCCCCCTTCACCCACACTCCCTCTCAGTCCCCACACCCTCTCCTGCACCCCAGTTCCCTACCCTGAGTTCCCTTCTGTACCCTACCTCCGTCCCAAGAGCATGGAAAAGCGCATCCCTTGAGCACTTACCAAAATCCTGGAGTGCGCCTCCCGCCATGCAAAATGATTGCCCGCCCTGGTCTAGACGGTGCTGGGTCCTGCCATGAGCACAGGGACTGGACTCGATGGCCTCTCGAGGTTCCCTCCCGTTCTAGGGTTCTATTCAGGAGAAAGCCATGCACCCCTCAGGCTTAGCAATGCCGGTCTGCTGTGCTCTCTGCCGTGCCTCAAACTTGCCATCCTCTGGCAGGAAAGTTGCCCTAGAAGCCCTAAGGTGAACACTGTCTGCAGACTTGGAACCGCTCAAAGGGCAGCTGGGTTTCAAGAGTTCCAGGCGGATCGCCTACGGTCCTGTAGCTTGGCCCTCCAGCACAGGCCAAAGAATCCCCGCTAATATTGAACCTCCTGCTGGGCAGGAACCCGTTACCTTTGGCTCCTGTCAGCTCTTCTTTAGCAGAGTTTGGGGTGATATGCTCTTTTAAAAAACCACATGTTGGTCCAGGTTTGGGGGTGAGTATGTGGGGGTGGGGAGTGATGTTTGTCAAGAGTGGCAGGAAAGGCTCTTGTGCGGAACCCCTCTTGACCGAGACGCTTCGACTAGGGATGTAAAATCCCGTGTCATTAGTTAACTGGCTACATGTTAAGTTAACTGGTTCGCTGATGATACAGGGGGCGGGCGGGCGGAAGCGGCCCCTGCACTGCCGGCAGGGCTGCTCCCGACCCTGCGCTGGGCTGCCAGAGGACGGTTCCAGTCCCACAGGGCTGCCGGCTCCCCGCCTGTGTGGACTGGGAGTTGGCAGCATAGTTCCCACGAAGGGGTGCACCTGCGCATTAAAAATTCTTCCCCCGCCCGCTCCTCTGGAGAGCCGCGTGGCAGCACTCGTGTGGCACGTGGCTGCTCCAGTGGGTGGGGCCCACTGAGACAGCATGGTGAGGGAGCAGGGGGGCCAGGGCTTCCACGTGGCAGGGGGGCCGGGGCCTATTCTGGTGGCTGGGGCTGGAAATGGGACCCGCGGAGGAGTCTGCTCCAGCAGCTGGGAACGGGCCATGCTACATGACCGGGTAGGTGGGGGGTGTTCCTGCTCCGGCAGCCGGGAACGGGGCTGTTAATAAATTGGGGGCCACGGGGGCACACGTCCGAACCAGTGATCATGACTCAATATTGGTGCACAAGCCAAACCTCATTCTGCTCATCGATGGAAAATCTTAGAGGGAACTCTGGTTGGCAGCCATGTGTGGGGTGGAAGAGGCAGCTGGGAGCGGGGGAATCGGCAGCCTCATGCAGGGCTGGAAGCGGTAGCCCCAGTGTCTTCCCTCCCCTGCTGCTGCTTCCAGCCCCACATGAGGCTGCTGACTCTCCGCCCACACCCGCAGCCCCACGGGATTGGAGCAGCCCACTCCTGGGTAACCAGTAAGCATCATCCATTAAGGGTGATACTTACCGGGTAACCGGTTACCCATTCACCTCCCTAATTTTGACCCATTCCAGTCAAGAACGATGACTTCCAGGTCCATTGGGCTGGACACGGAGGGGTTGTCTTTGCTGCGTTGTCCGTTCAAGCTGTGATTGGAAGTGTGCTCTAACCCGGCTCCCATCTCCACACAAAGCACTCACTTGAGTTGTGAGGAGGTGCTTTAAGTCGAGCTGTAGTGGGGCAGTTGGATGTTCTTCATGCAGAGGGGTGGCAGCACCTCATCCGCATACAATCGGAGAACCGTAGGGCTAGAAGGGACTCCAGGAGTCACTTCATCGACCACCCTGCCGAGATGCCGGATTTGTTGCGTGGCGTAAGTGGGAAGCAGGGTGGCCGTTTAGACTTGAGCACGGCTCGCTTGAATGGAATAACTCAAGTGGACTAAGTCAGTGTTTCTCAACCAGTGGTACGAGTCCCCCCAGGGGTGCTGAAGAGAAGTCTGAGGGGTACATCCACACCACTGAAATTTGGAGAAAACTGAATTTTTGTTTTAAGTTTTACAGCGTTTTATTATTTTTGTACTTTTTACACCCAAAAATTTCATCACCCGCCTGGCTATGATTAAGTTGTTTAAAGAAATGTGTTGCAATGGTAGAAAAAAATGTGTGCCTGAAAACTGTAGGTACCGAGGGTACTTATACATTTTTTTTTTTATAAAAAAAGGTTGAGAAACACTGGGCTACGTCGTGCTTTTTGTTGCAGTGAAGACACGCTGAGGGATGGAGGAGCTGCTTCTTTCGCTGGCATGTGGCCTCTTCCCACGTCACTGAGCAGCAGGGCAGGTGGAAGACCTGGCTTCCTTGAGGTTTCTCTTCCTCCCACTTGTACTTTCAGGAAATCTGGCTGCCGTGTTCCTCTAGCACTGCACTAAAGATGGGTGGAGCCCTGCAAATCCATGGCTATCCGCTGTACAGCTGCACATATCCACATCTGCGGATGCAAGTATCCGCGGATTGTTTTGGCAGATGCGGATGTGGACATGGGTGGCGGGTAATGCAGGCAAGGGAAGGCGTTGCCTTCCCAAAACTGGCCGCACTCCCCAGCCACCTGGGAGGGATTGGGGCCGCGCAGCTCTCGGGCGACTGGGGGCGGCTGGGGCCGCTCCACGCAGCAACGCAGGCCCTCAATTAAGATTGGGTGGGGCGTGGCTGGGGGAAGCTTGGTGAAGAGGCATGGTCTCGGGTGAAGGGGTGTGGCTTCGGGCAGAAGGGGCAGGGCTTTGGTTTGCCTTCCTCAGCTGGGCCGTCACCCGCCGCCCATGGATGGGGATACCAATTTTGTATCCACGCAGGACTCGACAGAAGGGGAGGGTTGGTCCTGACATGGATTGAGCACGGGTGGTTGGGGAGCCCAGTTGACTGACCTTGTGTCTCTACCGGCTTCCAGTAAAACGCGACTTCTCTCTTGATCTAGGACTGCCTGGGGTGGCATGGAAGGGACAGCTTCCCCCTGCAGCACTGTGCTCCGGCCCCCATCTGTCACCTGAGGAGTGGCGCCTCTTGCTAGGTACGTGGCTTTCTGCCCCGTGGCGGAGTCAAGCCGTTCGCCGGGGGGAGGGAGGAAAGGAATCGCGTGGTCACTGGCCCCCTGGAATTGTCTGTCGCAGGGGGCTGGGTGGGCCTGGCCACTCCCTAGCCCATCTCAGTGGGCCACCAGCCTGTCGGAGCCAAAATGGTTTCCCCATATGGGGCAGTTTGGCTCGTGCCTTGTACGTGCGGGGGTGGGGGGGAGGATGCTGGCGGATGTGTAGCAGCACACTGTGATTGTGAGAGCCATGCGCTCCCTCTGCAGCCCGTCGGTGCTGGGTGCAGCTGACGCACCCCTCGCTGCATGTGCCCTGGCCTTACATCCTTGTCACTTCAGGAACACTGGTAGGGAAAACTCCTGCAATGAGGAGTAACGGTAGTTCGAATTAGGAGCTTTAATTCGAACTGCCTAGTCCGTGCCGCGTGTAGCCGCGGGCAGGGAGTTCGAACTACGGGGCATTTAAAAATGGCGGCGCCCGGGAACATGCAAATGAAGCCCGGGATATTTAAATCCCGGGCTTCATTTGCAAGTTCGAATGCCTACATTAGCCACCCTAGTTCAAACTAGGGTGGCAGTGTAGACATACCCTAGGCTCCCATTAGCACAGGACTGGGAAAAATATGGCCTGTGGGCCGGAGGTGGCCCGCCAAGCCACCAGTCCGGCCCGTGGAGGCAGTGGGGAGCCCCAGGCAGGCTCCTCTGCTTGCCCCTCACGCCGCTCAGAAACACGGCTGCGGGGCATTTTCTCTTTGAGTCCAGAGGGGAGCGGAGAAGATTCAGACTCTGCTCCCGCCCCCAGCACAATCCCATTGGCCAGTTTCTGGACAGATACTGGCCAATGGGAGCTGCCTGTTTGAATAACAGGCAGCCACAAAGCACAACCCTCCTGCTCACTCAGTCAAGCGCATGGCCAAGCAGGCAGGAACATTTTAAGCTCTGCAAGCCTTTAGCTCTGTAGGCAGGCAGGCTGATTTGGCTGCAGGCTGGTAAGTGTCCTGGCAAGAACCTGCTTCTGGCACCTCAGCCCCCCCCTTCCCCAACCCTCTGCCCCACACTCCTGCCCTGCTACACCACACCCATACCCCCTCCCAGAACTGGCATCTCAATCCCCTGCCCGAAATCACAATCCCTTCCTACCCTAGGTGACATCCCAAAACGCTGCACCCCAGTTCCCTGCCTTTGGTCACAACTATCTCCTTCACCCAAACTCCCTCCCCAACCCCACTCTCCCTTCTGCACCCCAATCCCTTACCCCAAGCTCCCTTCGGTACCCAACCTCCAGCCCAGACCCCGCATCTCCATTAATGCCATGGAAGAGTGCGGCCCTCGACCACTTTCCAAAATTTTGGGAGTGGCCCCCCCCATCCAAAATTATTGCCTACCCCTGCATTAGCAGGTGGGCAGGTGTCTGGAAGTTACATTAGCAGGCATTTCATGGGGGGGTCCTCCTCTCTTGCTTTTTCAGGGGAGCCAACATGTGAAGAGAAGACCATGCCCCCACTGGCTGGCACATGCCTGGCTTTGTGTGTGGTGATGGTGGGACTGGCAGACAGGGCCGACCTGTGCCTTATCACCGCAGACAATACGACAGCCATGTGCAAGGGCTGGAACCTGGACCGAGTTCCCCGGCACCTTCCCCGCACCCTGCTCCGCCTGGATCTCTCGTATAACCGGCTCTACGAGATCTCCCCCGGGGACTTCGCAGCGCTGACCCAGCTGCAGAGTTTGGACTTGGGCTTCAACAACCTCTCGCACATTGCGGCAGGTGCCTTCGCCACCAACGTCCTGCTGGAGGAACTCAGCCTCTTCAACAACTCCCTGCGCCAGATCCCCGCACTGGCCCTGAAGCCCCTGCGGAAACTGAGGCGGCTGGAGATGTCTAATAACTTGTACTGCCACTCAACGCTGGACGAGGCCTTCAGCACGCTGAGGAACCTGCGGGAGTTCTCCATGGGTGGACCTCTGATCCAGACGGTCAGCAAGGGAGACTTCCTCCCGCTGAAGGAGATAGCCTTGCAGAAGTTTGCCCTGAAGACGGCGTCCAGCTTGTTGGAGTATCAAGAAGGGGCGTTCTCGGTGCTCAACACCACCAGCCTGTGGTTCGACATCGCCCTGGACAAGAATGCCAAGGCCTTGCCCGTGATCCTGCGGGACCTGAGGGGGAAGCCGCTATTGTATCTCCGCTTCCGTAACCTCTTCGAATTCACCTACTACATGGACTCCGCAGATCTCTTTTCCGGCTTAGCCGAGGTGCAAGCCAAAAAGCTGGTCTTCTACCGGGGCAAGTTCAATGAAAACCTGCTGCGCCTGGCCCTGCTGAATGTCCAGAAGTCCCGCATCCGTGACCTTTCCCTGATAGCCATCGACTTTGCCCGCTCTCCCCAGTGGAAACGCCCGGAAGCAGGCATCGCCAGCCTGACCCTCGACAGCCTGCTGCTCCAGGACATCAGCAACCCCGACATCCTGCGGTTTGACTGGACCTTCACCTGGTTCAGCGGCGTCACCAACCTCTCCATTCTCAACGTCAACTTCAACTTCGTGCCCTGCGACGCCTGGGATGAGATGCGCAACGTGGTGGCGCTGGACGTCTCCAACAACCGGCTGACAGACGCCTACATCTACAACCAGCGCTGCAACTACCAGGACGTCATGCCCAAACTGGAGTGGTTCTTCGTGGCCAGAAATGAGCTGACCAGCCTGAGCGTATTGGCTAAGCTCACGGCCAATTGGCCTCGCCTCACCCATATCAACGCCAGCCATAACCACCTCGGAAGCCTGAAGGAGGAGACATGCCAGTGGAATTCTAGGCTGGTCTGGCTGGCCCTGGATCACAACACTATTACCATGGAGATCTTCAAGTGCCTGCCCATCACCCTTCTCTACCTGGACCTGTCCTACTCCCAGCTGGACCGGCTGGCGATGGACTACTTTGACCGCTGCTGTCACCTTCAGGAGCTGAAGCTGAGTGGGAACAAGATCAAGTTCATCCCCTCAGTGTGGAAATGCCCCAGCCTGCGGACGCTGGCCGTGGATGGCAACTCCTTCGGCATCATCAGCAAAGGCTCCTTCGTCCACATGCCCCAGCTGGCCAGCCTCCAGGCCGGCAACAATCCTTACCACTGCACCTGTGACCTCTACGGCTTCTTGCAGGAGACGGGGAGGAAGGGAAAGCTAACCCTGATGGACTGGCCTGAGAACTGGAAGTGCTACCACCCCGAGTCCCTGCTGGACATGAGGGTGGCTGACTACGCCCCAGGGCTGACGGAGTGCGACGTGAGGGTGGTGGTGGCCATCTCTGTTTCGGTGACGGCGGTGGTGATCATTGCCACCATGGTGCTGTGTTGGAGGTTCGACATGCCGTGGTATCTGCACGCCACCTACCGCATCATCCGGTCAAAGTACCGCGCCCGCCACGCTACCCCGGTGCGGGCCTATGCCTACCATGCCTTCATCTCCTACAGCTGGTCGGACGCTAACTGGGTGAGGCAGGAGCTGCTCCGCCGCCTGGAGAACTCCACCCCCCCGTACCGCATCTGCATCCACGAGCGGGACTTCACGCCGGGCAAGTGGATCATCGACAACATCATTGAGAACATCGAGAACAGCTGCAAGGTCATCTTCGTCCTCTCCCACAGCTTCGTGGACAGTGAGTGGTGCAACTACGAGCTGTACTTCGCCCACCAGCGGGCTGTCGGGCTGGGCTACGAGGATGTCATCTTGGTGGTGCTGGAGTCCATCGACCCCAGCAGCCTGCCCAACAAGTTCTGCAAGCTCCGTAAGATGCTCAGCACCAGAACTTACCTGGA
The DNA here is from genome assembly GCA_032595735.1 of Pelochelys cantorii. NCBI lineage: Eukaryota > Metazoa > Chordata > Testudines > Trionychidae > Pelochelys > Pelochelys cantorii. The sequence continues at coordinate 19,772,703 of CM064349.1, read as the reverse complement.
ATGGCCTTCAGAGCCCAGCCGGCAGCCGTTCTTCTGGATTCAGCTCCGCAACGTGCTGGGGAAACCAGGAGCCATCGATACCAGCCAGGATCAGGTCTCGCTGACCAGCATGGAGGGGCGCTCCGAGGTGGCTGTGAGCAGTCTGGCAGAAGAGGAAATCGCCATTGATGCTGTGGCCATCCCTGCAAGCTAGCATGCGCTTGGACTCCAGCTCTGTGCTGCATCTGCTCTGGATCGGCGTGCCTTGCGCAAGGCACTGGGCCTTTGCTGGTGGGGTGTGAAGAGCATTGCTCCAGTTCCTGGCCAGCTCTCCAGTAGCCCTTTCCCTCCGGACCGGGGTCACACCCATGGGAAGGAATTAGCGGCTGCTTCACTGCAGAGCAGGGTTCCCGCGTAATGTTTTCATCCACGTGCGGAATGCATTTTATTACCTGCACCAAGAGGTGCAGAGGTGCACCAGGCTGCCAGCGCTGGGCGCTCTGCTAATCAGCTGGGCGACATTTGACTCTCTCCTGGGCAGCTGCCCAAGCGCTCAGCTTACAGGGAACGTTTTTCGGAAGGGAGCACTGATCTTCATGGCCCAACATGGAAGGGGCCGCTGTGCCATACCGTGCTGATCAGCTGTTCCCTGAAAGGTCAGGGCCCTTCCAAAGGGCCGGGTTGGGCACTTGAAAGTTAAGCCACCTAAGTTACATCTAATGTGTCATTAGGGTTGCCAGATACTTTCACAAAAAATCCCAAACATGGCGGGGGGGAAAAATTGGTGAGCAAAAAAAAAAAAAAAAAAGGGGGACCAAAGTTGTTGAGCAAAAAAAGGTCACTGCGCCTTTAAATCCCCATGCTCCCCTCACCCCTGCCAAATGCGGCAGGGGAAAAATGTCCCGACAAAACCAGAAAATACCAGACATTTTACAGGACAGGGGCCACAAATACCAGACTGTCCAGGCGAAAACCAGACACCTAGCAACTCTGTGTGTCATATTTACCCACTAGCCCATGGGAGAGCATAAGCTCCCGCCTTGGAAGTAGGGAGTCTGCGGTGCCAGGCAAATGCCCAGAACGTCACCAGCCCCATGTCCACTGCTTAACGTGATCTTGCCGCTCCTGTTTCTCCTGAAGGCTTCATCAGCAACAGTATTGCCAGGCAAGTCGTAACGGAAGGCAACCGCTTGGCTAGGATGCATCAATATCTGAGTGAAATCCACCTCTGAGCCGCTTCCCTCTCGCCTGTCACTCTCTTACTAGCAGCCCTGACATCCTCGCTTTCTGCTGCCTCCTTGCCCAAGGGAGCGGCACTCTCCGGCGCATGGGGGAGTCGTTCATTGGCGTGTGGAAACGTCACTTGCCTAACGCAGCTTTTTTGTTCTCCCTTGGGATCAGGCTGCCAGCAGCCCCAACCTGAAGTCTGTGCATTAAAAGGCGCTTCCGAGACTCACCTTTATCTGCTCCGGGTATGCCTCTGACCCACATCTGCCGGTTTCGCTGACCGCTAACGCTCGGCTGCATTGGACCCTGATGGTTATGACAGACCGAGCCAGTGTTTTGTGCCATGGACAAAATGGCCAGTGGAGTCCTGGGGGCACAGATCTCCTGTCTCCGCAGTGATGTGGCCGGATAGATGAAGTCGCTAGGATGAAGGGGAAACTGCATGCTGAGCCCGTGGGAGCAGGATTCTCGGAGTCAGTTAGGGGAAGCGCATGTTTCTGTTGTGTGTATTTATGTGAAGTATTTATGCTGTGCTGTTAACCACAAGGGCCCATGAGAAGTGACTTCTTTCAGCACCCGGCGCGGCTGCCGTGGGGCTGCCCTGTCCCTTTGGGGGGCTTTGCCACAGCGCCGTGCGGGTCTCCTGCGAGCCTTGCCCCATTCGCATTGGGCCCCTCAGAAAACAAAGGGGTTCCCTAAGTGCAATCCATTTCCGAGGCTTCCAGCTGGCCGGCCGCACTGCAGGGATGTGGGGCAGGAGACGCCTCTGGAAGGGGCTCCTGCTGCCCGGTCTTATCTGACTTGCCAATGCACTTAGACATTCACTAGGAATATACCAGGGAAGTCAGATGTCATCCGGCCAGTCAGATCTCATCTCGTCACAGGTACACTCAGAAATCCTCCAAATCAAGGTGGTTCCCCGTCCCCCCACTCATTGACTTCATTAGGGGTCTCCTGCCAAAAGCCAGGCTGCCTAGTGATCTGATCAGAGCAGGAAGCCCAGTGGGCCTGCTGCTCTCTGTGCTGCTGTTTCCCTCTTTTTCAGATTTTGGGGGGGGGGGGCATAACTGCTTGTGAGAACAAATGTCTGGAAGGTGCTAAGTATTTCAAACTGTCTGTCTCTGAATTCAGACTGGCTCGGACTTCACATACCTTCTCCACTGCCTAAATGTGCCTCCTTTATAATGAAGTGACTTTTAAAAAGGAAAAGGTCTCAATCAGTGTTCGCTCTAATTGTTTTTTTCCTCGTGTGTGGAATAAATTTTGTTACATGCACCAAGGCCTGTAGGAATGTGCACCACCAGTAGAAACCCATTCTGCCAGCTGTGGGCTCTCTGCTAATCAGGTGAGTGGCACCTGAATCTCTCCTGGGCAGCCACCCAAGCGCTCAGCTTACAGAGAACACCGGTCTCAATGTAGGACAGGACCCTGAGCCTGGCTGCAGGCCGAAGCCATTATACATTGTATGTACAAACTGATGTAGGCACCGGCATTCCATGTGACGAACAGCATGTTGCTGCCTTTTTTTATATATTTAATAAAAAAAGTGTCTTTTTCCTACGGCAGCTGCACCGTGGTTTTTTCAGTGAGCTACTGTCAGGTGAGCTGGAGGTGAGTGGGGAGCGAGAGACTGGGCTATGTGATCCTTGCGTGCCAATTCGGGGGACAAGCACGCAATACAGAGCACTGCCCAACCCAGGGGCAAGTGCCTACTGCATGGGGGGGGCAGGATGTCATCCTGGGTGGTGGGGGTGCACGTAGGAGTGTGCGAGGACATGGTCGTGCATAGGGGCCGTGTCACTGATGCAACAGAAACGGGAGAAATTCCTTCTCAGCCCAAGCTTGTTGTGCCACTCTCAGTGCAGCGGGGGTGGGGAGTAGCTCCAAGAGTTATCGTCCACCTCTTTCCCGCTGCCCGCCTGCAAACAAGCAGGGTCCAGCCGTGGGCAGTGTCCGGCGCAGCGTGGTTTTCAGGCAGAGGACGTGTGCACTACATGGGATGTGGCGGGGAGAGATGGGGTAGGAGGGCCATGTGACCAACACAGACCCCCTCCAAGCAGCAGCCTGCTTGTCCCCCAGCCGTGCTGGCTGCATCTCTGCTGGGTTTGCCTGGAGCAGGCGAGCGGCCAGGTCTGGCGTGGGGCCCTGTTGACTCAGGCGTCCATTCCCCGCAGGGTGCCGACTTGACTTGGGAAAAACATTCTTCGCGTGTTGGGAAAATAACCCCAACTCCTCCCCGGGGGGAGACTTGTAGCTACTGTAGCAGGGGTGGGCAAGATATGGCCCACGGGCCGGAGCTGACCCGCCAAGCCATTGGATCTGGCCTGCCCTGCCGCACCCCCGCCCCACCCCCAGGCCAATTGAGACCTGGGGGGTGTGTGGGGGAGTGCACAATGGCATTTGCTGTTCAAAGCGGCTGGTGGCTCCCTCCCCAGCCAGGAGCCCGCAGGGCCTAGAGGGAGACGGCAGCTGCTTTGAACAGTGAATAACTTTGCATGCTCCCCCGCCTCCAGGTCCCGATTGGCCTGGGGGCAGCGGAGCACATGAAGTCTCCTTCCTGCCACCAGGGGCGTGCGGGGCCTTGATGGAACTGCCCCCTTCTGCCTGAGGCCCTGCCCCTTTCCACCCGAGACCCCACCCCTTCCGGAGCTGACCTGCGACCACCTATCAAAACTCACAGTGGCCCCCCTGCAAAAATTATTGCCCACCCCCCTACTATAGGCTGCAATCTACCATGAGGGGGCAATATTACATCACACGCTGCTCCAAGCCCTGCAGGGATAAAAGCCAAGTGGGGCTGGGGTAGGCGGGGGTTGTTTCTCTGCTCCCCTCAAATCCAGTCCAACCCTTCCCTCCCCTGCCAACGTGGAGAGGAGGCAGAGCCTGTAAGAGGCAGTCAGACTCCGGGAATCGCCCCAGCGAAGGGTGCAGGCTCTCCTTCCTGCTGCAATGCTGCTGTTCTCTTGTGGGAATCCTTCTCTCCCCAAAGTGCCGCTGTCTACATCTGTATGCCCCCCCCCGCCCCCCCCCCCCATGATTGGCACGTCACTGGCTCCAGAGAGTCCTCTTTCTCCCCCCTACCTCCACTGGGAGGAAAATCCTCCCCTCTTTCAACAGAATGAGAGGAAACTGCCACCCTGGAACTTTACGGCCCAGATTCTCTGCCGTTGGAGGTGTTTGCTCCTGTCCATACACCAAGGAGTGAGTGCTGGGGTTGGGGTGAGGGTTAGAAGGAGTGGTGGGGGTGGTCTGCTAATCTACATCTCATCCACACTTTGAGCCCTGGTTTACAAAGCTGCTGCTGTCAGAGTCTGATAGATCCTAGTGCTTTTTTTGTTTAAAAAAAAAAAAAGGTGCTGGTACTCCAAAGGAAAAGTTGTTGAACAAAAAAAAAAAAAAAAAAAAGCCGGGTGGGGCCAACATTGCGCTTCGACACAGCCCCTTTAAGACACACGGGCACTACCATCACAAAAAAAGCACTGGCTCCCACACACACACCTGTCATTTTTTCCTCCCTGACCGCTTGAAATACTGCCTGAGCCCACATGTGTCTCACTGCCCCCGGGGTTCATTTAGTAATGCACTCGCTAGTGCAATACAAGCCCACGGAGAGAACTGCTGCAGGAGGCTGGGTGGGTCTCCTTCTCCCTCTTGTATCATTTCTCCTGCCGCGGTCGGTCCCCTGCAAATGAAACCCAGGCCAGCAGGGTTTGAGGCTGTGGCTGCCGGGCCAGGGATGAGTTGGTCAGAGCTCTGGGAAAACACGCGGGTTGTCGCTAACGCAGCTCGGCCCCCTGTAGGCGGGTTTCGGGTGAGGTCTCGGGGTTTTCAGGGGCGGGAGCCGGGATTTTGGAAGGGGCTTGAGCACTGGGTGCCTTTACTTTGGGCATCACATCGCTTCTGGGCCTCGACTCGGGATGCCTATTGAAAGGCAGTGGCAGCCTGCCAGGATCCTGAGGGGAGCCACTGTGTGCGCAGGACAGGGTCACAACCTGAGTGAGGGCTTTTTGCAGAGGGTGCTGCACCCTGCCCTGCCCTACCCCTCTGCAGCACCCACTCACTGACTTTCGCCGGGCTGGCCCCATGGAGGCGGAATCTGGAATGGGTAGAACTGGTACCACTGGTTATGCTCAGAGTGCAGTACTGGGTGGGGCTAGAAGGTGGCGATATTGCATTGGACACACACCCCTCCCTGTCCTACAGATGTGGGAGTAAGTTGGTTTTGAGGGCAGCAAAGCATCTGAAGTTGTAATTGTGTGTGTTGGGCGGGAGCGAGGGCTCTGTTCCCGGGTAAAGACTTTGGGGCAGAAGGAGGCAATTCCATAACACACTGGGCTATGACGTTGAACGCCCACCACTAAATGTCTCTCCCCCACATTTGCACAGGGTCTGTCCTCTCCATGGCCCCACATCAGCCCGCCAGGGGTCTGGTAGAAGGCCACAAATTCTTTTACTAGGCCATGTGCCTCTGTTGAAATGCAGCTAGTTCTGGGGTGGAGGCTAACTAGGACACAGCATGCAGCACAACTGTGCAGCAGAGGAGAAATCTGGGTGGGGGATGGGGGTAGGGCCCAAGCCACACTCCCCACCTTCCCACCCCGCTGCCATTCTTAAGAAAACTGCCCCGTGGGAACAGCCCAGGCCTTGTCTTTTTAAGACCAATGGCTGCTATTTTATGCATCTTTATAGCAATTGGTGACCAGGGTGCTAGGTGCTGGACAAACACAGGGAAGGGATGGTTTCTGCCCATAGAGCTTACTGGCACTGGAGCTATTTTAAGGGGGGGTGCTGAACTGTGCCCCCCCCGACACCTGTTTGTGCCCTTCCCTGCCCCAGGTGGGGGTCACACCTGTGGCTGCCAGCTCAACACCGGATGCAAATGGCGTCGGGTACGTCCAGCCTGGGAGAGCTGGCAACTGAAGGCAGCTGAGCAGCAGTGGAGCCGCCAGGGCCGATGGCCTGGACCCTAGAGGCAGCAGGTTGCAGAGCCTGTGGGGATGGCGGGCTCGTGGGGGTGGGAAAGCCCTTGAGGCCAGCGGGGCCCTGGAGGGGCCGCCTGGAAGCTGGGACCAGGGACTGGTGGTTCAGCAGCAGCACCGGCCCTGGGCTTGGGAACCCAGGTGCAAAACCTGTGAGTGCTATAGCCCTCTTGCACCCCTCCACACCTATGGTAGAGCTTCCAAGCTAACGACCTCAGCTAGCCCCAAAAGGAGGGGGTTGGGGGCAGGGCCGCTCCCATGGTCCAGCTGAGAAGTGACGGGTTAGGTCAGATTTCCTACGGTCTCTAGAGTGTCCCTGGCCCAGCCTGATTCCGGGGCTGGCTCCATTTGGGGGGGAGGGGGAGGCAAGGGAGTACAGTGCCCTGCCCAGGAGCCATGGAAATCTCCAGCGACAGTCACTGCCTGCAATCCCTGGTGCTTGAGCTCAGTAAGAGCTGCCTCGGTTTCCCCTGCATGGCTCCAAATTGGCAGCGCAGATGCCTCCCTCGGGCTCCAAGTGCTATGGATCAAGGTCCCATCTGGCCCTGGGCTTGGGAAGCAGCCCAGGAGGGAGGCTCCCAGGGCTGCTGGCTTTGATTCCCCAGTGGGGCAGGGGCACCCTCTAGTCCCACCCTTCAAAGCTACCATGGTTTTGAACTGACCTTACAGCTCCAGGGGTCGCAGCAGACTGCGGGTCGTCCCCTAACACCAGCTGGGCTGTGGTCAGGGTCTGGACTAGGGAATCTCAGGGTTCTAGCCAATGTTCCCTCTCATTTCCTCCATGCATGTGTGGAATAAATGTTGTTGCATGCACCAAGCCATAAGTGGATGTGCACCACCTGTAGAAACACCTGCTGCTCGCTGTGGGTGCTCTGCTAATCAGTGGCTGCCCAAATGCTCTGCATACAGGAAACACCAGTGCTGGGAGGGCAATGGGGGGTATAGGATTAGAGGGCAGGGGATGGAAGCCAGGACTCCTGGGTTCTTGTCCTGGCTTAGATTGCCGGTATTATCTTACGCAGGTCCCTTCCTCTCTACCTCAGGTTCCCATCTGTGAAATGGCAGTAACAATACATGGCTCAGGGGGACTGGCACTAGGAGGCATTAATCAGTGCTGTGTGGTAGTCTCCTAAAAGGTGGTGCTGTCGAGCGTGCCTCTTGCCTGTCTCCTGAGCATTATGGGTACTGCCACCCTTGTATTGCTTCAGTCCTCACCTCAGGGCTCCATGCCAAGAGCATCAATTCTTATCCCGCTTCATCCGAAGAGCTCTGCGTGCTCCAGCAAAAGGCAGGTTAGTATTCTCAGCAGCCCACTCTGTTGGGGGGAAACTGAGGCCCAGAGCAGGGGAAATGGCTCTCCCAACAGGTCAGTAGTAGACATGGCAAAGGATCTCAGGGGTCCTGATTTGCACTCCAATACACTAACCCCTTATGCCATAAAACATTTGACAAGTTCATCACCATCAACTTATGTTTGAATAAAGATCTTAACTGGTTAAGGCACTGCAGTGGCAATTCCCGCCAACTTTGCTATTCACATCCCCACATCAAGTTCTGTGAATGGGAAACATCCATCCTGATTTGATTAGCTTCATTAACACTGGTCCTACAATTGACAAGTAATTTCCTTAGCTGTTTATATTCCCATGACTCCCTCGACTCCAACTCATCTGATGAAGTGGATTTTACCCATGAAAGCTCATGACCTAATACATTTGTTAGTCTCTAAGGTGCCACAGGACCGCTCGTTGTTTTTAATTACAGACTAACACAGCTACTCCTCTGAGGCTTTTCTCCTCCACCATGCCTGTTTCCCCCATCCCCCCCCCCCCATCCCAGGACTTACATCAGTGTTTATTTACATTAGACACCCTTCAGACTCATTGATGGCCTCTTAACTCAAGGTGGCCCCCACTTGTGAAGGCTAGTGTGGATGGCCCCCCCTAGTGTTTGGCTCTTCAGGGGCTCTGCTTAGAGTAAAGGGTTTGTCGCACAGATAATCCCTAAGGCCATGTCTACATTATGGTGTTGTCTACACTACGGCTTTTGCCGGATGAGGCAATGCAAATGAAGTGCTCATTAGCATTTTGTCATGCTTCATTTGCATAATCTATTCGGAGCCGTTTTTGCGCAAGGGGTATTTGCGCAAAAACAGCTCAGAATATATTATGCAAATGAAGCATGACACAATGCTAATCAGCGCTTCATTTTCATTGCCTCGTCCGGCAAAAGCCGTAGTGCAGACATAGCCGAAGGGAAAAAGAGCATGTTCAAACCGCAGCGAAGAGGCGCCCGTTCGAGGTTGGTATCATGTGTTGGCAGATTGAGATAAACCCTGGATCCCCCATAATTTTTACCGCAACCTGCTAGCACATGGTAAAACCTCCAGCCAGCCTTGGCTTTGTGAGGGCTTCAGCTTGTGGTAGCTGGCCCCAGTGCCGAGTGCTCCTTTTGCTTTGAGTGACAACGAGGATCAAAGATTTCAACCTGTTTAAAGACACTCCGGTGCTGGTCTGGGGCTCATTACCACATGGAAATAGACCTGAAAAGCTGTTCCGGAGCGGTTCAGTGCAGAGCTTTTCCAAAGCAGAGTAATGTCAGGAATCAAATCCCTTTTTATTTGGGGGCATGGGGCCCACACTGGCATGACTTTCCAGCCCGTCTCCTGGTGGGGCATGGATCTAGGCACTGAGCTGTGTTTTAAGAGCTGGCAGGGAGGGGATGAGATTTCCGCAGCCTGATGTTGCTCAGTGGTCATCCCTCTCCCCCATGTGCGCCTGCGTCAGCCCCAGTCCAGGGCTTGGGGAGCTGACATGGGTGGTTTCTGTAGCTGTTTTCCATCCAGACCTTCTAATTTCCTACCCCCAAAGAATTTCCATCTCCAGGGCAACCCACGAGCAAGATTTCCAAGTGGGAGACGCAGCCACCGCGCCAGGCACCGGGTGAGTGGCCAAGACGGGCTCAGAACCAGGGTGGAGGCTTTGCGGAAGTGGAGCTGGGAGCAGTCCGGTGTCCCTGGCCACCATGGAACTGTAAATATTGAGACACCAGCAGGTAGGTTTCAAGCCCTGCAATTCTCTGAAGGGCGAAGGGGAGGGGTGGGGTGCAAACAGGCTTCTTGGGTTAAATACGAGGCCTCTTGCCTTGAGGGGTCTGCACCCTGGCTGGGCGACAGTGTCTGTAAACAGCCATCCAGGGTATTGTGTCTCCCTGTGCCCCCATCCCTGAGTCACTGAGGAATCGCTTATAGCCCCGGTTTGGGCTCCCTTGTATTGGCAGCCTCCACTAGGGGCCCAAGAACGGGCCGTTTGGGAGACTGGACTCCCATCCATTCCCGGTAGTGGAGTTCGTGGGGCTGGCCCTGCTCTGCTAAAAGGACTTGACGTTCTAGTTGGAGGGGGTGGAAAACTACTCCCCCATGGGAATGTAACTATCCGGTATGCCCTGTACTTTTGCGTATGTTCTGGCTTGCGGTCCCAAGCGGTCTCAGCTCACCGCCAGCCTAGACTCCTTGCTGGAAACCAATGGAACGTGACCCCAAAGGATCAAATCCTGGAAATGCAGAGCCCGGGTCACGCTGCGGCACCCCCTGCTGGCTGGCAGGCAGCTAATCCAGAACGACTCTGCTTAGAGCCAGTGGTGCCTAGCAAGCAATTATGAAACACTAGAAAATGTACTGGGCGTTGCTCAGGTCCTGGACTCAATTATTTGTTTTTCTTCATTTAAATCATTGCTCTAGGGTGGGGCTGGGGAGGAGGGGTTCAGGATGCAATCTGCTCTGGGGAGAGAGGACAGCCCTAGACCTCTCCCACCACAGCAGCTTGGGGCCAGGTGAGAAGTGCCTCACTGTGGCCTCTGCAGCTCCAATGGGCACAACCAGGGGAACGGTACATGTCCCCCAGCTGGGGGACAGATAGACATATAGACAGACATACAAACAAACGCTCTGAAATATATAGTAGAGAGCTGTCCCTTTCTCTGCTCCGGTCCCCAGCTGGCCCAGTAGGTTATAGCTGGCCCAGTGCCCATCTCTGGCCCCTTGCTGCCCCCCCTGTGGTCATTCTACAGTATAACCATCCCTCCTGCCAGATCCCTCCCTTTCCATTTTATGAGAAACAATCCCATTCCAGGCATGTCCCATTGTCCTGGCACAATCAAACCCTGACCTTGCTTTAAGTTATGATCAGAGGAAGCTGCCTCCCAAATTTGGTGGTCCTAGCGCTTACCATTTAGGACGAGTTCTTGGACCCACAGACACAGACAGACAAACTCACTTAAATATATAGTAAATTATGTGATCTGCTATAACTGGCTGGCTGCTCCCCACATCAGTGCGATTCGTCTTGGTACGTTTGCCGTCATGCTGAGATGAATGGTTCGCACTGTGCAAGTGATGTTAAGTGGGAAAACTGGAGGCAGGGGGATGAATGCATGGTCCCTATCTCCTCCAGCCCTGCCTTTGCTAGTGGCAAAGTTGCTAAGTGTGGCCATATGGGACATTTCTCTAGAATGCTCCCCCCACCAATACACAGTCCTACAAACCATCAGGTGAGGCATGAGTGAGGGACTTCAAGCTGACTCTGAGATAGTTCAAGGCACAACGCTTAGAAAGAAGTGTGGAAAAACGGGTTCAGAAGAATGCCAAAAGAGCAGCAATGTTTCTTCAGCTTTTTCTTTAGGGGGGGCAGAGATGCCCTTAGTGCTTGTACTTTTCTGCACACACTGTCCTGGTCCGGAGGCAAAAATACAGATCTGGACCTGTGAGATGTCCCATATGTGTGGACACATGTACAGTAAGGAGCAAATGCACAGGATAATTTGACCGAACCATTTCTGTATTTTTGCACAAGTCAGGTGGGTGGGGAGGCTGGCAAAAATCCAGGGCAGGGCTAGGGGGTAGTATCTTTGCATGCTTTTCACCAGTGCCTTGGGCAAGCACAGAGACCAGACTCTGTGAAAAAGTTATGCACCAGAAGCCCACTCTCCCCCACTTGCTCCCTGCATCTCTGTTCCCTGGGTGGTTTTTAGTTTGCTATTCCCCCCCCCCCCTTCATTGTTTCTGCTATTTTGGCTTTTTTTTTTTTTTTTTTTTCAAAAAAAAATCCCCACCCTGACATTTATTTTTAGCAGCCAATTGAAACGTCTGGGAGATGAAGGAGGAAAAAACTGTGAGTGGCGTGTGCTAAAGCAGCAGAAGACAGAGTACCCTTTGAGGCAGAGGGAGAGAGCAGCCCTCGCGGACACTCACACTATGCCCAGTTTGACTGCTGGCACTGCTGGAACACGCGTTCCAGCTGGACTCTAACGGGCGCTATGGAGCGGTACAGCCGTCTCTCTGCTCTCTGCATTCTGCTGCTGTTTCGAGGTAACAAATCTGGTTTTTTAATTTCTTTGTGTCAAAGGGGAGGAAAACCAAACTCCAGCAGGACTGTTAGAATCCAGGACTGAATTGAGTCTTTTGGTCACCGGGAGATATTTTCCAGGTCCCCAATGGGCATTGGGTGTCTGGCAGCCAGAAGAGCTGGCAACCTACCACCCAGCGTGGCGTGGGCTGTCTCCCTTTCTCATCAGCACCCACTTTTTTTTAAAAAGCAGGCACAATTAGCCCGGAGAGCCCTTGTCTTGTGCCCTGGGTGGCCCGGTATGTCACATCAGCCCAGTGGGCCTTGAGGAGTTAAAAAGGGGCTGGAAAGTAAACGTTGCTCTCCGTTTTCTATTGCACGGCTGCCGGGTGGGAGGAAAGTGCCGGGTTTCTGTGGGGAAAGGTTAACGTGGCTGTCCGGGTGCCGCGGGAGACTTGCAAGGGCTCTGGGCTCCAAGGGTGGGGGGGCGTGGTACTTCAAGGGCAGCAGTGGGGGGAGGGAGGAGAATATGCCTGGTCTTGTGGATAACCTAGAGGAATGGGAAGTTGGCATATGGTGGCTATTCTTGTCCACTATAGACCATTGATTGCCAGTCTGTTGGACCCCACCGGGAAAACATGCGGGAGATCTAGTGTGTCTGCTTCTGACACAAAGTAGAATGTGTGCTGAAGCACTCCCTCTGCGTTCTCAGTTTGTTGCAGATCAAGACCACCCGACCCTCCCCCTATTGCTAAGTGTGAGGGGACGTCTAGATAGATCCATTGCATGGGGGGCCAGGTGAGGTGGAAAACACAGAGTACTCACTCTAGACCACTGTTTCCCAATTTTATTTGGCCACAGAACCCTTTTAAACTCAAAAGAATTTTGCGGAACCCCTAATAACGGTCTAATATATGGAGCTGAAAAAGTAGACCACAAATAAGTAAGGATAATAATAAACAAATGCTAAACAAGGTCATAAGATCAACGTTTAGTTTAAGTGCACATATTTAAAAACAAAAATCACACAATATTAATTTTTTTAATCAAAAAATGGTATTGCAATGGAATTTTCTCGCGGAACCCTTATTTTCACTTTGCGGAACCCACTTGGGAAACACTGCTCTAGACTGAAGTTTTGCAGTGGATAATGGTCTTGTTAGGTGGATGTTGACACTAGCCTCTCTCCTGGAAAAATTCCTGTCGTGCTTGCTGGTGTATTTTCATAGCAGGAAGTAATGGTGGCAGAAGTAGGATAGATGGCTCCAGGGGTAAAATACTCACCTGACTCCACCCCGAGCAAGTTCACACATACTGCCTGGTGGCTAACACATCACTGTCCTGTTGACAACAGTGGTAGCAAGCCCCCTAGGGACTTTTGCACTGTGTTTGTTCAGCACCCAGCACAATTGGGCCCAAAAACCAATTAGTGCCACCAGGGGGATACTGCAGTATATAAGAACGGCAGCGTGCCTTCATTTCCCCCAATGCACTAGTCGCAGTGGTTCCTAAACTTTTTGGCATCACGGCCTCTTTTTGATTTTTGAGAAACCCTCATGCCCCTCCCCCCCCCCCCCACATTGCAGCAAAACTTGTTAAGCAAAAAAAAAAAAAGGAACTGACGGGGGCCGAAAAACAAAAATAGCAGCAAAACTTAGGGGAGGAAGTCACGGTGGGGGCTGGATCATTTCGCGCTCCCCCCCCCCCAGAATTTCTTCACACACCCCCAGTTTGGGAACCCATGCTAGTGGGACCATGGCCTGGTGTTGGGACGGTGGTCAGGGATTTGCAGCACTGCATCGTGGGGTCAGCTTGGGGGGGTGCTCGGAGAATGATTCCGCTGCTGGAACTCTGGGCTGCTGTGGCCAGTCAGAGGGGGCAGAAGAGTCAGCAGCCGAGCCCGTTCTGGTTAACGTTTCGTGCCTCCAATTCTGCTCCATGGCCTCAGTGCAAATCCAACTTGCCTGAGTGGCCGAATAGGCCCACGGGTAAGACACGAACCAGGCACACGGGACAGCTGAGTTCTCTCGTCCTGGCATCTTTTCATCTCCTCCTCGACTGAGGCTGGAAATTAGGAGGTTTCTAACCAGCGGGCGAGGGAGATTCTGGAATAGCCGGGAGGGTGGGAGGGAGCACACAACCTCGCTAGTTTCAAAATGGCGCTTGGTGTATTTATGAAGATGAGGGGGGTTGTCTGTGACGAGAAGGTTTGGACTCGGTGGCCTGGGGGGGCCCTTCCAGTCCTCTTGTCCCTTTCTGTACCTCTGTTCCCCCCTCCCACACGCTGTCTTTCATTAAGCACATCGGAGCAGGGGATAGATGGACAGGGAGACCGATAGACTTGTAAAGATCAACCCCCCCACTCCCGAGCAAGGCTGGGGGTGGGGCTTTACTGTGGGGCAGCCAATCTGGGGCCAGAGGGTGAGCACGGATGTGGCACTCAAGTGGGATGTGAATAAGTTTTGACCCCTGGGAGTCTATAATCTAGAAAGGCTGGTGGGAGGTGGCATGACCCCCTTCCTACAGAAGAGGGAAACTGAGGCAAGCAGAGAGTGAACTGCCCCCCATCACCCAGGGACTCGACGACAGCTCTCCCTGGCCCTAACCCTGTGTCTTAACACCAAAGCCAGCCTGGCTCTGCCGGGCTAAGCTCCGATGGCCCTGCTATCGGGTGGCGGCGCATGGGCCGAGGGAGGGAAGAGGGTGCCGCTGCATTCCCCGAGCGAACATTTCTGCAGCGTCACACCCGGGAGTTGCAGAGGAAAAACGTGTCATGGAAAAAATGCAGGCACAGCTGGCTTTGCAATGTGCGGGCCTCATGTTGGGCGGGGGCTGCATGCCCAGTTCTGGCTGGAGCCTGCTGCCACGAGGGCGGGGGTAGAGGGGGCAGGGGCTGGGCCCGAAAGGGGGCATGTGGCTAGAGCATGGGAGTGGGGGCTGGCATTTGACAGAGGGGGTGGGCATATTTCTATAGTGAGCCTAGTGTGGAGGATTAAACCAACGGCTCGGCGTTTTGGGGCCTGCTCTCGGACTCGTGGGTGCAGCAGCTGGAATCGGGCAAAGCAATGTTCACCCAGAGGCTGTGGCCCCATCCTAGCCACAGCTGAGAGGCAGTGAGCCGGGTGGCTGGGGTGTAAAGCACAAGGCTTGAACGTAGGAGGAATCCTGCGTTCTGCCCTGGCTCTGGGTGGGGCGTGAGGGCTAGTGGTTACAGCTCCGGGGTGGGGGGGGAAGGAAGGTGTGGGAGATGAAACTGCTGGGTTCCGGTGCTGGCTGGGGAAGGGAGTGGGGTCTAGTGGTTAGCGTGAGTAGGGGGGAATGGTGGGAAGCTGGACTCCTGACCGCTTTCCCCAGCCCTTTCACTGATTTTCTGCATGACTCTTGCAGAGTCATTTCCTATATGCCCTGTCTGGGACAGCGATGCCCACCTGCCAGCGGGCTGAAGGAGGCTCTTTGAGGGCCTTCACTGCTGTGTGCAGGTACAGTAACTGTTACTGCTAGGGGCAGGGGAGCCCCGGTGCCCTGGGAGCTGGCCAGAGCCGGATTAAGGCATGGGCTAGCCGGGCAGCTGCCCAGGGTGCCAGCCTATGGGGGGGTGCCGGATGGCAGCTGTAAGGGGCGATAGCTGCCATCAGGCGCCGTGCGCCCGGCTCCCAGATCGCGGGCTGCAGCAGCTCCCAGCGGCCACCCTGCAGCGGCTGCCCGGGGCGGGGGCCGTGTTAACCCCCTCAGCGCCGGCCAGCAGCGCCCTTCCCCCCGCGGCCGCGGGGCCCTGCACGGCCAGGCTTGGCCCGCCCCAGGCAGCCCTGGGCTGCACACCAGCGGTGGTAGCCGGGCTGGGCCGGGCAGATGCGTCCTGCCGCTGCCAACTCCGTACGCCCTCCCCCACGCGCCGGGCGGGGCCACACATGCGCCCTCCCCCAACCCAGGGCGCAATTAAACTGTCTGCCCGGGGTGCCGGAATGGCTCGGTCCGGCCCTGGAGCTGGCCCAGGTGGTGGCAAGGTGGCACCCAAGTACCCTCATAGAATCCTAGAACTGGAAGGGGCCTCGAGAGGGCATCAAGTCCCGTCCCCTGCCCCCATGGCAGAACCAAGCACTGTCTAGATCAGGGCTACTCAACATGCAGCCCGTGGCCTGTTTGTTTGCAGCCCGCGGTACGGTTTGGGTTTACGCAGGGCTCAACACGCGGCCCGCGGATGGGATTGTTTGAACATGGCCTCCACTGGGAACACACTCCACTACGGCGAGGCGTCTCCCAGGCTTGAAAGACACAAGTGGACGGGCTGGCTGGAACAGACGGGTGCAGGGTGTCAGCATTCCCAGCCCCGAGAGAGGAGGTGCGGGGAGCGCCGGGGCATCATGTGAAAGAAGCTATTTGCATATATATATTTGCATGCACATGCAACCACACTTAAGCGGGGGCTCTCGGCATGTGCTGTGAGTATCATTGTGGCCCCCGGGGCTTCCAAAGCTGAGTAGCCCTGATCTAGACCATCCCTGATAAGGTATCTGTCTAACCTGCTCTTTAATATCTCCAGTGATGGAGATGCCACAACTTCCCTAGGCAACTTATTCCAGTGTTTAACCACCCTGACAGTTCAGAAGTTTTCCCTAATGTCCAACCTGAACCTCCCTTGCTGCAATTTAAGCCCCTTGCTTCTTGTTCTTTCCTCAGAGCTTAAGAAGAACAATTTTTCTCCTGCCTCCTTTTAACAACCTTTTGTGTACGTGAAAGCCGGTACCATGTCCCCTCTCAGTGTGTTCTTTTCCAGACTAAACAAACCCCACTTTTTTTCAATCTTCCGTCATAGATCCGGTTTTCTAGACCTGTCTTTTGTTGCTCTTCTTTGGACTCTTTCCGATTTGTCCACTTTTTTTCCTGAAATGTGGTGCCCAGATCTGGACATAATACTCCAGCTGAGGGCTAATCAGCGCAGAGCAGAGCGGAAGAATGACTTCTCATGTCTTGCTCACCACACTCCTGTGAATGCTGCCCAGAATGAGGTTGGCTTTTTTGGAAACAGTGTCACACGGTTGACTCACATTTCGCTTGTGGTCCACTATGCCCCCTAGAGCCTTTTCTGCAGGGCTCCGTCCTAGACAGTCACTTCCCAGTCTGTGTGTGTGTGATGTGGATTGTGCCTTCCTACATGGAGGACTTTGCGTTTGTCCGTACTGAGTCCATCCTCAGGGGCATCCTTCAGCACTTGCCCACTGCTCTGCGTCAGGGCTCTGCGTAGGAGCTGGAGACGGGGCCACACCGTGGTGGGGCTGGGCATGTTGGGACGTATGATTCAGGGCTCTCGTCACAACATCTGTCTCACAGATGTTCCCCAGGCAAAGTGTGAGGTTCCTAAACCCCTTGGCTGAGGACAGAAGATGCCTCCTGTGTGCAGTTCCCCCAGCAGCCTGCCCCACAGCCCCGGATTCCTCCGGCGTGGCTCATTACCTGCTCCTACTACTCCTGCGAAATGGGCACATTGCTCACCTTTGCAGCTGGCCGCTCTGTGTCCCTGGGGGGGGAGGCTGGCTGCCTGCTCAACCTGCACCCCCCCCCCCCAAAGCTGGAAAGTGGAGGAGGTGGGGGACAGTCTTCCCTGGAAGCGGAGTGCTTGGCTGGCCACCCAGGAGAGATTCCAGTGCTGCCCAGATGATGAGCAGAGCATCCACACCCGGCACCGTGTGTTGCTACTGGTGGTGCCCATCTGCACATGCCTTGGTGCACCAAATAAAATTTATTCTGCATGTGGATGGAAAAAAATACAGGGAACACTGGTGGCAGGGAGAATCATGTTCCAAACCAAACATCCATCTAGCGTCCTGCACATATGATGCACACACTTCAACCGGCCTTTCTGAGCGCCACCAGCATCTGGCCTGAGTTGGGGAAACCCCGAGGGCCTGCGGGTTAGTGGGTGGCACATAGCCCACCGGATATTGGAGAATGATTTGTCGAGAGCTGCTTGTCCCCCCAGTGGAGGTTAGGCTCTGCCTTGGGCCAGCAGATGGGGCATATTCCACCTAATAGGCCTGTTCTATCCCCCCTGGTTCAGTGCAGGGTTGGAACACCCCGTCACACTCCTTTACACCAGTTCTTTTAGATGCTGGAACAAACCGATCACTTTAGGAAGCAATAAGTCCCAGGCCTGGATGGGCTCTGTCTCAGAGCATGGAAGGAGCTCAGGGATGAGGAATCCCCCATCTTTTCAAAACAGCTGCTCTACTGGAGGTTTGAAAGGTACCAAATGTTGTACCTGTATCAGAAGGAAGCTATCGGGGCAAGCCAGGGAATTACAGACTGGTAAGTTACCCGTGTGTATCTAGCAAATTGTTTGAAACTATGACATAGACTAAACCCCTGGAAGAGCACAAGATGATTGGGACAGCATGCACCGGCAAACCGCACATCTCTAATCTACTATGCCCCAGTTGAGTGGATAAAGGAGAACAGGGTGGCAAACCTCCAAAGATCTTGGACAAGAAGTTACTCAGGAAGCTAAGTCGTCATGGGGTGAGAGGGGAAGTTTTGCCATGGATCAAAAAATGGGAAGAGAAGAAACAGGCTCAGAATAAATGGTGCATTTTAATCTTGGCAAAAATGAGCAAGGCAGCATTTCCTGACTCCATTCAAAGGCCAGCATTAAATATATTTATTGTCTGCTCTGGAAAAGGCGGGGGGGGGGGGGTGAGACACGAGAAAGGAAATCTTGCAGTGTTGCATGTATTGAGGAGACAAGGTAGGCAAGGTAATATATTTTACTGGACCAGCTTCTGTGGGTGACACAGATGAGCGTTTGAGCTACACAGAACTCTACTTCAGACCTCCAGAACCTCTTGGATTAAGAAATTGAAGCATGGCCTCATTGCCTTAGAAAGGAGGTGGGTAGGTGGGGACATACGTGTATCAAATAAAAACCAGACTGCCTGAGCTATCTTCTCTAGACTCTGTTCTTCCTGTCATGTCGAACGAGTGAATGGTCACTGGAAATGAAATATAAAAGGTGTGGTTAGACGGTGGAACTCATTGCCACTGGGTGCTGTCAAGCATTACAAGATTTGTAAAAAAGATTGGATGCTTGTATGGCTAACAAGAAGCATTGTGATTAAGGCTAACAAATCTTTGGAAGGGATTTAAAATCACCTATTTCTGGGCTCCTGCTGTCTATGGAGTTCTTACACCTTTCTCTGGAGCAGCTGGTAGCTGTCAGAGACAGGCCACTGGAGCAGATGGGCCTTGAGTCTGATCCAGTCTTGCAGCTCTTCCCGAGAGATTCGGCAGGAACCTGCCCAGTGTTTAGCAGGGGAGAGCAGAAGCAAGGAAGAGGGGAGCAGCTTGCCATTCCGTGGGGCTCCCCACCATGCTGTAGAAGCTCTTGAGATTAGGTGATGTTGGCTTTTTTGGAAAGTCCCAGCCCTTTGAAGCCAGCCCAGCTACGGCTTCAGCATGATCCCAAATTCAGCGATTCCAGAGCACCTTGAGCGGTTGAACCCTCCTCCAAATTCAAAAGCTGGGTCCAAAGGCCACTCCTGACATGCTGGGGGGATTTAGGTGTGACTGTCATGGGTGGCTCCTCATGGGCTGACCCAAACTCATTGATCTAAGCAGCCTCCCACCCTCTCAGAAGCAGGCCAGGCTATGGCAGCTTCTATTCAGAGCAGGACCTTTGCTGAGCTGACTGTAGCAGTGGAATGGACAGATTGCCTTGAACTCAGGGTGACTGTGTAATGCAGGTGGATGGACCCTGGTACTCTGTGGGCAGAATCAAACCTGGGACTTCTGGTGATGCTCCCAGGTGGGTAGGGCTCAAGCCCACAAGCGTGCGGTCCCCAAGTCAATGCCCTAACCCCTAGGCCACTCAAGAACCTACCCCACTATCCCTCCTTTCAGGGTGCCCCTTATCCCACCTCTCTAATGGGGCAGCTACTATGGCAGGGCTACTCAACCTGCAGCCTGTTTATTTGCGGCCCGCGGTGCAGTTTGGGTTTACACGGGGCTCACTACGTGGCCGGCAGGTGGGATCCTTTGGCCATGGCCTCCCCTGGGAACACGCTCCACAACAGGGAGGCGTCTCCCAGGCAGGGTGAGCATTGAAAGACGCAAGCGGGCGGGCTGGCTAGAACAGACGGGTACAGGATGTCGGCGTTTCCAGCTGCCAGGGAGTAGGGTTGCCAGATGGTTTCAACAAAAATACTGGATACACTTGACATGACATCACAATCGACATGACATCCTATTTAGAAAATAACGGACATTTATATTTTCTCAGTTATATTTTCTCAATTTGTTTCCCGAACAGAAAGCTCAAATACTGGACTGTCCGGTTCAAAACTGGACACCTGGCAACCCTACCAGGAGGAGGAGGTGCCGGGAGCACCAGGGTATTGTGGGAAGTGCTTTGTATTCATGCCTGTCAGTCTGAAAGAAGTTATTTGCATATATTTGCATATATTTTGCATGTACATGCAACCGCACGTAAGTTGCGGCCCTCGGCATGTGCTGTGAGTATCATTGTGGCCCCCAGGGCTTCCAAAGTGGAGTAGACCTGCTTTACGGCAGCTTGTTCTTTTCTCCAGAAGTGGTCTCAGGGCCACCAGATGGGACAGTGCACCACACCCAGCAGGGGTGTGGGTTGCAACTGCTCCTGTGACTGGCCTGTGCTCAAAACACAGCCTCTCGGCTAGCGATATCCAAGCGAGCTCGTCCACGCTAGCTCAGGTGTTACACAATCCACAACTCTGCAGTCAGTCTCTAACGATGCACGGGGACAGATTCGCTGCTGTGAGCTGGGCAGACAGGGCTCACTGAAATCCTGTTGGAAAATGCCCTGGGGTTTTTGTATGGAAACGTGGAGCAAACTTTTCATTTGCTTTCTTTCTTTCATTGAAATTTTGCAGGGAACTACTTGATTTTTTTTTTTTTTTTTTTGGACAAAAAAGCAGCAGCAGCAACTGTAACATTTAAGTGGTCGTGTTGGAAAAATCATAACTCGGTCAGAGGTTTCGGCAACTTTTTTATGATGATGATTTTGATGAAAACCAGCTTGTCCTGAATGTGACAGCAGGGATTTTTTTTTCGGGGGAGGGATAGCTACCCTGCTCCACTCATCTTTGAATAGCAGGTTGGCCTCCTCCCACCCCTGCATCCCTGCCCCCTGGCAAGAGATGGTGTGGATTGCTTCACATCTGGAACTGCTTTGACTCTTCCCATCCTGCCCTCCCCATCTCGCTCCCGGGGATTGGCAGGAATGAGCTGCAGTGGTTTAAGAAATTCCTTGAGGATATTTTTTTTTTCTCAAAGAGGGAAATATTTTGGCAAATCAAATGAGTCTCTCTGGGGATTTTCTTAGGCTTCTTTACAGCTCCCAAGCCTACCACTTGCTTGTGGCATAGCCAGCGCTTAATTTTATTGTGATAGATTTTGGGATCTCTCTTTTATAGAGACTTAGATTTAGATGCTCCTTTGCCTAGAAGCAACCCATTTTCCCTACCACTCTCTGTCCCACGTGAGATATGTAACTCTGCCATGACACACATTCTTTTCCCTCTGCTCCTTTTCTTTCCTCCAAGGGGAGTCCAATCTAAGATGTACCTTGAGCTGGTGCTTATGGGGGAAACTAAGGCATGAGAGGGGCAGTCTTGCTGTATTCGGTATTTCTGTTTCCCAAAGCCCCAGCCTTTGGAGTCACATGGTTCAATGAAAACCACAGCTTTTCTTGCAAAACAAAGAGATTCTGGCCCTCATGCTTGCAAAGAAAAATCTGACCGGAATTTAATCATAAAGGTTCACAAACTTGAGGGCAGAATGCACCCCAAGGCATTCAAAAGTCCTGAATCACGCCCCCCCCCAAAATCATGATGGGCTTTTAAATAGCTAAGTGAGTCTTCCGGTTTCTGACAATGGGGTCCCATTTCTCAGCTTTTTCTTTCTAAACTTACTAGAAACTTACTTTTAAAATAAGATTCTTGCAGGACTCCTGCCAGTATGTTTTGCCCAGCTGCTGGAGTCCTGCAGGAATCGGGGAGTTGGTCAGTTAGTCAATGACAGAACTGGGACTAAAGCCAAGGTCTAACTCCCAGTGTGATTCATTTGGGCCACACTTTAAAAGTGTTGTCACTAGGCTTCAGAGTGAACACCGCCTGGTGACAAATCAGGACAATTCACATATCCCTGAGAACTACTGGAGACTTGGACAGCCTTGCTGCAGGATGTTATTTCCAAGAAACTTAGGCTGACAATCCTTGTGGTTGGGAGAGGGACATTGTTTCCTTTTGCTCTGTGTAACCCACACACCTGCTGGGTGTGGTGTACTATCCCATGTAAGTGGCACCTAGATCTCTTGCAATGAGCAAGACTGAATTTGATCTACAGCTTTAGCTAAAGCTCCAGAAGTCCCACCTGTCGGCATTACATGTGCGCTTGACAAGATGTGTGCCACAGACATTTTGGGGAAAAAATTGTTCCAGTTCATATAAAAAAATTCCCATTAAATGAAAATTCCAGAAAAAGTGTAATTCTGGGCAATCTACGCATCTAGGCTGCGTCTAGACTGGCAAGTTTTTCCGCAAAAGCAGCTGCTTTTGTGGAAAAACTTGCCAGCTGTCTACACTGGCCACTGGAATTTGCGCAAGAACACTGACGATCTAATGTATGATCGTCAGCGTTCTTGCGCAAATACAATGACTCTCCCGTTCAGGAAAAAGGCCTCTTGTGCAAATGCTTTTGCGCAAGAGGGCCAGTGTAGACAACTGAGAACCGTTTTGCGCAAAAAAGCCCCGATGGAGAAAATGGCAACCGGGGCATTCTTGTGCAAAACCGCGTCTAGATTGGCACGGACGCTTTTCCGCAAAAGTGCTTTTGCGCAAAAGCATCCGTGCCAATCTAGACGCTCTTTTCCGCAAATGCTTTTAACGGAAAAACTTTTCCGTTAAAAGCATTTGCGGAAAATCATGCCAGTCTAGACGTAGCCCTAATGTGCATAGAGTGTCAACACTTTTTAGATCTTTGTAATATATTAATATTTTATGTATTCTGTATGCGTAATATATCTAAAATTAATATTTAAAATATCATCTTACTACATAAAAAGAATCCAAGCTAACTGTTTCAACCTTTCCCATTAACAAACTGAAATCAACAGATTAATGTGAAATATTTAGATTTCAATGAAACTGCGTGTTTCAATGGAAAACTATTCGTTGGGCACTGCTTGAAACCAAGGTTCCCTCTAAACTGCACGGCAGCGTAGCCCCTTAATCAGCCCTGCCCAGTCAGGTGGTTCTGCAGGCGGAGTCCTGACCCCCTGGCTGGGCGGGGCTGATTAAACAGCTGTGGGGCCACGCTGCCACACAGCTTAGAGTGAATCTTGCTTGAAACCTTTAAATAGGGACGAGATGGCCCTACATTGTTGGTGGCATGTGGGCTACATACACGGCATGCTCGCCTAATTCGGGTGTTGGCAGCAGTGTAGACACTGAGGCTCAATTTAGGCAAGCAAAGACATGCCAGAAGCTTCAGGTCTATACCTTATGTGGCTCTCTGCACACCCAAGTTGCACTCCCTGCTTCCGAATGCTCCTAGAATGGTTTCCTGCTGCCTCCCCCTCTGCTAAAGCCCAGTCTCTGCTGCGTGTAGCTATCTGTGCGGCTACTATAGAGCTAAAATCGATAACACCATTTTTGTACTTACACTGCCCAAGTGGAAACATGACAGCGTCTTCAGTGGGACATGGAAATGTTTAACATTGGCTATCCCAGCATACTGGGATGATAATGCAAATCTTCATAGAATCCTAGAACTGGAAGGGATCTCGAGAGGTCATCAAGTCCAGTCCCCTGCCCTCACGGCAGGACCCAGTACCATCTAAATCATCCCTGACAGGTGTCTGTCCAACTTGCTCTTAAATATCTCCAGTGATGGAGATTCCACAACCTCCCTCGGCAATTTATTCCAGTGTTTCACCACCCTGACAGTTAGGAAGTTTTTCCTAATGTCCAACCTAAACCTCCCTTGCTGCAATTTAAGCCCATTGCTTCTTGTCCTATCATCAGAGGTCAAGGAGAACAATTTTTCTCCCTGTAACCCCTTCTAGGTACTTGAAAACTGCTCTCATGTCCCCTCTCAGTCTTCTCTTTTCTAAACTAAACAAGCCCAATTCTTTCCGTCATCCCTCATAGCTCATGTTTTAAACTTTTCATCATTTTTTGTTACTCTTCTCTGGACCTTCTCTAAATCTTCCTTGAAATGTGGTGCCCAGAACTGGACACAGGTACAAAAAAGCTTGGCACATTAAGGTTTTTTTTTTGGCAACTGGCAAATCCATTTAAAAAAAACCAAACAAACCAGCCAGGCCGGTCAAATTCCAGCCAGGTGCTAACCCTGAGACTGTGCAGTGTTTATGGTCAAGGGCACCAACAGCCTCCATGGGCATCTGGGAGGCCCAGCAATGCACTCTTGGAAGGTGCGGAGCCTTGGGAAGAAGGGGCAGGGCTGGGAGGAAGGGGCAGGGCTGGGGGCTCCACCCCTATCCTCACAGCTGCATGGAGCACGGCGGTGCACCTGGCAATGATTTAAAGGGCCGGGGGCTCCGGCCACTACCTCAGTAGCCCTGGGCCTTTTGAATTGCCAGGCCCCTGGGCAGGGTCCCCTTTTCTCCAGCTCTCTGAGCTGCCTCCCCAGCCCCTCCATACTGCTGTCTCTATCAGAGGCAGCAGCATGGGGGGTGGGGGAAGACAGGGGAGAACTTGGGCCCTCTGTGGACGGGGCGGCAGGCAGGAGCCAGTCTGCACAGAGGAAGCAGTGTGGGGTGGCAAGGGGCTCCCCGGGGGTGGAGCTGGGAGCGCACTGGCTGCTGGCCCTGCCCTTGGGGACCATGGAATAGGCGTGTAACCGATAAGCTTTCCTGTGGTTACATGACTATTCAACTGATGTCTACTATAACTTCAGAGGGGGGCCGAGTTAGTCTGTGACAGGAAAAACTTAAAAAACAGCAAATAGTCTAGCAGCACCTTAAAGACTCACAAAACTTGTGGATGGTATCATGAGCTTTTGTGGGCACAGACCACTTCTTCAGATGGTTGCACCCATGAAAGCTCATGGTCCCATCTACATCGTTTGTGAGTCTTTAAGGTGCTACTAGACTATTAGTTGTTTTTTAAATTTATCCCTCCTATAAACATTGACAAATGCATCCTGAGCCCCCAGATGGTTGAGACCCGCTGCTCTAGTGTGTTGTGTACTCACTGCAGGACTCCTGGAGTGGACTTCTCTGGCCTGTCTTACTCCGGCGTTCCTTCCAGACCTGGGTGCTGTCTCCTAAATATACTCAGCTTTAAAGAGAGCAGTAGCCTACGAGGTTAACTGGCAGCTCTGAGCTGGGACCCACAAGGCTCTTGGCCCTGGGCCAGAGCAATTCTCCAAACTATTTCAAGACAAGGAGCCGTTTTTCTCCCTTTCATTTGCGTTTCCTAAAATACCCATGCAAGCTAATCTCCGAAGCTGGCTTCGCGGGGCTGCTGATGGCTCGCTCGCCAGCCGCGCAAGGAATTTGCTGCGTGTGCGTGTGAGCCGGCCAAGGTGAAGGCGTTCTGTTTTCAAACTACACCCTGCGTAATTGCTGCTCTGTTTTCTTCTTGAGGTTTGCTGTGAATCTGGGGCATGGCTGGCTCCCGAGACAGAAGAGTTACTGTGCATGGGACACGGCCTCCGCCCTCGCCTTACACATCCTCCCCGAGGCAGGAAGTAAACTGCCCCGCTCTGCCCTGCCAAGCTGAAGCCTGTCTCTAGGGAGGTTGTTATGATCTCAGTTTGGAAACTATAATTTCAGGACGACTCCTCCAGTCTGGATCCTCGCTGACACCCATGCACAAAATGCATCAGTCGCTCTTAAGGTTGGCTGCATCATGGGCTTGATTTTGTAGTCATAGGAAGGCCCTTTTGACTCTACCCTGACAGTGCAAAGCGACCTTAAAACTCATGTTAATTACAGTCTCTCCCGCCTCCCACCTTCGGTGTAGATGAGACCAGGCCCTGTCTATATCACAATAATGCACCCTCCCTGGATTTCATCCAGGAGTGAATCAGAAAGCGCTGAACCCTTTTCATGCTTCTCCACTGTTTTCACGGCTCCTGTTTTCGCCCTTTGCTCAGCTTTTGCTGGTGCAGTTCATTCAGTCACTTCCACCTGATGGTTCGCGGTCAATTTCCTTTCCTCGGCCACCTGGATTGGGTTTTAAGATGTTTTATTAAAATGGTCTAGTCGTGCAGTGGATTAAAAGGCTTCTGGGTCCTTGTCCCCCGAGGCTGGGCAGAGCGGTCTATTGAATCAGAGAAAGAGGCTGCGAGGGCATTTTTGATAATATTTTTAAAGGCAGGAAAATAAAAATGAAACTAGAATAAAAATGGATCATGGGGCAATCATTCTTTTCTTTCTCTGCAGTTAGTTGCTATGTTAACTATCGCGACGCTACTTCCCAAATATGATACTAACATAAATACACATGAAGCACTTCTATGCATCACTTCAGTGTCTTTGCTCCATGGATAATATGATTTTGATCAGGTGTTTTTTCACACCTGCTTTTACTGCCCAACTTGTTTTCCAGTGACGTAGTTTTTAACGTAAAACTTTTCATTTTCTTCCATTGCATGCAGTTGATTAGATTGTGGGAAAATTAATAAGAGCAATTTAAAAGGGTGACCCCACCTGGACCTCTGGATGCATTTTTTTCCCTTTGCTGTACAGCGGTAGAAAGGCAGGGCTGATTTTTCCCTACACGAATGTGAGGATAAATTGAGATTCGTAAAGTGCTTTGGAACTGGGATGTGATGCAAAGCAGAACTGAGGATCTGCAACGCAGGGAGGAACCCTGAGACTGCAAGGCGTTTAAGGAGATGGGACCAAATGATCACTCTAGCTAGCATGAGCCCAGCTCGCAAGGGCTGATCCCATATTTCTAAAATGTGCCACAGTCATCTTGGACATTAGAAAAGCCAGAGTATCTTGCATGTCCCATGCAAGGAGTCAAGCAACACAGCATCTCTTTGCACCAACTTGAGAACAGCTTCCACGACTTGAACTGGAGAAGTGACAGGACTGACTTATTATAAGAGCTGGCTGGGGACTAGGGTTGCCAGGTGGCCAGTATTGGCCCGGACAGTCCAGTATTTGCGGCCTCTGTCAGGTAGTTTTAAAAAAACCCAGAAAATACCGGACATGTAAAATGTCCAGTATTTTCTGTTTTTTCTTGGACGGAAGGCCGCTTGGAACATTCTTCCCCTGCCACGTCTGGTGGGGGCGTGGAGAGTGGGGGGATTTTAAGGTGCAATGACTGGTGGGGTTTTTTGCTCAACAACTTTGTTCTTTTTTTGCTCAACAATTTTTTTCCAGCCATGTTCAGTATTTTTTGTGAAAGTATCTGGCAACCCCACTGGGGATCTGAATTGCTGGTCCCTGAGAAATGCAGACGGGTAGAAACATTGCTGTAATTGTTCCCACGGGAGTGGAAATCTAAAAGGTCCCTTGAAGCCATCATTCTGAAATTTCAGTTTGGGATTATTCCAATGTTTTGCCCCATGAGCATGGCTGCTTTTTGCTTTGACTTTTCTGTTCCACCCCCCAGAACGATACAGTCTGAAATATAGTTTAAATGTGAAGAGAAAGTTAAACGTGGCATTTAGAGAGGGCCTTTTTGATTGATTATCCACAGCTTCCCAGTGAAAAATGTCTTCAAAATTAACACGGTCCCATGCAATATTTTGCCAAAACTGCTTTTTGCAATGGAAAACGGGCTGAGTCTACGTTTTTGTTGACCGGACCTAGTTCGAACAGTAGAAAAGGGATTCTACTGGAGTCTGTCAGACTCTGCTGTTCTCTTGCAGTGTGTCTACACGGTAGCAGGCAGCATGCCTCCCCACCCTTGTAGGCAGGTAGCTGCACAAGGGACAGTGTGGGGTAGCCGCCCTGGTACAAACTATGCGATCTTCTGCATCTGTGATTGCCTGGCTAGGCCCTGCCAGCACATCCAAGGCACTATTTTAACATGCTAGCTCTGTCAACGCAGGCTCAGAGGCGCGCCGCTAGCTGCAGCGCAGACGTAGCGCTAGGCTTTGCAGGAAAAGGGCCTCTGGACACGGCCATGCTGACTATGCTCCTGAATTACCAGCTCCACTCCCCATGGTTTGTTTCTCCAATTGTCGCGTCCGAAGTATGCCCCATTTCGAGGCAGTGTGGCCCCATGGCCACAGTCTGTAAATTAGTCCTTGAGTCACATGGCCTAATGGCCAGAGTCGACAAAGTAGCCCTTGAGTTGCGGGGCAGCATGGCTCAATGGCCAGAGACCATAACACAGCCCCTCGGGGTCAGGGCAGCACAGCCTAATGGCTAGAGTCTCAGGGGGTTGGGACCCTATCAGTGAGGGGGCGATCTCACTCAGAGAGGAATCCCTCTGCAACACGCAACGCTCACGCGAGCCGGAGATACCACTCACACACCATCCCTGTGTCACTTCCTACCAGTTCCGGCATTGGGGTGATCCACATAGTTTCGGGGTCATCGGGCTCTGCAGCGCCAGTCCCCTCCTCAGTCTGGAGGCTCAATACAGTCTCCGTCTCCTGTTGTCTGGGCTTTTGGCTGGTACACCTCTGGAGCTCTTCTACTCAGTTCTTCCTCTCCAGCGTCCAGCCCAGACTGAGCTGAGCTGCTCCTTTTTATACTACCTCAGCCGTTGGAGCATGCCCAGTGTGGCTGGATGGGACTTCCTCCGCTCACAGGGCATTAATCCCTCCTGGCCCAGTGCAGGGTATGCGTACCCTGTCACTCCAATACATGCCCAGGCAGTAGGGTTGCCAGATGGTTTCTGAAAAAATACCGCACAAAAAAACAAAACAAAAAAAAGGGACCCGGAGAGTTGTTAAGCAAAAAAAAAACCAAACAAACGGCATGGCCCCTTTAAGAAATGCTTTGCCTTTGAGGCTTTTTGGCCCTAATAGGCTGCTGGCAGCCATCTGCCATCAGACAGCTCCCCTGCAGAATCCAGTAAGCACCCGGGATTTCCACCTCCTGGCCGGGAAAAAAATCAGAAAATACTGGACATTTTAGGTGTCCGGTATTTTCTTAATTTTTTTACCAGACAGGAGGCGAAAATACCAAACTGTCCAGTTCAATACCGGACACCTGGCAACCCTGCCAAGCAGGGCCTGACCCGGCTCCTCTAATCCACCCTTCCTCCATAAAGCTCTGCCTCCATCTAGTGCACAGTCTAGCTAGGTGACAGCTAGCAGAGAGGGTCTTTATCTCTAGCAATAAAGGGGCCTGTGCCTCTAGACCAAGAGGTTATAGGTTTGAATCCTGGTACTGGCTACCTCCGCAGGGGTGCTGCATTGCAAGTGTGAAAGGGGGTTGGAATTGGGTGGCAGGTAGATGCTCAGGGCAAGGGTGGAAAAGTATGGCCCAGGGTAGGTCTGACACAGTTGTGATGAGTCCAGCAGGAAGGGGAGCTGCAGCTCAGCATGGGCCCTGCGCTCTGCCAGGAGGAGCAGTGCAGTCAGGGGCTTTCAGGCCGGTGTGGCTGGCTTCCAGCATGGCTCTCTAAATCCCAATAGCAACGCACACATGAGGGGCCTCTGGGCTTCCTTGAAAGCTTGTGTGTGTCAGACCAATCCCCCCACTAGGGGCCAGAGGCTGCTGGTTCCTGTTTCCTCTCCTCTTACCCTGCGAGGCTGTCGCAGGGCTGGAGTTCTGCTCTGGTCTGGTGTGGGAGAAGCCGGGGAGTAGGGGCCGGGCCTGAGAGCCCAGAGGGGGGGTGAATGTGTGAGAAAGCCGAGTGAGTGGGCAGCACAGTAGAAAGTGCAGGTCGGTACTGACAGCCATACAGTGATGCATGATTGGAAACCCTCTCTTAAGCCCCAAGGCTGGGTTCTGTATTAAGCAACTGAGGACTCCTAGGTTCTAGGTTCTATTCCTGGCTCTGCGACTGGCCTGCTGTCTGTCCTTGAGCACGTCACTCCCTCCAGCGTGCTGTGCCTCAGTTTCCCCGCCCGCCAATGACCTGTTTAGTGCCCCGTCAGCGCAGTGACAGCTGCACTGACTGTGCCCAGGGGAGTCCTGGTCTCTAGCAGAGTAACAATCATGGGGCTAGGGCACGTCGGTGGGTGTTGGTCTTAGCTCCATTGTAAGCTTTGTGTGACCTGGAGTAAGTCACTTCCCCTGCTCTTCTGTGCCTCAGTTTCCCTGTCTACACTTTAAAGGCTTCCCAGGGTTGGTATGTGTAAATACCTGTGTATTTCACGCCCCTGTCCTGACCCTTTGTCCTACTAGCTCCAGGGGTCTCTACGCTGACCATTATGGGGGCGGGGGTGGGCAGGCTGGATATCACAGTTGTCCCTTCCAGCCTGGGAATCTGTGTCACTGGCAGGGAGTCAAAACACAAGTCTCTGCTTAGCATTCTGGGGCTCTGCCATCGCTGGGTAGGCCTGGGCCAAGCCTGGGCCTGCTTTCCAGGATTCAGTGCAACCCTCGAAGAAGGTAGGCGTTTGGCAAGCCCTAAGCCCTCGCCCTGGGAGCAGCAGGCCCCGGGAAGGCCTCTCGGGCCGGCTGCCCAAAACAGGCCCCTTTTCGAAATGTTCGCCCGCCGCCAAGCAAAGGCACCGGCGATGGGGGCAGCCGGAGAGTGCGCTCTGCCAGCTGGCCGGGAAAGGACGTTTCCTGTGGCGGGGGGGGGGGGTGGGAATTGTCAGCACAAACTCAGCCTAGGCCGTGTGTGCTGCCAGCTGCTGTTTGCTTGTCCTCACTGGGGCCAGTAACCTGAAGCAACCCAAGCTGGGAAGAGTCTGAACATTTCTTTGAGGGCTTTGGCTGCCTGGCTGGGGGTGGGGGTATTTTAGGACCTGGTTGCAAGGTGCACAGATCTTTCCATTCTCCCAACAGCTCATGATATAAGAGTTGTAGATTCTGAGTCCAGAAGGGACCCCTGTGATTGACTACCTTGGCCCTGGCCCTGGCCCACTCTGGTCCCTAGAATTTCCCCCAGATTCCTGCATCCAACAGACCAGATGGATTTATTGTGAGCATATAATTTTGGAGACGCTGGAGAGTCGACCTTGGACACGTCACTTGTGCCAGAGTCTCAAAGA
Source organism: Pelochelys cantorii (assembly GCA_032595735.1). Lineage (NCBI taxonomy): Eukaryota > Metazoa > Chordata > Testudines > Trionychidae > Pelochelys > Pelochelys cantorii. Next base: position 19,742,045 of record CM064349.1, on the reverse strand, counting down.
TATTTAGCCACCTAATTCCCAAAGGAGTTATCTTGGAGGCTCAGGGCCTTTGCTTCTCTGGGCCTCAGTTTCCCCCCACATGTTTTTTGTCTTGCCTGTTTAGACTCCTAGTATTGTAGGACAGGAATCATTTTACTCCCGCTTGATCTTTGCTGAGATAAAGATGCGGTTTCACTACGTTAACATTCTGATGTGGATGGGACCATTGTAGCTTCAACATTTGTCAGCTGGCCTCAGGAATTGACTAGTTCACTGTTTCTCAACCTTTTTTTATGAAGTACCCCTTTAAAAAAAATTGTAAGTATCCCCATTACCTACAGTTTTTAGACACACAATTTTTTTTTCTCCCATTGCAACACATTTGTTTAAACAACTTAATAGTAGCCAGGCAGGTGATGAAATTTTGGGGTGTAAAAAATACAAAAATAAAACATTGTAAAACTTAAAACAAAAATTCAGTTTTCTCCAAATTTCAGTTGTAAGGATGTACCCCCCCAGACTTCTCCCCCGAAGGGTACTAGTACCACTGGTTGAGAAACACTGGACTAGTTAAAACTGTCACTGTCCTGTCTACACTAGGATTAAAAAACACAGGGTTTTGTTGTTGTTGTTTTGTTCGTAACCAAAACTTTCTGGTTTCCAGGTCATTGCACTGAATTTCACTAAACAATTGCATGAAAAAATGTACATGGAAAGAAAGTCATTGGCTGATTCTGCTCCCATTAGCTCTGCTTTGAAAGGCAAAAAGGGCAACACATTGACAAAAAATACGCCCCAAATGTAACTCATGCAGCGTCATCTTCAGCCACCACTGAAAAATGCCTCACCAAATGTGGTCACTTGCTACTTGAAATGGAATTTTTCCATTTTTTTCTCCTCTAAATAACAACAACAACAACAACAAAAGCCCCCGCAAACATCCTGTTTGGGCTACATGAAACATTCCGAAGTCAATTCCAAATGATCTTCTGAAATGAAATGTGTCTGAAATGTTTGTTTTCATTTCCTTTTTCAGCTCACGCTATTTGCCGGTCGTTTCAGTGCTGCACAAAATACAGTTTTCAGCTCATTTACGATTTGCATCATATTTTAAGTTTTTCTTTGCAGTTATAACAGCTGGAGACTTGATTCTTGAAAGCTGAGATTCCGGAGAATGATTGAGAGTTTTGTCTGTACCTTCCCGCCCTCAAAATCAGTGTTTCTTAAACTATGATCCATGGTACACCCATGTGCCATGGAGGACAACAGAATTCAAAATGGCTGCCCTTAAAGGGGCAGGTGACTTTTTTTTGGCTCAATAACTTTCCCCCCAATCCTTCCCCCTCTTCCCCGACCCTTTTTTTGAATTAGACTAACACTTTCTGCTCTGTCTCTCTCTAGGGCTATGTAGGTCTTTCAACATTGATGTGAAGAAACCCCGGATCTTCCAGGGCCCACCGGAGGCTCAGTTCGGTTACAAAGTCCTGCAACACGAGGCCGGAGGGGAGAAATGGTAAGTGTTGAAAACATTACACCTGCCACAGCAGTTCCAGGGGGCAGCCCGTTGTGCTGGCAAGGAAGGTGAGAATTGTCCAGGGGCTTGTGAGATGGACTGAGGTGAGGTGAAGCAGTAGCTGCATGTGCTTTTCACAAGCTGCATTCCCAGTCTGAATCCACTTTCAAGCCATGACTGGAAAACCAGTGTAACTCCTGTCCGAGATAGTTCTGGTCCCTGTGGAAGGAGAGACCTAATATTACTTATGTGCATTCCCCAAAGTGCCTCGTGTCTGCACAGGATTTACAGTCTAAACCAGAGCTCCCCAAATGTGACATGCCCCTATTATGCTTATAAGAAACAGGCAGGATCTTTTTTAGGTGAAAAGGCAACATCCTATGTTTATTGAAAACACTACAGCTGTGTCTACACTGGTGCGATCTTGCGCAAAAGCAGCCCCTCTTGCGCAAATACTTGCTGCCTGTCTACACTGGCCGGGTGTTCTTGCGCAAGTAAACTGACATTCTAATGTATGAAATCAGGTCTTCTTGCGCAAAAGCACATGCCAGTGTAGACGCTCTCTTCTGGAAGAGTTTTTGCAGAAGAAATCTTCCGCAAAAGAGTTTTTGCGTGAGAACGCGCCAGTGTAGACGTAGCCTACATTCATGCACGTGCCACACACACACACACACACACACATGCACACAGAGTAGACATAGCCTACATTCATGCACATGCACACACACACACACACACACACACACACACACACACACACACACACACACACAGAGTTCCAATGTTGTTATAGTTACCAGACTATAGTTTGGACCAATCTAGTGGCTGGCTAGTGGAGGAGCCAGGTTCTGTTGGTCACGATCCGATGCTACGGGCTTTGCAGAGTGAACCCAAATTTCCATGGCAAAACACCCCATCTGGAGAGTAGCTCTTCCCCCTGCAAGTCTGTGGGTTTTGCTTCATCGTGTTGCAATCAATTATTCCTTAGTGAGTGTTTATCTCAAGATTTCGCTCATCATCCACCTCCATCAGCATTTCTGATGACGGACTCTGGGAGTCCCCACATTCTGGTTTCGATTAGGTCGTGTTATCTTGTTCTGTTCTCAGGCGTGCATGCCTCATCTTTGGGGTTGTCGATCGGCCCCTCAGTTGTCATCAGGTATAATGGGCGCAGCTACGCCTCTCCCTCCTCCCTTGACCATCTGGATCTGGCAGTGGCCTCCACACTTTCCTCTTTCTAGGCACACAACCTTCACTCACGCAAACATGGGCGACGGTGAAAGCCCAGCTGTGGAAGGCAAACCGAAGGCCTGCCCCTTCAACCTGAGGCCTCGCCCCATCCCCCAAGACCATGGCCCTTCAACAACCTCCCCGCCCCCTCCCTGAAACAATCCACACCCAACCCCAGCTAAGGACTGGAGCTGCCACATGGCCGAGACTTCCCTGGCTACTGGGCTGCCATGCGGCGCAGCCCCAGCCCCTTCCAGGCAGCTGTGCAGCGTAGGCAGTTTTGGGAAGGCAACGCCTTCCCTTGCCTGCATTACCCCGCCGCCCATGCACACTAACCAGAATTATACCACTTCTTTGTAACACGGGAGTACTACAGCACATTCTGAGAATAGAAGGCAACGGTTACAAAAGTTTCCACACAGTAAAGAATCACTACAGAAACATTCTCGGAATAAAAGGGATAAACCTAGGGGTCCACAATGAGTCACGGAGACTCTGCCCGTGTTTTCCTGCCTCAGCATCAGACTAAGCTCAGACAGCTCACCGACGCGCATCCACCAATGGCAATAGGCTGCTCCTTTTGGCTACTCGGAAAGGGAGCGGCCGGCAGGGCCTAGCGAAACGTATCACGTGATCCCGAACATTCTACGTTCTGTATTCTACTTCTACCTTACACCTATGATACCGGATACATCAGTGATGGGCAACCAGCGGCCCAGGGGCCGCAAATGGCTCCTCAGGGCTCTGTGTGTGGCCCATGAGACATTTTGTTCGTCAGTGCCCACGCACAGCATCGCCAGATTCCGCTGGTTTTCATCCGCATCGGATTTTTTCCTCCCTGTGTTACTAAAGTGACATGCAGGCACATGAAGCCAGGGCAGGTGAAGGGAGGGGCAGGCGGATTGCACACCACACTGACTGTGCGCTCTCTCTGCAGCCAATCCCAGCGCGGCTACGGTTCCGTCGGCACCCCCCGCCCCGCACATTCTAGGCATGCGAGCGCAGTGAGCGAAACTGCCCTGTCCTGGGAGACCATCTTGGTTCCGACAATCGTGCAGCCCACTGAGATGCCAGGGGGCCACTCGTGTGGCCCGCTCACTAGCCCAGGTTCCCCCTCACAGGTATACATCATGCAACCATCATATTTTGGCTACATCCCCCGTACCGAGAGGAACCTTCAGAGAACATAAGAACAGCCAGACTGGGTCAGCCCAAAGGTCCATCTAGCCCAGTATCCTGTCTGCCGACAGCGGCCATTACCAGATGCCCCAGAGGGAGGGAACACAACAGGGAATCCTCATGTGATCCCTCCTCTGTCACCCACCTCCAGAGAAACAGAGGCCAGGGACACCATTCCTACCCATCCTGGCTAATAGCTATTGATGGACCTAACCTCCATGAATCTATCTAGCTCTTTTTTGAATCCTGTTAAAGTTCTAGCCTTCACCGCATTCTCTGGCAAGGAGTTCCACAGGTTGGTTATGCACTGAGTGAAGAAAAACTTCTGTTTGTTTTAAATCTGCTGCCTATTAATTTCATTTGGCGACCCTGAGTTCTTATATTGTGGGAATAAGTAAATAACATTTCCTTATTCACACCAGCCAGAGGCCAGGCCTGGACCAGCCCCCAGGGGAGGTGGAGAGAGGTTGCCACCTAGCCCTGCCCCATCCTCAGCTCTACTCTGGTCCCACCCATAACCACATCCCTGACTTCTGGTCCCAGTCCCAGGCGGTGGCTTTTTCCCCAGCCCCCTTCTGGCCTCAGACCCTCCCCCAGGTCTGACCCCCTTATTCTTGTCCATCCTGACCCTGGCTCCAGGAGGGGCAGGGATGGGGTAAGTGTGGGGACCACTGATCAGACAGGCAAAGGATGGGAGGGGAAGCTGAGGCAGGGAGAAGGGAAGTGACTTTCCCAAGGTCAGTGGCAGAGTTGGGCCTGGAAGTGGAGTCATTGGCCAATGCTCTAACCACTGCACCATGCTGCCTCTTGACCATGGCGTGCATTCAGAGACTGGGTAAGCCCACTGCACTGCACAGTCTGGTCTCAAAGGTCCCAGAGGGGATAAAAATCAGACAGTCTGTGCTGAAACTGAGGAGGCTCCCCTGGCTTTTAATTCTAGCATCTGTACTGCAGCCGTGCCCGGGAGCAGGGGAGCAAGGAGCCTGAACTGTAGCCCTGATTTCCCCAAGCACCCATCGGCTGTTTAAACAAATAAAAGGAAATTCCAAGCAGCCCTGACTCGCATGCTGCTTGAAAATGACTCACAGAAAGAGAAGGAGAAAAAAAATAAAAATCTTCTGCGCTCAGGAAATCCAACTGTTATGCCAGTGGCTGGGACTGTGCAGCGTAATTATTTGACACGAAGGTCATCTGAGTACAGGAAACAAACGCCATACAGTGGGGGCTGGAGCAGATGGGAGTGGAGTGGCTGGCCAACAACTGTCCGTGGGTGTTTGGAGCAAAGTCTTGCCACTGCGGCCATCTCCCTGCTGAGCTGGGAGCCAACATCAATATTCAGCATGCCTATGAGCTCAAAGGGCATCTCGAAGTCGCTGTCCATTAGCTGACCCGTGTGGAAGGAGGGGGTGGGTTACCGAGCCGTTCCCAGTAGACAGACAGACACAGCCCCTCTGGGCTGCCCGTCTCAGCAAGAGATGCCAAAGAGAGGACAGGCCGTAGGAAATCAAGTCCTCTCTCTTAGCTGCAATAAGGAGGGATGATATGATTGTGGAGGCTAGACCAGCTTTCTCGTTAAAGCTCAGCTCTTTCCAATGCTCTAACATCTGTGTGGTTGCTCTGATTGCCTTGAAACAAACAAAAAGGGAAGCGTTTCTTCACACAACCCACATCCACTTGTGGAACTCCTTGCCGAAGGATGTTGTGACGGCCAAAACTATAACAGGGTTCAAAAAACAATTAGGTAATTCCCTGGAAGTTCAGTCCATCAATGGCTATTAGCTAGGATGGGCCGGGGTGGTGTTCTTATCTCTGTCAGAAGCTGGGAATGGGCAACAGCGAAGGATCACTTAATGATTCCCTGTTCTGTTCATACCCTCTGGGGCACCTGGCACTGGCCAGTTTCAGAAGACAGGATATTGGGCTAGATGGACCTTTCGTCTGACCCAGGATGGCTGTTCTTATGTTCTTAATTTTGCTGTCCCTCCTGGGATCACTGGCGAGGGTTAGTGACCCGAATATAGAGTCATTTGACCAAGGCGGTCCTCAGATACAGCCCCCCCCCCCCAAAAAACCTGGCAAGATAGCATGTGCCGGTAAGCTAAAGGGAGACTGTCCCTATGAAAAGCATCTAGTACTGCCACTCCTCTGCACATGACCACACCGCTGTCACCCCCAAGAAAATGTGTCTCCAGGTCCGCATTCTTTGGCTAACGGTCCAGCTCATGGACAAAACAAATCCCTACAGACCTTACCTGGTTTCCCTCCTGGGCTAAATTTGGGGCTTAACATTGCTGGTCCTGCTCTGAGCAACCATGAGGGCCTCCGCTCTGCAACAGAACTTCCATTGAGGACAGGAAGGGCAGTCAACCCACTCCGGTTTGGAACTGTACCCCTAAACGTTGATCCCCCTTAAAGTGTGGAAACTGGGCTGGAACATGTAGCGCTTGTTGAAAAAAGGAGGGGGAGGGACCCTCCGTGGGAAATGTTCACAACCCCCCCAAATCTGTCCTGTCAGTTTGTCAAAATGTCCAGTGGAACATGTTGACTTTTTGTGGAGAGAGAAACCACTTAAAAACATTTGGCCAACATTTTTTTTTTAAAGTCTTGGTTTCCAACCCAAATTTTTCAGTTTTCTGATTGAAAAAAAAAAAGCTGCCAAGGAAAGCAGACACATTCCGTATACATTTTTGTTTAGTCAAAAACTCCATTTTCCATCCCAGCCGCCCCCTCTCCCGCCCAGAAAGAGTTTTGGTGGAAAAAGTTTGATCAACCCTAATAAAACGCTACCAGGCAAATGCCCAGATTCCAAAGGGCTGCCAACATATCTGCTGTCTAAGTAGGGACTGGCTTTTTTAAAATGAAACAAACCGTGATGCATGCTGGGAAGTCAAAAGCCGCTGGCTTGGAAGGGAGATACACCAAAAACACACTGATCTAGCTCAAGAACCGTCTTCGGAGTGCCTCACACTTTTTCATCCATTTATCTGGTCTAGGAGGGCAGTGCTATTGTCTCTGTTTTACAATTGGGAAACTGAGGCACGTAACAGGACATCTCACACTAGTAAAGTTAATTTTGCCCATACACCCCTGGCGCCAGATATCTTTGAGGATCTAGGAAGTGAATCTGTTCCTCTGTAGCTCTGACAGCCGTGCTGCACAACAACTGAAAGTGTGATGACGATTGATCGAACTTGCAGAGTTTGGCTGAACAATCCCCTCCTTTCCAGCCAAGCACTTTCTTTTATTTTTTCCTTTTCCTCCCACCCATCCACCGCCTGAGAGCTGCTTTATCCATTGACTCCTCCTCACGTCAATTCTAGTCCTCAGGGCTTGGAGTACACACATCCTCCCAGCTCGGTTTCACGGAGTGTTTTCTCCCTTCTTCGTTTGACTCTTCCTTTTTCCTTGCGTGTTTTTAAATCACTCGCAGACGGTGGAAATGCTCGGGTTGTTTTCTGGGTGGGAATAAGGCCAGGTAAATCACTGTCACTCCTGGGCATCAATGGAGCCCTGGTGACTTGCCCAAGATTTTGGAAGAACAAGACACCAAAATCTCATCCCCTGTCACACCCCCTGCCCATGTGCCTCAGTTTCCTGTTCTGAACCAGCTGGAGTTTGGGCCCTCTGTGGCATCCTTTCTAATCCCTTCCTGAGCCAGCTGTGCGGAAAATTTCTTCCCCGGGTGTTTTCTGCTGGGGGCGTGAGAACCGTCACAGTTCACTGGGAACTTGCAGAGCCATAAACTGGGGCAGTGTTTGTAGCTAAAAGAGAGAGGCCAGAATCTGTATCCCCAAAGGTATTTTTATCATCTTACCGGACAAGCAGGGGGCTGGTGTGATGAGGATTCCAGGATGCGGCAGGACTGGGAAAGGCCCGATTAAACCAGGCCTGGGGTGGGGGAAGGGGTTTCCGTAGCAGGGAATTTCTCTTTCTCTGTGTCTTTCGCTGTGGGTGTCCTGGCAAAGGAATCCTGGCAAATGTTTCCCAGGAGGGCGGAAGGTTTTGGGCATATTCACTGCAATGGATTTGCCTTGCTGGCATGTGGTGGTGAAGGTAGGAGGCTGGGTGTCTCTCTGGGAGGGAGTTTGTTTGGGATGGTTTAGTTGGGGTTGGTCCTGCTTTGAGCATGAGCTTGAACTAGAGGCCCTCCTGACGACTCTTCCAAACCTCGTCTTCTGTGATGCTGTGAGCCCTGGCAATTGTAACATGATCTCTAGCCCAAGATTTGCCAGTGACTAGTGGTGAGCATGTCACCCCCTCCCCCGCCCGTGTGCCTCAGTTTCCCTCTCTGTGCAGGGGGGCTAATGCAGCTCTGCCCTGTTATAAAGTGCTTTGGGAGCATAGACCGCCTCATGCTGCACTAAGCACCGCGTATGGTTAATCAGGAACATAGTGTGACGAGGGGCAGTCACAGAAGACCCCTCGGGGCTGCTTCCCGGGATGCTGCCAAAGCCACCAAAACTCACCTCCTTGTCTCTGGAGCTTCTCACCACCCAGTCCTGCTGGGCCAGGTCTCTTGGTGCCCCCCCAGCCAAAGCCCAGAGCTGAGATCACTGCATCACGCCCAGAAGAGCAATGCAGACACAACCTCTCCAGGGCTGCAGGGAAGGTAGTTTCAGGCCTAGCTTCCAGGAAACCCTTTCCCCAAACGGGATCAGAACCCCAAATAAATCATTCAGACAAGCACCCTTTAACAATGAAAGGAGGATGCACACACTGATGGCTCCCCCAGGGAACAATGATTTACACTGGGCTTGATAGTAAATACAAGCGATTAAGTACAAGCAGTGGGATGTAAGTGGTCGCAAGTGAAAACAGGCAGAGCAAAGTGAATTACAAATTTAAAAGAACAGGAAACACACGGCCAGTTCTAACACACTAAGGCTACGTCTACACTGCCTCTTTTTTGCGGAAAGAGGCAATGCAAATGAAGCGCTCATTAGCAACTTCTCGTGCTTCATTTGCATATTCTCTTCCGATGATTTTTGTGCAAAACAAGCAGTGTAGAAGGATCTGTTTTGCGCAAAAAACCCCTTTTACGCAAGATCCTTATGCCCCAAAAAAGGAGGTATGCAGATCTTGCGCAAAAGGGGGGGGTTTTGCGCAAAACGGTCCCGTCTACACTGCTTGTTTTTGCACAAAAAACCTCTTGCGCAAAAAGCCTCGGGCAGAGAATATGCAAATGAAGCACAAGAAGTTGCTAATGAGTGCTTCATTAGCATACTCTCTGCTGGCAAAAGAAGCAATGTAGATGTAGCCTAAAAGTTCAGTGCAAACTTTCTGTAAAACTATTCTTATTTCAGCTAAATCTCCAAGCCAGTGAAAGTCTTTTTTCCCTGGGGTCTCTGATTCATTCTCTTGGGAGTGGCATGCCAGCCAAAGACCAAGGGCCTGAAGACTTTGCATCCTAAATAGCGGTGTTTCTTAAACTTTTTAAGACCAAGGAACATCAAACAATAATTGTTTTTATGAGGAACACCAAGAATTTTTTGTTGAGCCCCCCCACAAAAAAAAAATTGGGGGGGAAATTATTGAGAAAAAAAGGGTCGGGGGAAGTTATTGAACAAAAAATAAAGGTCACCTGCCCCTTTAAGAGTGGCCATTTTGAATTCTGTTCTCCGCGGCACACCTCCAACCGGTGTGCCGCAGAACACAGTTTAAGAAATGCTGCTAAATAGCCTCCTTTTCAGCAGGAATTCATTGTCCCTACATTCCACCTTTCCATGGAAAATTACCTGGTCAGACACTGCCAGTTAGGATGGTCCCATGGCTTCTTAAGACCAGCCACTGCTAAGACTGAAAGGACAAAGGAGGCTTTTGACAGGTGATCACCCAGACATAGAGGGTGTGTCTAGACTGCAGTGTTTTTCTGGAAAAACAACCATTTTTCCGGGAAAACAATACTTACGTCCACCCTTCTATTGCGTTCTTTCGACAGAAAGTCGAAAGAACAGAGGGGTTTTTCCGACAGCGGTAAACCTCATTCTACAAGGAAGAAGCCTTTTTCCGAAAAAGCTTTTTTGGAAAAAGGCGTGTGTGGACGCAGAAGAGGGAGTTCTTTTGAGGCCTCCCGGAAATAACACAGATGCCCTGGTGGCCACTCTGTCCAGACTAAACACAACTTAAGTGCAAGATAGCGTCCAATAAATGTAGACACTCTCTTTCGAAAAAGCACCTCGCTTTTTCATTGTACTTTTGCTGTGTGGACCCTTTCTTTCGAAAGGAGTGATTCCAGAAGATCTCTTCCGGAAAAGCTTCTTCCGAAAGAAGCTTGCAGTGTAGATGTAGCCTGAGGGAAACACCCTTGATGGCTTTCCTTTGCACATTTAAAACCATCAACCATTTCCTCTCCCATGTCTCTAACCTTACTTACAAGAATGATACATACCCCAAAATAAATTATACAGATTGTAACATTAAGATTGATGGGTTACCTGAGGTATTTTGTCCAAAGCATCGTCAAGTTATTCAGATTGCTAGCCAGAAGTCAATTTCAGAAAGCATGGGGGAGGCAAAACTATCACAGCTAGGCACTACCCAGGGCATCAAGGTAGCACTGGTAATCTGCAGACTCCTGTCTCTGCAGCTAGCTAATGATTAGAGCAGAGATGGGAAACCTCCGGCCCCGGGGCTGGATGTGGCCCCTGGCTTGCCTGAATCCACCCCTCAAGGCTCGGGGCCCTCCCCCAGCACTGGGGAGCCCACGCTGGTGCTCCAGTCCCCCCTGCCACCGCACTGCGGGGCTGGAGCACACAAAGACAACTAGGCTGGGCCCCCCCCAGGGCTGTGGCATGTGAGGGGGGTGGTGTGGGGAGTGTCTTTCTGCTTCTCAGTCGGGGGCCACATCAGTGAGGTTTTCTTGTTGCTTCTCACTGGTGTTTGTGCGCAGCCCCCGACTGATTTTTCAGTGGGTCAGCTCCCCCTTCCCACGACCCAAAAAGGTTCCCCGCCCCGGCTATAAAACTCCCCTGCAAACCTCTCCCTGTCACATCAGAATCTCTTCCTCTGCTGATGTTTCGTTTCCCACTGTTCTGAGGAAGGGAAGGCCCCATCTCTGCTGCCTTGACCGTGCTGCTGGTCTTTCCTCCACAGGATGTTGGTCGGGGCGCCCTGGGATGGGACAGCCGACAACCGGAAGGGGGACGTGTACAAGTGTGTCCTGGCTGAAAGAAACAGCTCCGCCTGTGCCAAGGTTAATCTAGGTAACAGCCTCCGAAGGCTCCAATCCGTTTGGGTTGAATTTTTCAAACTGGCCCCTAGGGATTTGGAATGGGGCAGGGGGAGGGGAGTGGGGTGCGACTGGAGTACTGGCATCCCAACCCCGCAGTCCTGATGCCAACTCTGCCATGCACCCGCAAACCCTAATGCCAACGTAACCTTCCTAGCTACATTGGCATTTTCATGCCTGAGAGCAGGTTGTCTAAATCAGTGTTTCTCAACCTGTGGTACGAGTACCCTCAGGGGTACTTGGGAGAAGTCTGGAGTGTATGTCAACACAACTGAAATTTGGAGAAAACTGAATTTTTGTTTGAAGTCTTACAGCTTTTTATTATTTTTGTACTTTTTACATCCAAAAATGTCTTTGCCTGCCCTGCGATGGTTAAATTGTTTAAACAAATGTATTGCAACGGTAGAAAAAAAATTGTGTGTCTGAAAACTGTAGGTACGGGGGGTACTTATCTTTTTTTTTTTTTTTTTGGAAAAAGGGATACTTTATAAAAAAATGTTGAGAAACACTGGTCTAAATCTGTCCACCCCGCCCCTGAGGGTTGAGCAGGGTGTGAAACCTCTCAGCCTTTTGAAAGGGAAGGTGATCAGGGCAGGGCTTCCTAAGGCACTAAAGCAGGGGTGGCCAACCTGCTACAGACGAAGAGCCAAAATAGTGGTGGATACAGCGCAAAGAGCCGAGGAAAAAAAGTTGTTGAGGAAAAAAAAAAGCCCTGGCCGCAGCCCTTTTAAGAACAGCGCAAACATTGCCCTTTTAAGGCGGCCATTTTGAAGTTTGCACCTGCATCCCGTGCAGACAGAAACACGCTGCCCCTTTCAGAGCCGCTAGTGTGGGAGCCGCAATTTTTTCTTTGAAGAGCCGCATGCGGCTCGTGAGCCGCAGGTTGGCCACCCCTGCACTAAAGGGAAGTAGGTGCCACACGCCTGTTGAAATGCCACTGCCCCTCTGCTCCACCAGAAAGCTCAGCTCAGCGAGCAATCCCAGGGGGGCACTCACACACTGTTTGCTTTTCCTCCTGCTGTCCGGCACTTCATGTAGGCGACATGGCCCTGCGGAACGTCTCCACCCAAATCAGAAACATGCACTTTGGGATGACGCTCATGGACAACCGAGAGGATGGCTTTGTGGTGAGCCAATTTCTTGCCCAGGGGTTGGAAAAAGCCCCACAGGCTGCACTTCCATGACGTGCCTTTTCCCACCCTGTGTTTGCGAGCCGCACGGTCGCAAACTTAGCCCCCCAAGCTTCCTATTGCAGTGGCATCTGGGGAGATCACCCTTGTGCCAGGGGCTGTACATACCCATAATGAGACAGCCCCTTCCGCAAAGAGTTTACGGTCTCAGTGAGTGTAAGACAATGAATGGGAGGGGAAACTGAGTCCCAGAGAGGTGCCGTGATTTGCCCAAGACCACACGCCAGGTCAAAGCTGGAAATAGAGACCAGGATTCCTGACTGCCTGTTCAGTGCCCTACCCACTGGGCCACACTGTCTCTTCAGCTAGGGCTAGGCTTGGCTAAAAGGCAGATTCTCCACGTGAGTCTTGAAACCTCAGTGTAGCGGGCACAAGTTGCATGTTAACACTGGGCGAAGTTACAGGTTTGTGAACTCCCCCAGCGTGGCAGAGAGGACTTGCCAAAGTGTTCTGAGGGTGACAGACGCACAAGTCCTACTGAAAGCCCAGTGGGGGGCATGCTCCTAAACCCCTTGGGCTTTGGGGCACAGGCCTGCTGAGGGGTGACAAGTAGCACCCTAGAGATCCTGAAGGACGGTGGGACGAGACGAAGATGGAGGGAGGAGGCGATTCGAAGGAGGGCAGGGTGGGGAGAGGCAGATTGATGGATTGGCGGGTAGAAGTGAGAAATTTGAGTGGAGATGGTCTTGCGCAGAGGTCTCAGACTAAGTTTACCAGGCCTCATATCCTCCCTGCTGCTGCCCCACGCCAGGCCCCTGGCAATGCCCGCGGCCCTCAGGGGAGAGAGCTTGAGGGAAGGGGTGCGATGGGGGGGGGAGAGGGCAGAGCAGGGGCAGGAAGAGGCGAAGTGGGGGGGCAGAGCAGGGGCTGGACTGAGGGAAAGGCACGGCCAACCCCCCCCAGGGCTACAGGGACTCACGTGCCAGCAGCCGTGCACAGGCCGGATTGTGGAACGGCTCGTGGCCCCCCAGGCTGGGAGTTTGAGCCCCCTGGTCTTGAGGGAAGGTCATGCCAGGGCTGCTCTCAGCCGGCCTCTGTGCTGCAGGGTCTGGCTGCGCTCTGAGCACCCGGCCTCCTCTCACACCCAGCCCTGCAGCATGAGGCAGGCAAGCAGGCCTGGCTCCGCCATTCGGTCAGGAGGAAAGAGGAATGAATATACCCTTGTGTCGCTTTTCCCTCCCGGCGCGCTGCCGCCCGGCCCTTCTGCGGTCTTGCTCCTGTTTGCACACTGAGTCAGCCTCTCCTCAGAGCCAGCCCGGCCCCCACGGGCAACTGTGAGCAGCGGGGCCGGGAGGCACACTCCCATGGGCAGTGACGCATGCACACACAGTCCATCCTCGGTCCTGTTCAAAGCCACCGTGATGCTGGGCTCTCCTCCAGCCCCCCAGCCTCCCATGACACGCTTGTAAGGGAGGGATGGGGGTTACCCCTGTGTATCACACGGGAACTGGACAGTGGGAGCTGCAGGGACGGTGTTTGCAGGCCTGGGCAAGGCATGGAGACGCATTGTCCCACTCCCCAGTGCCGCCGGCTGGGAGCTGCCGGTGATAAGCACCTCCCAGACAGAGCCTGCACCTCGCACCCCCTTCCACATCCCAACCCCCTGCCCCAGATCAGAATCCCCCGCTGCACCAAATTCCCCCCTCAGCCCACACCCTCCTCCTGCACCCAAACTCCCCCCCAGAGCCCATACCCCCTGCACCCAAATTCCCCTGAGACCCCCCTGTACCCAAACTCCCCCCACAGAGCCCATACCCCCTGCACCCAAATTCCCCGCAAGACCCCCCTGCACCCAAACTCCCCCCCAGAACCCACCCCCCTGCACCCAAACTCCCCCCACAGAGCCCATACTCCCTGCACCCAAACTCCCCCCACAGAGCCCATACCCCCTGCACCCAAATTCCCCCCGAAACCCCCCTGCACCCAAACTCCCCCCACAGAGCCCATACCCCCTGCATCCAAATTCCCCCCGAGATCCCCCTGCACCCAAACTCCCCCCCAGAGCCCATACCCCCTGCACCCAAATTCCCCCCGAGACCCCCCTGCACCCAAACTCCGCCCCAGAGCCCACCCCCCTGCACCCAAACTCCCCCCACAGAGCCCATACCTCCTGCACCCAAACTCCCCCCACAGAGCCCATACCCCCTGCACCCAAACTCCCCCCCAGAGCCCACCCCCCTGCACCCAAACTCCCGCCACAGAGCCCATATCCCCTGCACCCAAATTCCCCCTGAGACCCCTCTGCACCCAAACTCCCCCCAGAGCCCATACCCCTGCACCCAAATTCCCCCCGAGACCCCCCTGCACCCAAACTCCCCCAGAGCCATACCCCCTGCACCCAAATTCCCCCCGAGACCCCCCTGCACCCAAACTCTGCCCCAGAGCCCACCCCCTGTACCCAAACTCCCCCCACAGAGGCCATACCTCCTGCACCCAAATTCCCCCCACAGAGCCCATACCCCCTGCACCCAAATTCCCCCCAGACACCCTCCTCCACCCAAAATCCCCCCCCAGAGCCCACCCCCCCACACCCAAACTCCCTCCCCCCAGAGGCTCCCCCCCACACCCAAACTCCCTCCCAGAAAGACACTAACCTAGCAGCTGTTCTAAGAGCAGGCGGTGGCTGTTTTGAATTAACTGGGTTCTACGTGTTTACGACTGAGAGGTGGGCCCAGAAGCGCTTTGAAAGGCAAGCGGAGTCTAGCATTACTAGCCTCACTGTCATCCTGGTGATCCTTTGGTTTCACATGAGGGAAAAGCCTTGTATGCGGAGGCCCCACAAAATCCAAGAGTCCCAGCCCATGGGGGAGTTAACCTGGCCCTGATTGTGCCTCGCCCGGGTTGAAATCCCGAGAACGTGGGTCTCTCGGGCCATCGGTCTCTAGTCAGTACTAAGTGTCACGTGCGCGCTGGCGTCTTCGTCCGGGAAAGGAGGCCTGGCTGGTCAGCCTATTCCAGTACAGCAGGGTGTGAGGCACCTCTGAGGTGGGCGCTCATGGTCCCTCCCTGCACTGGGGATGGGACGTTGGTCTCTTTCAACACGCATGCAGGGGCAGGAGTGACCCAGATGGGAGGCTGGGCTAATCTAGGGCACCTGCAGGGGGAGTAAAGGGCCTAGGCCAGTGGGTCTCAACGTGTGGTCTGCGACCATCTCGCAGGTGGGCTGCGGGCTCGGGACTCGTCCCCCCCGCAGAAGTGGGAAGCCCCTTGCACGAGGTTGGAGTGCCAGCTGCCTCTGGCCCCAGAATGCGCTGGTCTCTGGCATTTCCCAGAATGCACTGCATCCAGGCGCTAAGACAGCAGCTAGCTCCATGGAGAACGACTGAATAAAGCTGTTTGCTTCTTTTCCGTACAACATGGAGTCCGAGGGCTTTTCTTCCTGCTGCGGGGGGGGGGGGGGGGGAGGGAGGAGCCAAATGGGCCAGATCCGTCTTGTGGGGGAAGGAAGCGGCTCCGCACATGGCCACTCCCCCTCCCCCAGCTGGGGGAATGGCAGCGCAGGAAACAGCTCACCTGGAGGCTTTCCCTGCTGCTCCCATTGGCCGGAATCGCAGCCAATGGGATCAGCAGGGATAGTGCCTGGGAGCAGTGGGAGGCACAGAACCATGTAAGTGCCCCCCATCTCCTTCATGCCCACACTCCTCCCACACACCCCTCCCACTAAGACCTGCTCCTGCACCCTTCCTCCCACCCAGAACCCTCAACTCCAGTCCGCTCCTGCACCCAACCTCCCTCCCAGATGCCCCACTCCCACCCTGCTCCTGCACCCTTCCTCCCACCCACAACCATCAACTCCAGTGCACTCCTGCACCCAACCTCCCTCCCAGATGCCCCACTCCCACCCTGCTCCTGCATCCAACCTCCCACCCAGAACCCCCCCCCCAGCCCACTCCTGCACCCATTTTGTCAGCATGGGTGGTTGGCTGGTGGTCCGCAGAAAGCTCTGCATTGGGTGGGATGGGCCACAGGCCAAAAAGTTTGAGAACCACTGGGCTAGACAGAGCCCCGGTCTGTGCCAGCTGAACCACTGCTCTGCTCTGGTATGGCAAATGCCTCCTGTACTAGTGAAGAAAGGGGTGAGGGGCGCTTTAAGCTCCGTGGACAGAATAATGGAGACGCACCATGGGACCAGGTTCACCTGCCTCTTCCTCTCCTCGGCAGGCCTGCGCCCCCCTCTGGTCCCAGGAGTGTGGCACCTCCCTGTTCAGCACAGGCATCTGCACCCAGGTGGATGGCAGCTTCCAGCCGACCGGCACCATCGCCCCCACAGCACAGAGTAGGTGGCGCACCGGCTGCGGTGCGGGCGTACAAATGGAATCAGTCCGGGATAGGGAGCTGTCTGGCTCTGCGCGTGTTTTGCTCCCGGGGATTCGTGTGCGGCAGGGTGGGATAAATCTCAGCCCTGAGCTTGAGTCCTGGTGCGGTGTCAGGACGGCTGCTGTCTGGCTCAGGACTCGGCTGCATTTCGGGGGCTCTCGGGCGTGTGAGCAACGCAGCCTGCTGGCTTTTTCCCCCTTTAGTGTGGACTCTTGGACTCCGTATCGCAGCAGCTTTGGGAGCAGGGGAGCGGGAGTTGCTGGCCTCTTGGCTCTGCAAAGCCTGGCAGTGCAAGTGTAATCCTTCTGCCAGCTGGCACAGCAGCTAGGGCTGAGTTCAATACCCAGGGGGGTCCTCTCCATCCACCCAACACAGGACTGGCTCGAGCCCCGTGATGGGAAATTTACACATCACCTCCGGGCGCCCCTGGAAGGCCATGCTTCCCTGCTCGCAAGCACAGTGCCTGAGCGTGGAAAAGAAACTTGTCATGAAAGCAAGGAAGTAACTCGGCATTAATTTGGGGAAACAGGAGTCAGAAGCACAGACTGCAAACGGGAGTCACAAGCATAAACTGTAAACAGGAGTCACAAGTCTAAACCCTGAGTAAAAGGCCCATCCCAAGCAGGCTGGGCCGTGTCCTTTTCTCCGCAGGTTCTTAACCCAGCAACCCAACAGTCCCTTTCTCGTGCCTGGTCCTTCTCTGCACCCCACTCCCAGTTGCTGTCCTTAGTGCAGACCCACAGTTCAGAGGTGCATCTGTAGAGTTCGCCCCCGCCCCGCAGCAAGGTGCGGTGAAAAGGCACCTGACTTTCTCCACTGCTTGGGCACTTGTGTGCTGCCCCTGTCTGGCTGCTCATTGCACCTCACCAACCCTTCATTCGCCAGCTGTCAGTCACCTGCCTTTCTGCTGTGACCTCTGCACATCGCTCTTGCAGTGGTTTTCTGCTCTTTGTCAGCTGGGCAGAAGCACTGCCCCCTCTCGCACGATTTCCACTTTCAGGGCTTGTGTGCACTTGCTCGATCTTCCAGGGTTCGATTTGGCTGGTCTAGGAAGGACCCACTAAATCACATCCACCTTCCACAGTGGGGGAGTTGGACTTTCTCCCTAGTGTAGACCTGGCCTCCGTGATTTTCACCTTTTACAAGCAGGGCAGAAACACAGGCTGTGTCTACACTACAAAGAAAAGTCGGGAAAAGATACGCAAATTGTGAAGTGCCTTTTGCGTTTCTTTTTCCGCTTTTCTGAAATTTGGCACATCTACCTGGAGCCAATTTTCAGAAAAACCTCCTCTTTCAGCACATCCCTCCTGCCTCACACAACAGAGTTTACAGGGATGGCAAAAGAATGTGTCCGCTTTTCCGAAATTACTCTGCATTCCTTGGACGCGGCATAGCATTTCTGGGATACTGGAGCTGCAGTGTAGACATATAGCCAGGGCCGGACTAAGGGGTGGGCTAGCCGGGCAGCTGCCCAGGGCGCCAACCTATGGGGGGGCGCCTGATGGCAGCTGTAAGGGGCACACAGTGTCCCTTATAGCTGCCACCAGGCGCCGCACGCCCGGCTCCCGCAGCGCCGGCCCCGCAGTACCGGCCAGCAGTGCCCTTCCCCCCACGGTCGCGGGGCCCTGCACGGCCAGGCGCAGCCCGCCCCAGGCTGCGTGCCAGCAGTGGTGGCCGGGCCGGGCAGCGCATGCGCCATGCGCTCCGGGGGCGGGTCCCAGGCTGCGCGCCAGCGGCCGTGGCCGGGCCGCACATGCGCCGTGCACCCCAGGGGTGGGCCCGCACATGTGCCGTGCACGGGGGGGCGACGCTGCGCGCCCGAGCCTGAGGTGCCAAAATGGCTTGGGCTGGCCCTGCATATAGCCACAGTCTTACCATAACTGATTCCAGCTCTGACTGAGCATAACAAAGAAGCATCACCTAATAAACCATCTTGTTAGTCTTTAAAGTGCTACATAATTTTTCCTTTTGTTTTAGCTTGAACAGGGGTAGACAGGTTAACTCAGTCCAGGGAAGACCCTTAAAAAGGCTTTGCAGTCTGCTAGCTGAGATGTCTGTGCCTCCCCCCACCCCTTTCCCCCCTGGCTTAACAACATGCTTTCAACAGAGAGTCCCCGTCATTTGGGACACGTTAAGCACAGTCCTGTTTCTCTGTATTCCCACAATAACGACAACATCAGTAACCATATTTCACTACCCCGCCCCCCCAGCCTTTAGGACTAAGGTGATTT
This sequence comes from Pelochelys cantorii, assembly GCA_032595735.1. Taxonomy (NCBI): domain Eukaryota; kingdom Metazoa; phylum Chordata; order Testudines; family Trionychidae; genus Pelochelys; species Pelochelys cantorii. Next base: position 19,723,178 of record CM064349.1, on the reverse strand, counting down.
GTACCCAGCACCAGCCAAAGTTAATCCTTTTGACACTGCTTTGTCTGCTGAATATGAAAGCAGAACAGGAGCAAGCTGTATTTACATAAACACGCCCCAAATCTCTCCCTCTCCCAGCTAGCTGTCAGGGAAGCTTTCATTCAGCCCCTGCTCACGCAAGAAAGCCTGAATGCCCTGCACCCAGAATGCACGGGCCTCTGGCTTTTCCCAGAATGCACGGCATCCAGATGCTAAGACAGCAGGTAGCGCCACCGAATAAAGCTCTTTGCTTCTTTTCTGTACAACATGGAGTCCAAGGGCTTTTCTTACGCACTGCTGCCCGCCTGCCTTTGGGGGTCTCACGCGGCCACATCCCGCTGTGTCATCGGGGCCCTTCGTTTAGGCACCAGGGGTAGAAGTTGGATCTGAGGGGGACAAAATTTGCTTTCACTCTTACACCCACTGTCCCCACAGAGTCACAAATAGTCTGCCAGAGCTGGGCACAAAAGCTTGGAGTCCTGGCTCCAGCTCATCCCCAGCACTGTGGCACCCTCCTGGCTATTCTAACCACTACACTGCACTGCCCCTGTAAAAAAATCCGCTAAAATTAGCTGCTCCCTGCTGCCAACAGCAGGACACTCCCGCTAACCCCAGGTCTATATAGTAAAGCTGCAAAGTCCATGGTGCCCAATTCCCCCCGTCAGTGCCCATCTTGATGATCCACCTGCCGTGTGTGTCTGTGTTCCAGGATGTTCCACCTACATGGATATAGTGATCGTCCTGGATGGCTCCAACAGCATCTATCCCTGGTACGAGGTTCAGAATTTCCTCAGCAATATCCTGAGCAAGTTTTTCATCGACCCTAATCAGATCCAGGTGAGTGTGCTGGCCAGATTCAGTTCAGGACTCAATCCAGAGCAGCCATGTTGCACTCACTGGAGTGATTCTGGATTGACACTGGGATGTTATAAACCTTGTCTACACTGGGCAGCCAGGATAGTTGCAGGAGTGCAAGCCTCTGACATAGACATAACAGCATGGCAGAATTTGAGTTTTTAAATAATTTTGACTGCTAATGTTGATGTTTATTTTTAAGCATATTTTTTTTTAGATTTTTAATCATTTCATTTTTCACCATTGTGGAAAATTGAGGCAGTTACATAAGGACACGATATCAGACAATAATTATGACAGATGTTGAGATTCAGCATGTTAAACTTTTGTAACCATTAAAACATAAATTGTCAATGTCATGTGTCAAAATAGACAAGGCCAATATCTTCAGATTGAGTGTTAAGTTCTCAAGCAGCATTTGCTGTGCTTTGGCCTAGCTGAGCATTTCAAGTCTGATCAATGGAAGTATTTTTTCGACTCTGTGTGTGTGTGTGTGTGTGTGTGTGTGTGTGTGTGTGTGTGTGTGTGTAAATCAATATTTCTCAACCTCTGCTTATGAAAATCCAGTCCTTCCAAGCCCTGACAAAACCCTAGATCGGGGTGGGGAACCTTTTTTGGGTCAGGAGCCAGTGACCCACAGAAAAATCCGTTAGGGGCCACACACAAGTGAGAAGTAAAAACCGATAAAAAAACAAACTCTCACTGACGTGGCCCTGGACTGAGAAGCAGAAAGACCCTCTTCACATTCCCCTCGCACACCAGAGGGGGGCCCAGGCTAGCAGATTTTGTGTGCGCCAGCCCTGTGGGATGGCAGCAGGGGAGCTGGAGCACCAGTGTGGGTGTGGGGGAGCCCTAGTCTTGGGGGCCAGTTCCAGGCAAGCTGGGAGCCACATCTGCCCCGCCCCCCACTCCGCCAAGGCCCTGCCCCTGCTCTGCTGCCTCCCCTAGAACTCCACCTGCCTGCATCTTGCTGCTGTCCACTCTCCCCCATGCTCCTCCACCAAACAGCTGTGGCTCAGGGAGAAGCATGGGGGACAGTGGGCTGAGCACCCCCTAGGGTTGCCAGATGTCCGGTATTGATTCGGACAGTCTGGTATTTACGCCTCCTATCTGGTAAAAAAAATCAGAAAATACTGGACACCTAAAATGTCTGGTATTTTCTGTTTTTTTCCTGGCCAGGAGGCAAAAATCCCAGGTGCTTACCTGGTTCTGCAGGGGAGCTGTCTGACCTAGAGCAGGAAGACAACCTGTTGCTTAACAACTCTCGGGGTCTTTTTTTTTTTTTTTTTTTTTTTGCTCAACTTTGTTCTCCCCCTTTTTCTTTCTCAGCAGAATTTTTTCCCCGGTGGGGTTTTTTTTTTGCGGGGGTGGGGGTGGGAGCAGGTATTCGGTATTTTTGGTTAAACCATCTGGCAACCCCAAGCTCCCGCCATTTTGTTTCCGGGGATGTTCCAGCCCCAGAGCCCCCTGGGAGTTGGCCCCTATGCATATGTTCACGGGTGGCTCACGTCCCCGTGCAGAGAAGGCCTCATTTCCACAGATGTGCATTACCATGGTGCTGAGAGCATGGCACTCCCCAAGCCCCCCCTCCTTCCTGCCCTCCCCCCCAAGGAGATAAAAGGAAACAGGCTTCCCAGTCCAATGCCAGCCGCTCGCCTCCCCCTTCCCACATCCTCAGGATGAATAAATAAGGAAACGGTGAGTCTGGCTGGCTTGCCGTGGGGCCAGGGCTGACTCACAGGGGATGGGTGGGCTGACTCAGGGCCACTGCGGTGGAGAACTGCCTCCCCACCCAATGGGCCCCGATTCCCATCCAAGGGCCTGATCCTGAAAGGAGCCACACACACACCGCCCGAGCTGCTCCCATGAGGGCTGGGTCTCTGCTCCTCCCGGGCTCAGGGCCGGTGGCTGTGATGTTCTGTGCTGCCTAGGGCCTGAGGATGGGCCACACCCAGGAGCCTCTGCAGGGGGGCCCCTTTGGACCTGAGTGGCCAGCAGCCTCGGCTGGGCGGTCGTGCTCCTAGACCCATTGGGGCGTCTCTCTTTCCTCCCCTTTCACCGAGCCCAGACAGGCGATGCTAACAGGCCTCTGACTCTGCCCTGCTGCTCCCAAAATGCCCTGCTTTGCGCTGACCCCAGCCTGCTCCCAGAATTCCTTGCCCCCAGCCCCTCTCTTCCACGTTGCCCCCAAACGTCAGCCTCGCTCGGGCCCTGTCGTCAGCGCATTCCCAGAATGCCTTGCCCATCCCCACTGCTGTACTCTCAGAATGCCTTTCCTCACCGTGACCCTCGTATTAGCCCAGTCCTAGTCGCTGGAACAGGCTGGTCTCCTTCCACTTTGGTTGGTCTCCGGTTTTCTCACCTTCTCGGGCTTTGTGTCCCTGTGGGGAGAACACCAAGAAACCCCACCCCATGGGAAACAGGCAACTTCAAGAAAAGAGGCAGAAAGAGAGTCTGACTGCTGAGCTTTGCCGTGTGTGTTTGGGGGGGGGGGGGCGAGGTGGAGAACACCCTCTGCTGAGTCGGCACACGCCAGGGCTGAAACGCAAAACCTTCTCCAAGGCAGGGTGCATCCGAGTCACACAGGCAAAAGCCAGCCTGGTTATTGCTAGCTCAGCTGTCAACAACCTACGGAAAGGACAGAAATGCGGCCTCAGATGGCCTCCCCGCTCCCATCAGTGCCTTGGACAAAGGCCTGGCCCCGGTTGTGTTAGCTCCCGGTGTACAGATCTTCCAGTCCGCCCCTAGGACTGCAGTGTCTTGGCTCTCCCCTTTGCTCTGTGCCACATTAGTACTTTAGCCAAATGAGAGAGGATTTCCCTCCGGTTGGAGGATTCGCTGTTCATGAGAGGGGCAAACAATGCAGCGTCCTGTCTGGGACACACACCCTGCATCGGTCTGCAGCCTCACACCTGAGCTAATCAGTTAGCCAATGAGCTGGGCCACACCGGGCAGCTTCCATCAGGGGAAGAGTTCAGTGCCACGAGTCAGAACTATTCTTCTTTCTCCCCAAAAACACGTCCATGGCGTCTCGGCTTCCCCAGTGCGGCAGAAACAAAGTGCAGGCAGTTTTCTTGCTCAGACAACTCCACGTCGGCCTCTCCAGCGAGTGCCCTGCCCAACAAGCTCTGTCTCATCTGCCCCCACCAGGTCACGCTCACAGCTGTTTCTCCTTCCTTCCTGCCACGTCTCTCTGCCCCACAGCTGATCTTTGCCTTTGCAGCCCTCCAGTGCACGGACACAGCTTAGCTCTGACCTGCCACCAGGCCTTGTGCCTTGGATGCTAACCTTCAGCTGGTTTTACTGCATAAAAGGGCTTGATTGCTCCTTCTGTTGAGTTGGAAGCAGGGCTTGGCACCTGTTGGCTTTAATAAGCCTTTGGTTGTCTTTAGATCTCAGGGTGTTGCTCAAGGACTGTGATCCGATCGGTTGTTAAATGACCCCAAAAATGGGTGCGCACACACACACACACAAGTTAGATAAAACCATAACTGTTAGTGCTGGGAGGTTGCATTGTATCCCGGCTTTATTGCTTCCAATTCAGAAAAATGACCCCAAACTAGAGAGACAAAACAGGCTGCTTCCTCATGCGGTGAAGCAGGAAGGGTGGAAGGGGAAGATCAGCTGGCTAACCCAATGAGCTCTTGCCTCTCTAACCCCAGTTCACTGCCTTGCCCTTACTACCCCAGGTGTCACACGCGGAAGAGACAACGTGACCCTGAACTGCCTCCAGCGCCACTGAACGTGCCTTCTCCATTCCAGGTGGGGGTGCTGCAATACGGGGAGAAAGCTGTCCACGAATGGACCCTCCAGGATTACCAGACCGCGGAAGAAGTGGTGGAGGCAGCAAAGAACATCAGCCGGCAGGAGGGCCGGGAGACCCGCACAGCGTTCGCAATCCACAAGGCCTGGTACGGGGAGTGCTGGGAGGGGATTTCTCCTGGCAGCTGGAGGTGTGGATTTTTAACTGTGGGCGCTGCATTAGCACCCTCAGCGCCATATTCATTGGGGTGAATTTCCCAGCTCAGAACGTTCCCAGATACCCTGGAAGATGTTGGTCTCCTGGTATTTCCTCCCAGAGAACAGGAGGCCTCTTGCAGGGAGAGGATGGCAAAGCATCTTGCTGCTTATATAGATCTGGGAGCCCAACACAGGTGTGCAGCTGACACCACCACAGTACAGCCTGCTCAGGCATGGAGAACAACCGTTAACAACCCAGCCCAACAGTGTGGGGGAGGAGAAATTCACCCCAGGCAGGATGAGTTCTCACTCCTCTCTTAAGTGTCTTGTACGTCTCCCCTTGCACTTGATTGACAAAACTTTTATCGTTCACGGGTGCTTCAAAAACCTATGAATGACAAAGTTTTGGGTGGCCAGTGCACATGGGAATGTGGCTTTGTGGGCAGAAACCCACTAGCTGGGGGTGGAAAATGTCGGGAAAGGGGCCAGCACATGGCATTCCCATACTGTGGGACTGTTAGCACCAGGGTGGTGGTGACAGAACTATGTCACTAAAAGCTGAATAGCGTAGACATACCCTAAGGTCCAGTCTTAACAACACAAAGGGGATGCCTACACCAGTGTTTCTCACCTTTTTTTATAAAGTACACCTTTTAAAAAAAAAGTATAAATACCCCCAGTACCTACAGTTTTCAGACACAATTTTTTTTTCTACCATTGCAACACATTTGTTTAAACAACTTAATCATAGCCCGGTGGGCAATTAAATTTTTGGGTGTAAAAAGTACAAAAATAATACAGTGCTGTAAAAACTTCAAACAAAAATTCAGTTTTCTCCAAATTTCAGTTGTGTACCCCCAGACTTCTCTCGAGTACCCCTCAAGGTACTCGTACTACTGGTTGAGAAACACTTGCCTTGTCGATAGGCAAGGCACTGTCGACACAGCCCTGTTGCTAAAAGTCGGCAAGTGGAAACACTCTATGTCGGCTCTTTTGCCGACAAAATACTTCCACCCCCATTGAGCGGGTTTCGCTTTGGCGGCGGCAAATCATGCCTCACTAATCCACGAGAATTCTTTGAGGGGATCCCTAAACATGTGGAAGGGCTATAGTGTACTTAGATTTCCAGAAAGCCTTTCACAAGGTCACCAAAGGCTCTTAAGCAAAATAAGCTGTCTTGGGATAAGTGGGAAGGTCCTCTCATGGACTGATAACTGGTTAAAGGACAGGAAACAAAAGGCAGGAATAAATGGTCAGTTTTCAGAGTGAAGAGAGGAAACTCGTGGTGTCCCAGAAGGGTCTGTCCTGGGACCAATCCTATTTAACATATTCATAAGTGATCTGGAGAAAGGGGTAAACATGAGGGGTACGTCTAGACTACGGGGTTTTGTCGACAGAAGTTTTGTCGACAGATACTGTCAAGTTGACAAAGAGCGTCTAGACTACAGCTAGTTCTGTCGACAAAGCAAGCCGCTTTGTCGACATGACAGTGTAGATGCAAAGGACAGTGTAGATGCAATAACGCCTTCTGTCGACAGAACTCTGTTGATAAAAGGCGTTATTCCTCGTAGAACGAGGTTTACAGCCGTCGACAAAAGTGCCGAGTTCTGTCACGTTATGGCGACAGAACTCAGCGGCAGTGTAGACGCAGGTATAGTTTTGTCGACAAAAGTCCACTTTTGTCAACAAAACCCTGTAGTCTAGACACACCCGAGGTGGCAAATTTGCAGATGATACCAAAGTGCTCAAGATAGCTAAGACCAAAGCAGACTGTGAAGAGTTTCAAAAGGATTTCACAAAAATAGGTGACGGGGCAACAAAATGGCAAATGAATTTTAATGTTGAAAAATGCAAATTAAAGCACATTGGAAAACATAATCCAACTACACGTACAAAATGATAGGGACTAAATTAGCTATTACCACTCAAGAGAGATTTTGGAGTCATTGTGGATAGTTCTCTGAAAACATCCACTCATGCAACAGCAGTCAAAAAAGGAAACAGAATGTTAGGAATCATTAAAAAGGGATAGAAAATAAGTCAGAGAATATCTTATTGCCTGTACACGCACATCTTGAATACTGCATACAGATGTGTTTGCCTATCTTAAAAAGATATCTTGGTATTGGAAAAAGCTCAAAAAAGGGCAACAAAAGTGATTAGTGGTTTGGAACGGCTGCCATATAAAGAGAGATTTAAAAGGCTTGGATTTATCGTCTTAGAAAAGAGGAGTCTGGGGGAGAATATGATGGAGGTCTATAAAATCATGACTGGTGTGGAGAAAGTGAATAAGGAAGTTATTGACTTGTTCCTATAACATAAAAACTAGGGGTCACCAAATGAAATTAATAGGTAGCAGTTTCAGAACAAACAAAAGGAAGTTTTTCTTCACACAGCACACAGTCAACTTGTGGAACTCCTTGCCAGAGGATGTTGTGAACACCTGGACTTTAACAGGGTTCCAGAAAGAACTAGATAAATTCACGGAGGTTTGGTCCCTCAATGGCCACTAGGAATGGTGTCCCTTACCTTTGTTTGTCAAAGGCTGGGAATGGATGACAGAGGAGGGATCACGTGATGATTCCCTGTTCTGTCCATTCCCTCTGGAGCACCTGGCATTGGCCGCTATCAGAAGACAGGATGCTAGGCTGGATGGACCTTTGGTCTGACCCAGTATGGCCGTTCCTATGTTCTTATGAGTGGAACAAATTTTGTTACATGCACCAAAGCCTGTGCAGATGTGCACCACCAGTAGACACACATGCTGCCAGCTGTGGGAGGCTGTAGGTGCTCTGCTAATCAGCTGGGCATCATTTGAATCTTTCCTGGGCAGTCGTGCAAGCACTCTGCGTAGAGGGAACACCAGTTTCAGCCCAGTTCAAGCATGGCACAGAAGGCTCTGTGCTCAGCTCTGCCACTGACCTGCTGGGGGATGCCGGTGAGTGGCTGCCCTTCTCTGTGCCTCAGTTTCCCTTCTCGCCTTTTGTCTGTTCTCTTCGGATTGTAAGGTCTTACGGCAGGGCTCTTGCTGTGGGTTTGTTCAGCCCCTAGCACAGTGTGGGCATCAGTGCAACTGATTCACTCACTGGCAGCCTGCATGGGCCCTAGAGGCTGAACAGCAGGGCCGGCTTTAGGAAGTGCGGGGCCCAATTCGAACAATTTTGACAGGGCCCCACAGCAATTTTTAGTTGAGCAAAAAAAAAAAACCACACACAGCACAAAAAAATCCTCTGTCAACACACACACACCCCCTGCGCTAAAGTGCTAAACTCACACCGCCTGTGGCACAGGGAGCCGATGCACTCCTCCTCTGGGGCCGGCAGATTTGTATAATTTTTGGTGGTGCCCCATTAGCCACACCCCCTGACCCCCATTAACCACGCCCTGACCCCCATTAGCCACACCCCTGACCCCCATTAGCCAGGCCTCTGGAGGCAACATGCTCAGGGCAAGATGGACACGACCAGAAGTAAAAGGTGTCATGTCACCCCTCTCGAAGGACTTTTCCCACCATCCTCCTACCAACAGGGATTTGTTTGGCCCCCACCAAACCCCCCTCATGCAACTATCCTGCAGTTGCATTAACCCAATGTGTGTGACATTAACTAGGGGGCAGAGAGGCTGGGGGAAGTGTTCCCTCTAAGGCTATGTCTACGCTCGCGGCTTCTTGTGCAAGTACAGCCGTTCTTGTGCAAGAACCCACAGAGCAGCCACACTGCCCACCTGCTCTTGTGCAAGGAAATTTACAGTATGGCGTGGTAAGAGAGGGTGTCTTGCGCAAGAGCTACGCTCTTTTCTAACAGGTGTAAGCTCTCTTGCGCAAGAGGGCAGCGTGGATGCTCGGCAGGGATTTCTTGCGCAAGAAACCCCTATGGCTAAAATGGCCATCGGCGCTTTCTTGGGCAAGAGAGCGTCCACACTGCCATGGATGCTCTTGCGCAAAAGCACAGCTCGCACATGGCAGTGTGGACGTGGTCTTGCGCAAGACTTCTTGCACGAGAACCCTTGCGCAAGATGTTCTTGCGCAAGAAGCCACCAGTGTAGACATAGCCTAAGAGTTTCCTCCCATGAGCAGAATGGATTTTGTGTTGTGCACCTGTACTGAGTTCATGTGGCTTGTTTGGATGTGCCACCAGAGGCGTAGCGAGGGTGTTATGCATCTGGGGGCAAAGGAAAAATTTACGCCCCCCACCCCGCCGCCATGTGGCACGGCCCCAAACCTGGTGCACAGCTGAGGGAACTTGTACCGCATCTTCCCCCACCCCCTACAGTTTGGGGCCGGGCTCCCACATGCACTAACCCTCCAGTGGAGATGGAGGAGGGTCGGGCTTGGAGCAGAGAGGCAGGGAGGAGGCTCCAGCTGCCGGTGGCAGGCGGAGTAGGAGCACATGAGCTGAAGGGATAACGGGGGGAGCAGAATGGGATTAAATTGGAGCCTCCCTAGCATGGTGCCCAGGGGCAACTGACCCCTCCGGCCCCCTCGCTATGCCACTGCCTCCCCTCCCCCCCGCAGATCTATCATCTTATGCATGTGCAAGATCTGTGAGAGCCGCCCCATGAATCTGCAGTTCGCGTCTGTGGCGCCTGCTTCTGGGTGGTGTCTCAATGCTGCCACATTCACCTCCAAAGAGGGGGCTTCCCAAAGCAGGCCCTTGCTGCTGACCCCAAGGCATCCGCAAGTCCAGTCTCCTTTCAATGGGCCCGCGTCCCAGGGCTCACTGATCTTGGATCTGGCGTCCATCCCCTCTCCCACCTTTGCAGCTGCCCACCTTCCACCTTATCCATTCCCACCTCATTCACCCCACAGGGACAGTCTCTGCCTCACTTGTCCTAGGGACTGTTCTACCAAGACGTAATACAAAGTTTCCATTTAAAAGGACTCAATACAACACTAAAAACTTCAATGAGAGAATGATTAATACAGAGACGTGTCTACATCTGCTGCAGGGATACACCTCTGCCTGCCTCCACCCCTCTCCCCCCAGAGTCTACAGCCCCATTGCAAAGCGGGGCAGGGGAAGAAAAGAGGCTGAGGCCCATCCAGTGGGACTGAAGCAGTCATGAGCAAGCCATGCCCGGGAGCCATTCTCCTGTCCATTGCTGGTGCTGTGTTGCTTCAGGCACGCTGAAATGCAGTCACCTCTAGGGTGGGCTGGACGGCTGTTTAACATCTGCACAAGGTTTCGGACAGGGGGCAGTATGGGCTGCCTTCCTGCAGAGCCCCCATCAGAACTACCGTGCCCTCCTGGCTTAGGAAAAGGATAAACAGGAGGATTGGAAATTAACCTGCCCAGTCTCACGTCCCCTAGACAGGGAATGAGCCATCTACATTAGGCCCTAGCTGGAGTATCATGTCCAGTTCTGGGCGCCACATTTCAGGAAACGTGGAGAAACTGGAGAAAGTCCAGAGGAGATCAACACAAATGATGAAGGGTCTAGAGAACATGAGATATGAGGCAAGGCTGAAGGAATTGGCCTTGTTTACCATGGAAAAGAGAAGACCGAAAAAGGACATGAGAGCAGCTTTCAAGTATCTAAAAGAGTATCGTAAGGAGGAGGAAGAAAAATTGTTCTCCTTGGCCTCTGAGGTTACGATGAGAAGCAATGGGCTTAAATTGCGGCAAGGGAGGTTTAGGTTGGGGGAAAAACTTCCTGCCTGTCAGGTTGGTTAAACACTGGAATAAATTGCCTAGGGAGGTTGTGGAATCTCCATCACTGGAGATATTTAAGACCAGGTTAGACAGACACCTGTCAGGGATGAGCTAGGGCAACTCAACTTTGGAAGCCCCAGGGACCACACTGATACTTACAGAACATGCTGAGGGCCTCAACTTAAGTGTGGTTGCATATGCAAGCAAATATATACAAATAGCTTGTCTCACACGAACAGGCATGAATACAAAGATTAAGGCAAGACTACACAACACACAGGCCCCATTTAAGTCAGTTCTGCTGATATTAATAAAATGCAATATTTACCCCATTTCTACCCATATGACAGCACTTTTCATGAGCAATGACAATCCAAGAATTTAACTACTAAAACGCATATCAACAGAAGATCATTACACTGACTACTTTTTTGTTTTGGCTCCCACTCGCCGGCCATGGGATGTTGATCCCCACATAAACCCAAACTGCACCATGGGGCGCAAACAAACTGGCCATGGGCAGCATACCAAGTTATTAATAAATATTTTTAAACCTTTACCTTTTCTCTCTGCTGCCATGTCTCCTCTCCTTGCTCCATCATCTCCCCTGGTGCCTGCTGCCCCCCAACTCCTCACCCTCCTCTGCTGTCCTGACTCCTGCCCTTCTCACTGCCCTCAGCCCTCCTGCGACCTGCCCCCCTCCACCAACCCTTCACTCCCTCCTGTGCCCACTCCTCCAGTAGCCCCACTCTGATCATGTGAGCTACCCCTCCTCATCCCCTCTTCCAACACCTCCGTCTACACACCTGCCCTGCCTCTCTCCTCTGGTGCTGGTCCCTCCCCTGCAGGTGTCTGCCCTTCTGCTTCACCCCAGAATCCCCTGGCACCTGCACCTTCCCTTAGCCCTGCACCCTCCTGGTGCCTCCCCCTTCCCTTACTGCCCCTGCCTCCTTTGCCCTCTTTTTCCCTGATGCCCACCCCCTCACCACTCTCTGCCCTGTTTCCCTTCTGCCCCTCTGTGCTCTCACACATGACTTGATCCATCCCCACCTTTCTCATGCCCACCCCTTCTTTCAAGCCTTCTCCCAGCACCTCCCCCTCTACCCCCCAATGCCCTTCCCTTCTCCCCTCCCAGCATCACCCTGTCCCCCTCCCCCCCACTGACACCTCCCCTCCTGCCCTTTCCCTCATTGTCTGCACTTGGCCCCCTGCCATTTGTCTCTCCTCCACCCTGTCTCTTGGTGCCTTCCCCTTTCTTCCTCCACTCCCGCCGCACAAGCCCTTTCCCTACCTTCTGCCTTCCACTTCGCAGGGCCGGAGTTTGCACTCAGGCCCCGGAGTCCAAACCCGGACCCAGCCAGGCCACGCCCTGCAACGTGGCCCCGAAGAGTTTTAAAATCCCGGGCCGTGACGTCACATCACGCCCGGGCATATCCCTGCCCACCCGCAATGCTGCGCATGGCAGCAGCAGCCAGTGAGGGGGAGCCACACTGAGAGCCGTGCACGCAGGGACGGTCCAGGGCTGAGGGGGACGCTCTGGGGGCGGGGTGGGAGGACGTGCAGAGGGGGTCCATGGCCCGCTCCAGGCAGAGCCGGGGGAGAGACCTAGCTCCACATATCGCTGGAGCAGGGCCCCCGACTCTGAATAGTAACTCGCCACCCATGGCCCAGCACACTTCCGGGTTCAGGGGCGTGGGGCCCCCTTAGGCGCGGGACCCGATTCGGCTGAATCGCCTAAGGCCGGCCCTGCTGAACGGGGCTAGGAACTGGACGCCTTGCAGCACATGACTCTGTCTCAGTTAGCATTACAGCCTCATTCTCTGTCTTCTTCTGCTGTGGCAGCTCGGAAGCCTTCAGCCCAGAGAGCGGGGGCCGGGAAGGAGCCACCAAACTGATGATCGTGGTGACCGACGGCGAGTCCCATGATGGGGACGAGCTGCCGGCGGCCCTGGTCGAATGTGAGAAACGCAACATCACACGCTATGCTATTGCAGTGAGTCGCCAGTGCCCATGAATTCAGTGTGGTGGGGGAGTGGGCTAGTGCTGTGTGAATTCGCCAGCCTGGCTTGTCTGAGTCTCATGCACTGGACTGGCTGATGGCGATGGGGCATTTTGTCTGGGGAAACCTCCCTTCTCTTCCTGTATCAACTCTTCTCAACACCGGAGCCTGAGCCAAGGAGGAGAATGGGGACATGAGGCCCCTGAACTACATTTCCCATGTTGCACCATGACCAGAGACTCCCATGATGCAACTGCTGTCTCCAAGAGGAAAGACTGGTGCATCATGGGAGATGTAGTCCACCCAGCAACTACCAGCCAATAAATGGGCTTAACTGAACTCAATTTTTGTTTCTTATACTTTCAATGGAGAATACAATGTTTGTTTTGAAGCACTTTTTTCACTTTTTGTCCATTTAAATGTTCACATTTAAATGGGACATTGGGGGGTGGGAGGGTGTTTCCGACAACAATTATTTAATGCAATTGAGATTGAAAAAGTGAAGGCTTTATAAAGATTAAACCCCAAATTGTCAGCATCACATCTCAAAATATACAACGTGGGTAGCTTTAAATCTAATGCTAATAAGTTCTCAGGTAGCATTCTTCGGACTTTGCCCATCTGAAAATTTCAGTTATCAATGGAAATATTTTGTGTTGGTTTATGTGTGTTTGGGGAAATCAATGTTTACCAACATATACCAATTAAAAAGCTAACCCTTTGTAAGCCTACTATAGAGGAGCATGGGAGTTAGGGATGTCAGAGGTTAACCATTTACCCGGTAAGCAGTAGGCTTATCAGCCTGCTTTCCCAGTAACCAGTTAACCGGCCCGGCTGGAGCAGTCCCGCACCCGCAACTGTGGCAAGGAGCAGCCCTATGGCCGCAGCAGGCTTGGCTGAAGCAGTGCTGCTGCCATGGCAGGACCTGCTGGCTGGATCCCACCCGTGGCTGCAGGAGGCCAAAGCAGCCCCTCACCCACAAATTGTTTACCTGGTTAATTATTGTAGGGGGCTTTTACATCCCTAATGGAAGTAGGAGGCAGGCAAACTACATTTCCCATGTTGCACCATAGCCAACGACTCCCATGATATGACTGCCGGCTTGAAGAGGGTAGACTGGTGCATCATGGGAGAAGTAGTCCAACCCACGACCCCAGTCTATAGGAAAGAATAGGAACAAAAGGCAGATGAACTACAATTCCCATGAGGCATTGTGATGGCATTTCCAAATTGCAATTTCCACTGGGAGAAGAGGAAAAACATTATTTTCCAACCAGCTCACGTTGAGGGGCTCTCACCTGACCCTTCTAGCCTGAGTGGGTGTTAGACTGAGAGTAACCAGGCAAAGGTGATGCACTCAACAGCCTTGGCTTCTCAGGTCCTAGGTCACTACATCCGCCGCCAGCAGGATCCCCACTCCTTCATCAACGAAATCAAATATATCGCCAGCGACCCCGATGAGAAATACTTCTTCAACGTGACAGACGAGGCGGCCCTGAATGACATTGTAGACGCCTTAGGGGACAGGATCTTCAGCCTCGAAGGTAACCGCGATGGGCCGATTGGGCAAACCTTATGTTCTGTCAAGTTCAGACTCCCCTAACTCCCTTCTAGACCTTTGGGTGATCTATTCCAGCCTCCTACCCTACTGCAAATAACCCATGAAGGAAGGCAATGGGAACTAAGCAAGGGCTGTAGCAGGAGAGGCTGGAGGAAAGAAGCAGAACCACAGAACAGAGATCAGAAGAGGCAGATGGGTGGACAGTAAGACCCAGGGGTGCCCCAGATTTTCAGGTGCCCTACACAGCTGCATAGTCTGTATGTGGGAAAGAATGTCTCTGGTTGTAGGAAACTGCAGGTACAAAGGGCAGTGAAGTCTCTCTACACCTGTGGTTCTCAACTGGTGGTCCATGGTGACTTTATCGGTGGTCCACAGGAACATTGTCCAAAGTCACACGGCATGAGCAGGCGCCGCCGTTAGGCTGTTTTACGCCGTGTTCACAAGCACGCAGCAAGTCATCCATAGCGTCACCTAGGATGCAACCGTGTTGTGTTGCCAGTAACTTCTGTCTGAGGCTCTGAGCGTCAGTGTAGCTGCTGCCATCGTGCTGAGCAGTTGCTGTGTCATTCGTCCTGTGCTACATGTGCTGGAGGTGGTCTGTGAAAATTTTTTGATTGGCCCGGTGGACTGAAACGAGTTGAGAACCACTGGTCTACACCTAGAGGCCACAGGAACCTTGGGGCTTCTGGGTAAACGCTGCTGGGATTTTGCACCTCTCGCGCCCCAGCTCCCTGCACCATGTGTGTTGAGGGGATAATCTAGGGCAGGGTGGGCAACAGAAAAGCAGCAGCCCACCAGGGTTAGCCCGTGGCGGGCCACCATCACTATATTTACCAGCACCTCCACAGGTCTCCACGATCGCAGTTATCGATGCTGGTGGATTGCGATTCGTGGCCAGTGGGAGCAGTGGGAAGTGGTGCAGACCAGAATACCACTTCCTACCTACTCCCTGGGATTCCTCTGTTCCTCGAGGATAGTTTCTACTGAGAGTTAGGGGAAAGTTCTTATGAATGGGCTCATTTTGGCAGGGGAATATGCAGAGCTGGCCCAAGCCATTCGTGTGCCCTGGGCCCTGGGAGCGCGGCGCCACCCCTGCGAGTGCGGCGCATGCATGGCCCCACCCTTGGGGCACCAGCGCATGCGTGGCCCTGCTCCCGGGTGCCCGGCGCATGCGTGGCCCCTCCTCCGCCCAGTCTGGCAGCCCCGCGCGGTGCCCCCTACAATGGGGCACCCCAGGCGGTAGCCCGGTCAGCTCATAGCTTGGGCCGGCTCTGGGAATACGTCCCCTAAAGAAGGCAGCTGAAATGTGACATGCTGCAGCCCAGAGTGGCTAAAATGTTGGTGGAACAAAAAGAAGGCTGTAATAACACAGGCTGCTGGGGGTGGTGGGGCTGACTTTCCGTCTGTGTTGTGAGTCTCACCATAAGATGGTGGTTTTCTGTCCTTAAAGCCCCAGCGGTTGGAGTCCTGGGATTAGCGAGAATCCCAGTGTTCGTTTAAGCTCCTAGCCCTTATGGCTGAAGAGAAAAGCTTGAAAATGTGACCCCTTAAAGCTAAAAAAGACAAAAAATAAGAAGGCTCAAAATGCAACAGTCGGGGGGGGGGGATAATTTTTGAAATTTCATGAGTTTTGTCAGTGTAGTCTCCATGATGGGGGGGACCATGTCATTGATTTTTGGGTGACTGACATTGCAGTTTCATTAGCAGAGAAAGCAATACTTTATACAACGGGCTGAGAGGTCAGCGTTACACCTGAGCCATTCCTGACCTCCTGGTCCGACACCATGCTAGGTCCTTCCTGACACATGGACCCTCTTTCTCCAGTTCCCTCTCCAGAGCTAAGTGGTCGTTCCTGGCCCTGCATCCGGTAGAAAATCCAGGACAGATGCAGCAGTTCATAGCTGAATACCCCTGACCTGTGTGTTTGACCAAAAATGAGGCTGATTTTTTTTCTCTCCCCCACTCTCCATCAGGGACTCATGGATACAACGAAAGCTCATTTGAACTGGAGATGTCCCAGATCGGTTTCTCCACCCACCTGCTGGAGGTAAGACTACTGCTTGTTGGATTACAGAGTCTTCGCAACGCAGGGCTAGAAGGGATCTCCAAATCATATTGTCCACCCCTTTGCCATGAGGCAGATCAAATTAATCTCGACCCTCCCTGGCAGGGGTTTGTCAAACTTCCAAACGTTCAGCCTAAAACCCATCATCTCATCTCTAGCTGGCTAGTTTATAATGATAGTGTAACTGCCTACAGGTAGATTTGAACCTGGGACTCTTGGAGCAGCAGCCTCTACAGCAGGGGTAGCCAACCCATAGCTTGCAAAGGGACAGAGCCAGAGTCCTGGGCTATGTCTACACTCGCGGCTTCTTGTGTGAGTAATATGCAAATGAGGCTAAGCGTGGAATATTGCGGAGTCTCATTTGCATAGCTAATGAGCCACCATTTTTGCAGAAGAGGCTCTTGCACCAGAAGGAGCTGTCTACACTGCCCCTTCTTGCGCAACAAAAACCCTCTTGCGCAATGCCGTTACACTGATTATTTTCAGGAATAATGGCATTGCGCAAGAGGGGTTTTCTTGCACAAAAAGGGGCAGTGTAGACAGCTCCTTCTGGTGCAAGAGCCTCTTCTGCAAAAATGGCGGCTCATTAGCTATGCAAATGAGGCTCCGCTATAGTCCACGCTTAGTCTCATTTGCATATTACTCACACAAAGAAGCCGCGAGTGTAGACATAGCTCTGGTGTCCTGTGCAGAGTTCAAAATGGCCACCTTAAAAGGGCAATGCCTGCTCTGCTCTTAAAAGGTTGATTAAACGCCGGGGCTTTTTTTTTGTTTTGCTCAACAACTTTTTTCCCTCGGCTCTTTGCACTGTATCCACCACTATTTTGGCTCATCTGTAATGGGTTGGCCACCCCTCCTCTACAGCTTGAGCTACAAACCCAGCTGGCGCTCAGCTTAGTCTGTAGCGCTCACTCATTCTTATCTCTCGCTGTAAGTGGTCTACGTGCCACTACATAGGACAGTGAACCACACCCACTAGGTGAGTGGGTTACAATAGCAGCCTGAAGCTGTAAACAAAATTGGGCTTCAGCTCTAGCAGGCACTGTGTAAAGGCAGTCCCTGTCCTTGGAGGCCTTACCATCTAAATCAGTGTTCACTGATCACCTCCCCTGCCTCCGTCAACTCTCCCACCTCCATCTCAGTGCCTCTGCATGCCGGGGACCAGTGGGGCCCGGGCGGCTCCCCCAGGCACAGGGAGATTCGTGCATGGCTTGCACCCCAAGCACCGCCTCTGCAATTCCCATTGGCTGGGAACTGCGACCAATGGGAGCGGAGGGGGGGGGTGCTCGCAGGTATGAGGGCAGTGTGCAGAGACTCCCCACACTTAGGAACCACAGCGACTTGACGGCCGCTTCCAGGAGCCATGGTAAGCGCCACTGGGATTCCGCACCCTTCATCCTCTCCCGCACCTCAACCCCCTGCCCCCACCTGGAGCCCCCTCCCACACCCAGACTCCTTCCCAGAGCCCACCCCCCCCATATCCCAACCCCTTAAATTCAGCCCAGATCCCCCTCCTGCACCTCAAACCCCTCATCCCAGCCCCACCCCAGAGTCCATACCCCCTTCCACACTTCAACCCGCTGCCCCAGCCTGGAGCCCCCTCCCACACTCAAAACCCCTCAGCCCCACCTCCCAGCCTGGAACCCCCTCCTGCACCCCAAACCCCTCAGCCCCAGTTCCAACCCAAAGCCATCACCCTAGCCCCCACCCCCCCAACTCCAACTCCCTGCTCCCCGCCTGAGCCCTCTCCCACACCCTGAACCCCACATTTCTGGTCCCATCCCAAAGCTCACATCCCCAGCCAGAGCCCTCACTCCCTGCACCCCAACCCCCTGCCCCAGTCTGTGAAAGTGAGAGTGTGGAGGGGAAATGAAGTGAGAAGGGGCGGAGCTTTGGAGAAAGGGTGGGGGTGGGGCCTTGGGGAAGGAGTGGGGCAGGCATGGAGTGGGGGAGGGATGAGGTGGGGCAGAGCCTTTGGAGAAGGGGTGGAGTCTGGGGCTCAGGTTGGAGGCGGGGGAATAAGCTGGGGGGAGGGTCTGTGAAAAAATGCAAATCCAAATAGGAGTCCTCGGGTTGCAAAAGTTTGAGAACCGCTGATCTAAATAGACCAGACAAAGGTGAAACAGAAGCAGAGAGAGGGGAAGGAACCTCACAAGGTCACCTAGTCCTCAAGAAGCCAGGTCCACCGAAACCTCGTTGGCAGTCCCAACCACTAGGCCACGTTGTCTCTGTATATCAGTCACAGCCTGCTTCTCTTACTCAGGAGGGACTCCCCCAGAAAGCGACTGCAGAGCAGAACGTGCCTTTCGTAGCCTTCCCGCTCTGCGTCGAACTCCAGAAATATTCATTATTGTTTCCCGTCTTCCCTCCTCCACGCCCCCGCCAGGACGGGATCCTCTTTGGCACCGTGGGGGCGTACGACTGG
This sequence comes from Pelochelys cantorii, assembly GCA_032595735.1. NCBI lineage: Eukaryota > Metazoa > Chordata > Testudines > Trionychidae > Pelochelys > Pelochelys cantorii. Next base: position 19,704,644 of record CM064349.1, on the reverse strand, counting down.
GATGGTGCCGTCCTCAAGGAGAGCAGGCACGGCCGGGTCATCCCGCCCAGGAAAGCCTTCGAGAAGGAGTTTCCGCTGGAGCTGAAGAACCATGCTGCCTACCTAGGTGAGCGGGGCCCTGAGCCCTCTTCTCCCAGCCTTGGGCTTCTGCTGCCCCGCCTCTCTTTGTCATGTGACTTTTGGGGGAGGAGCCAAGCCCCTAAGACACGCGGGCGAGTAAGGTCTCGTGGGCTGCAGGTCATGGAATGTCTCAAGGTCACCTCGCCCAACCCAAGGGCCAGATTTCCCAAGGGATTTAGGTGCCTCACTCACATCAATGTTCTTACAAACCCCACTTGGCCCTGAATTGCATCTTTCCTGGCCTACATAGCGTAGGGCACCTGGCCCTAAGCTGCTGGGGTTTATTATTTGTACTGGGGGCGCACCTGGCAGCCCCAGGCGTGGGCCAGGACCCTCTGGTGCTGCGTCTTGTACAAACCAAAAGGCAATCCCTGCTCGGTCTGGCTGTTATTGTGAGCTGCCAGCTGGCTTCTGGGCTGCATGTGAGCGAGGTACCAGCCCTAGGAGGCATGTGCCACACGGCTGCCCCTACCCCACATCAGCCTCTCGAGAACTGGGAGAAGGAACAGCTCCGTGCATTTAGTCACTGTATGAATTTCTTTTTATTTGAGTTTTAGTGGCCCCTCACACCCCCTCCTTGTGTGGGAGACGCTGTACAAATACCCCGACCAAAGAGATGGCTCCTGCCCCATTCTTCTCTCTCTGGAAGGGCTGTCTTCAAACTAACGCCCCCACCAGGCAGTGCCACCGACCAGTAAAACCCATTTCTCTGCGTCAGCCCCCCAATCCCACCAGCTACCTGCCCCCCCGTCCCAAGAACCCACGGCCCACCCCGTAGAACCACTCTGGTGTGCTCTGCTGACGGGGTCTCCTCTCTCCGGGACAGGTTACACAGTCTCCTCGGTCCGGCTGCGGAACGGGAAGTGTCTCTACGTGGCGGGGGCGCCGCGCTTTAAGCACAAGGGGAAGGTTATCCTGTTCGAGATGAGCAACAATGGGCAGGTGGTCATATCCCAGGCTCTCACTGGGGAGCAGGTAGGGCCAAGCAGCCAGCGTGGGGTTGGAATATGTCTCTGGAAAGACCCCCTCCAGGTCTACCTCTGCTCCTCCAATGACCTGCCAGCGAAGCCAGACCCCAAGGCACTGGGGATGGATTCAGGAGCAGGGCTGAAAACACGGGGAGTTTTAGAACCGGGCAGGAGGCTGTTTTCCCAGCCGGGAATATTTCTGAGAGTTTGACGTTTTTCCCCTGATCTCAAACTGGGATGGAATCTTGAAAAGAGCCACAACCTAGAAACCTGCCATTTTCCTCCTGCCAGGGCAATCCAAATGTTTCCTTTTGTCATCTCCCTCCCCCGGCCCCCAAGCTTTTTGCCAGTCTAAACAGCTTAAATGTCAAACTGAAAAGCCACTTGGCCCTGGAAAGCTATGAAAGGCCAGCCTCTGTCTGGGAGAATCGCGGGCACTTTCCCCCCACTCCCAGCAGGTTTTTGAGTCACATTTCTCAAACTTGACCCTCCTTCGGGAACAAGTTTGGGGGGGGGGGAGAAGATGTGAATCGGCATTTTTCCAGGAAAAAAGCATTCTATGAAAAATTCCCACCATGCGCAACTGTCCGTGTGTGCGTATAAAAAAGGTAAGTCGGTGTTCCCTCTCGTTTTTCCCACCAGTGTCTGGAATGAATTTTGTGATGTGCACCATAGTGGATAATGGTGATAATGGATGTGATGATAATGATTGCTTCCCTATTGGTTCACATCACAAACTTAATGTGGTGGGGGCAGGACCGAGTTGTTCAGAGTGTGCGTGGGCAGGGCTGAGGCAAGGGGTTGGGGGGGGGGTGTGTGGGGGGGGTGAGGGCTCTGGGGTGGGGCCAAGGAAGAGGCTGCCTGGGGGCTACAGTGGGGAGAGAGAACTCCCCCCAGCTCTTTCCCCACTGAAGCTTTGAACGCCTATGCAGGGCTTAACAGGGTGCTGTGAGAGAGCTGCACCCATGGCGACATGCGTCAGTTTGAATTATACACCTTTTCTACCCCCATTAGCACCAGATCGTCCCTGTGCCCACCCAACCCCACCAACACCCCCTGGCTCCCATAGAGACACCCCCTCAGGTACCAGGTATGGACTGGCTACACTATCATTACCCAGAGACACATGGTGATGTTCTCTCATGAAGATGTACAGGCTGCCTGGCGAGCAGCGGCTCTGGTAAAATTACAGACAGTGTCACCTACTGGCTGGACATTAGAATGCAGCTGTACGTTCTATTCCACTCCCCTTCCCACCTCTTATCTCCCACAGTGGGCTGGCTCATCTGGGATTTTGTCTACATGAGAACAGGGGAACTGGTTTAACAGGTTTTTAACTGATCTGTTGGGAACCGATTTTAGCAAAACCTGTAGGCGCTTGTAACACGGCCATGGACGTCGCCTGCTGGACACTCTGGGAATTAGTTTTTCATCCACACCAGAGCGCCTCCTTTTAGCTGCTGTCACGCCTGCTGTTACCTTCTCCACCTCTGTGTTAGGATCCATGTCCCTCCCAGACTGTGACATCCTCCCTCTGGGTACTGCCCTACCACAGGGCCCCCACGCTCTGGGGTCCTCCCCCCTCTGGGAACCCCAACCTCCTATGCCCACCTTGCCTCAGTGACCCTCAGCCAGTTGTCACCTAGCCCCTGCCTCAGGGGCAAACTGCAGTCTGACATGGCCACTCATCACTGGCAAGGTGGGGGGTTTGGCCTGCTGCCTTTGCCTGCCCTAGCTGCCTCTCTGCAGCAGCTCCCCATCCCGACCTGCCTTTCCCCAGTCCTGCTCTGGGTCAGGAAGCCTCTGACCACCAGGTCACTGTCACTCCACAGCTAGACCAAGAGTAAGTCCCTGTCTTTCCTCACCTCCAGGAGCCTTTATTTATACTGCCTTCAGCTGAGCCCTAATTGGCTGATACCTGCCACAGCTGCTGGCTCCAGGTGGGTTTTAACCCTTAAAGTGCCACTGCAGGACAGATGCCCTGCCACATGGTCCATTTTGGCTCCAAACCAGTTTATGTCTGACTTCAGAGGGTGTTTACATGGCTTCCAGCATCAGCCCATTTGGCGCCTCTTTTGAAATTGGTGCCCTGTCTGTGTGCAGACAGGGCCTGAGCAATGAAGAAATCCAGGCTGGCGTTGAGCGTGCCGGGGAAGCAGGAAGATGAGGGCTCACTGCTTCCTCACCACCCTTACCCCTCCTCTCCCCCCCTTTGCAGATCGGCTCGTACTTTGGCAGTGAAGTGTGTCCTGTGGATGTGAATGGGGATGGAATCACAGATGTCCTGCTGGTCGCCGCCCCAATGTACCTGGGAGCTCAGAGCAAAGAAACAGGCCGGGTCTATATCTACAAAGTAGGCCAGGTACCTTACAGTGCCTGCCCACCCTGGCTCCCTGGGCTGGGGGTGTGTGTTCCAGGATTGTGTCTCTACAGAGGATGCTGCCTGGTTTGCAAGGGGGAGGAACGGGAATGCAAGCCTGCAGACCTCTGTCGCACACCACACCTCTGGATCCCTCGAATCTTTTCCAGCCAAGTGTGCATTTTTTTTCCACACATGTGAGGAATGAATTTTGTTATGTGCGTCGATGCATGTGCACCACCAGCAGAAACACAAACCAAGCCGTGGGCTCTCTGCCAATCATCTGGGCAGCCCTTAAATCTCTCCTGAACGGCCACACAAGTGCACAGCTGACACAGATCACTGGCCTGGATGTCACCAGAGGAGAATTGAACCTGGAGCCTCTAGATTTTAAAACACAGGCCACTATGTCCGGAGCTCAAAGGCCAGCTCTAGCAGCAGGCCCATCAGCCTCTAGATGCGGCCCTGCCACCACTGGTGAGCTGGCACAAGGCAGGGGAGGGGGCAACAGAATTTCTGGGCCCCTGGGCAAGGTAGTGGAGGGCAGTTTTGCACTCCCAGAAAGGACGGGGCCTCAGGTAAAAGGGAAGGGGTTGGTGCAGCCAGTGCGTCACGCTGCCCCCCCACACATATACATACCACCAGCCCTGAGAGTTGCCCAGAGTGCTCCAGCAGTGTTTAAAGGCAGGCGGCTGGGGGCCCTGGGCCCTTTTAAATCGCTGGGCCCCAGGGCAACTGCCTCCCTCCCCCCGTCTGTGGCATGAGGACAATGTAGGTGTAGCTAACCCTTGGCTGTGCAGAAGTAGTAGGCTGTTGCAATTGCTAGGGCCAGCCACCGGAGGGCGACATGATCAAAGGCTCCCAGTGGGCGTGAGCCAGGCAGGCGCAGAAAGGGGCTGAATTTGCCTTGGATGGGCGGTAAGAGCCTTTCTCTTCCCTCCCCACATCCCAGCGGCTCCTGACATTCAACGGGACCCTGCGTGCCGACAAGAAGCCCCAGGACTCCCGCTTCGGGTACTCCCTGGCTTCCGTGCCTGACCTCAACCATGATGGCTTTAACGATGTGGTGGTGGGAGCGCCCCTGGAGGATGGCCACCAGGGCGCCGTATACATCTACCACGGCTCCCGCACCACCATCCTGCCGCAGTACCAGCAGGTCAGTCCCTTGGGCAGGGGTGGGGCTATTGGAGGGCCAGGCGTGCCTGACCTGGGCTACAGTGCTATAGAAATCCTGCCCTGTTAAGGAGGATTTAGATTCAGAGATGTGTATGGAGCCTAACTCAATCCCTTCATTACACTAGGACCTACGGTAAACAAGTGGTTTCACTCCTGTTAATAGAGGATTAATAGTAATGCGTCATATATAGCAATCGCTAGCCCCTGGGGAGCTCAAAGTGCAACACTCCCATTAATTAATTAATGACTTTTGGCCCTGTATCCCAAGTGACCTGTGTAATGATCATCCCCATTTTCCAGTTGGGGATACTGAGGCACAGGGAGGGGGAGTGACATGCCCCAGGCCATAGGCTGAATCAGTGGCAGAGGTGGGAACAGAACCCAAGAGTTTGGGCTTCTCACTCCCACCCCCCTCTACTTCCTTCCTGGTGCTGGGAGCAGAATCCAGGAGTCCTGACTCCCGGTCTCCCCTCCCCCGCTTTAAGCCCACCTGCCCCAGTGCCCCTCACAGGCACCCTTTCCCCACCGCCAGCCCCGACACATTTCCAGGACACCCTCCCATGTTAAATACCAGGGCCCAGATGCTCAAGAACTTGCACTGATTTCTGGAGGAGAGGATCAGGGCTCCTGGGACCTACTACATGGGGTGTAGGGTTGCCCCCCACCGCACTTAGAAGGGTGGCTTCAGGAGTGAGGGCTGAATAAAGAGCCACGTGGGGTTTTGAGCATGGCTCAGCTGCCCCCTGGTGGCAGATGGCACCAAGATCCTTTAGACTTGCTTGGGGCGCTGAAGGATTTTCCTGTGCTTGGACTCGGCACAGAGGGGGGTTGGGGGGCCAGCCAGGGCAGGTTTTGGGTGTCCTGAGAGGTGGGCGTGTCCCTTCCCGTCAGGGTTAGAAGCACCAATGGGGATTCTTCTGGCCAGGCAGAGACACCAAGTTTTCCTGGCTGGAGATCTTGGGACAGGAGGGTGAATGGGCTTACAGCTGCCTTCGGGACTCTCTGGACACTGGCTACGGTGCCTGGCACAAATCAGAGCTGCCGACAGCCAGCACCTTCCTGAAAACCAGACTGGTTCCCCTGTGGGTTGGTGCTAATGGCTTATTATTACATCAAAGATACATCAAGAAGATAGGCCTCCATTGTACTGGGCACCTAGTCTGAGACAGTCCCTGCCCCCAAAGCACTTGTGAGACAAAGAATGGGTGGGGAAACTGAGGCACGGGGCAGGGAAATGGCTTGACTCAGGTCACCCAGCAGGTTAGGGTGTGGCTACACTGCACCTTTACCTAGAAATAAGCTACGCAATTTGTGCTGAGCAAATTGCGTCGCTTATCTCGATCTAATTTTGAAATAGCTTATTTCGAAATTTGGCACTGTCTACAGAGCACCAAATTTCAAAATAAACAGCCATTCCAAGATGTCCCTTAACCCTCGTGGAATGAGGATTACAGGGACGCTGGAATCGCATGCCTGTTATTTTGAAATCTATTTCAAAATAACTGGCACACTCAAAAGATGCAGAATAGCTATTTCGGGATACTTCCGGTATCCCAAAATAGCGCCACAGTCTAGACGTAGCCTTAGTGACTAGAACCAAGATCTCGCAAGTTCCTGGTCAATGCTCTAACCACTGGCGACACTACCTCATAAGAAGAAGTATAACACTGGCTGTATGCCTTTTGGTGCCCAGGCCATTTTTCCACCTCTGACTAACTCCCCACTTACCCGCCAGCGGATCGAAGCCTCATCACTCCACCCGAGTCTGAGCTACTTTGGCCGCAGCGTGGTCGGACAGATGGACCTGGACGGGGACCAGCTGGTGGATTTGGCTGTCGGGGCCCATGGAGCTGCGGTGGTATTACGGTGAGTCATGATGCCCCGCCACAGAGGGCACCAGCAGGATTGGTAACGAGTGTGTCGGACCAGCAGATGGCCTCGGTGCTTTCCAAAGGAGCACAGGTTCCTTATCCCCATTATACAGATGGGGAAACTGAGGCACCTAGCAGGAGAAGGCGTTTGCCTGAGAACACCCAGCAGACCAGTGGTAGGGCTGGGAAATAGAAACCAGGATGCCTGAGGGTGTCTCATGCTCTAATCACTAGGCCACACTGCCTTAACTAATGACGGGCCTGGGGTGTGTGTGGAGGGAAGCCCCCAATGCAGGGATGAGTCTTGGGGGGACTGGTCGACCCAACTTTAGGCCTCTTCAGGGGACCTGAGCACCCTCTATGGGATGGGCACAGACAGGGCTGGCTCGAGCCATTCATGTGCCCCGGGGAGCAGGTGTGCGACGCATGCGCGGCTCCGCCCCCGGGCGCACGACGCACCTTACAGCTGCAATCGGGCACGCAGCGCCTGACTGCAGCTCTAAGGGGCGCCGCGCGCCCAGGGCCAGGGGCCATGCGGCACCTGATGGCAGCTCTAAGGGGCACCGCGTGGCCCCCGGCCCCGGGCACACGGCACCCCTTATAGCTGCCATCAGGCACCCCCAATAGGTTGGCGCCCCGGGCAACTGCCCGGCTAGCCCCCCCCTTAATCTGGCCCTGGGCACAGAAGATCGAGTGTCTGGTTCCCTGTGCCGGGTGTCGGGGGCATTAGTTTCCTGTGCAGCTGGACAAACGGACTCAGCATGGAGGGCTGAGCTGGCCCCAGTGGGACCTCCGGGCGTCCCAGAGATCCAGGGCCTTGAACGTGTGCTTCCCGGGGGCCAGGTCGCGGAGGATCATCCAGGTCAACGTCTCACTGGCCTTCCACCCCACCTCCATCAACGTGCTCCAAAAGAACTGCCAGAGACACGGAAAGGACTCCGTGTGCGTCACGGCCACCATCTGCTTCCGCGCAACCTCCCGCTCCCCAGGCCGGGGGGACCGGCATTTCGGTGAGTGCTGGTGCCCGTCCTGGCTTTGGACGCGGTGTGGTGCCAGGGCTCCGGAGTGACTTCTCCCCGCTTGTCGGCGCAGGCATCCGGTACAACGTGTCTCTGGATGACAGGAAGTTCAGTACCAGGGCCATGTTTGACGCCACCTCCCAGAAGCTGGTGCAGAAGCGGCTCCGAGCCAGCGTGGGGAAGTCAGCCTGCCAGTCGCTCCCCTTCCATGTGATCGTGAGTACAGGCGGGCATGGGGAGGAGGGGGCTCTGGCTCAGAGGAGAGCCACAACCCGACCCTGAAGATGGCGTAGCCTGCCTCCTGCTGTACAGCACCAGGATTACAACAGCACGCAGACCCTGAGGCTATGCTACCCTGCAAGATGTTATCTGTGGGCAAACACAGGCGAGTGCCAGGACCTGGCTGTGGCTTCATTGCTGCTGGTTCCTGAGCCAGGTAGGGCAAAGTGATCTCGGCCACATCTGTCTGGAGTGCTGTCCCACCGCAGAGTGCCAGAGACACTCCCTGCCCTTTGAGAACTGACAGTCTAAAGAGCAGGAAACTGAGGCACAGAGAGGCGAAGCATCTTGCCCAGGGTCAGTAGCAGCTGCAGGTGTCCTAGCCTGGTGCTCTCCCCACTAGAGCACACTGCCTCCTGTAGGACTGCCTGATCCTTCTTGTTCTACATGCCATCTCCTGCCCCTGTTTCCCAAGGGGTGGGGGGCTGTCCTGCCCCTCAGGATCAGAGCATTTGTCTTTCTAGTTGGGTTTCCTCCTGCAACAGATCCCATCTTCGAGCTACCTTTCCCGGGAGTTAGTTATTTACTTGTGCTTGGTTTAGATTTAAAATAGTCATGAGGCCTGGCTTAGGCTCCAGGCCCATTAGCATAATGAATTATGCAATAAAGACAATTAAACCTAAGCCTCAGTGGCCTGGAAATCATCCGTTTTTCACGGGGGCTCAGCCAGCTACTGAGGCTCTCAGTCCAGCACGCCCCAGAACCCTTCTCTGATGGGGCTTTTGCAGCATCATCAAATGTAGGTTATTTTGGACCATGGCAGCAGCAAGTTCCCGGCTCCCAGTGAATGCCCTGCCGACAGCCCCTTCTGATCCCAGCTGCAGGAGTATGGCCCAGGGAGAGAAAGGCCAGTCGCAGGTCATTTCATATCTGCAGCTCACCTCCAGTTACCTGGATGAGACATTGGCCCAGCTAAGGCTCTGTCTGCACTGGGAAGGCTGGGCTACCTAAGTGCTGTCAACATGCAAAAGTTGCCAAAAGTGAAAAAGCGGTCAAACCAGTTTGTCTGCCTCCCATTGTCAACATTTCATGGCCACATTGCTAGCACGCTATTGACAGCTAGAGCAAAGCAATGTGGGTACGTATCCCACAATGCACTGTGGTGGGAAGGCCAAGCTAATCCCTGTACTTCTTGGGTACCTCTAGACTGCAGGCCTCTTTCGAAAGAAGCTTTTTCAGAAGAGATCTTCCGGAAAAACTTCTTCCGAAAGAGAGCGTGCACACTGCAAAAGCACATCGAAAAAGCGATTTGCTTTTCGAAAGACAGCATCCACACTCATTGGACGCTCTCTTGCATGTAAGCTGTGATTACTATGGGCAGAATGGCCACCAGGGCACCTGTGCTTTTTCCTGGAGGTCTCTTCTTTGAAAAAACTCCCTCTTCTGCGTCCACACATGCCTTTTTCCGAAAGAGCTCTTTCAGAAAAGGCATTCTTCCTTGTAGAATGAGGTTTACCAATGTCAGAAAAACCCCTGCATTCTTTTGATTTTCTTTCGAAAGAACGCGATTGCAGTGTGGACCTAAGTGAAGTTTTTTCAGAAAAATGACAGTTTTTCCAAAAAAAACCCTGCAGTCTAGACACACCCCTTAGGACTCCCTTGTAACTCTGTGAGCTCTTCCTGCCAAGGAAGTCTCTCCAGCCTTGGCAGTCTCTCTCAGCAGTTTCTCCAGCCATCCCCCTGCAGCAGCCATCTGCCTGCTGCTGTGTTCCTAGCAGGGCAGAACAGGAGCATTCCAATGATTTCCTCTTTGTTTGGTCCCCAAAGGAAGCAGCTCCCTCAGCTGTCAGATACTTCCTGGAGCTTTAAAGGGGAGGGGGTGCATGCTTGCAGGGCAGCAGAGATCACAAAACACTGAGCACAGCCATCAAGCCAGGCACTGTGGGATGCTGGTGGGAGCCTGTTCTCTCAACAAAACAAACAGCAGCGTCCACCCTGGCTCTTTGTCGACAGTAAAGGGAGGGAAAAGATAAGTCTCTCACATGGGTGGATGTTTTTTGTCACCAAAACTGGGTGTTTTTCCCGAGAAAAGTTGCATTGTAGTGTAAACACTCTCACTGTGTTGTCTCCACAAGGCAATTTTTGGTGACAAAACATGCCAATGCAGACAAGGCCTAAACTAGCCTGCCTTCTGCGATGGCTAACGTGGAAGGCTTGGGAGGAAAGTGATCCTTCAGGTCCCGCAGTGCACTGTGGGAAGTGAAGCATGAGGTCCAGCAGGTCTCCATCAAAGCTGGGGACAGTGAATGTTCAGGAACCCCTTCCTGAAAGCTAACCTGGCTTCCTTTCTCCCCGCAGGACACGACAGACTACCTGAGGCCTGTCAGCATGATGGTGAAATTTGCCCTGAACGATTCTGAGCCAGGCCCGGTGTTGGATGAGAGGTCATCCACCATCATTAAGAAACTGGTGTGTGCTCGGCCCATCCAGTCCCCTTGCTCCCGGTCATTTGACAAACTACTGTGGGCCTGGCCAGCTGGGATCCTGTCTCTTGGATTCCCCCTTGTCTTCCTTCTCTGCAGCAGCCTATGCTTCCTGTGGGCAGCAGAAATGAGGGGAGGTTGCCTCCTAACACACAGAGATGTGAAGGATGAAACAAACATTAGAAGGTGCCCTGGGGAGATGGATCCCAGCAGCCTGTGGGCTCTTCAGGATTGTGCCTGTGGTTCTAGACCAGTGTTTCTTAAACTGTGTTGCAGGGAACACCGGTGTGCTGCGGAGAACAATGGAGTTCAAAATGGCTGCCTTTTCTTTTCTTTTCTTTTCTTTTCTTTTTTTCTTTTCTTTTTTTTGCGCAACAAAAAATCCTTGGTGTTCCTCATAAAAAAAATTGTTTGGTGTTCCTCGGTCTTAAAAAGTTTAAGAAATGCTGTTCTACACTGTGTGTGTGCACCTCTAGACTGGGGGTGGTTTCAAATCCACCCTCTTGTCTCCAGTGAGCCGGAACACTTCGGTCCATATTCAGTTGCTGGGCTTAGTGTGGGAGTGATGGGTGGGTCTGGCTTGAGGCACAGAGGTGCTGCTCCCTTCTGGCCTCAACGTCTATGACTCAGTGTGACCTGTGGGTGCGTCACCCAGACTAGAGGCTCTGCGGGAGAAAGAGCAGTGGGGTGGGGCAAAAACACGTGAGCCGGGATCCTCGTTATCGACCCGTTGGTGGCCCACAGTGACCCCCCCTCTCCGTTGCTTTCAGATCCACTTCTTCAAGGACTGCGGTGAGGACAACGAGTGCGTCACGGACCTGGTGCTGCAGGCGAGCATGGATCTTTCCAGCTCCAGGTACGACACCGCGGGCAGCCTGGAGCGTGGCCCCAGCTCGGCCATGGACGTGTAGGGCCTTTAGCCCAGTCACTGAACCTGGCATTTCCCAAGATGCAGGGAGCTTTGCAAGCACTCAGAGGCTTTCAAACTAGGGGTCGGGACTCAGCACTGGGGGGTGGGATATCGGGCGCTGGGTCTCGTGGTTGCAGGGGGATCAGGTGAGCAGTGGGGGGGAGGGGGGAGGCTAAGGCAGCTTCCTGCCTGTCCTGGCACTGCTGACTGAGCTGCACCCCAGAAGTGGTCGGCACCTAGGTGGGGGTGGGGAGAGCTCACAGGGCTCCGCCCCCTGCCCCCACCCTGAGCGCTAGCTCCGCACTCTCATTGGCTGGGAACCTGCTGCTGGCTGCTTCTGGGGGCAGCCTGGCCTGCGGTGCCAGGAGAGGCAGAAAGCTGCCTTAGCCCCACCACTGCACCGCTGACTGGGATCCGCTCGAGGTACTCCCCTGCTGCCCCAGCTCTGACCCCTTCCCAAAGCTGGAGCCCCCTCCTACGCGCCAAAGCTCCCGTCCTCAGCCCCATCCCAGAGCCCAAACTGCAGTCAAATTCTGTGGGGTCTCGCAGCATCAACAATTTTCTTCAGCTGGGTCATAAGAAAAAAAGCTTGAAAACCGCCGGCCTACAGGACACATGGAGAGGGCATGCGTAACACTGTGGCCCGTGGTCGACCTCTAGTGGCCAATCTGTGTCAGTTCCAGCCAGTGAGCTAGGGAGGATGGGCTCTAGCTGAAGTAGCCGAAGCTTTAGATCCCAAGGTCGTGAGTTCAGGTCTCGTCATGGGCGTGTCTCCCTGCCCTGGGAAGGCCAGTACAACAGTCGTGCAGTCAAAGCTGGCCCCAGTTCGACGCTGAATCGCCAACTCCTTCCCCGTTTCAGGCAGAAGCCTCATGTGGTGCACAAGGGGAAGAGGAAGGTTCTGGTGGACGCGGTCCTGGAGAACAAGAAGGAAAACGCCTACAACACCCGCCTGAACCTCTGGTTCTCCAAGAACCTCCACTTCTCCAGCCTCTCGCTCAAGGTGGGCGGCTCGCTTGCCGTGGGGAGCGCAGGCTGGAGGCGGGGGCTTTGAGGGGGAGGGAAGGCAGGTTGTCACAAAGTGAGGCTGGGCTGGAACACTGATCCTCCCAGCCTCCTCCAACCTGGAACAGGCCTCCTGCCCGTGCAAGGTCAGAGGGCAAAGATGAAAGGAAGCCAGTGCACTGCCAGGCTCCAGCTCCAGTCCTTGGGCAGCTGGGTAACATGGTCTCTGATGTCTCGAGCTCCCTTCCCCGCCCCCCACCAAAACCCTGTCCGGAGCTCCTCCCACAACCCCTTCCCTGTACCCGCCCCACCTGTCTTGACTCCAGCACTCCGCTGCCCCTGCCCTGTGCTGCACACCATCCCACACTTACATTTATTACAGGTACTGTCCTATCACAACCCCCGTGACTGGCCCCCAAGGGGGGTTGCGATACGACAGTATCGGTAAGAAATGTGACTTTCCCCCGTCAGAGGGACAGGTCCGTCTGGTCCTGGCTAGATGAGGCTCAGGGCCTGCACCCAGGAGCTGCCTCAAGCCGCCCCGTGGGCTTGGAACGCAACGGTGCTGCTGGCCAAAGCTACTTACTGACTGTGGGAAACGGGCCGCGACCCGCCAGGCAGGGAAAAGCAGGAGCCGGGCAGTGGCCCAGGCCTGCGGGCGCCCTGCCCCCCTTTGCTGGATGGAGGAGGCAGGAGGCAGGATGGTGAAAGGCTTTTCCACTCCGGCAGGGGGAAAGCCAGGTGAAGGTGGAATGCAGCACCCCCTCCTCCCACACCCGCGCCTGCAGCGTCAGCGACCCCGTCTTCAGGGCCGGGGCAAAGGTGAGTCTGGGCTGGGCCCTTTGTGGCTGGTTGAACGGCTGGGGAGCCCTCGTGTCCCTCCCTCCTCCGCTGCTCTCCTGACCCACAGCTTCCCTCTGTGCCAGTCTGGGCCCCCAACCCTGCTTCCCACCCGTGCCTGTCCCCGGGCCACCCCCAGACCCTGCTCTTCCAGTCTGGGCTCCACCTCCCCCCGCCAGCTCTGCCCATGCCCCTCAGTGCCCCCCCACAACCCTCTGCTCTTCCAGCTTGGGCTCCACCTCCCCTCGCCAGCTCTGCCCATGCCCCTCAGTGCCCCCCCACAACCCTCTGCTCTTCCAGCTTGGGCTCCACCTCCCCTCGCCAGCTCTGCCCATGCCCCTCAGTGCCCCCCCACAACCCTCTGCTCTTCCAGCTTGGGCTCCACCTCCCCTCGCCAGCTCTGCCCATGCCCCTCAGTGCCCCCCCACAACCCTCTGCTCTTCCAGCTTGGGCTCCACCTCCCCCTGCCAGATCTGTCTATGCCCCTCAATGCCCCCCCACAGCCACCTGCTCTTCCAGCTTGGGCTCCACCTCCCCTCGCCAGCTCTGCCCATGCCCCTCAATGCCCCCCCACAGCCACCTGCTCTTCCAGCTTGGGCTCCACCTCCCCTCGCCAGCTCTGCCCATGCCCCTCAGTGCCCCCCCACAACCCTCTGCTCTTCCAGCTTGGGCTCCACCTCCCCTCGCCAGCTCTGCCCATGCCCCTCAGTGCCCCCCCACAACCCTCTGCTCTTCCAGCTTGGGCTCCACCTCCCCTCGCCAGCTCTGCCCATGCCCCTCAGTGCCCCCCCACAACCCTCTGCTCTTCCAGCTTGGGCTCCACCTCCCCCGCCAGCTCTGCCCATGCCTCTCAATGCCCCCCCACAACCCTCTGCTCTTCCAGCTTGGGCTCCACCTCCCCTGCCAGATCTGTCTATGCCCCTCAATGCCCCCCCACAACCCTCTGCTCTTCCAGCTTGGGCTCCACCTCCCCCCACCAGCTCTGCCCATGCCTCTCAATGCCCCCCCCACAACCCTCTGCTCTTCCAGCTTGGGCTCCACCTCCCCCTGCCAGATCTGTCTATGCCCCATAATCCCTCCACAGCCCCTGCTCTCCTGCTATCCCAGTCCTTTCTCTTCGCCCCTGCAGGCTGGTGCAGGGGGATTTGGTGGGTGAGGAGAGAGGCGGTCCTCGGGACCCTAGCAGCCCGTCGGGCATCGAAAGGGAAGTGGCCGGTGCTATTGGGAAGCAGAGGTGCACGCCTTGGCCGGAGAAGCAGTGGGAACTAGGGAGGGAGGGAAGAATCAGACTTAACAACTCGCTCTGCCCCCTGCTACCACTCTCCCCCACGCCACTGCAGGGCCATTGTGCAGAGAGCTGGTGCCTTGGAGTCTGCAGGTGCTGCTGAAGATGGGACCTCCTCCCCCCTCAAGCTCCCAGCATCGTCACCCAGCTCCCTGCTCGCCCCTGGGCCAGGCACGGCCCCCGTGGGGTTACCGCAGAGCCGGGCGAGGGGCTGGGCTGACAGCTCTGCTTTCCCCCAGGTGGCGTTCCTGCTGGAGTTCGAGTTCAGCTGCTCCTTCCTTCTCAACCGCGCGCAGCTGAAACTCACGGCCAGCAGGTAAGAGCGGCCGGCTGGACTGACCTGCCTCGGCCCGCTGGGCTCCCAGGCTAGCAGGGGGTGTCAACCTGCCATGTGTCAGCTGCTCACCACCCAGGAGCAGTCCCTGCGCTGGCTTGGGCCGCAGTTCCCTGCTCAGTCACGGACTCCTAGGGCAGGTCACGGCAGCCCAGAGCCACAAGGGCAGCCACGATGGCACCAACGGATTTCACTGGCATCAGTGGTCGTTTGGCGCCCTAACGCCGGTGTGGATCTGGGCCTCAGCACCCCAGCTACGCAGTGGGGTTCACAGCATGCAGGGTCGTCCGTAGGCTATATGGGGCCCCACGCAGTTCTATTAAACTGGCGCCCCCGTGTTCGCTGCCCCCCCCCCCAGCGGAGGAGGGGTGACGATTTTTTACAGCTGTGATTTTATAATCTTCAGCAACACACCAATGAAATGTTTTTAAAGCAGATTTTAAGCTACGGGCCTGTCAGCTAACAAAGTACGTTCAGGGCTTATCTACTGTTGCCAAAAACTGCCTTTTGGAGACAAAACAGTGAGCATGTTTACACTGCGATGCAACTTTTATCGGGAAAAACATCCAGTTTTGGTGACAAAAAATGTCAAGTCCTGCGAGAGACTTTTGTCTTTCCCCTCCCTTTATTGTTGACAGAGTCAGTGTGGGCTCCGCTGTTTGTTTTGTCGAGAGAACAGGCTTCTGCCAGCATTCCACAATGCCTGGCCTGATGGCTCTGCTCAGTGTTTTGTGATCTGTGCTGCCCTGCAGGCATGCGCACCCCTCCCCCCCCCTTTCAAAGCTCCAGGCACTCCAGCTGGGGAAGCTGTGCCATTTGGGGAACAAAGAGCAAATCATTGGAGTGCTCCTGTTCTGCCCTGCTAGGAACACAGCGGCAGGCAGGCTTCTGCTGCAGGGGGAGGGCTGGAGAGACTACTGTGCTGCTTTGACATTCCTCAGCATGGAGCGCTCCCAGAGTTACGACAGAATCCCAAGAAGCGCAGGGATCAGCTCTGCCTTCCCGCCACACTGCACTGTGGGATGCTTCCCCACAATGCTTTGCTCCGTCGGTAGGGTGCTAGCCACGTGGCCATGACATGTTGACAATGGGCGGCAGAAAAACGGGTTTGACCAGTTTTCACTTTTGCATGTCGCCAGCACTTGGGTCGCCCAACCTGCCCAGTGTAGACAGAGCCTCCAAAACTGACAGTATGTACCTGGGGCTGGCAAATGCCTGTTACAATGTTTCATTGCCACACAACTGGCTCTATTCCCGGAGTGTGCTGTGAATAGCTCCGGCAGGCGTGGTTACTTTTCAGTGAACTAGATCCCCCCCAGAGGAAGCAAAGCCACAGAGCAGGGATAGGAAGAGGCGGGTGGAAGAACATTAAGACCCAGTGGTGCCCCCAGATATTCTGGTACCCTCTGCAGTGGCGTGTTCTGTGTACAAGCAAGGACGGCTTTGACAGCACAGCCCCGCCTTGCAGAGGAGCTTGGAGAGTGGAGATTGCGAGGCGCTCTGGGAATGAGCAGCAGCAATACCAAGCCGCTCTGAGAGTGTGCAGCACCGTGTGTTAGCTGCTGCTGGAGGCCAGGTGCCAGCCCCAGGCTCAGAGAGAAATCGGGGACCCCACTACACCATGTTGGTTGGGGCCCACCCACTCTCATTTCTCTATTTGCACCGCTGATTTGGCAGGGGGGTGAGCTCAGGACCCCCAGTACACCCGGAGAGGGTCATTTCCTCCAAATTGCTCACCTACAGAGCGAGGGAGAGCCAACCAAGAATAGAACTGAGCTACATGTCTCACCAAGGCCAGTAATTTGACTCCCCGCCCCTAAACGCCTGACTCTAAGGCCCAGTCTACACTAGGCCCTTAGTCCAAAATAAGTCCCCAAGGTCAAATTGGTAAGCAATGTGTCCACACTACCAAGCCCATTATTCCAGAATAAGGGGCCGCGGAATTCAAACTCTGTAGTCTGGTGTTTCATGAGGAGTAACACTCTTCCCGAATTTGTAAGTCCAAAATAACGTTGGTGTGGACACTCCGGTGCCGCTCATTTGAACTAATTGGCCTCGGGGAGGCCTCCTGCCTCTCCCCGGAGTGCTGCCTCTGAGTTCGAGGTAGCGCGTCCACATTAGCGGAACCTGCCCCAGGCTACATGCGATGCTGCCCCGTAGGGAGGACACAGAACTTTGCATTTGTAAAATCGGGTGCCCAGAAGCCGCACTTAGTAGATTCGAAATAATCTCCTAGTGTAGACAGGGGCTGAGGGGCCCTGGCTGGCAGGAACTCTGCCGCCTCAGGAATGTGATCTAGACTTAGCAGCCATGTTCCCTGTAAGCTGAGTGCTTGGGTGGCAGCCCAGGAATGAGTCAAATGCCACCCAGCTGATTAGCAGAGCACCCACAGCCGGCAGCATGCATTCCTCTTGGTGGTGCACATGCCTTGGTGCACAAAACAAAATGCATTCCGCACATGGAAAATTAGAAGGAACGTTGCTCAGCAGCTGTGAGAAGCTGGGAACTTGCTGCCCAAACACCCAGAGACAGCTGTTGGGAAGGCGAGGTCAGTTTTTCACCCCTGTGCACTGGTGCCTGGTGGGGATTGGTGGGGGTGAACCGGCCACTGTAACAATCCCCTCTTTTTTTCTCTCAGTGACAGCATCGAAATGAACGAGACCCTGCACGATAACACAGCCCAGCCCTTTGCCTACATCAGCTACGAGCCCGACCTCTTCCTCTCCAGGTGAGCCGGCTGGAGGGACGAGCCAGGTGGAGAGGCAGGGGACCAGGGAGGGATGCCCCATCTCGCCCAGGGTAGGTGGGGCCTCTCCCTTGAGTGGTGTCCTGGGATTAAAGCAGCCAGAACGAGACCCGGTCTGCATGAGAAACCTGCACAGCTTTCCTGGGGTGAAATCAGCCTGGCTGAGTTAAGTCGTGTGTGGACATTCTCAATCTGGTTCAAGAGCGGCTTCATGTGGCTGAGTTTGGACCCATTCCGAATGAACTCAAGCCTGAATTGAACCCAAATGAGCCCCCCCCGTCCCCCCCGGCCCAGCTGTTTGCATGACTCAAACTACACCAGGTTGAAGGCATGCTTTGTTAAACCGGGGCACCCTTCTCATGCAGCGGGGAGGGGACCCCAATGCTGAGGCTGATTGTGGGGGCTGCTAATAAACCATGCACTACCCCCCATATGGCCCTACTGCAGGGGGGCCTAAGGAAATCCATCTACCCACTCGACCGGCACTGGGGGTCTCCGAATCGCTTGGGCCAGGGCTGAGCCATGAGGAATTGGGGCTGAGACTCCCGCAGACTTGGCCTTCTGGCCTCTTAGATGCTTGAACTGCGAGCTCCCAGCAGGACATGGTACTGCCCCTTGCCACTGCTGTCCCTGAGGGCTCCCCGTCCCACGAACCAGCTGAGCAGGGGCTGCTCTGACAGCGCCCCTTGCCCCCGTCTTAATCCAGGCTCCCGCAGCCCTTGTGTTCTGGGGGCTAGAGGTGTTGAGACAGCAGGGTGGGGCACTCAGGGGCCGATTTCCTCTGTTGTCGGTCACCCTCCCCCCCCCCCCCCCCGGCTGTGCCGTGTCTCCCCAGTGAGGCCACCTTGAACCGCTACGAAGTGCATCCGGCAGGCACCTTCCCCAGCAGCCCCGGGCCGGAGTTCAAGACCACCATCAAGGTATCGGGGAGGGGGAGGGACAGACCAGGGGCAGTGGGGGATGCCTCCAGCAGCTCTGGGGCTGGATTGGGTGGGGGCCCTTGGAACCTCTTCCTGCTGTGCCGTGTCTGGAAGGGAGGGGTGACCCCGTAGGAGTGAAGTGGACCCCCACCCCGGGGGTGTCTCAGCTCCAGAGGTTGCCAACCCAAAGCACTTTGGGGGATCCCCATAATGAACCAAGCCTAGGGGTGCAGTGGCGGGTTTGTCCAGCCTCGTAGGGCCTAGCAGTCAGCGAGCAGGATCTAGGTGCCGTACGCAAACACAAGCTACCTGGCCCCAAGAGCAAGCAATCCAAGCGGATCCCCTTCAGGCTGCTCCAGACCTTCCCTGGACAGCTGGCATGTGGACGTCGGCCGAGCGGCTGCGTAGGGCTGGCACTGTAAGGAGCCAGCCCCGGGGACGCTGCCCGTTGCCAGCCACCGAACGGCCTCACTCCTGTCTCCCGGCAGGTCCAGAACCTCGGCTGCTACCCGGTCAGGAACGTCTCCGTCAGCATGCACCTCCCTGCCCTGGCCTTCCGGCGCAGCCCCTTCCTCTCCGTCACACGCATCCTCGCCGGCAACGTGAGTCCTCGGCCAGCCTCTCATCCCCGGCCAGCCCCTCCCCACAGGCCAGCCACTGCTAGACCCGCTCAGCTCCAGCTGGGAGCAGGGGCCGAATGGGCACGCACCCCCAAGCACAGGCGTGGACGTCAGGTCTCAGTTAGTGGCTGCCCCTTGCTGGTGCGTCTGCACCTCAGATAACTGAATAGAGAGAAGGGGGCAGATCTGAGAGGATCCCCTGCCCTGCAGAGGGTTGTCTCTCTGTCCCCTGCCCCGCACAGGGTTGTCTGTCTGTCCAGCAGCATCGCTCCTCTCAGCCACACTCAGAGCGGGCCCTGTCGTAACCACACGTGTGCTGTCTCGTTCCAGGTGACCTGTGTTTTGCACAACCTGACAGAGGCAGTGCTATGGGGCCAGGCGGGAGTGGTTCCGGTGCACCCCGAAGACCTCTTGCACACAGACACACTGGTGAGCAGCACCGTTAGGCAGCGCCAGCGACCCTGCAGCCTTCATGCAGTGATCTCAGACAAAGCCAGGGCGCGCTCATCCCCAGATAAAGCTTGGCCGGGCCCACACGGGGACAGTCCCTTCAGAAAGGGGGAGGGAGGAGTGGGGAGGGGATCAGCAGAGCCAAAGCCGGTTCCTGTGGAGCATGGCAGGTGCCAGCCAATTCGGCAAAGCCCAAACTGACAGCTTGGGCCCATTTACAGAGCTTGTGGACACCACTGCTGCCACCAATACTTTGGCAAAGAGGGTCTGAGTATTGGTGTCCTGCCTGAATTCCAGTTCAGAGCATTTCTTTGGGCCTCCTTAAATTCCCCGCTACATGCGGTCACACTCCCTCCCCCCCGCCCCCTAAAAAAGATCATGGTTCAAGGTGACATAGATGCTTTTGAACAAAGTCCCATTTTCTAAAGCCCTCAATCATGCCCACTTATGAGGAGGGCAATTGCCCCGGGACCCAGTGATTCTAAAGGACCCAGGGTTTCCCAGCTGCCACTGTTGCTACTGCAGCAGCAGCTGGAACCCTGGGCCCTTTAAATCATGTCGGGAAGGCTGTGCCACGTGCCCCAGAACCCTGTGCCGCATGCTCCTGGCTGCTCAGAGGCCTGGCAGGGGGAGGGGGAAGGCATGGCATGGCTTGGATAGCGGTGGGGTGGAGAGGGGGCAGGATGCCTGCCCCGCCCCTTCTACTTGAGGCCCCACCCCTTCCAGGAGCACAAAGCCCCGCCCACACACACTGCCCAAGGACCCGGCCATCCTGTCAGCTCCGCCGGGCCCGATCTGCTCCAAGGCTATGTCTACACTACATGTTTTGTCAGAAGAGGCAATGCAAAAGAAGCACGGATTAGCATTTTCTCACATTTCATTTGCATAATCTATTCCGATCCGTTTTTGTGCAAAAACATTCAGGGTGGACGTGTCCGTTTTGTGCAAAAACCGCTCTCTGAGGCATATGGATCTGGCGCAAAAAGGGTTTTTTTTTTCCAAGGCCCTTTCCAGTTCTAGGATTCTATGACTGTGGGCCTTAGAAGCTTCCCTTTGAAAAGTCACCCTTGCAAACAAGCTCCAGCGATGTTCCCCCTCAACCTGGTCTAAAATCCACCACTAACCTCAAGCCTGCAGTCTCCTGCCTTGTCAAGAGCAAAGCCAACTTCCCCGCGTCTTCAAAATCAAACCACGCCCCCTCTTGCTACCCCCCAGGACACTGGCCACCAAGAAACGCCTTTGAACATAGCTTTGGTTTTGGCTTCTGCATTTCTACATAACTCTCGAAAACGGGATTCAGGCACCAAAGTGAGAGCGGTGCTTTTGTGATTTGACCCTCCAGCAATGGAGTCATTGTGGATAGTTTTCTGAAAACATCCACTCAGTGTGCCGCAGCAGTGAAAAAAGCAAACAATGTTAGGAATCATTAAGAAAGGGATAGAGGATAAGACAGAGAATATCTTACTGCCTCTGTATAAAACCATGGTAAGCCCACATCTTGAATAATGCGTACAGATGTGGTCGCCTCATCTCAAAAAAGATATATTGGCATTGGAAAAGGTTCAGAAAAGGGCAACAAAAATGAATAGGGGTTTGGAACGGGTCTCATACGAAGAGAGATTGAAAAGACTTGGACTATTCAGCTTAGAAAAGAGGAGACTAAGGGGGGA
The DNA here is from genome assembly GCA_032595735.1 of Pelochelys cantorii. Taxonomy (NCBI): domain Eukaryota; kingdom Metazoa; phylum Chordata; order Testudines; family Trionychidae; genus Pelochelys; species Pelochelys cantorii. The sequence goes on along the minus strand of CM064349.1, from coordinate 19,683,649 downwards.
TATGAGAGAGGTCTATAAAATCATGACTGGTATGGAAAAAGGGAATAAGGAAAAGTTATTTACTTATTCCCACAATATAAGAACTAGGGGTCAGCAAAGGAAATAAATAAGCAGTAGGTTTAAAACAAACAAACGGAAGTTTTTCTTCACTCAGTGCACAGTCAACTTGTGGAACTCCTTGCCAGAGGATGCAGTGAAGGCTAGAACTTTAACAGGGTTCAAAAAAGAGCTAGATAGATTCATGGAGGTTAGGTCCATCAATGGCTATTAGCCAGGATGGGTAGAAATGGTGTCCCTAGCTTCTGTTTCTCTGGAAGTGGGTGACGAGGGAGGGATCATGTGAGGATTACCTGTTGTGTTCCCTCCCTCTGGGGCATCTGGTATTGGCCAGTCGGCAGACAGGATACTGGGCTAGAGGGACCTTTGGTCTGACCCAGTATGGCCGTTCTTTTGCTCTTAGCAGGCTGAAGGGGTTGGGGGTTTTCTTTACAAACTTGAGGGCTGTGTCTAGACTGGCGCGATCTTGCGCCAGAGCTATGCAAATGAGGCTCAGCGTGGAATATCACCGAGCCTCATTTGCATAACTAATGAGCCGCCATTTTTCCAGAAGAGGCTCTTGCGCGAGACGGAGCTGTCTACACTGCCCCATCTTGCGCAAGAAAAACCCTCTTGCACAAAGCCGTTATGCCTGAAAATAATCAGCATAACGGCTTTGCGCAAGAGGGTTTTTCTTGCGCAAGATGGGGCAGTGTAGACAGCTCCGTCTCGCGCAAGAGCCTCTTCCGCAAAAATGGCGGCTCATTAGTTATACAAATGAGGCTCGGCGATATTCCACGCTGAGCCTCATTTGCGTAGCTCTGGTGCAAGATCGCGCCAGTCTAGACACAGCTGTGCTGTTTTTCCAGTCGTGAAATGTACCATTTTTCACCTGTGGTTGATTTTTCCTTTCCTCTCCCTTCTGTCCCACCGCTTCCTAGTTAAGTTTCTAAAGTGACCTGGGTGAGGAGAGGAAGGGTGATGGGAAAACTCCTGCCTCAAACACTCCTAGTAATGAAATATTTGAAAGACACAATTTATTGCAATCAAAACAAAGTTTGGCCCAACTTTTGCCAATTCCTTTGGGAAATGCCCGGCAGCTGGTGAGACTGGCTCCAGTAATGTGTGCCGGGAAGGAGTCGCCCCTGCAGGCTGTTTGCCAGCGAATCAGCTCCGTCCTGGCACCGACACCCCCAGCCATCTCCCTTGTATCCCCGCAACTTTCTGCCCCTTCCTAATGGGACGGTGGGGTGGGCGGGTGCGCCGGCACTGTGTGCAAGGCACTGTGTGGCACTCACAGCCCTGCCTCTGCTCCACTCGCAGAACTGCAGCAACGCCTGGTGCCAGATGGTGACGTGTGAGCTGGAGCAGCTGGAGAAGAACACGGAGGTGGCCATCCACCTACTGAGGGTGATCCACAACGACTTCTTCAGGAGGGTGAGTCCATGTGGTGGGGCGAGGGGGGGGGAAGCAATGCATCAGCCGATGTCCCTATCGGGGTCTCTAACACATACAGGCACAGCCCCCCAAGCTGGCAGACCGGGGTAGCAGGAGCCACTGGCAGCATCATGTTGGGAGTGGGGTCCAGTGGGCGTGGGGGGAGCCGGGCTCTGCACCTCACTCTGCCACTGATCTTGGGCCACGTTTCTTCCCCTCTATGCGCCCCCTCCCTCCTCCCACCCTTTATCTTGCCCAGACTGGATGCTCTATGAGGGGCAAGGACAGTGTCTCCCGAGGTGGCTGCAGCACTTAGCCAGCTGGGGCCTTCATCAGGCTGCAGCTTCTGCTGTACTGAGGGGCATCAGAGCAGGGCCTGGACTTGCCAACTTTGAGAACAGTGGCACCTTGTCGCCCGCGCACTGGCGTTTGCTTTGCTGCACAGAGCCATCTCCTTGTGCAAGTTCCCTGTCAGGGACACGTGCTCGTTAATTCCAGGAAGCCTGAGGGGAGCGACCAAACTGATCTCTTGTCTGTGGCTTGGCTCCATTAGCAGCATGGGCATGGCCATAATCCCGCCGTGTGGACACAGGCTACAGCGCCAGCAGGGGTTCCCGCTGCTTGAGTAGCACCATCTCCCCTGGTGGATAGAAGCATGCATCTGGGGCCCAAACCATGGCTATATCAGGGGGTGGGGGGGGGCGCGTTAGGTTGGCACAGGCTCAGCTCCTCCCCCCCCTTCACCCCCCACCCCAGTGGGGATGTCGTCACACTCCTGAGGCTTGCAGCTGTCGACTTCAGTTTTTAGTGTAAACTAGGCCCCCGGCTCCACCTCCAGGCCCATGATTCCAAGCTGCACCCGGCCAGGCTGAAGCCCGGCCTGTCCGCCTCTTCCCAACAGGCTAAATTCAAGACTGTGAAAGTCACCAGCACGTTTGCGCTCGTCGCCCAAGAGAGCAGCTTCCTCGTCCTGGAGGAGTCAGCGCATCGGCGAGAGGTAGGTGGAAGGGAAGGGGCCAGAGCACAACACGTCCTCCAGAGCGAGGGCTTTGGGTCCTGTCCCCTCCCTCCACACCACCTTGCTCTCGGTCCAAGCAGACCAAGGCCCGGATCCTCAAAGGCATGGGGAGCTAGGCACCTAAATACCTTGGACCAGCCAGAGACCTACAGGCTTCGTTTTTGTGCTCTCTCACTCAGATACAGCCCAAGTTAAGATGGCAAAAACAACAGGCTGCCCCTGCTGGATTTTTGCCTTGCTCAGGGCCATGTTGATTCGGTTGGGGAATGGCAGGTGTTAGCCAAGCACCTGCCATGCTGGGGCTAGAAACTTCTCTGAACCCCTCACATCAAAGAAACATGGGTAAGGTGGGCACAGCCAATACCCCTTCCCCTCCCTAGGCGGACCAGAGCAGTTGTTTGTGTGAAAGGCAAATTTGCCTCAGAGGCTGCTGCTGTGTTGTTCTCCTAAGCCAAGATCTGGTCAAGACCAGGCGTGGTGAAACACAGGGTGTCGGGTGCTTTGGCCCAGCGATTGGCAGAGGAGAATCGCACCGGCTCTGTCCCAATTCTTGGGTGGTGTTTCTAGCGTCTGTTGTCAGTCAGGCATTCCCGATGGGTTCCTGCCAGGTCTTCCACGCCATCAATGATGATAAACTTTCAGCTGTGTACATGTGTGCATGCCCCTGTCTACTGTATTAACCATGAGCAGTTGGTTAACATGAGAGACTGAGAGAGCCCCCGGAGACCACAAACCCAACCCAGTTTATTGCCAAGTAAAGTACAGGAATAGTTGTCAGCGAACAGACGCGCTGCTGTGCCACTGTGCACACATACTCTGTGACAATGGACTAACTCTGCCAATATTATGGATCCAGCACTGCCCGCTAGGCCAGCCAAAGACCACTCTTTGGGGTAAAACAAGTATAAACAAGTTACACCTCACTCCTGCCGTATGGGGTTGCCATCTCCTGTTGCTTACCACGTACAAGGAGGCAGGGGGGTTGATCACCATCTATCATGCTGTCAATTTAGACCTGGTCACGAACCTGGGGCAGTCTGCTAGGGAGGAGTTTGGTACCAAGATATGTCTCAATGAAGTGTTCTCCAGAAACGTTCCTACAACCTGTACCTGGCCCGCTCTAGTGCTTCATACCCTCAACCTTATTTAGGCTTAATCTTATTAACAAAGCCGGCTTGCTGCTCACAACTTGACTTTGATCGGCGCAAAGTCTTGACTATAGCTCTTAGGCCTCAACCCTCACACTAGCCTCCGCCACCTGGATTTATGTTTCAGGCCCTCATCTTACCTGTGTCCAGGCTCGTCAACTGTTGTAGCCAGGAGCTGCCGAGGCAGAGTAGTGGGCACAGAAACCACGCTGTGCAAGGTTACCATACTTGAACTTCCAAAAAAGAGGATACTCCTGAGAGACAGTGTATCGCTATCAGTATCTACCAACTCACGTTGTATTAATGTGTTATCCTATACCCAGAACCCTACCCCACCTCCCTACCTTAAGAGGGTTCCTTATCCTGGTTTGGTTGTCCAGCTGCTCCCAGGGTGGGCGGAGTGGGGTGGGACTTGAGGCCACCACCATGCATGCCCCAGCTGAATGCTCTATCCCCTAAGCCACTCTAGAACCCACCTCACCTCCCCAAATTCAACAGGTCCCTTATCCTGCTTTCCTAATACAGGAGCCAGCTCCATCCACGGAATAGCCCGTGGTGGATGACCCAGGGATGGACCTGGCTCCCCCATGAGGAAGGCAGGATAAGGGACACCATGTATGAAGTTAGGGAGGTGGAGTGGGTTCTGGAGTGGCCATGGGGAGCACAGGATGGTGGACTCGAGTCCTACCCACCCTGGGAGCGACAGGACAGCCAACACAGGCTGCCCCAAGGATGGACCTGGCTCCTGCATTAGGAAGGACGATAGGGAGGTGGGGTGTATAACATCAACACAGTGTGAGTTGGTAGATACTGATACACTCCCTCTCAGGAGTGTCCTCTTTTTTGAAAGTTCAGATATGGTAACCCTAGCGCTGTGCATCTAACATGTAGGACAGTGTTTCTTAAACTGTGTTCCATGGCACACCAGTGTGCTGTGGAGAATGAGTTCAAAATGGCCACCCTTAAAGGGGCAGGCAATTTTTTTTTTTTTTTTTTTTTGCGCTCAACAACAAAAATTCTTGGTGTTCCTCAGTCTTAAAGTTTAAGAAACACTGGTGTAGGATTACCAGATGACTTCAAAAAAATACCGGGACACACTTGATCTCAGATTGGGGGGGTGGGGGAGCCGGCCGGGAGGAGGTTGGGGGGAGCGGGGCTGGCCAGGGGAGATCAGGGTGGGGAGGGGAATGGCTGGCAGGAAGCAGGGCTGGCCGGGAGGGGTCAGGGGGAGCGGGGCTGGCCCGGGCGCACACAGATCTTGGGGTGCTGCCCGTCCCGCACATGGCCCCGGCAGGGCACACAGGTGAGTCCGGCCCCAGGGATTCCATCCTGCCCCGCCACCACCCCCGTCCTCTCTACTGTGTGGTTGCGTACTGCTGGCTGGTAGACACACTCATGCAGTGTGAGCATGTCTACCAGCCAGGCAGTACGTAACTATGTACTGATACTCATGATGATAATAATAAAACCTAATTAGAAAATACCAGACATTTATATGTCTGGAATTTTCTCAGTTTGTTTCCTGGACAGAAAGCTCAAATACCGGACTGTCCGGTTCAACACTGGGCACCTGGCAATCCTACTAATGTGCCCGTTCATGAGCTAGTCTGTTCAGAGGTGCGTTTGGGGGAGTAGAAAGGATTAAATTCAGAGGGCATGAGTCTCATTTCTACTGAGGCCCACGGCTCCCTGGAGACCAGTCTTACACAGCACTGCCCTGGTCACTTAAGTCACAGCCTCTTTTCAAATGCCTTGGCCTGGGAGTGGGGGACACACTTCATGAAAATGAGAACCAGGCACAAAGTGGCTTGCTGGAATGAGCTACCCCAGCTTCTGGCTCTGTTCTTCCTCACTGGCTCTGTGGAGTGGTGAACAGATACTAGGCTCCACCCCAGAGCTGGCAGCACGGAACACTAGGCCCTGGTCTACACTAGGGAGTATTTCAAAATAATCCCCCCCATTTCAAAATTAGCAGCTGAGCATCCACACTACCAAGTCCCGTTATTTCGAAATCGTACTCCTACTTTCCTTGAGGAATAAGCTTATTTCAAAATGGTTATTTCAGTAGTTATTATTTCAAATTTAGTCATTTCAAAATAGTTTCCCACTGTAGACATGACCATGGTCAGGGTTTCTTGAACTGTGTTCTGTGGTACACCGGTGTGCTGCGAGGTAGTCAGAGGTGTGCCACAGAGAACAGAGTTCAAAATGGCCCAAAAGGGGCAGGCAACTTTTTTTTTTCCTTTGCTCAATAACTTCCCCCTGACCTTTTTTTTTTCTTCTTCCCCCTCAACAAAAAATCCTTGGTGTTCCTCAGGAAAAAAAAAAATTGTGTGGTGTTCCTCAGTCTTAAAAAGTTTAAGAAACACTGCCCATGGTGAATAATCCTTACAGGGTGTGCTCTGTTCTGGGTCTTATACCCCACGCAGCAGCCAAGCCTCAGGAGGGAGCAGGGACAGTTTGGCTTTGCTTCCACCAGCATCTATCTGCTCTTTACAGACAGTCCTGGAGATCATCCGGCCCAAACACATTCCCATCTCCTTATGGATCCTGATCGGCAGCATCATCGGAGGCCTCCTGTTACTGGCGCTGATAATATGGGGTCTGTGGAAGGTAGGTGTAGAAATGCGGCTCAAACTTTGGTACAAACCACTGCCAGGGCTGCAATGTGAGGGGAAGGAACTATTTCCCTAGGGCTCGCTCCCTGAATGCAGCAGTTGCAATGACAGCCCCAATTTAAAGGCAAAGGTTTGAGTTTTCACCTCCCCCACAGCTGCTTTTGGGCCCCTTGTACCAGCAGAGCAAGGTAGGTGGTGAATAAAGGGGCCTTCCGGCCTCAGATGCTCAGGGTTACACAGGGATACTTAGGAAAGTGAAACCAAGTCAATTGAACCAGTAGTGCCACAAATTCCCACCCCCCCTCCCGTCAACACTCTCATTCAGAATTACAATGGCCTTACTTTGGTTGATCTTAAAACTAAGCTGCATTTCCCAAGTGAACTAAGATCACCCACATTAAGAAACATTAATCTGAATTAACGACAGGTCATGATTTTTTTCAAGTGGACTAGTGACACGCCAGAAAATCTACAGGAATTGCCCAAGCTCACTTTAAAAACGCCCACCTGTCGTTAATTCAGATTCATGTTTCTGAGTGGTCATGTGTGGCCAAGTCCTTGCGGCTGCAAAGTCCCAGTCAGAGAATCAAGCTTGAGGTGGGCAATAAAACAGTGGCAGTTCCCCAGGGTTAGCCCTTGGTGGGCTGCTGCTGCTATATTTACCTGCACTTCCCCAGGGACGGGCAATCGCAGCTCCCATTGGTTGTGAACGGCGACCTGCGGCCAATAGGAGCTGTGATCTGCCACGACCCTGGCGGACCAGATGTAGCCCACAGGCCAGTATTTGCCCACCCCTGATCAAGCTGGAAGGCGGTCAGGTAGTTGAGCAGAAGATCCAGCAGAAGGCATGCTGGGAGTTTAACAACCCCACGCTGCCTGCAGCTATGCTACTACATGCAGCAAAGCTGCAGATGCTGTGGAGTACTCTGGGATATCTTCCCCCAGTGCCCCCTGCCTTTAGCAGGGGGTGGACCCAGGCCGTGACACACCCCAGGTTTATCAGCCTCTTTGGGCTGCCTCTTGCTGTCTATGGCGCCCCTCCTTTCCTTTGGCTGCAGACAACACATGTTGGCTTCCTGGAAAGAGGCGGAGCAGGGGGTCACACCCCTGGGATTGTTAGAACCATAGAGCTGCAAGAGACCTCAGGAGGTCATCAAGTGCAGCCGCCTGCTCTAGGCAGGATCAATCCCAACTAAACCAACCCAGCCAGGGCTTTGTCAAGCCGAGACTTAAACACCTCTAGGGATGGAGATTCCACCCCCTCCATAGGGAACCCATCCCAGTGCTTCCCCACCCTCCTAGGGAAATAGTTTTTCTTAATATCCAACTGTTATTTGACTGTTTTCTTTCCTAGCCCCACTGCTGGTCTATTACGGTACATCTATTCAGCACCGCACAGCTCGAAATAAGCTACATAATTTGAGCTACACAAATTGCGTATTTTATTTAAAAAGAGACCAATCTTCTGACAAGTCCCTTAATCCTTGTGGAATGAGGTTTACTGGGCCGTTAGCAATGAGCCCGTTATTTTGAAATATATTTGAAATAACGGGCTCGTTGCTAAGATGCAGAAAACGCTATTTCGGGCTACCAGACATACCCTTCCAGGCCTACAAGGCCTGATCACCACCGTGTGGGTTAAAATTAGGGCTGTCAATTGACCTGCATTAATGCCTGCGATTAACACTCCCTGTTGCAAAGCCCCTTTGAAGTGCCACTCTGGCGCTTCAAAGGGGCTTTGCAACAGCGGAGCCGGGGATCAGCTGGACTCCCCAGCTGATCCCAGGCTCCTAATGCGCTGCCCCTTGGAAACGCCGCTGTGGCACTTCCAAGGGGCAACTCTGCATGGAGCCCGGGGTCAGCTGGGGACTCCAGCTGATCCCAGGCTCCATGCAGCGCTGCCCCGTTGAAACGCCACTGCAGCGTTTCAAAGGGGAGGCGCACGCGATTAATTGCGATTAATTTTTTAAAAATCACATGATTAATTGCGATTAAATTTCAGTTAACATTAGTTAAAATTCATACTGAGCCGTCAATGTCCTCTCATCTCTGTCCCCCCTACAGCTTGGATTCTTTGCTCACAAGAAGGCCCAGGAGGAGGAGAAGGAGTGACAAAACAGGGGCTGCCCTGCTCCATTCCTTGCTACAAACTCTCACTCACTCAAGCTGCGCCACGCTCCAGCCAATCCCACCTGCCTGCAAGGAAGAGCAGCAGGGGCGGCTGGGCTGAGGGGCAGAAGAGCCCTCCCTCGGTTAGCCCATGGACATTTCCTTTGGCACACCCATGGCTCAGAGGACTCTCTGGCGGGTACAACTAGTGGGAGACGGTCCCCCTCCGGCTTGGGCTCTGCCAGGGGAGGGCAGATCCTGTCGCCCTGCGAGTGCTCCTACACTTGGCTGCATGAAGAATGCAGCTGAGTTCCCTTCTCCAGCGGCTTAGGCAAAGGAGACAAGGAGTTTGAGCCCAAAGGGGAATCTTCCCAGCTAGCAAAGCAGGCACAAAACCCACCCCCCCAAGCCAGGATGGACCCACCACTCAGCCCAGGCCAGCTGACATCGGAAAGACAACGGGGCATTGCAACTCTTCGCAGCCCGCGGGGGCTCGTCAATAAAGTTTGCAGCGTGGTTGGCTAAGTCCTTTCCCCCTCTTGGGCTGCACTGTCAAGTTAAAACCTCCCCCCGCTTGGGATGCTGTTTTCAGAGGGCCCATGGCCGGTCCCTCAGCCCTGACTGCTCCCTCCCTTGTAAGCTCCTTGGGGCTTCCCCTCACTTTGGGTGGAGCAGCCGGAACCCCCTGAGAAACCCTCCCCCCCACCACTCTCTCTCTCTCTAAGAGTGGAGTTGACGCCCGCCCGCCACTCAAACTGGAGCCAGGCTTGGCGGGGGCAGGGCGAGGAGCCAGCATGGCAGAGCGGAGAAGGAAAGGAACCGGCTGCGTGAGCAGGGACACCCCAGACAGTTCAGGGTAGCAGCCCTTGCTCCACTGCAGCATCCCCTTTTAGGGAGGACCAGCAGGGGCCACAGAGCTCTCAGATGCAGGTCCAGGTGAGCAAAGACCCGGGTATAAAGGGAAGGGGGGGAAGCGATTAGAGAGAGCCTGAGGTTAGAACTCCCACCCCATTACCTCCCCACAGTCTGCTCCATAGCTTCGCTGCCTCAGCCTGGCCCAGGGAGAGGAGGCCGGGCATCAGGTCACACTTCCTCCGTGCCCCCACCCCCCAAGCAAGCCAGAAGGCTGCATTGCCTTGTACCTGCTGCATTTCTCTTCGCCAGCCGAGGCTACAAAAGCCGACAAAACAGGGTTACAAAGAAGCCACCTGGGGACCTCCTCTCCCTCCCCCCCCCCCACCTTAAAGCCAGAAGGGTGGAAACGTCCCAGGGCATCCCCGTAGAGTCAACTCCAGCCTGGGCCAACAGGAGGGTGCTAGGGCACAGTGTAACCAGCTGCTACTCTAAGCTGGCATTCAAGCTCCTCCAGCCATGCCCAGCCCATTTTAGAGCTGGATGAACAGGGGAGGTCACCAGTATGGACAGTAAACAGCCCCCTGTAAAGCAGTTCAAAGACATGCTGGCATCATCGTGGGGGGGCGGGGGGAGAGAACAGGTGAGACAAACACCTGTTCGGGATGGTCTAGGTATGCTGGGCCCTGCCTCAGCGCAGGGGGCAGATCTAGATGGCCTCTCGCGGTCCCTCCCCGCCAACATTTCTATGAAAGCTGAAGAGAAGCCTGCATCTGTCACCCAGACGCTGAAACTGACGAGTAGCCAAAGTGGGGAAAGAGGCAAAACTATCAAGCGCCCTCAGGGGAAAGTGATGGGGACTGTATTTGGCTTGAGCCCTGCTACAAAGCAGCATGTAACGGAGCCCTCTCTAGCCAGGGATCAGATGCAGCCGGCATAAGGGATATCTCCAAGGCCTTCGACACGCAGGAACAGCAATCTAACCACCATGACCTTGTTACCCAAGCAGGGGATGAAAGGAACTTAAATTTCTTACAGGTACCATCCTATCCCGACCCTGGACCCTGCCAGCTCTTTAAATAGCTCCCGACTGGCTTTTGCCACAGTTCCTGCCAGAGCTGCGCACTAGGGCACACCCGCTTGCTTTCACCTGTCCCCAAGTAGAGATTAAATAATGCCGGTGTTTGCACAAGCAACCCCCCCCCCCCAGCATACGCCCTTGTCTCTGTTTCACTGCAGCTCTGCATTGAATCAAGGCCAGTACTGCTGTAGATTAAACCTTTCATGGGGTTAGGGCCTAGAGTTACTGGGACATGATTTGTAATGAAGGGAAGAGCTGCAAGTCGAAACGAGAGAGGATGAGAAAGGGGTAGTTACCCACACAGAACAGCGACAACAGGAAGGCAGCAGGTTTTTTCCGATGTGTAATTAACGTTCTCCCACCATTAGAGGAATTGGACAATAGAGGTCACCAAAATAACCTTGCCCCCAGCCTCGCAATTATGGAAGAGAGCCCTTGTATCGCCATCGTTCATTTTTACTGATTCACAAACCCACGCACCCCAAAAAGGAGCTTTCTAAATAATCCATCCACTCAACGCCAACTCAGCACTTCAACGACATTGCCTAGGGCTAAGGATCCACTGTGTTTCAAATCTCTATTCTAGGATACTTGGCTAAGTGTTCCTACTAATTACAGGCCCAACTCTGAATACATGACATCGAGTACTTTACAAAGAACGGCCACGCCACCTGTCCAAAGGAGGGAAGAGGGGACATTTGGGGAAGTTGCGGCCTTGATTCATTTCTGATTGCTGGTTATTTGCAACACAGCAGTGCTGTGCTAGACGCTGTACAAGCACAGGGCCCACAAAGAGCCAATTCACAACATTCAGCCCCTTGCCCTAGGACTCCCAGTCACCCCAGGGTGTACGAGGTTGTTTAGCCGCCCAATTCTCTCCCTCACCGTTTGTGCCTTTCCCGACAAATGGAAACCTGACCCCTTCCGGCCATGCTGATGAGAAAACCAAGCAAACCCAAGTGCTGCTGGAGCAAATCAAATGCATTCATGAAAGAGCATGTATTTTCACAGCTTCCCTTTGCAAAGCAGCCCTTGCAAACAGGCTCCGGAGCCGATTCCCCTAAGCCTGGGCTAAAATCCACCATGAAGCTCAAGCCTGCACTCTCCTTGCCTTGTCGGGAGCAAAGCCGTCTTCCCAGCTTCCTTGAAATCAAACCGCGCTCTCCTCTTGCCACCCCTAGGACTCTGGCTACCAAGAGACGCCTTTAGTTAGCAGCTTTGGTTTTGGCTTGTGCAATTCTTTCAGCAGGTTTAAGACAGCCAATCGTTAGTGTCAGCTTGGGAAGTAAGAGAGGACCTGACCCCTGCTCTCAACAGGCAGGCAGTGTAGCGTGGTGGACAGCACACTGGGCTAGGACTCAGGAGACCTGGATTCTATTCTGCACCCTGCCACTGCTCTGGTGAGTGACCTTGGCCAAGTCACTTGACATCAGTGCCTCAGTCTCTCTGTCAAAGAGGGACAATGACACTGATCTGCTTTGCGAGCGCTGGATGAACAGAGGTTTTAAAATGAAAGCAACACCATCGACCTGGAAGTCATCAGTTAAATAAAAGGCATGAAAGATTTGGCAACTCCCTGCCAGTTTTGTGGTTTCCCAGCCACAGATTCCAAACCTGCAGTGGCAGATTCCAGCATCTGGGCAGAGCCCCATTGCTGGACTGGAGCCTTAATTTTCCACTTTTAAAAAACGTTTCAGGCAGCAGCAGGCAGAGGGAACTACTTTAGGAGAAAATCAGAAACTAACATTTGGGCTGCCAACCGCACACAGGAATCCAATGTTTAACCATTAGCCAGATTTTCATTGACATGAATACGAGTGAGTTACTAATGGAACTGATACGACTTGAAGGCCCCTTGATGCTACCAGAATGGTATAAAAGAGCCCCAGTGTGAACGAAAAGGAGACCTACAGGCTTTTTGTTGGCCGTCTGTTAACAGCCACCCTTGGAGGAACAGGCAACTACTAGTGGTGCACATTCCTCAGTGCACATAAAATGTATTCCAGAAAAGTTAGCAGGAACACGGCTCTGGACCCCCAAGCCCAGGCTGTCTCCCTGACAGGGATCAAACAGCAAGACCTTCGACAATAAAAAAAAATGGGCCCATGCCATGCACAAGCCACAGCTTCCCTATTAAAGGCAATTTATTTGTACCAGGGGATAATATTCCCGCTCAGTCTGACAGCCCAGCAGAGCCCTCTTACTGCAGTGCTGCCCACTCCCACGGCTGCAACCACAGTCCACATGATACTTAGTGTTTTTTACGGTAAGCCCCACCTCATGGAGCCATGTGATGACAGGAGAATCCCAGATGCCCTTAAATCAAGGAAGGTGCGGAGGAAAGCTGGAGAATCGGAACCATGAAGGCTCCCAATTCACAAGGAACCCCGCGCGCCAGATGGTCGGTTTCCATGGATTTTTAAAGCAGGCTTGTGTTTTTTTGAATGTGCACCCCCCCCCCCAAAAAGGTAGCCACGGTAACACAAAGGCTAGAAGAGGTGAACACATAAGACGACTGTTTATTACAAATGCACAGATAACCACAGAACCAGGCCAAGTTGGCTCCAGGGTGCATTTTGACACTTGTCTCCCAAGCCGGTTTCCCACCAGCTCTTCGCAATTCCCCGGTTTTAATATGGGAGAGTCAGCAAGAATTAACGAGCACTTCCGCAGACTGTAAACACAGTTACACAATTAACTGATCTCTCTCATTACCCACTGAAATCATTAAAGGTAAGGCAAAACCCACCATCGATGGCATTTCTCACGATACTTTCCCTAACTCCTTTGGGTGCCATATAAACCAAATATTACCAAACCAGGGTTTCCTCGTTCACTGAGACTTCTGACATTGGCTGCCCCAGGCTCTGCCATCAATTTATAGCATGGTTTCAGGTGAAACCCAGGTGGGGAATGTAATCGAAAGCAGCGGTCTGGCAATTCCCTACTTCAGTTCCAAACTGAAAGCTGAAGTCAGCCACAAACAGGAAATAAGACGCACATTACTGAGCGCAAGTAACTGACCATGGGAATAGTTTCTCACGCCGCATGGTGGATTCTCCAGCATTTGGAGTCAGCCTGAGATACCACTGCTGATACACAGAGGTGCCATGGTGCTCTCAGATAGCAGCGCAAGGCTGTGATAATTCAATTGATGTCAGCAGAGTTAGCCCCTCTTGAGATCCCTGTATCGATGCAATTTGGCCTTCCGTTGCCATAAGATGCACTGATTCTACTCAGCATGCTCTCGTAAGAGAGATCATTTAAACCAGGGCTGGGCAAGATGCGCCTGAGGGCTGGATCCGTCCCACTTAATGCTTTGATCCCGAGGGCAGCTGGCCTCCTTCTATTTGTATCCTGCCGCCCATGCCACTGAATTTCCGGGAGATGGTTCTGGCAGCAGGATCCCGTTTAAATGGCTCTCGGTCACAGCCCAGAGCTGAGCGCCTTTTAAATAGCCGCAGCACCCCTTGTAGCTGCCAGCCAATGCCATAGTGGCGGGGCCAGAAGCCGCGAGCCGTTTGCTGTGTATTTTCTTCAAAGCCTCTGGCCCCAGATAACTTTGGAGAGAGGCTAGTCCCCAGCCCTGCTCCTTCTGCCCTAAGCCCCGCCCCTTCTGGGGGTGGGGTGGGGTGGGCGGAGCTATCCTATGACCAGTACCAAAATTCATTAAGTGGCCCCCTTGCCACAGAAAGTATTGCCCACCCCTTTCAAATTCTTCGGGTTTGTGTCTCGCTTATGTGAGGGTGCGAGCACACTGCAGCACTTAAAATAAAAATCACCAAGACATGGAGAGGGTGGAACAATCAAAGCAGATTTCTATAAATACAAAAAAGATCTGACCGGTAGATCTGCTGTCAAGGTCTCTGACAAACACTCAGAAGCAGAGATGGGAGTATTCCTCTTTCAGCAAACTCTAGCCATTCAAAACCAACAGGTGCTCTTGTCCACAGAACCCAATGTAAACAGTCATATAAAGAAAGGACTGGTGGCCCCTTTCTAGACTTCTGCTGTGACAACTGACAGAAGTTAATTGCAGGACCTAAACTGCCAGATTTACAGAAGTGCTCACATCCATGTAAGCACCCAAGTAAGTAGAAAGGTTTTCCCTAGGACTTTGTGTGTTGAGTGCCAAACAGTTTGAAAATATGGCCTCCTACGTCTGGCCTAGTCAGATCCCCAGTCAAGACTGTGCGTATCGGTTAACCTTCATGTCTACACACAGGCTCTCAGGACATGGGGGAAGCCGGCTTAAAAGCCATCTCCCCATACGGACCAACTCCTGGGGAACCACCTACCCCCCCGCATGTAACCACTGAAATTTTCAGTGGTTACACAGTTAAACACATTTTAACATCCCTGGTTTGGACATGTCTGCCTGGCAGCTGCCCGGGCAAAAAATATGGCCAATCTTGTCTTTGAAAACCAGGAAATCACACACATTAGAATCATAGAATCCTAGAGCTGGAAGAGACCTCAGGAGGCCATCGAGTCCAACCCCCTGCCCAAAGCAGGACCAACCCCAACGAAATCATCCCAGCCAGGGCTGTGTCAAGCTGAGACTTAAAAACCTCTAGGGATGGAGACTCCACCCCCTCCCTAGGGAACCCATTCCAATGCTTCCCCACCCTCCTAAGGAAATAGTCTGTCCTAATATCCAACCTAGACCTCCCCCACTGCAACTGGAGACCATTACTCCTCGTTCTGCCATCCGTCACTACTGAGAACAGCCTCCCTCCATCCTTTTTGGAACCTCCCTTCAGGAAGTTGAAGGCTGCTATCAAATCCCCCCTCACTCTTCTCTTCTGCCAACTAAACAAGCCCAAATCCCTCAGTCCTTCCTCATAGGTCATGTGCTCCAGCCCCCTAATCATTTTGGTTGCCCCCTGTTGGACACCTCTAATGCATCCACATCCTTTCCGTAGTGGGGGGCCCAGAACTGGATGCAATACTCCATTAAGAGAATGCTCAGCAATATTGACATTGAGTTGTGTGATCATCAGAAATCTACCTGCCCAATTTAACACCCACCAGGCTCAAGGTGTGGAATTTGAGCTGCTGTGCAAACCACAGGGCTTGATTTCTAGGTGAACAAGAAGCAGCAAACCATGTCTGGCAATCGCAGGAATAGAAGAGGAGAAAGACGTGAGAAACCATTCAGATTCCATCTGGCTAGCTTGCAAGAGGTTAAACCGCATCAACCTGTCTAGGGATTCATTTCCTATCTTAAAACAGGAGCTTGATCCCAGTGAGATGCCCAGCCTTTCCCCAGCAGGAAGGGGTCTGGGAAAGAGAGAGGCTGAGTACCCAGTCCACAGGATGTATAGCTGACAGTGACATGCCCTTCCAGCTGTTTACGCTTTGGTGCACAGCATGGCCAAGCGAGAGGTGAGGTCCCACAAGGTGGCAGGAGATTCAGCGAAAACCCTAACCAAACCTCCCGTGGCAAACATGAGTCACGTTGCTTACCACATGACTGGAAGGCCCTCGGACGTCACCAAGATGAGGGCGGTGTAAGAACAGAGAGGAATTAAACAGAACAGACTCCACAGTGTGAATTTCCTGCTGCTTCCTCCCACCCCCAATACACTTTTAGACAGATACAGCATAAGAGGGAGGTTTATACAATGCCCAGAACGTCTGGGTCCCAACCTGGCTGGCCCCTCTGTTAGCACAATAAACCAGTTTAATAATAAATCCAATGTCTGTCTTCTCTGCTGCCTCCCAGAATGGAACTTGAGTCATTAAAGGCCTTCCTAGGCAAACAAATCTCCATAGAAACCCTCCTGCATTCCAGCCACTCTCTTCCCACCTATTTAACCACTAGTAACCATTTCCTGAGCAGTGGCACAGGGGCTGTCTCTCTCTCACCCACACCTCACACTTGCCCTTCATGGAGCCCATAGGTTAAAGCAGAGGCAATTTTTGGTGGAGGGGCACCCCAAGATTTTGGTAAGTGGTCAAGGGGCACTTTTCTGTGAAGGGAGTGTGGGGTCTAGGATGGAGGTGGGGTGCAGAAGGGCGCACGGGATAAGTGACTGGGGTGCAGGAGACAGTGTGAGGTTTGAGAGGGAGTTTGGCTGAAGGAGGGGGTTGTGACCAGGGTCAGGGGATCGGGGTACAGGGAGGGTGTTTGGGTGCAGGAGAGGATTCTGGCCTGGGGCAGGGGCGTGGGAGGAGGTACAAGGGCTGGGAAGGAGTTGTGACCTGTGGCAGGGCACTGGGTAATGTTGGAGAACATTTCCCCTTTGGTCTTGATTGTGGGTCGCTAGTGGCTTTGGGTGGCCAACCTGAAGGCACCTTAAAGGAGCCCAATTGTTCAGAAAGTGGGGCCTTAGCAATGTTTTCCATGTGTGTGGAATACATTTTGTTCTGTGCACTGAGGCATGTGTGGATGTGCACCACCAATACACACAAACCTAGCTGTGGGTGCTCTGCTAATCAACTGGGCAACAATGGAATCTCCTGGATGGCTGTCCAAACACTCAGCTTACAGAGAACACTGGTCCTAACATTCCTGCCTATTTTGTCGTCTTCTTTTGGTACCTTTCTAAATTCCTCTGCCACCTTGCAAACCCCCCCCATCAAGCCTCTCAACATCTGATCTTCTTTAGAAAGGCCTTTATTTGACTTTATAGCAAACGAAACACTAGTTTAAATCAAGTGTACCTGGTACACGGTTACAGCAATGAAGTGGCAACAATTTTAGACGTGACCGACCCTCTCCTTTCCTCCTTCCTCCAGGCTGATCCACGGATTTAGCATGGCCGCAGGTGGGTTAGTGAGCATTCTATGCTCAAACATGATTTGGACGATAAAAACAAGAGCTAAACATGGATGAAATGTTACAGAAGTGAAAAATTAAAACGTTATCAGTCTTGAAGAATTAAGATTTCCTGTTAAACACCGAAGAATCAGCCATTAAAACGGTTATGCAGTTAAATCGGTTTACCTGAAGGATGCCTTAAAGTGGTCCATATGATACAATTCCATTAAGGATCCTAGATGAATCCATCCAGATGGGATTTAAAAAAAAAAAATCCAAACAACCCATTTTGGACAAACGTGGGAACATCAGCACATGGATAAGGGCTAGAAAAATCAGGCCACAAGACAAAAATGTTCTGCACATGCCTGCTCCCCAAAATTCTGGAGGATTCTGCATCTCCTAGCTCAAGAAACACCCTCCCCCCACACACTCAAAAGCCATGGGCAAGACATTTTTGGACTCTTCATCCCTTTTGATCTTATAAATTCTCACTCGTACCCCCTTGAGTAACCTAGGGCATATTTCACTTGAATTCAAGAGAAGAGGTAAACACTGATGGATTCAATTTTACTCAGTTTTAGGGGTGCGGAAGAGGAGGAGGGAGATGTGTCAAAAATCTCATTCATACACTTTAGCAGCTGCTCCCATCTGATCAAATACATTACCAAGAGGGAGAATTCCTGCCCCCACCTAAACCCCAAACCTCTCCATGGCTTTTATCTAGGAACAATGGGGGAGGAGGGAGGTTTCCACCTCACCTCTGAAGGCTGCACAATAGAACACAGGACTTGCAAAGAGCCCGTCAAGATGGAAACGCTCCCTTCCTTACACATTTTGAAAGAACCACGTTACTTAAGGTTTCACAAGTATAAAAATCAAACCAATCACTCAAAGGTTCTGAATTTAGGACAACGGAGACAATTCTGATGGAGATGCTATTCGCTCGGAGATGCTAGTTTAAGTTTTGGAAGGGACAGCACTCATTGCAGTAATATCATGGGGGGGAGGTTTCCTTCCCCGGCCCTATATTTCCTGCTACTCTTCTTTTTTTGTTGGTTTTAATTATAATACAATTTACAACTGTAGTAAGAATACTACGGGCAAAGCCCCCAGGAAGCCATCAAGCTTCAGAAAGTCCATCGATCGTGTAATTGGCTTTCACTGCTAAAGCTGTTACTTGCGGAGGCCTCCGGGTTCTGTGTTTGCCGAGTGGAGTCCTCGCCGTTTAAGCTCTTCCTGCAGACCGGACACGTGTCGTGCTGAAACAAGAGCAGGAGGTACTGTGAAAACCCGTCCTTGGGAACCAGTTAGCCACTGCTGTTTATATAGCAACTTGCCACCCCCACACGCCTTCTATGAGCAGAACTTGGAGGAATTCCCTTCACCTGCCACCAAAATGCAGCCCCCTCTGGGTCAGCGCATGGCAGCTGATTGAGCAGCGCCAAGCAATATGATACAGACTGGGAAGGGTTGGATTTTAAATCGAGAACTGCTGATCCATGTTAATTTCAACGGGCACACTTAAGTGGATGAAAAAAAGTATCAATAGTCAGCATGCCAGCTGGGATCCATTGTCACTGGCCCTGCCAGGAGCCCTCTGCGGCCCAGTCACAGGAGTGGGACAGCAGAGCTACAGCGGTCTCCCAGCTGCCTCTAGGCTGGAAGCAGAGCAGAGAGCCCAGTGAGCACCCAGCTGCAGGCAGGAGGCAACCCCCACTGCTGAATGGCTCCTGCGGGCGCGCAGGGACCTTTGTGCAGCCGCACCGTCATGGGCCTCCTTTCTCGCTCACCAGCCAGGAGTATGGGCGGCCGACTCAAGGCAGGATCTGCTCAGCAGCAGGGTGGTCTCCCCCTGCCCCGGCAGGGCCTTGTCTGGCTCTTTACAGTCCCCGGGTAGGAGGAGATCAGGTCTAACAGGCCAGGATGACTGCAGGCTGGCCTGCCCTCTCCCCCCCCCCGCACCTTGTACCGTGGTGTCTTGAGTCCCTTAGACACAGACAGGACCTCCCCCACTGCCTGCTGTCACTGATGCCCTAAGACCCGGACTCCAATTCCGCCCCCAATGCTGCCACAATAAAAATAATTTACTTCCCCCTCCCCCAAAAAAATCTTTAAAAAATAAGATAAAAATGGTCAAGTTAGAAAATAAAAATCAAGTTCCGCCAATCCCAGTAATATAATTGTTTAGGAAAGCAGGGAGGGGGGAGATCTTAGCATCCAGTCGAAACTCTGGGGCAGGGTGTGTGTGTGGGGGGAGGGAGGGGGGGATTTATACTGATGATTTTTGTAAAGTGCTTTGGAGACCTAGGGAAATTCTAACTATCACGCAAGTGGAATGTAGTGACCCTAAGCCAACGGTGGAGTGAGCACATGGGTTTAACAGTCCTACTCTTGTGAACAGTGCAGTTGTGTCTAAATGAAAAAAAAACAAAACAAAATGGTCAGGCCCCTATCGGAAAGGCACAGCAAAAAGTGCCCTGAAAAATATGCTGGGGAAAGATTTCAACACTGACTCAGAGGGAAGCCCATCCCCATTCTAACCAACGCCAACTCATTCCACCCTGGCGGTCTTCCAGCCCCACGCTAACCAAATAAACCCTGCTTAGCTCAGATCTGTTGGGCTCACAGTCCACCAGTTGTTTGGCAAACGCAATTTAACTGTTAACCAGTGGCTAGCCGCCTCAGCGTTTGTGATTCTGATCATCAATTACAAAGGACTGATGAATGGATCTGAACTTAGGTTACATGTTATTTGGTGCAGCACGAGGACATGGGAGAAATGTAGCCTTACGTTTCTGAATAGAAGGGTCTTTAAAGAAACACGGTCCTTTTCAAAAGCACGTTGTATGCAACTACACTATAATCAGGGGCTTTAACAACTTAGCTACACAAAAGGTGGGGAAAATGAGCGGACGACAGCAACACTGGAATTAGAGATTTCATGGGAAAACATGGCATGGGACCCAGTGCTTGCTACCCATGCAGGATTTGAAGGGCTTTTTGATTGGGGCTTCAAGCCCTTAATAAATGAAAAAACTAAGGTGGACGAAGGAGGACAACACTGCCAGGTTAGCAAGGAAGGATGGGGCGGTGGTTCAAGGCACTGGACTCAGCAGACCAAAGCTGAGTGCCTCATTCTGCTACCGACTCCCTGTGTGACTTCAGGCGAAATGCCTCAGGGGGTTGTAAGACTAAATACATCACAGATCTGGGTGCTCGGATACTACAGCAAGCACTAACACAGATACAGGAATGAGACAAAGAAGGGCTGAATAATTCCTAGATCAATCTAAAGCCAAATGGTGGTAACACTTTGCACCTTCAGTGCACGCTTTACAGTGTTTCCTTGGGCTTAATAAAGAGATTTAGGAGCTTGCAGTGTGGGGATTAATATGAGCATTGGAAGGCGGATAAGGAATTGGTTAAAGGGCAGATGACAATGGTCGTGACAAGGTGAACTGTCAGTCAAGCTGGAGGGAGGTTACTTATGGAGCGCCTCACAGAGCGGTTTGGGGACGAATCTTATTTAACATGTTTATTACTGACCCTGGCACAGAGTGCGAGTGGGCTTATAAAGTATTGCCAATGCGGAAGAGGAGCGGAATACAGAATCATAAAATCACAGAACCGAAAGGGACCTCGAGAGGTCTTCAAGTCCAGTCCCCTGTGCTCATGGCAGGACCAAGCACCACCCAGACCGGGGCGGGCAAGATACAGCCCATGGGCTGGATCTGGCCTGCCAAGCCACTGGATCCAGCCCATGGACTGTCCCACCTGCACCCTCAAGCATAGAGCAGCCCCCATGCTGCTTTAAGCAGCTGGCTGCTCCCTGTGGCTCTCTGCTCTGGGTGCTACGGGGGAGGGAGGAGAAAGGGTCATGTGCTACCCCTGTCCCCCAGCCCAATTTCTCAGCTCCTATTGGCTGGAAACCAGCCAACAAAAGTGGAGAGACTGGGCCGAGGCTGGTGGCAGCACTGAAGCATGCTCCTCCCCAGGCCTCTGGAACAGAGAGCCACATGGAGGGAAGCCAGCAGTTTTGAGCTGTCTACGGCTGCAGCAAGCAGGGAACCACCTAGGTAAATGGGGTGCAGGCTCTGGCCAGGAAGCAACTCCCTACCCCAGGTCACCACCCAACCCTCTGCATCCCCCCTCCTCCAGGTCACAACTCTCCCCTCTCCCTCCGCATTCCCTTCTACACCCCTTGTCCAGGCCAGAATTCTCTCCTGCATCCATACCTCCTCCCTGCCGCTGCACCCTCATCCCCTGACCCAGATCACAACCCAAATCTTCTGCATCCCCCCACCCCCAGGTTACAACTCCCTCCCAGACCCTGCACCCACAGGCCAGAATCCTCTCCTGCACTCCTACCCTCTCCCAGATTCTGCACCCCAATTCCCTGCCCCAGATCACAACTCCCTCCTTCAACCAAACTCCCCCCTGTCTAACCTGCTCTTTAAAATCTCCAATGATGGAGATTCCACAACCCTCCCAGGCAATTTATTCCAGTGTTTAACCACCCTGACAGTTAGGAAAAGCTTTCTTATGTCCAACCTAACCCTCCCAGGCTGAAATTCAAAATGACCTGGACAAACTTGTAAACTGGAGCCATCAAAATGGGATGAAATTTAATGGTGCAAAGTGCGAGATCGGGAATTTAGGGACTAACAACAAGAATTTTTGCTATAGGCTGAGGACAGATCAGTAGAGGGCGAGAGAGGAAGAGAAAAGACCTACATGTGTTGGTTGATCACAGGATGACTATGAGCCACCAATGTTACACAGCTGTAAAACAGGCTAATGAAGTCTTAGAATGCATCAGGGAAACTATTTCCAGTAGAGACAGGGAAGTGTTATATAAGACACTGGTAAGAACTCATCTGAAATACTGTGTACCATTCTGGTCTCCCCTGTGTATGAAAGAGGACTTCAACCTGAAATGAGCAGTGGAGGTCTCTATAATGACCTCCTGAAGTCTCTGGCGGCACGTCTAGACTCTTTTGAAAGAGGAATGCAAATGAGGGAAATCAAAAACGCAAATGAAGCGCTGATTTACAAATCTCATGCTTCATTTGCATAATCTCAACCAATCACTTTTTTGGAAGAGATTTAAAAAAAAAAAAAAGCAGTCTAGATGGGGTTCTTTCGAAAAAAACCCCGTTTTCAAAAGAACCCTTAATTCCTGAAAAAATGAGGTTTCCAGGGTTCTTTCGAAAAAGGGTTCCCCCCCAAAAGAACCCCATCTAGACTGCTTTTTTTCCCCAAAAAAAGATCTCTTCCAAAAAAGCGATTGGATGAGATTATGCAAATGAAGCACAAGATTTGTAAATCAGCGCTTCATTTGCAATTTTGATTTCCCTCATTTGCATTCCTCTTTCGAAAGAGGAATGTAGTCTAGATGCACCCTTCCAGCCCTAGAATTCTAGGAAGGGCTCCTACGATGATCCTAGGAATGGAAAACCCACCTTTATGAGAGGAGACTCAAAGAGCTTAGCTTGTGTAGCCTGACCCAACAAAGGCTGAAGGGAGAGGTTTGCCCTCAAGAACACAATCAAGGGATAAATACCATGGAGGGAGAGGAGTTATTTAAGGTAAGGCCAATGTTGGCACAAGAATATGTTGATACAAATGGGCCATCAATAAGTTTAGGCTTTAACTTAGACCGAGGGTTCAAACCATCAGAGGAACGAAGTTTTGAAATGGCCTTCCAAGGGGAGCAGCGGGGGCAAAAGAACGAACTGGCTTCAAGAAGGAGCATGATAAGTGTCTGGAGGGGATGGCAGGAGCTGACAGCCTACAGTGGAGGTAGCCAATCTGTGACTGCTAACAGCAAATCTCTCCTACAGCCAGTGACGGGACACTCAAAGGGGAGAGCGCCGAGATACTTGGTAAAGAATTCTCCGCAGTATCTCGCTAGTGTGCCCTGACAAGGGATGTCCCTGGTTAATCGGGATGCAGCGCTGTAACTGGATGATGCCTACCGGTTACCCTGTGGCCTGGCCTGGCCAGAGCAGCCCTCCGCTCACGGGACTCCATTTTAGCGGTTAACCAGTTAAATGCAACACTTACTTGATTAAACCGGATTTTACGGCCCTAGAGCCAGGTTCTAACCAGTCGCCATATTGGTGGTTGGGAAGGAATTTTCCACTTGGTCAGATTGGCCGAGACCACTGGGGTTTTCCACCTCTCTGCAGTGTGGGGCACGGGTCACTGGCAGGTTTAAACTAAATTAGTGTGAATGACGGGTCCTCTGTAACCTGAAGTCTTTAAATGATGATGTGAGGACACAGTAATTCAAAGGAAAAGTGTTAAAGGAACAGGTGGGTGAGGTTCTGTGGCCTACAAGGAGCAGAAAGCCAGATTAAGGTCAGAAGGGACCACCCAAAGTCTATGAGGCAAGGTCTCTCCACTGGGCAGGTGGGGAAACTGAGGCTCACAAAGGAACTCAGCCTTCTTTGTATGGTATCTTCTCAGGGTTGGAGGCTGAGATGCTCTCGAGTAGGCAGGCACTGTGCTGCTTTGTGAGCCCCAGGCTGGCTAGAATCACAGAACACCAGAATTGGAAGGGACCTTGAGAGGTCATCGAGTCCAGCCCCCTGCCCTCATGGCAGGACCCAATACCATGTAGACCATCCCTGACAGATGTCTGTCTAACCTGCTCTTAAATATCTCCAGAGATGGAGATTCCACAACCTCCCTCAGCAATTTATTCCAGTGTTTAACCACCCTAACAGTTAGGAAGTTTTTCCTAATGTCCAACCTTAAGCCTCCCTTGCTGCAGTTTAAGCCCATTGCTTCTTGTCCTATCCTCAGAGGCCAAGGAGAACAATTTTTCTCCCTCCTCTTTGTAACACCCTTTTAGATACCTGAAAACCACTATCATGTCCCTTCTCAGTCTTCTCCTTTCCAAACTAAACAAGCCCAATTCTTTCAGTCTTCCCTCATAGCTCATGTTCTCTAGATCTTTAATCATTCTTGTTGCTCTTCTCTGGACCTTCTCCAATTTCTCCACATCTTTCTTGAAATGTGGTGCCCAGAACTAGACACAATACTCCAACTGAGGCCCAATCAGCGCAGAGTTAGAGTGGAAGAATGACTTCTCGTGTCTTGCTCACAACACACCTGTTAATGCATCTCAGAATCATGTTTGCTTTTTTTGCAACAGCATCACACTGTTGACTCATACTTAGCTTATGGTCCACTATGATCCTTAGATACCTTTCTGCGATACTCCTTCCTAGACAGTCGCTTCCCATTCTATGTGTGTGAAACGGATTGTTCCTTCCTAAGTGGAGCACTTTGCATTTATCCTTATTAAACTTTATCCTATTTACCTCAGACCATTTCTCCAGTTTGTCCAGATCATTTTGAATTATGACCCTATCCTCCAAAGCATTTGCAACCCCTCCCAGCTTCATACCATCTGCAAACTTAATAAGCGTACTCTGTCTGCCAGTATCTAAATCACTGATGAAAATATTGAACTGAATGGGTCCCAAAACAGACCCTTCGGCACCCCACTTGTTATACCCTTCCAACAGGATTGTGAACTGTTAATAACTACTCTCTGAAGGGGGGAAAGAAAGTCAATGGGCATGGTTCATTCCATCCCTCACCTCAGGTGAGGATGATAGTAAGGGAAGGAGGGTGAGTTTTCAAGCGGACACTCTACCAGGACAGAGACCGTAGCTTGTTTCACATGCAACCACCAACCATCAGACGGCACAAGTCCAGCTGCTGCTCAGATCCTGCCGGTGTGACTTACAGACAAAAAGCACCATAAACCCATCAGCAGTTTCTTCAAGCCACCAGCCTGAAGGACGGCTTTAGACTGGACATGTTTCCAAGGCTGCACGAGGATGACGAAAGCACGCGGGCTGGAAGGGGCAGGCAGGGTGGTTGCTACCCCACACCCCCCAGCAGCTCACACCGGGGGGAGGAGACAGCAAGGAGCAGCCAGCGTTAGCCCAGCGTGTCTCTCACACGCTCTTACCAGTTCTAACCACGGCACGATGCAGCTGCTGTGAAAGAAGTGATTGCACGGTAACTGCCGAACTTGCTCTGCTACTGTGTAGTCTTCTTTACACACGGGGCACTCCAAACCCGTATCTGCAGGACAGATTCACACAGGAGAAGAGTTAGTGACTTGGGCACAGCAGAGACCTTATGCCACCCTAAGTCCAATTACAACAGCCAAATGGGGTACCAAGAGCTACCCACTGGTCTCAGTTGATTTCTCTCAGAGGGCTGCAGACAGGAAGGCTGGAGCTGGGGAACAATTATCAGCTGTCGAAGAGATGCAAAGCTGAGTGAGGAAATGAAGGCGTATGGGTTTGTTTAGGCCTCCCACGCATGGCACAATACGGAGAACACATTCTATGCTAAGAGGGTCCTAGCCAATGATGAAAGGGACCGACAGTAACTCATCACGGATACTAAGAACATAAAAATGGCCAGACTAGGTCAGACCAAAGGTCCATCTAGCCCAGTGTCCTGTCTTCCGATAGTGGCCAACAGCAGATGTTCCAGAGGGAATGAGCAGAACAAGGAATCAAGTGACCACCCATTCCCAGCTTCTGACAAACAGCAGCTAGGGACACCATTGCTGCCCATCCTGGCTAATAGCCATCGATGGATCAATCCTCCAGGAATTTATCTAGTTCTTTTTTTAACCCTGTTAAAATCCTGGTCTTCACAACATCCTCTGGCAAGGAGTTCCATGGGTTGCCTGTGTGTTGTGTGAAGAAATACTTTCTTTTGTTGGTTTTAAACCTGCTACCTATTAATACTGGATATCCTGCATTGATAAACAGAAAATAAACTTCGGTGGGTGTGATTCAGCACAGGAATGGGGAGAGGAAAGATGCTAGACAGAGGAAGGAGGGGTTGAGAATTTGGGAAGGAGGTCTGAGCTGGAGAGTAGTTTCTAGTTTTGTCAATGGGATTAATCACAGGAGTGCTGTTACACAGGTGCGCCAGAGTGTTTGCAGGATCAAGAAGTAAACTTCTCATTTCTAAAATGCCTTTGCCATTATTGTACTGGTGTTTTTAAGGCCTTGAGTAGTCAATCTTCTAATTTTATTTTTATTATTGTACTTTTTTTTAAAGTCTAAGTTTCCTGGTGGACTCCAACACACACATGGGAAGAGAGAAAATTCAGCTACTGTAATGGCTTACAGTCCAGTTTATATTTGAGGTTAGCACCACAATGAACTTTACCTGGTTAATGTTCTACAAAGTGCGATTAAAGATCTTCCACTATGGGGACTAGACCGCCTAGAGTGGATATTAACATTTACCAGGCTGGACGCAGAGACGACTGATAATGAAAATCAAACTAAGGGCATTTTGTTCCTCTATTAATGAACTCGCTCACGCAGGACAGAGAGAAACACTCCAAAACAGGAACTAGGGGTCATGCAATGAAATTCAAACAAACACAAGGAAGTGCTTCACCCAACCTGTGGAACTCCTCGCCAGATGTTACAAAGGCTGAAATTGCAAGTGGGTTAAAAAAAAAGAACAAGATACATTCCTGGAGGACAGGTCCATCAATGGTTATTAGCCAGTATGGGCAGGGATGCAACTGCATGTGCTGGGAGTATCCCAAAGCTCTGTTTGCCAAAACCTGAGAGTGGGTAAGGGGGGATGGATCACTCTACAATTGCATGTTCTGTTCATTCCCTCTGAAGCACCTGGCATTGGCCATTGCTAGAAGCAGGGATGTTAAATCCCATTTAAAATGTTAATCTAAATGTTTAACTGATTAACCTGCCAGGCCCACCACACAATGGGCTGCTCTGGCCAGAGCCTGCTGCATTGTGCCAGGGCCGGGGATGGATCCAGCTACACCCACCGTGCTGTGAACTGCTCTGGCAAGGGCCCGCCGCACCATGCCGCAGGCAGGGCCGGATGCTGGTTAACACACGGCTATCCTGGTAAGCATGCCGCAAAGGCGAATGCTTACCGGGTAACTGCTTAACCCGTTGCCTCCCTAGTTAGAAGGCAGGATACAGGGCTAGACGGACGATTGGTCTGACCCGACAGGGCCGGTCTCATGTTCATTTTGCCATGCTGCTAGAGAGTTCAGATTAGAGGTCAAGAGCATGTTGGCTACACAGCAACCCCAGTTCGGACACAGCTCTGCTCTCCCGTCACCACTAGCACTGCACTGACAGCAACTCCAATGCACATCTCCTAGCTCGAACCCCATGCCAGCGGCGACACTGGACCTGCCGCGTTAATTCCACACTCAGTTGCCAGGCAGCACGACAGAAGCTCAGGTAGCTCACAGACGCAGGAGTAGCTGCTGTCATCGTGCATGAGACAATATGACAGAGACACACACACACCCCCTCTGCACTCTCGGCAGAGGAGACCAAACCGTGGGCATATACAGAGATCCAGACAGAAATCGATACCATGGAAACAGATTTTTTTTTTTTTTTTAAACATAAAGCCGTGTGTCTTCAAACAGTTTTGGTTTCAGGGAACACAGTAGCTGATGGTGGGAGGAGAAGTAGCTTGACTGCAAGTCTGTGAGTCACACACTTCTGCAAACACACTAAAAAAAAAAACCACCCTTGCGGAGCCAACAGAGAAGCCATAAGCATCTATGAAACACACGGAACTCCTCCCGGTCAGTTCTGCACATGGAACATGTGAGCTTTACACCCACGTTTTAAAGAAGCGATTCAGTAGGAATCTGTTTGGAGATGTATTTACCAGCCCTAGCTAAGAAAGCAGAAGTGATATGTCCAGCCCCCTTGGAGCATAAAAGGAAAGCAGCAAGGGCTCCAATAAGCAAGGAGCACACGTTTCTGGTGGCTGGATAAATGCATCAGACCACACGCACTGGGCAGGGCCACTGGCAGTCCAAAGCCTGACTTCACCAACCAAAGTCTGCTACTGACTCAACTCAGGCCATTTCAGCTTTGGGGAGGCAACTGAACCCACGGGTCAAAGCAGGCCCACCCCCAGACACAGGGGAGCCCGAGCTGTCAGCAACATTGGACAGCAAAAGTGCCAGGGCTAAAAATCACAAGCCTCCATTGCTTCAGCAGAGTGATTCATCTAGATCAGGGCTCTCAAACTCCCGGCCTCCAGGTCACCTACAGCCCGAGCGCTTTCCCAATGTAGCCCGTGACAGTTTGAAAAAGTTATTTAACCAGACCCACACAGCTGCCAGCCAGGGGGGTGGGGGTGGGGGTGCAAGAGACAATGCACAGAGACTCACCCAGCAACAGCCAGGCTCCAGTGCCCGTATAGCCCTGGCCGCAGAGGGTGCTGCCCAGTCCAGGAAGCCACACTGGCGGCATCTGCCATGACCGCGCAGACCAGGGAGTCATCCAAGCTAATGTGCTTCTGCAACCAGTGCAGCAAGGCTGGTGGGTTTCACGGTTGGTTGCTTTGGGCGGGGGATCTCAGTGCGAGGGTGCGGTTGTTAGTAAGAGGAAGAGAGGGGGAAAATTGGGATCCCAGTGCAAGGACATGGGGGGGGGGGGGGGGAGTGTCAGGGTGAAGACTTAGTTTCAGGCCTTGTGTAGGATCCCGGTTTCTGTTTGGGCTCCTGAATTGTATGTCCTGTACTGCCAACCCCAAGAGATCAAACTCATGAATCAGCCCCCATAAAGAGAAAGGCTTCTTGAAATTACAAATAAAAATACACTTGGGGATTTTTTTTTTATTCGGCATCCGGTGTTTGAGGCCTTTGGCTGAACTCGGGGGGGTTTTCTAGCTTTTCTCCACAAGCCAGGAGACCTAAAGTCTACCTTAAAAAAAAAAAAAAAGGCGGCTGGGACTCTTTTCCAATACCACGCACCCACAAACAAGCATAACTACTAAATCACAGTGGATAGCGATGCAGGAGGGATCAGGAAGTGAAGATCGCAGATCTGGCTTAATTCAAACAACATGGCTGGAGCTTGCCTCAAAAACAGCCCCAATGATCAGGCGGCTTGTGATCCAATCAGGAGAGATGGCATCATCTATTCCTAGTCAGTTTCACAAAAGGAGTGAATCATTTCACAGCTTATGGACGGGGCGGCTCTGCG
This sequence comes from Pelochelys cantorii, assembly GCA_032595735.1. Lineage (NCBI taxonomy): Eukaryota > Metazoa > Chordata > Testudines > Trionychidae > Pelochelys > Pelochelys cantorii. The sequence goes on along the minus strand of CM064349.1, from coordinate 19,654,531 downwards.
CACACCTCGCGCAGGCCACAGGGACATGCTGTCCACGATGCGGAGCTAGCAGCCGGAAGTCACTCTAGCCCCGCAACACTGCCGGTGGTCAGGACCCCAGGCCGGTTTTAAAGAACCCAGGTGTGGCAGACAGGACCAGGGGACACACCAGGGATGGGAGGGGCGGTTTGCAGGTGGGACTAGGAAACACATGATAGAGAGATGCATGGAGACCCCCTCCTCCCGGAGCCCCGCCAGAGAGGAGTGCCTGCTGTCCTGCTAGGAGGATTTGAAGACTGGCCCTGGCCCTACGGTCAACTGAGTTTGAGACCCCTGGTCTAGTTGGTGGGCAGACAACACAGCTGAATGGGAGGTAGCAGGCATAGGGGGAGGCTAAGAATGAACATAGGGGGTGAGGAAGCTTAAGTCAGAAAAGCCTTTGGAATCTACGGATGACGCTCGCATGGACCTATTGATGTAGCCCAGTGGTAGGAGACACAGAGCAGGACAGCAAGCATTGGCAGAGACAGGAGGAAGGAGCAGATATTGGAGTTAACCCACCAACTTGTTCCTGAGTTACTGTCACGGTTGGAAGAGAGGTGATCTTCTCTTTGTCAGCTGGAGGCGGTCCTGTGTTTTCCAACTGTCCCAAGAGCTGTAAGGGGGTGACAAATACACCATGCATTAGAACACCCCATCGCCTTGGCTTGCGGAGCTCCTCTCATTTGAGCTGTGCCTGACACTACTCCACCAAGTTAACCAGGAGCTGCACCGTACAACAGAAGGTTATTCACTCGGCAGGAGGGGGAAGCTTTCAGATGGTAGCTGAAATTAAACAGAGGTAGGTAGGAGGAACTGCAGTGGAGAAGGCGCTCTCACCACAGCTGGGAGCCAGTGCTGGATGAGCAGGGCGGGGAGGAAAAGAAAAAACGAGGGACAGGCTGGAGGAGAACACTGAACTGAATGGGAGTCAACAGTGGTGTGGCAGGGCTGGGCGGTGGGGGTGGGGAAGCCATTGTGCTGCCCAGTGGGTGGAAGAGGCAACGCAGCAGAGTTCAGCATGTGCCAGGACTTGTGCATGCCACGAAGAAGGGAGATTACAAGTGGTCCCGTTCTAGCCCAGTAACGACACCCCAATAAAACGACTGACATGGTATCGCCCTCTGCCCCGAGCAGCGTCTGCTACTTAGACACGGGATGGAGGCAGAGTCAGAAGAAGCTGTGTGTCCAATCAGAAACCTGACCGCTGCTAGTGGGACAGAGGGGTGGGGATGTCAGCAAACTGCACCTGATGACCATAATGAGACCCCCACCAACCCCCTTCCCCCAATATGCAGGATGCAGGCTCATTTGAGAAAGCTCTGACGAAGGAGAGCAAGAGGAGCATGACACGCAGTTTGCGGAGTCATGGTTAGTCGTGAAGGACAACAGACAGCCTGCATGCCTCCTTCACAAACTGTCCGTGTGATGCCACAAAACGTTCTGGTTGCTCATCCTTTCCAAGACAGGAAATCAGCCCCCAGCAGAAGCTCCCAAGCAAGCCCCTTCTCTTCCCATATTAGCAAAAAAAAAAGATTGCAGGACAAGGGGGATTAAGAAAAGGCCTAGCCCTATTCTCCTCGAGCCAAGAGACACAGCCCCTGGGCAGCTGAAGGCAATTGGTAATTCATAGCTTCAGCAGCGTTTGTAGTTCTCTAGACAGAAAAGCTGCATCTGCTGTAAGGAATCAGGGACTAAGGCAGAGAGCTGGAATCCTGAATGCGAGGCCAGGATAGTCTTTTTGTTGTACAGCACCTAGCATGACCAGGATCAGAATGCTACTGTCATATAAGCAAATGAGAAGTGAACTTTCCTACTGTTAATGCTGGCAGGGAACCTGCAACCTTCCTTGCAGATTAGAGATGTAAAATCCCACTGAATTAGTTAACCAGTTAAACTAAGTTTAACCAGCTGACTGATTAGACAGGGCGGGGTGAGGGGCTACGGCAGCCTGGCTGGGAGCAGTCAGCAGCACAGCTAGAATTTGCTCTCATGAAAGGTAAGGAGACGAAATAATATCATGTTGGCTTTCACCTGAAGCCCTCAAAGAGCCTCTGACAATTAGCAGTAAAGTAATTAAGTCTCAACCCCACAGGGAGGTAGATATCCCTACTATAGACACTCTGTATAGGAGAAAACAAGGCATAGAAAGAAGCGATACATTCAAGGCATGAGCCAATCAGCAGCAGAACTGTGAACCCAGTATCCTGACTCCCCCCCCCCCATCCTCCGTGCTAAGAACCCATCCACTTTTTCAAGTCGAGATGAAGCAAGAACGATCAGAACCAACTCCTCCTCACTGTGATCTAGACAGTAATTAAAATAGCTTGAAGGATTAGCAGCAGCATCGCTTCACAATCAGGATCCCCTTTGCCAAGACATCTGTGGTAATAACTCAGATGAGTCAGGTCAAACCTCTGAGAGCTGCGTCAAATCACTAAATGTAACACTAGCAAGGGGTGTTCTCAAACCAGGTGCTGAGGAGGGAAGAGGGCTGTGGAACTGTGGATCAGCTGCTCTCAAAATCATTCACCTCAAAAATGATTACAGGGCTGGAATTAATGCCTTGAAGTGAGACACTTAAAGAGACAGTTTAGCTCATCAAAGAAGATCAAGAGAGGACTTGATGATGGCGTTTAAGTCCCTTCCTATCAGATGCTAAAGGGCTCTAGCAGGGAAAAGGTGTAACAAGACCCAAAGCCAGACAAATTCAAGTTAGAAATAAGGCCTACTTTTTTTTAAAACAGTAAGTGTGATTAACCATTAAAATAACCATTAAGGGAAGTGTTGGATTCTCCATTTCTGGATGTCTTCAGATCACAACTGGATGCCTTTCTGGAAGAGATGCTGTGCTCAAAACTGAGCGCCATCCAAGCGTCACTGGGAGAAATTTTACAGTCTGTGCTATACAGCAAATTTAACTAGAACATCTAATCACAGAAGTGTAGATGGGTAGGGCTGGAAGGAACACTGAGTCATCATCAAGTGCTAGGGTGACTGATGATGATGCAGAACCCAGACCATCCCTGACAGGGATGTGTCCAACCGGTTCTTAAAAACCTCCAATGATGGGGATCCCACAACCTCCCTTAGAAGCCTGCTCCAGAGTCTATCGCTCCCCTTTGAGGCAGAAAGTTATTCCTAATATCGAACCTCAGTCTCCCTTGCTGTAGATGAGTGGTCCCCAACGTGGCGCCCGCCGGGGCATTTATGTGTGCCCGCCGAACGATCTGGGCGGCCCCTGCCCCGGGCACGCGGTACCAGCCCCAGGCGCGTGGGCGGCCCCTGCCCCAGGCACGTGGCACATGCGCAGCCCCGCCCCCGGGTGCCCAGCAGCCCCAAAAGGTTGGGGACCACTGCTGTAGATTAAGCCCATAGCCGCTGCTTCACTCTTCAGCAGACATGGAGAACAATTGGTCACAGTCCCCTTTATAAATAGCCTGTAACATATTTGAAGACTTACCAGGTTCTCCCCACAGCCTTCTTTTCTCAAGACTAAATATCCCCTCCGCCTGCTTTCTTTTTAAACCTTGCCGCATGGGTCAGGTTGTCTAACCCTTTGATCATTTTTGTCACTCTCCTACAGACTGTCTCCAATTTGTCCACATCTTTCCTGAAGTGTAGCACCCAGAACTGGACACGATCCTGTGGTTGATGCCTCACCCGTGCCGAGTGGCACAGGACAATTACCTCCCGGGTCTTACATACAATATTTCTGTTGTTAAACCCATGAATGAGATTTGCCTTTTTTTGTATCAGCATCACACTGGCAACTCATATTCAATTTATGAGCCATCAGAACCCTAAGTCCTTTTCAGCCGTAATGACCAGTCAGTTATCCCCAATTGGGAAGTTACGCACTTGATTTTTCTTCCTAAGAAAAACACTTTGCACTTCTCTTTATTGATTTTTCATTGCGTCGAACCAATTCTCCAGTTTGTCAGTGTCATCCTGAACTGCAGTCCTGTCCTCCTAAGTGGCTGCCACTCCTCCCAGCTTGGTGTCATCTGCAAACTTTACAAGCTCCCCATCCACTATGTTATCCAACAGACCTTGCTGGCTTTAAAATCCATGAAAAAGGGACTCTCTCTAGCAGGAAGAGAGACTGACAGGAGAGGAATGTGAAAGATACAAAAATTTTGCTGGCACAGACTAGAAGTCTTAGGCAGCAGAACCGGGGGGGGGGGGGGACACGCACCCTCTTACCTGGGTCACAATAGCATCAAGGCCACTCTGTCCCCAAGCATAATCGCCCGGATTCGAGTGCAGCATTCCACTCCTGCAGACAGAGGCAGAGAGTTCAGGGAGAAACTGAGTCAACCTCAACACAGCTCTAAAGTTTCTTGCACTGAAATGCAATCCAAAAAGCAGCAGTGGTCTTATATGTATATAGCCCATCATCTTGTGGGATCCCAGAGATGAAGGCGGTCAGCTGAGTACAGGTCTGACCACACAAGACCATTCCATGGTGACGTGCCATTTATCACAGAGGCACCACAGATGGCAGCATGACACTGGTCTACGGCAACAATCTGATCCGAGGTGGCAGTGCTAAGTGCTACTCACCAGGAGAACGGGTGCTGAGAGCCCGGAATTGCGGAGTTTGCAAAAAACCCTGCAAAGATCTGCTGTATTATTCTGTTAAGAAAGGGCAAACAAAACAAAACAAAATTGAGCAAACAGGCTCGGAGAAAAATACTCGCAAGCAGCGACATTGTAGTGAGAGGAGGATAGCAAATCAGTAAACCTCCCAACATCAACCCCGGTTCTCTCCCTCAAAAAGCCACTCGCTGGGGAACGTTTGCCGCACATCTTTCCTCCAAGGGTGAGCCACGACTGCACAACCGACGGGAGGAAGGAAGCCCGGCAAAGCAATGCAAACCTCTCCGAGATGGCGCGAGGGCTTGGGAAGTGTTCAGATTTGCCGGGCACGGACTCATTTCCCTACACGAATAGGTCTCAGTGCTGTGGGGAAAAGGGATTAAAGGAAAAGAAAGTGGAGTGTGAAAAATATTCAACTCAGAGTCAATAGTTTGCTATGTGGGGAGGAATGTGGGTAACTGAAGGTAGAACAAGTAGCTCCTAAATCCCTTTAAAAAATGAGATTTAGGGCCCTAAATCAGTTAGGCACTGCAACGCTGAGCCCGGCGATGCCAAAACACCTTTAAAAAAAATCTGCTCCCTCGTCTCTCAGGATACTCAGCTAGTCCTCCTGCACCTGCAGCAGCACCAGAGTCAGGACGAAGACTTGCGGACCCACAACTTCCTGTTAGCGTGTCAGCGCGGAGTCAAACAGACTGTTGCCAACTCTGCACTCCTCCTGAGCACCAGTCCTGCTGCCTTTCCATTTCCAAACAAGAGCTCTCGTACCTCTGTCACGTGACTGGATTTTAAGGGGAGCAGCCAGATCACTGCCCCAAAGTGTATACAAAGGGGACCATGTGAGGTGTCACATGAAAGCTTCTGTTCTACTGATTCTGTATATGCTATTCATGTAATTGTATAATATCTGTATGTGGAGTTATAAACGTGTACTCTGTAGGGATGCTGGAAAATTCTCTGTCTGTGGCTGAGCATTGGGCAAGGAATGCTCAGCTAATGGCTATGCTAATTAGCAAGCCTCCGGGACAATAGAGCTCTAAGTGCCACAGACACACCTGAAGGAATGTCTGAATATCTGCAAGCCAGCCAGAATAATGGTTGCTGACTTGGGACACAAGGATAGATCAATGGACCATGCGACCTGCAGTAACCTGCTCTGGCCAGGAAGATGCCAGAAGGATATAAGTGCCATGTGGTACCCTCCATCTTGGCCTTCAGTTTTGCTCCTGATCCCAGATGCAGCCTTGCATGGAACAATGAGCCAGAAAGAACTGTGGACCCATCCTGACACAGGATGTACACCAGAGACTTACAAGATAGCAGTTTATAACATCTCTGCTAAGAGCCTGCATCGAGAGCTGGGTGATTTGATGTATGTAATGTATTATCCTTTAACAATCTTACTCGTATGCTTTTCTTTCTTTTAGTAATAAACCTTTAGATTTTAGATTCTAAAGGACTGGCTCAGCGTGGTCCTGAAGGTAAGATCCAGAGTGTAAATTGATCAGGACCTGTGACTGGTTTCTTGGGACCGGAAGAACTCGTTCGGGGTAGGTGAGATTGAGTTCTGTAACCCCTCACCTGTGTGTTAGGTCTGGGGCTGATTGGGGCGCAGGAAGAGCTGGTGTGTCAGAGGGGTTTTGCTCGTGAGGCTTCTGGCGGCCAGACTGGCAGCTCAAGTGCTCTGTGCGACTGGTTTGTGGCCTACTTGGGAAGGTCTCCAGTCTGGGGTTATAAGAAGCCCTAAATTTGAGCAATTCGCCCTAAACGGACAACCTCAGCCATACCCAGACCCGGCCCGGTCCGTCATAACCTCCCTCCCTTAGCACCCCACGGCCTGCCCCACAACACCCCAAGGCAGCATCTTCTCCTTAGCACGCAGATGCCAGCTCCCCTCCCGCTGGGGCAGTGCCTTCTCCTTAGTGCCAGGCACAAGGCAGCATCTTAACCATTCCTGCCTTGAGATGTGCAGCAGGCAGGGGCCGGGAGAGCAGGTTCAGATGGAAGCAAGCCCTGGGATTCCCCACTGATGAACGGGGTGCCAATCTGGCACTTGGTCTAAGGGAGGGCTCTGGCCCAACACTGCTGCCCTCCTCCAAACCCAAGGACCCGGCCTGTGCCCGAGGCATTCAGAACGAAGGGGCCTAATTCTGCGATCTAGTGGGAGGGCAGCATGCTCCCATGCAGGGGGTCGGAGTCACAACTTGTATTTGTTCTTGGTCTCATGCGGATGGCTCTCCTGGGCATCAGAGATGGTGGCCCCAGCCGGGTCTCCAAACAGGCCAGTCCGCCTCAGATGGAAGGGGGCTCAGGCTGCGGAGGGATAGAAAGCTCTGGAAAGCAGGGAAGACTGAAGCAAGCTGCAATAGGGACCCTGAAATCTCACCACTTACCCTTCAATAGCCGGAGACCTATCCGGGCGAGAGCTGCCCCGGGATCTGTACCTCCTTGTCATGGGCAGCCGCGGGGGCCTGCTCGGTCCCCAGAGATCCGCATGCGCTTGATGGCCCCTTTCATTGTCTCTGCTGTCTTGCTCCAGCGAGCTGCTGCTCAGAAACGGTCTGAACTCTGGGAATAACATCGTGTGGTCCAAGTGGTCCCAAAACTGTGAAGCCAAGCACACAGATACACACGCAGAGGCTGTTAGGGCAGGCAAGGGAGACCTTGCTTTAAACATATTCCTAGAGGGGCGGGATGGCTCAAGAGATCAGTGGCAGACACGGGATCTCTCTCCTCCTGATCCCTGGTTTGATGCTCACCTGGGTCGACAGCGACCAAAAGCTGTTCTCGCTGGATGGCGGCTCACCCTTAACAGCCTTGTTACATCCCTCCCCCCAGGGCAGGGTGTAACAAGCAGGGAGGGAAGAGTCCAACTCCTAGGGTGATGGGTCCAACTCCTAGGGTGACAAACAACCAGCTACACACCTCTACTCATTAGCCAAGCCTGAGCAGGCTACAGAAAAGGCTCTGGTCAGGAGGGAGGCTAAAGAGAGCAACGCAAGGACACCAGCATCACTGTTTCTCTTCTAGGGTTACACAGAGGACTACAATCTCTGAGGCTGGGAAATCTGGACTCTCCCCCGTGTGATGCATTTTAAGATTATTTCTATATCAAAAGGGGAGGCTGTTCCAATGAAGCCAGGGGAAAGTATCGGATGCTCGTGAATGCAGGGCTAAAAGGCAGAGGAGATGTGGTTTAAAACCCTGCAGTTTTAGAAAGGCCCTTTAAAAATGAACATATAGCAGAGACAAGTGCTAGAGCAACTGCCCTGGAGACTGAAGGTCTCTAGTTATTCCCAGAGAAGGTACCGCACAGGGACACGGCTCCCTTCCCCACTGGCCGGGGTAAGAGAGCAGCTCGGTCTCTTCTGATCCATTCCCGGCCTGGCTGCAAACACGGAGCCAGCTGTGATTGGTGGAAGGCGTGGAAGTATTTCATCTTTCCATCCTCACAGCGCCAAGAGCCCCCGTACAAAATCAGCTGCTGGGCGCAGTACGGACACACCCTAAGAACCACATGTTATAAGTGCTTCGGGGCAATTCTGCCACGTAATGGCAGGAATACAGGCCCAGTCCAGGGATGTGAATTGTCCACAATCACTTAGCAGCTCTGCTGAGTCTCAGTCCAGCGCCCTACCCACTAGGCAATGCTGCCAAGCTGGTAAGTAATCAGGGACTCGCTACACAGAAGGTACCGACCAACACAGGGCACCAGAAGCCACTGCTATCCCACAGGGGATATTCTGCATGTCAGCAGTCTGAAAAAAACATGGGCACAAAGGAAGGCACTTCAGCTATGCAGGCCGCAGATTACCTCTGGCCTTCCTGTCTTAGCAGCCATTGCTACAGAAAAACCCTCAAGGGACCGCGAAATAGGGCAGCGGGGTTAGGCCGGGCCTGGGGAACCGGGGCAGGAGGCGGCAGCAGGGCTGCGGTCATTACAAAGTTGCGTGTGGAAGAGCTGCTTTCCAGAAAAACTTTTTAAAAGGTCAAGAAGAGCAGCGTGTGGGGGGAGGAAGCAAAGTCATCCCGAGGAAAGCAATTTAGCAAATTCAGATGGTTTTCCAGCCATCTTCTGGGAGCCATGGCAACCGGCTTAATTTAGCCCAAGCTAATCAGGTGCATCACCCCCACCTAGACTAATTTGTTGACTCTTTCCTGACAGTTTCACACACAGCAATGAAAGCAGAACACATGTTTGTTTTAGCAAGTCAAACAGTAGCCCTCATACTCGAAGATCTCACAGGGCTGGGCTAGCAGGCATCAATGTGGCCTAGCATTAGGCTGGGACTCTACAGACAAGGGTTCTGACCGTGGCTCTGCCACTGGCTTGGTGCATGATCTTGGGCAAGTCACTTTAACCTCTCTGTGCCTCAGTTTCCCCATCTGTACATACTTCCTCTGTATTTTATTTAAAAGCTATAGAAGAAGTGAGGGGAACAGGTAATAACAATACCGATGAAGCTGGCAAAAGGGGGAGGGGAAGGAAGGGGCAGCAAAGATAAATGGAGGAGAAAGGCTGGGGAGAAACCCTTCAAACTGGCTGCCGAGGGACAGTGGTGGGTGCACATAGGGAGATAACACCATGCCAGGGAAGTCACATGCTCAGCCAGCTCCAGATGGAAGCTTGGCCCACAAAACAGTGAACGGACTCAACCGCCTTGGAGGGACTCACACCAGAGATGGCTGCTCACATGTTCTTCCCAACCAGCTGAGACAGATCCAGGGAGAAAGCAGCTGTTCTTTTACCTTCCTGACCTTGCAGCAGAACATTTTATTAGCTGTTCTGCTAATGGCAGAGGAGAGCTGCGACGCGGCCATTCCCTTCACTGCGCGAAGGCTTACTGACGGAGGGCGCCAACGAAAGCATTCTGCGTTAACACCGTTGGAAAAAAAGTCTCGTTTGACGAGTACATGGATGAGTTTTCTAGTGGGGAGAGCAGAGGACCAAGAGCTAAGCCTCCATGGCATCCTCCAATCAGTGTGTCATGTCCTCCCCGGCCTCTATTTTTCCACCTGTAAAATGGGGAGTATGCCTCCCCTCGCAAAGGGCTAGGAGAATCAGCATGCGGAATCAGATTCAGATCGGAAATCCTCCAATGACAGAAAACAGAAGAGCATGTTTTGTTCTTAGCTGGCACAATGACGCCACCACGGTCTTAGTAACAGAAAGCTGCTGTGGTGACCACAGCCAGGAAGCCAGTCAGACAATGTGATGTATTTTGTAGGACCCACCAACATGCCAGAGTAAGGGAATCAGGCAAGGGAGGGCAGCTCCCAGAGGGAGACGTTGGCTCCTGGGAGAAAGTGGAGGCAGGGGGCACTGTGGGCCTTGCTGGGGTCCCCAAGCCAGAAGGCTGAAGGCAGGGGGAGCTGCAGAGGGAGATGCCTGCGGGCTCTACACCAGAGCCAAGGGCGAGAGGGCTGAAGGCCAGAGCAGCAGGAGAGGCACTTACTTGTTGACCTGGGAAGGGAGAGGGGACTGGGGCAGTGAGGGATGCTCCCAGCACAAGCTGGGAGAGTTCCTGCTGAGAAAAGCTGGGCTGTACCCCAATAGAATGGGCAGGTCTCAATACAGGGACAGAAAAGGACAGAAAAGGAGGCTGGCTAATAGAAGTTGCTGAGGTGCAGTGAGAACAAAGACTATATGCAGTGGGGTGATGTGGACTATAGTTTTGGGGAGTTTATAGGCTTTTTGCACAAGCATTTTGTAACAACCACCAACCCTCTTGGGGGCCAGTGTAAGCCACAGGCTCAAGTGTAGTCCTTGGAGATACCCAAGAGGGAAACTGAGGCAAGGGGCCAGTAGCAAGGGTGTTCAGAGGCCACCAGAGGGTGCCTAGGAGGGGGTCACTCCTTTGTACCCCCACCAATGCGTGCTCCATTCGTCCACACACCTGCTGCTTTTGCTGCCGAAATCCACCTGTTCCTTTACTAAATTGAACAGCTGTCAGCTCGGTGACAATCCACTCAGGTAAGCCGAGATGCTCAGCTCAGGTGTAACATTTGCATATGGCATGAGCTTTCGGGGTTGCCAATGAAATTATGCAAAGCTTCGGACTAGATTTCCTTGCCACAAGCTTGCAGGAAAGAAGCAGGGTGCAGAGCAGGGCTATTCAACACATGGCCAGTGGGCTGCACGCGGCCCGCGGCCCATTTGTTTGCAGCCCACGGTGCAGTTTGGATTTACGCGGGGCTCAACACATGGACCGCGGGTGGGAGCCAAAATGAAAAAGTAGTCAATATAATGATCTTCGGTTGATATGCATTTTAGTAGTTAAATTCCTGGATTATCATTACTCATTAAAATTGTGGTCATATGGGTGGAAATCAGGTCAATATTTTGTGTTGTGTAGTCTTGCCTTAATCTTTGTCTTCATGCCCATCAGTGTGAAAGAAGCTATTTGCATATATTTGCATGTATATGCAACCACACTTAAGCTGAGGCCCTCCACATGTCCAGAGAGTATCATTGTGGCCTGCGGGGCTTCCAAGGTTGAGTAGCCCTGGTGTAGAGATACATTTACGAAGCAAGGGAATCTCCCCGTTTTCCTCTCCTGAACCTCTGAAGGCATCATTCAAAACTCAAAGGGCTATTGTGCAATCTTAGGCTGCAAAACCAGTTTTGTTGTATTGCTTTTCGAGAAACCTCTTCATGATTCAACAACCCTGTGGTTCGAAACAGCTCAGGCAGTAGCCAGGGATGCTCTGTTACAGAAGCATGGAAGGTTTTAGAAAGAAGATTTTTATGAAAGATTTCAGAACATGTAACTAGGCAGATAGTGTTGGACAAACAGAGCTATCTGTGTGAAACAGGAGCAGGTGGCATTTACACTGGATGCATCATTGAAGTTCCAGACACATCACTAGATAATTACATTAGAAATAGCTGCAGTTTGAGATGTATCACAAGAATCGGATCCTACAGAATACGTTGTAAGGAGGAAAAAGAGCAATCTCCACATATGTACTAGCCATGTTTTACTGACACCTTGTCAGCATGGGGTATGACCAGAAAACTGCAGCTTCCTTTTGTTAATTGCCACTCTTTTTCTATGTAAATTGCTCAAGATTTGTATGCCTCCTAGTTCAGCCCAGTTTCAGGAGGATGGGGGGAGGGGGACAGTGGACGGGGAAGGAAAAAAAAAATAAAGCCAAGATTCTGATCTGCTTTGTGATTCACCCAACACATGCCCCAGCATCAGAACTGAGTTGGAACTTTGGCTGATCAGAATGCAGCTACCCTACGCTTGCCTGCAACCCCGCCAAGAGCAAACGCTCATTATTAATGCTAATCTTAATATGGGCCTAGTGCCTTGCATCCACCACATCCCAAAGCTCGTTGTGAGCAGTCACACAAAGTACAAGCAAAAATCACTTCACCCACTGTTGAAATGAAGTCAATTCTGGGGGCGAGCCTGGCAGTTTAATTTAGAAGAATGTTATAGCCAGCTGAAATTGCAGAAGGGAATTAAGGCCAAATCTATACCAGGGAGTTTACAGCAGCACAGCTTTACCGATACAGTAAACTTCTCTAACTTCTTTCGTGTAGCCATTCTCTACCGGCAGGAGAAAGGCCTACCATCGACATAATTAAGCCACCTTCAATGAGTAGCGGTTGCGGTGTCGGCAGGAGTGCATCTCCTGTCAACACAGCAACGTTGATACCAGCACATCTGTCAGCGTAACTTATTTTGCTCAGAGGGGTGTTTTTTCACACCCGAGTGACATCAGTAGGGGCCTACCAAATTCATGGTCCATTTTGGTCAATTTCACCGTTATAGGAGGTTCTGACCCACAAAGGAGCTGTGTGTGTGTGGGCAGGGGGTTGTGGTATTGCTACCCTTACTTCTGTGTACTACTGGCAGCAGCACTGCCTTCCAAGCTGGGCAGCTGGAGAGCAGTGGCTGCTGGCTGGGAGCCCAGCTCTGAAGTCAGAGCTACCACCAGAAGCAGCAAGGGCGACATGGACATGGTATTGCCACCCTTACTTCTGCACTGCTGCTGGCAGGGAGCTGCCCTCATAGTTGGGCATCCAGCAAATATTACAACCACTGCTCTCTAGGGGTGTGTCTAGACTACAGGGTTTTATCGACAAAAGTGGACTTTTGTCGACAATACTATACCTGTGTCTACACTGCTGCTGAGTTCTGTCGACATAACGTCGACAGAACTCAGCAGTTTTGTCGACGGCTGTAAACCTCATTCTACAAGGAATAACGCCTTTTGTCGACAGAGTTCTGTCGACAGAAGGCGTTATTGCATCTACACTGTCCTTTGCGTCTACAATGTCATGTCGACAAAGCGGCTTGCTTTGTCAACAGAACTGGATGTAGTCTAGAAGCTCTTTGTTGACAGAAGCTTTGTCGACAGTATCTGTTGACAAAACTTCTGTCGACAAAAGCCTGTAGTCTAGACGTACCCTAGCTGCCCAGCTCTGAAGGCAGAGCAGAAGTAAGGGTGGCAATACCGTGACTAGGGATGTTAAATACCAGTTAATTGAACAGAGGATTAACCTCATGAATTCTTATCAGTTACTCAACTATTCTATAGTGCCCAGGGGCGGGGCCAGCAGCCAGTGCAATCTGGCCCCACCCCCGAGGAGCCCCCTGCCACTCCGTGCTGCTGCCTCTGCATCAGAGGCAGCAGCACAGGGTGCCAGGTGGGAGCTGGACCACGAGGAGAGCCAGTTTAAAAACCAGCTCCCCGCTCATGGATTTGCTGCCTGTTGCCCTATGCTACTGACTCTGATACAGAGGTGGCAGTACAGTGTGGCAGCAGGCTCCTGCCCGGGGGGGGGGGGGGGGGGGGAGGAGGGATCTGAGGTCCCGGACATGGCACAAGTTGGAACTGAGCCAGGCCTGCCCACCTGGTTCCTATTTAAATGCAGAGCCACAGCAGGGGTAGGTCCCAGACGCAGCGCAAGCCAGGACTGAGCCAGGCTGCCGGCCAGCCTGCTAAAAAATTTACCGCAAGGAGGGTGGGGCGAAAAATCAAAGAATTAGAAGAGGCCTCAAGAGGTCATCAAGTCTAGTCCCCTGCCCTCATGGCAGGACCAGGCACTGTGCAGATCATCCCTAATAGATGTCTATCCAACCTGCTCTTAAATATTTCCAGAGATGGAGATTCCACTACCCCCCGAGGCAATTTATTCCAGCATTTAACCACCCTGACAGTTAGGAAGTTTTTTCTAATGTCCAACCTAAACCTCCCTTGCTGCAATTTAAGCCCATTGCTTCTTGTCCTATCCTCAGAGGCCAAGGAGAACAATTTTTCTCCCTCTTCCTTGTGACACCCTTTTAGATACTTGAAAACCACTATCATGTCCCCTCTCAGTCTTCTCCTTTCCAAACTAAACAAGCCCAATTCTTTCAGTCTTCCTTCATAGCTCATGCTCTCTAGACCTTTAACCATTCTTGTTGCTCTTCTCTGAACCTTCTCCAGTTACTCCACATCTTTCTTGAAATGTGGTGCCCAGAACTGGACACAATAGTCCAATTGAGGCCTAATCAGTGCAAGGTAGAGCGGAAGAATGACTTCTCGTGTCTTGCTCACAACACTCTTGTTAATGCCTCCCAGAATCATGTTTGCTCTTTATGCAACAGTATCACACTGTTGTCTCATGTTTAACTTGTGGTCCACTATGACCCCTAGATCCGTTTCTGCAGTGCTCCTTCCTAGACAGTCGCTTCCCATTCTGTACGTGTGCAATGGATTGTTCCTTCCAAGGTGGAGTATTTTGCATTTGTCCTTATTAAACTTATTAAACTTCATCCTGTTTACCTCAGACCATTTCTCCAGTTGTCCAGATCATTTTGAATTTTGATCCTATCCTCCAAAGCACTTGCAATCCCTCCCAGCTTGGTATCATCTGCAAACTTAAGAATTGTAGTCTCTATGTCATCCTCTAAATTACTGATGAAGATATTGAACAGAACCGGTCCCAGAACAGACCCCTGTGGAACCCCACTTGTTATGCCCTTCCAGCATGATTGTGAACCGTTAATAACTACTCTCTGAGAATGGTTACCTTACAGTAGCCCCATATAGGTTGTATTTCCCTAGTTTACTGATAGGAAGGTCATGTGAGATCATGTCAAATGCCTTACTAAAGTCTAAGTATACCATGTCCACCACTTCACCCTTATCCACAAGGCTTGATATCCTATCAAAGAAAGCTATCAGATTGGTTTGACATTTGTTCTTTACAAATCCATGCTGGCTGTAACCCAGCACCTCATCATTTTCCAGATGTTTGTAGATGGATTCCTTAATTACTTGCTCCATTAGCTTCCCTGGCATTGAAGTTAAACTGACTGGTCTGCAGTTTCCTGGGCTGTTCTTATTTCTTTTTTATAGATGGGCACTAGATTGGCCCTTTTCCAGTCTTCGGGAATCTCACCCAACTTCCATGATTTTTCAAAGATGATAGCTTGACGAAAACTGAAACAAAGAAGTCGTTAAGCACCTTTGCCACTTCCTAGTTTCCTGACTTTGTTTCTCCCTCTTCACTGAGTACTGGGCCGACCCTGTCCGTGATCTTCCTCTTGCTCCTAATATGCTCGTAGAACATCTTCTTGTTACCCTTTATGCCTCTAGCTAGATTTAGCTCTTTTTGTGCCTTTGCCTTTCTAATCTTGCCCCTGCATTCATCCTTTGTAATTTGACCTAGTTTCCACTTTTTAATACAACTACGTCTTGATTTTTAGACGATGTAAAATCTCATCGTTGATCCAAGGTGGTCTCTTGCCATACTTTCTATCTTTCCTACACAGTGGAATAGATTGCTTTTGGGCCCTTAATAATGTCCCTTTAAAAAACTGCCAACTCTCTTCAGTTGTTTCTCCTCCTAGTCTTGCTTCCCATGGGACCTTACCTACCAGCTCTCCAAGTTTACTAAAATCTGCCTCCTTGAAATCCATTGTCTCTATTTTGCTGTTCTCCCTGCTACCATTCCTTAGAATCATGAACTCTGATTTCATGATCACTTCCACCCAAGCAGCCTTCCACTTTCAAATGTTCAACCAGTTCCTATTTGTTAAAATCAAATCTGGAACAGCTTTCCCCCAGTAGCTTTCTCAACCTCCTGAAATAAAAAATTGTCTTCAATGCAGTCCAAGAAGTTATTGGATAATCTGTGCCCTGCTATGTTAGTTTCCCAACAGATGTCTGGATAGCTGAAGTCCCCCATCACCATCAAATCCTGCACTTTCGAGGATTTTGTTAGTTGTTTAAAAAAAGCCTCATCCACCTCTTCTGCCTAAGTAGGTGGTTCTGCAGTAGACCCCCTAGCATGACATCACCCTTGTGTTTTACCCCTTTTAACCTAACCCAGAGACTCTCAACAAGTCTATATCCATCTCAACCTCAGTCTAAATATGTACATTTTTAATACATAAGGCAACACTGCCTCCCTTTTTTCCCTGCCTATCCTTCCTGAGCAAGCTGTACCCTGCTACACCAATATTCCAGTTGTGTGTATTATCCCACCAAGTCTATGTGATACCAACTATGTCATGGTTGTGTTTATTTATTAGCACTTCAGGTTCTTCCTGATTATTCCCCATACTTCTTGCATTTGTATATAGGCATGTAAGATATAGGCATGTAGTGTATAGCATTGATTGATAAGCTTTTGCTTACCACTTAATCAACTACACTATTACATCCCTAACTGTGACCCTCCTAAAATAACCTTGTGATCCCCCAGCAACTCTCTTTGGGGTCAGAATCCCCAACCTGAGAAGCACTGATCTCTCTGCATAGTATAGGGTCAAAGCACACAAGGCCAGATCTCACATTTTCCATGGCTATGAATATGGTAGGGCCCTGGACATAAGTTAGACCAACAAAAGTGCTAGTACAGACATAGCTTTAGATATGCCAACTATAATTGAAGAAGCTGGAATTTAGCAAGAAGGACTCTGAAGTTAACTCATAAGGCTTTTAAAAGTACATGGCACGGTCAGTGTTCATGCTTCTGATTTTAAGTCAGTCAGTCAGTATGCTAAAGGAAAAGAGCTATGAAAACAGATCTATAAAATAGTAACTGAGCACCTTTTTAACTATCCCTTTTCATCCACACTTTCACATGGCTGATGCAGTATGTCTCCCCAAGTATTCAAAGCATCATCACAAGAAACTTTTCAAGTCTAGGACCTTCTCCCCCTCTGCCTCCTCCCCATCCAAACCACTGTTTTATGTAACATTACAGGGATAAACTGACGACTTTCTGGGAGACAGTACGCACTTATCACAGGGAGTGTCCATAATATTTCATTCCCTGTAGTTTAAAATGCAGCAAGAAAAAAAGAAATGGAAGGAATTTAAACAGCACTCAGCCAAAACACGAAGGCCCACTCAGAGACAGGGAAGAATCCTGCACCATGCAGGCAAGCACAAGTCAACCAACACGGCAAGAGATGCACCCTGCCTCTCATTGCCCCCTGCCACCCAAGTCTCCTTGCAGATTTTGCTACAAACAAGATCACACTCCTGCCACCACATTCCAGCCACCAGAATTTTGGCAGGAGGAGCTGGGATCCATTGTGCCTCATGCAGAAATGTTGCCCTACAGGTTTGGTTGCAGAACCTCTCTTACTCAGGATGATGTTGGATGCAGAAAGAACCTAGCTGGGTTGGGGAGTCCAAGAGGTGGCTGGTTAGAAAACTCATCTTTTGATGAACAAGCTTATAGCATCTAGAATCGGAAGGAAAACACGCAGTGCCGGGTGGGGGGGGGGGTTTGGCAGGGCTAAAAATAGCAGCGCAGACATTCGGGCTGAACCGCCAAATCAAAGCCCAAATATTTATACTGCTATGTCTCACCCACCGCCTAAGTCAGCTGACCCGGGTTTTGAGACTCTCAGATTCCCACATAAGTGAACCCTTATAAAGGCTATACCCTCCCTTAATCAGGACTCCCTGGTTCGGTGACATCTGCGGTCCAGCACGAACCATGGATGTTCTTGGATCACAGAGCCCAGGAAACTCTGTCCGGGTTGCACAACTCTGACTGTGGCGCTCCAGCCCCAGCAGTAGCACAGCCGGCAGCATCTAGAGAGCCCCGGGGGGGGGGGGGGGGGGGTAGGTGGCTGCAGCTGTAACTTGGTGGCAGCATGGGACATGAGGGGAGGGACCTTCCCTGATCCGGCAAATCCCCTCATTTAGGACCAGCCAGGTCCCGAGGGTGCAGGACCCACAAGGTCCAACCTGTAGTAATAATGATTATCAACAACTGGGCATGTTAAGTCATCCTCTAGTCAAGTGCTGATGTTACCCCACTTCCCACGAGTCTGTCAACACTAACAGGTCAGTTTATGACTAACACCGCTATACAATTCCCACACCTTCAACACTGCATGCAGGTCTGGTTACTTCATTTCAAAAGAGACACATTACAAGGGGGTGAAACACACAGAGTGGCAACCAAAATGATTAATGACATGGGACAGTTTCCACGTAAAGAGAAATTAAAAAGCCAGGGACTGCTCAGGCAGGAAGAGATGACCGGGGAGAAGGAAAGTTTATAAAATCATGAATGGCAGAGAAAATGAATAAGGAAGTATTATTGACCCCTTCACATAACATAAGACCAAACCAGGGGTGGCCAACCCGTGGCTCATGAGCCGCATGCGGCTCTTCCCCTCCTAAAATGCGGCTCGCGAAGCCGCCCGCCCCTGCGCCCCTGGGAACAGCCCTGGCTCCCTGTTCTCACCAGGGTAGTGAAGCCATCCAGTGCGGCGATTCAAAATGGAGTCACCAAGATGTGGCCAAAAAGCCTTGTCTTTTAAAGAGGCAGCATCTTTTTTTTCCCCCCTCAACAAATCTGGGGGGTTGGTGGGGAGCTCTTCCTCCCCCCCCCCTTTTTTTTTTGCTCCACAAAGATTGCTGAAAAAAAAATTCTGGCGCGGCTCTTCACATTTTTTCCGCCACTGTTTCGGCTCTTCGTTTAACGGGTTGGCCACCCCTGAGGTAAACGTAGAGTCAGCAGGTTTAACACAAACCAAAGGAAGTACTTCTCAACACAACACACAATCAACCTGGGAATTCACTGCTGGGGGTGTTTTGAAAGCTAAAACTATAACTGGGTTCAAAACAGAATTAGGTAAGTTGATGAAGGATAGATCCATCAACAACTATTAGCCAAGATAGTGTTGGATGCAACCGCACACTTTGGGTGTCCTTAAACCGCTCCTGTTCATTCCCTCTGGGGCACCTGGCATTGGCCACTGTCAGAAGACAGGACCCTGGGCTAGATGGACCTTTGGTCTGACCCAATATGGATGTTCTATCATTTTAATCTTCTTATGGGTCTCAACACCCCCTCTAGCAAGAGACGACTGGACAAGCCACTTCGCATCAACTTTGTGCTTTGATATATGAGGGGGAAAGAAGGGAATTGCTGTAGTGACACCCCCTAGATCAGGGGTTCTCAGACTGGGGGTCAGAACCTCTCAGGAGGTCATGAACAGTCAGCCTCCAACCCCAAATCTTGCTTCACCGCTGGCATTTATAATGGTGTTAAATATATAAAAAGGTGGTTTTAAGTTATAAGAAGAATGTGTGGCACTCAGGCACTTGATATGTAAAAGGGGTCACCAGTACAAAAGTTTGAGAACCACTGCCCTAAATCATGCCTCCTTCACTCCCTCTGCTTCTGCTGCTCTCATCTCTTTGCATTATCATTTGCTTTGAGCCTTGGTCCGGCCAGGCTGTGTGCTTGGAACGGTTCTGCTTGCATGCGCCAAACCATTAACTTCAAAACTGTCCTCAGTGTGGTCATGAAGCAAAGCCTCCTGTACAGATCTCCTTAAAGATGGCAAAACTCCCATTGACTGTAATGGGACCAAGATATCCTTCAAGAACACGCTGTATCTTCAGGGATTCCATCTGTTCTGTAATTAACTGTACCTCTACCAAACCAATTACCAAAAGGGCAGCTCTCATCCAGCAAAGCTTAGAATGACACGTTCAGAGCTTGATTTACTTTCCAGCAGATAGCAGTCTGAGTCAGTCACACATCAACTCCTATCAGTGTGTCGCTGGCTAGGGTATGCTTTCGGGAGTGCAGCTCCTTGCACATAATTGTCATTAAAAAAAGAATTGCTAAAATCCCAGATATTTTCTGCTCCAGAGTTTAAAAAAAAAAAAGCCTTTAAACAAAGCCAACTCACCTCTGCAAATTGTGTGGATGGACTGTCGTCTATTCCACTGCCACTACCATCTAGAAAACTGAGGAGAAAACAGAGTAGTCAGAGCAAGTTGTTGCTTCCAAAAATAAGCTCCCCCTTCTGAGGGTTAAATATAGAAGGAAGCCAGCATGTGCCAGACTCTCAATAAGGAACAAGACAAGGCTCCCACGTGGGATGAGCAAAAAGGGTGATCAAATGAGGTGCACAAGTTACTTTGGGGAAGGAATTAATCTATATATAAAGCATAGCGTCAGTCCAGTGGGGAAAGGCAGGTAAAGCTAATGAGTCTGCTGAAAGATTAAAGTGACTACACAGTGCACCAATTTAGATTTCTTCTGTATGGAAAAAAGTATGCTAGATGTTTTACAGACTCCAATTTGCAGGAAACAGCAGCAGCCAGTTAACAGCAGTAGAAATACATTTCCCTTGGGCTGCTTGATTAGTATTTGTGCTTCACGGTAGCTGTTTATTTCCTTCACGCAGTTCAGGGCAGCTCCCCAGTTTATCTTGGATATTTGGCACTTTCTCCCTTCCTGCAAAACTCTTCCACCCCTCCAACTAAACCTTCCCGTGCTTAGCTCTGCAACACATCAAGTCACGTCAGTTTGCCAAGTTTGTTTGGGGAAGGGTGCTCGCAACAGTTCAAGGGCTCCTCTGTTCCAAGGCAAACATTCCTAAACACAGAGCCAAGCAAAAACATTAAGCTTTGTGTAATTAGATTTTCATGTTCATTCGTTAACTGCCCAGAATATCTGTGTGCAAAAGGGACAGCGTGACAGTGACTCATATCTTTCTAGTGAAACACGTTGGACTGCTTTCCTGCTTTGGGAGCCCGGAGAGATCAGATTTTAATATTGTTACCACTCCCACTCCAAATAGCACAACTTTCTCAGCCGTGGCTCAGGACTGAAGATAGGAAGTGCCAGACTAGCATATTTTTCAATCCCTAGCTGTTTGTAGGCAGTGTGTTCTACTGGATAAAGGACTTCACTAAAGTCTCCGCAGGATAGCCATGTTAGTCTGTAACTTTAAAAAACAATGAGTAGTCCTGTGTAGAGATGTTAATAGAGTAGTTAACTACACGATTAATCCTATCAACTACATGCACTCCCTCCCCCCACCTGCATCTGTATCAGAGGCGGGGGGGTGGGGGGGAGGGAATGGGAGCCAAGCGAGCTCCCCATGAGTACTGGATCCGGTGGAGCTGCTTCTGACAGAGAGTCAAGGGGGACAGGCGGGAGTCGGTACACACGGGAAGCCAACTTTCAAGCCGGCTCACCATGCGCATTGGCTCTCCCAGAACCACCTATCCCCAGGGAAGCTGCCACAGAGCAGCCTGTGTCTGCAGTGGGCCCAGGCACATCACGGACAGAGGCTGCTCTGTGGGATGCCAGCACAGCCCCTGTCTGCAGGTAGCTCAGGCCCCCATGGACATCGGAGGCGGCAGGCAGGAGCCTGTCTGTGCAGGGAGTCGTCTTTTAAAACCAGCTCCCCTTCACGGACTGGCTCCTGCCTGCCACCCCACGTTGCTGCCTCTGTGTCAGAGGCAGCAGCGCGAGGTGGCAAGGGGCTCCCAGGGAGTGGGTCCAGGAGAGCACTGGCTGCTGGCCCTGCCCCAGGGGACTATCGAATAGTCGTGTAACCACTAAAACCTGATGCAGTTACACAATTATTCAGTTACACGGTAACCAACATCCCTAGTCCTGTGGCACTTCAGAGACTAACATTATATGTTCATGAGCTTTCATGGGTAAAACCCACTTCATCAGATGAGTTGGAGTTGAAACAACAGAATCCAAGTTTATACATAACAGCAAAAGCATAAACCTGTCCATTGTAGGACCAATGTTAATGAAGCTAATTAAGTGGGCTGGATGTGTCCCATTCAGAGCTTTTGATGTGAAAATGTGAATGTCAAAGGCAGAAGAAATTGGCTTTGTAGTGCGTTAACCAGCTAACATCTCTGTTCAAACCCAGGGTAACTGTGCCAAATTTGCAAATGAATTCCAGCTCAGTCCCTCTCTCTAATTGGGTAGTGAAATTCCTTTGTAGAGGAATGGCTACTTTTAAAACCATGACTGAGTGTCCAGGTAGGTTAAAATGATCCTCTGGTTTACGTATGTGTTACCATTCCTGCTGTACAATTGCTGTGTGTCAATGTATCCTTTTTCAGAGACAGTTCTATTTGACCGCTATAAATGGCAGAGGGGCATTGCTGGCACTTGATGGCATATATCCCAGAGGATGTGCAGTTGTATGAGTCCCTGATGATGTAGCTCACGTGGTTAGGTCCTGTGATGGTGTTACTTGTGTAGATGTGTGGACAAAGCTGGCAACGGGGTTTGTTGCGGTGAAAGGTTCCTGGGTGAGTGTGTCTGAGATGTGGTGTGTGGCTGCTGGCTGAACTGTGAATCAACAGAGGTGGTTCTATTTCTGACTCTGCTGCCAAATCACTGTGACACCTTGGATACAGTCCCTCAATGTCCTCTTTTGTAAGAAACTGAGATCAATGGAGAAAAACTGCCAATTGGCATTTAAATCCTGACAACTAGCACGTTAGAAGGAGCTACATAGTCTGCTATATGCAATCATAGGAAAAGCAGAATATTACAATTAATTAGCAGTGTTTAATCAACTAAAAACACACAAAGTTCTATGCAGCTCTCAAGAGCTCACCAACACAAAACAGCTTTGAACTAGTCATCATTATTACTAAGTGGAATATTAAACCAAGCTCTATTATACAGCATTAGACCAAGATTTTGCTCCACATAAAACTTGATCAGGATTTGTATTTCAAATCCACGTCCCATCTCACCTACATTTTTGCCGTAAGAATGCTAAATTAGGATATAGTGATGCTTTCCCCTGCCAATTAGTTTCCAGCTCTATGTTCTGTGTATTCAAATATCAAATCAGTCCCAATAATCCCATGAAATATTATCCCCATTTTAAAGTTGAGAAATTGAAGCAGACACACAAGGAGACTTTCTTGAGGCCACAGAAGGAGTTGGTGTCAGATCAAGGCCCTCGAGTTCTAATCCTGATCCCAAGTTCCACACTTAGCGTACTTGTTATTTTATTACAGGTCGAACCTCTCTAGTCCAGCAACATCCATGGTCCAACATGATTTTAGTTAGCTAGATGTCTATCTGTCATGGGCACAACCAAGTTTCCTGCAGTTCCAGAAAGTTTGTTTACAGCCAGTGTTGGCTTTCAGGGTTCTGTGCTGTTATTTAGCTCTAATTTATTAATTAGCCCTACATGTCATCTAAGAGCCCAGTAAGCAGTGGAAGTGTTGATAATGCTATGAGACAATATTGACCTCCTGTGGTCCAGCAAATTATCTGGTTCCACACTGGTCAGGTCCCGAGGATGCTGTACTAGAGAGGTTCAACCTGTATTAAATGTAGCAGCCCATGAGAAAGAAGCAGTAGTGCAGGAAAAATTATAGCATCAGTGCGGCTGCTGCTAAGCTTCACTAATAAACGAGGAGGAATGGTCTAGTGGTTAGGGAGCTAGTTGGAAAACCAGGGTTCAATCCCCTCTTCCAGCACAGACTCCCTGTTTTTGGCCTTGGGCCACTTAGTCCTGGTCTACACTTAATTAGGATGACCTAGTTATATGGCTCAGAGTTGTGAAAAATGTCACTAACTCCCAGCATAGACCCTGCTAGGCACATGGAAGAATCCTTAACCTACATTCTTCCACTTACTGTCCTCTCAGAGAGACAGATTAACTTCACTGATGGCAAAGACCCTCCATTGGTATAGGAAGCGTCTACACAACAGTAATTCAGGGGCACAGCTGCAGCACTGTAGCTGTAATGCACTGTAGACACACCCTTATTGACTGTGTCCCAGATCCTTGTCTGTAATGAGGCAATAACAGTACTGCTCCACCTCACAAAGGGGGAGCTGGGATACCTTTAAAGACTAAGAGGTGCTCAGACATTGCAGTCATGGGGCCATTAAAGCACCTCAGATGAACAGAAAAGGTATTTTTAACCTTGACACCTGCAACCACAAAAGTTTAGATCCCCTCTCGGTAAACTTGCCTAGATGGCATTAACAATTATACCCTCAAATCCATAAGAACATTGATCTACCCCAACCTGTGGTCTAAGGACCTCTGGGGGTCTGCAGACTATGTCTAAGACTTCCAAAGGAGTTCATATCTCCCTGAACTATTGGACACAAGCCCAGACTAACCTCACAACTTCCACCATTTTTACTAAGGGGCTTCCTTGAACCTCTCCTTGTCAGCATCACTCCAGTGTCACAATAACGATCTTCTTTTTTTACCCTGTGAAGATGAATGCAAATATCTGTCCTATGACTATCACGGCTTTCAGTTGATACAAATAGGCACCATTTTAATTTTACATCCATTTTCCCCTTATTTTACGTACAGCATTTCAATACTTTGCAACACACACCTTACAAATGGATTGCAACTATGCATAAGCAATTGGCCTCACGCATTCAGGAGTTTGTACAATACCTGGAATCATCTGTCACTTCTTCAATAAAGCCAGACTCGCATCGGGGGCAAGTGTACTCCTGCAAAGTGAGAGGAAAGGGAAGTCTTTAGTCACAAAGACGTACGGTGCCCAAGGTGAAGCTCGGAAATACTGCACATGTGATTCCGACAAGGAGTCAGAGTTTTTGGTTCCCCTACAATAAAAATACAGACTTGGCACTTCTATGGTAAAAGTTCTCAAAGCACTTTAGAAAGGGTGAGTGTTATTTCCATTTGCCAAGTGAGAGTCCAAGAGGTACCTTTCCAAAGTCACACAAAGTCAGTGGATAATTAGAAAAAAATCAAACCCTCTACCTCCTGACTCCCAAACCCCTTGCTCTAACCAGTAGATATGCTACCTCTACCTTTCAGTTTAGGCTTGATGTCCTGAAGTCCTTTACAAATGGTGTTTCATATTTGTGAAAGCAGCTTGGGGGGGGGGAGGGGACACAGAACAGTTAAAGAGATTCACTTCACACTCTATGCTATTACAACAGGAAGAACTGGAAAACAAACAAAAGGAAGTTTTTCTTCACTCAGTGCACAGTCAACCTGTGGAATTCCTTGCCAGAGGATGTTGTGAAGTCCAAGACTACAACAGGATTCAAAAAAGAACTTAGATAAATTCATGGAGGATAGGTCCATCAATGGCTATTAGCCAGGATGGGTAGGAATTTAATCCCTAGCCTCTGTTTCTCTGCAAGTGAGTGACAGGGAAGGATCACATGGGGACTACCTGTTGTGATCCCTCCCTCTGAGGCATCTGGTATTGGCCACTGTCAGCAGACAGGATACTGGGCTAGATGGACCTTTGGTCTGACCCAGTATGGCCGTTCTTATGTTCTTAAGGAGCTAGACTGATTGTCCTTATTTGTTCAGGTCCTTCAATCACGTGATCCATTTTGTTCATGCATTAAGTGAACATAATATCCAAGTCACAAAGTTGCTATGGTAGGGGGTACAATGCTGGGGCAGTCTCAGATTAACTGACATTAGGGAATGACAAAATACGTCATAATAAACTATTGGCTGGAGAGGTACAATGGGGTAGTTTAACCGGAAAGCAGGTTTTCTGCTTCTTGTGAGCCATCGCACAGCTCAGCAGGGGTGTCTCTCAATGCTCCTCAACACACAGACTTTATCAGCCAGCAGCAGACCCGGCTGGATAACTCCATTTAAGAAGAGATCCATTTAGAAGCCTGCTGAGGAGCGCGGGGAATTTTGAGAACAGGCCTTGGATGAGGACAGCCTCAGTTGACAGCAGTGGTGACAGGAAGAAAGCCACTTCAATTAGAGAGGTGCCAGAGCGCAACTATTTCAAATGCAGCTCTGATGCCGCACTGGCCCTCCTGTAGCGAGCACTACAGGAGAGCCAGCCCTGGCTGGGAATTCACTCTGTAATTATCAAAGCCAGAGCATAAACAGCTTTGTCATCTCTTTTTAAAGCCAGTTTCTGAGAAGGAGATAAGAGAAATGAGCTAGATTCAACCAGCTGTGCCTGGTATTTGGTTTTTTTCACCGACTACCCTGCCCCTTTGCAAGCCTCAATTAGTCCCTCCCTCAATTTTTTAATGCATGGCCTCATGTCTGTCTCCCACTACATGTTGCCCTACCCCTTTACCTGGCAGGCCACACAAAGCTACTCCCCTTTGAAACTCCAAAATCAGAAGCATGGGGCTCATGCATTCACCTTGCGCATGCACAAGCTGAATCATGATATCACATCTCTCAGTACCCCGTACAGAAGGCAGGAAGCTGCAAGACCAGAAGCACATAGCTCCTGTAATCACTATCAATGCAAGAAGGGGGTGGGGTGCAGGGCAGCTGCAAAACTTTCCAGAATTTGGGGAGCCAGAGGTCCCTCCACATGGAGTCAGGTAAATGGCCTACTAAGGACATCAATGTCAAGTTCATGGATGCATTAGGGAAGAAATTTTAAGAAGCAGCCTTTAGTCTGTGTGCTGGAAGAAAAGAGGAGCGCAACTTAACCTCATTCATGCAGATAGCTGGAGTTCCTCAAATGACTGGGCATTTCTGCTCCCCATTTGGAGGGTCCTGGGGAGAGAGCATCTTCTAAAGCCGTAGCGTCCAACCAGTTCTGAAGCAGCAGCCATTACAGTGGCTACTGCTATAGCGAGCTAGCCACACTTCACCGGCCAAATAGCCATGTGTGGCTAGTGGCTAGCATGTTGGACACTACGGCCCTAAAGGGAAGGATGTTCTTGCAATTAACACACGCAAATGAGTGGCAAACCTACATGCCCAGCTGTGCCAGGGACTTGAAAGACTTTGAGCAAAACAATTCCATTCCCTGGGCCACAGTTTCGCTGTCTATAAAATGGATACAATTTCGCCCCTATTTCTCTGAGTGGGGAGGCTTTAATTCATTAATGTTTGCAAAGCGCTTTGAGCTCCTTGCATGGAAGGTGCTTCAGAAAGGATATCCGGCCTAAAACATTAAGGGGGCAGTCAAGCATTATTGGATAGTCGAGTCAGTAAATGATCAGGGGTTTGGAACAGGTCCCATATGAGGAGAGGCTAAAGCGACTAGGACTTTTCAGTTTGGAAAAGAGGAGACTGAGGGGGGATATGACAGAGATATATAAAATCATGAGTGGTGTGGAGAAGGTGAATAAAGAAAAGTTATTCATTAGTTCCCATAATATAAGGACTAGAGGACACCAAATGAAATTAATGGGTAGCAGGTTTAAAACTAACAGGCGAAAGTTTTTCTTCGCACAGCACACAGTCAACCTGTGGAACTCCTTGCCAGAGGAGGCTGTGAAGGCTAGAACTGTAACAGAGTTTAAAGAGAAGCTAGATAAATTCATGGAGGTTAGGTCCATAAAAGGCTATTAGCCAGGGGGTAGGAATGGTGTCCCTGGCCTCTGTCAGAGACGGATGGCACGAGACAAATCGCTTGATCATTGTCTTCAGTCCACCCACTCCGGGGCACCTGGCACTGGCCACTGTCGGCAGACAGGCTACTGGGCTAGATGGACCTTTGGTCTGACCCAGTACGGCCATTCTTATGTTCAGTAGAGGCAGCAAAGGGGGAGCGGGAGGGGGAGGAAGAGGCAGATAGAGGCAACAAAAGGGGTGGGGAAGAAAGGGTACTTCAAGGTGGCAGTGCCACATGGAGCTGACCCCGGGCTTCTTGCGGCACTGCCCCTTTGAAACACCACAGCGGCATTTCAAAGGGGAAGTACCGCAGAGCGCCCAGCTGACCGCAGGCTGCGCAGGGCATTTCAAAGCGGCAGCGCAGCATGAAGCCCAGGCTCCAAGAGGGCGCTTCCACTTTGAAATGCACAAGAGGCCCCGGGTAAGCGTCCTTATGGAGCCTGGAGTCAGCAGGACTTCCCAATGGCCCTGGGCTGCATGTGGAGTTCCACATTCCTCCTTTGAAATGTACAAGAGCCCCAGCAGGAAATTCCATTGACTACTTGACTAGTAAATTACTCGTTAGCTAACATCCGTAGTCCACCCTCCATCTCCTGAGCTAGCAAAACCAACAAATGTGCTCCTATGCCAGTATCCAGACCCCTCATCACGAAGCTTCACACATGGGCATGGCAGTAACATAACACACGTGCCCTGGTGCATTCCCTCCTGCTGGGTACAGATCAAAACTCACCCTGCTAGACTTCCTTGAAGCATTAGACACTCCTGATCACTAGATACTCCCATCCCCTTTACATTAAGCAGAGAGCCCTTTCCCAGCTCTCTCAATACCTGACAGAGATCGCCAATGAGGAACTTGCAGGAGAGGGGCCTAGGCAAGACTCTGGTGATGCTGCTTTGGAGGGAAAAGAAAGTCAAAGAATCTGCCTCTTCTTGCATTTATGGCATCTGCTCTGTGAATGGGAGGACATCTGCTACTAGGGATGTGAAAGTGTGACCGTGTGCATGGTTAACCAATGAGCCTGGGCTCATTCGTTAAAGTGCCCAGTTACATGCAGCCAGCCCCCCACACCATGCTGCTGCCTCTCTATCAGAGTCAGCAGCATGGGGAATGGGGGTGAGGAGGGAGGCGAGAGATGGTACCCACAGGGAGCTGACTCCCTGAGTGCACCAGCTCCCAAGGAGCCGCCACTCCCCCCACCAATGTGTAGCCGCTGAAATTTTTACACGTTTACTTGAATAAACACATTTTAACGTCCCTACCTGCTATGACCAGCCAGAAGACCACACTCTATGTACCAATAGAGCTTTCTGTTCACAAACACAACAGCATCTTTTGGGCCAGATCCTTAACTGGTATAAATCAACACTGCTAGGGAACAACACTGATTTACAACAGCCAAGGCGAGGATCTGGCCCCTAATGTCCAACACTTAAAAAAACCCAATAATGTAGGCACAGGTCAGCTAACAGAAGCCATCTGTCAAAGCTAACACAACGTGACCTGTCAAAGGTAAACACAGCAATGCACTCTCACATACACAGCCTCTGACGCCGGCCTATCAATACGCATGGCCTGAAAACCTTCGGCAAGCAGTGGCACTTTGGTATTCATCTCCAGTCTGCAATCCTCTTGGAAATGCATTCAGGCTATGATGTCAGATACCGAGGGTGGAGGAACTGTGCTGTGTCAAGGCAAGGGACAGGAAGTTCTGTAACACTTTAATATGGTAAATTATACTCCAAGAGAGTCCGTAACCAGTCTAAACACAGACCCCGCTGCACATTGTGACTCCTATAAAAAAAAATCAGTCAGATTTGATGGATGAAGGCGTGTCACAATATCACAATCCAGCCTCTCAGCTGCGGCATGACATTTTGGCCCTGATCCTGAAAGCTGTCCCATGCAGATGTAGCCTTCGTAGAAGGATACTGGTGTTCGTGGGGCTCTCTTGCAGGGGCCAGACTCCACTCCATTAAGAACAGCTCCCTCCACGTCTCTAAGAATCAAGCCTTTCGATTTCATTCTATTTCTAAAAAAACATGTATTTAAGCCACGTTCTGTAAAGTGAACTCAGCTCTTGTGACACGTGCTGACTGTCCCAGAGATAGACAGAGAGATTCCAGCACAGAGAGCATCTTCCCGCATGCTGACCCAGGTCTCACATTTGACCGGGTA
Organism: Pelochelys cantorii; assembly: GCA_032595735.1. NCBI lineage: Eukaryota > Metazoa > Chordata > Testudines > Trionychidae > Pelochelys > Pelochelys cantorii. Next base: position 19,625,116 of record CM064349.1, on the reverse strand, counting down.
GGAACCTCCTATAGAGACAAGATCAGGTTTCCAGTTCTTAGCCTCTCTGGGAAAACTGCCAATTAGGGATGGGATTTTCAAGGCTTAAGGGAGTCAGGTGCCCAGCTTCTGTTGATGGCCAATGAAAGCTAACCATCTAAATTGCTAGACCCCCTTTAAATATCCCAGCCTTGGATGCCCGCAGTTTTTGCCCGTTAAACATTCGGTGGGGATAGTCCAGGATTCCAGCTTCCAAGTTTACCCCAGTTGGACTAAGGAACAGTCTTTGAATGTTTCCTAAGTTTTAAACACACACTTTAAATAACAAGAAGCTCTTAAGTTTGTGGTAAAACCTGGCTCCGTGAGGGCAAGCTACTCAGCTGTTTGCCCTCAGGAAAACTAGGCAACGGCCTCACAGAACAGCCTAAGATACCGTTTATCCCTTAAATGACAAGGGCAAAAATTTGGCTGCAGCGTAAACGCTCTGGATTGGCTCTTCCACTAGAGTTGTGAGGAATTCCTTTCTGCCGGCCCCATCAGAATACTGATGCGAGATCGGAAAGCACTTTAGATTCCCCTTCCTAATTCCTCTATCCTTAAAAAGCTTACACAGAAAGTGCCCTAATTCTGCTCCAGCATCATAAATCTGCTTCAATTTATGGCAGACAGCACCAAAAACACAACAGTCTCTTTAGATTTTTTCTCTTTTCCTCTGCCCCCTGCCCACCCTGATGAGTACATTAACGAGGAACGTTCCCAGGACTCAGGAAGAGAATCTCACGTTTTAATTGGACAGCACGTAGTCATCCACATTCGTGAGCACCGTGTGTACGCAGGTAGGTACAAAACAGGTCACCGGGAGGAGGGGGTCAAATTTCTTTACATCTCACTAGTGGCTTCGTGGAACTAGTTTAGCCATAGCAACAGCTGAAATTTAATCCAGGAAAGGCTGATGGTTCCCCACCCCCCTCCTTGTTTCATACACTTTTGTAAAAAATTGAACACTGTTTATCAGTGGAATGCATACTGGAGACAATTAAATGTTTTAGACATTTTTGCACATTCAGGCTTCGGGCCAGAGCACTGCTTGGTAGGTCTACAGTGATTATAGAAGTTAAGAGCACTCATGCTAGACTGAGGCTACATCCACCTCCCAGGAAGACCTTCAGCAACCCAACAGGAATCTCTACAAAACACAAACCAAGAGAGAATTTTACACATCAAGAGTTCTGCTAAGCAGAGAGGGACATTACAGGAAGCACAAACAAAAGACAAGATACAGAAGCGTCACAGATGGAAGAGACCTCTTGTATTGTCTAGTCCAGCCAATGAAGAACTGCTGCTAACTAATGTATAACCCAACTCACCTCTGAATTCAAGCCCTTTTGGTGTCCAATACCTGATCAAATTCCATGAGTGATGTTATCAGTGTGAGAGCGTGGATGACAAATACCTCCCTGCCTGTTGGGTGATGTCTTTATGGGTGCGGCCTCAAAATTTGCTCTGGTTTCTTTGCTGTCATATTGCAAACTCCAGTTTACAGTTCTGTGTGTCTGATTCAGCATAAATGCTCTCCCCAATTTTCCTTCTGATTGAATCTAATTATTTCCCCTATATTTTATTTATAATGTATACTGCCATAGCACCTCAGTGAACTAATTAAGGATCATGAGCTCTTCTACCCTCTGCGACTTAATCTTGTTTGGCTATTTTCTACACTGATGCATCAAGTGATGAATATTTACAACTTGGCCTTTCTGCGTGGACATAAGGGGACAAGCTTTTATGCAGGTCTCAGCGAGGTAGCTAAGTGGCAGGATTTTCAAAGGAGCCCAGCATTCAGAATGATTGGAGCTCAACACCCATGAAAGTCTGGCATCAGTTTTAAAGAAAATAATTACACAGGGAAGCTAAAGAGAACAGACACGTGCCTTTGAAAAAATAACTGCATTGCTCAGTTCTGTGTAGGAACAGGTATTTGAGTTAAATACCAATATATACAACTGGACTAATATACTGCAAATAAGACCATGTTGCCATCTGTAAGGATTCGAAAGCATCAACAACTAGTGGGAAGACGCACATTTAGAGCGGTGGTGGGCAACCCACAGCGGTTCTACGTGCGGCCTGCAAGACATCTTGCTGACTGCTGCCTATGCACAGGGTTGCCTGATTCTGCTGGTTTCTGTCCGCATCGTTTTTTTCCTGACGATATTACTAAAGTGACACTCATGTAAAGCCAGGGCACGAGAAGTATGGTGCATGCTGATTGCACACAACACTGACTATGAGAGCCGTGTGCTCCCTCTGTATCCAAAGTGCTGCTACGGTTCAGTCAGCGCACCCTGCAAATTCTAGGTATACAAGTCCAGTGAGCAAAACTACCCTGTCCCAGGAGATTGTAGTAGGCCTACTGAGATGAAGGAAGGTTACTGATGCAGCTCACTCACTTGCCTTGGCTGCCCATTGCGGATTTAGAGCGACATGTGGGGTGTGAACGTAGGACAGCAGGAATACTATAGTTGAGACTAGCTTACTGTTTATCTGTCAATTTTTATAAGCGCTCTAAAATTCACATGCTCACTTAGATTACCTTGACATCGCCATGCCTTGGGGGGGCCTGCAGTAAGGTTGAAGTCCTTTGAGCAAGGCATTTTAAGCTAACCTTCCCCCCTCCCCCCCAAATTACTGTTTCAACTTGCTTTGGTTCTTAAACCTTCTCTTGCAGAGACACTAGGTGCAAACTATGGCTCTGATCCTTTCCAAACTGACATCACCTGCTCAGGACTGACCTCAGCTAGCGGCTGCCATCCACCGGCCCTTGGCAGAAGTCATATTTTAGCTATTCACGGCTTCTGCCAAGTGCTACAATGCCCACAGGTGCAGGCTGAAGCCTCACTCAAAGAGGGCAGAGTCTCGGTTGGAGGGGGTGTATTTTAACTCCATTTCCTGGTATTTAGAACCAGAGGGGTCGACTCAGGAGTATTACGAGGATGCTCTGAAGACTATGAAGTTCTAGGTGCAGAGATACAGAGTATTATTTGACAAAGCTGTTGAACAAATGCCACAGGGAACAGACAAGGGGGCTAGACGATCTAATGGGAAAAGATTCAAGCACTGAGATTCCAGGATATCCTTTTTAGGTTACATGAAGCCCTACTTTAGCAATGTACTTAAATGTTTAAAGTTAGGCATGTGCTTCAGTGATACCATTGACTTTAATGGGTCTACTCCTGCCCCTGAAGCTGGACATGTGCTTAAATACCTTGCTGATCTGAGTCTGAAAAGACATCCCTCCTCCCCTTCCCCTGGTGCGCCTGAGACTCAACTCCCTGATTTTAAACAAGTTGCTACTAGTAGGGGATTGACAATCCAGGGCTCTCAGACTCTGGACCTCAGCCCTTCTCTTGGTCTAATAGAGCCACTACTCCGTTACCCTGCAGGAACAAGCCAACTTTACATTCAGTGAGATAAGAGGGGTAGTTTTAGGGCTGAACAGAGGCGTTCATGTACCGATTTACTAAAAATGTGACTAGAATGAGGGGGACACATTTACAAACAAAATCAAAGGCGGCTAAGGACAACATTTACTGAGAGCACCCAGATTTCAGGCATCCAACTGAACATGTCTTGAGTCTGATTTTCAAAAGATGCTAGGAGCTGTGGGTGCTCAGAAACTCTCAAGAAAACAATCAAGCCCTATTGGGTATCCCAGGGGCAGATGACCATTTTGCGGGGCCCCCCTTTGCCACAGCGCATGCGCGGGGCTCTTTGAAGCGCGGGGCCCGGGGCGGCCGCCCCGCTCGCCCTGCCCTATATCCGCCCCTGGGGTATCCACATCATGCACCCAATAGCTGAAGGAACCAAAAACAAGAGCCAATTTTGGAAATGTGGCTCCATGTTAAATGAAGGCCTAACTACAGATCGGCACAAACAGCCTGGTGTTCAGCTCTGTTTAAAATCATTTGCTTGATTTCCACTGTTCAAGGCACCCCATTACAAAGATTTACTCAACTAGCAACATTCTGTGCTGTTACCTACGGCGCTATTTCCCAAGGCCTGCTGCATTTCCCAGTTGCCTTTTGGTTGGCTGTGCAGTTCATTGCTGGGCAAGTGAAAGATGTGCATGCAGAGGTTCTTTTCCAGAGTTCAAGATGAAGTTCTGCTTAGGACTGATGCTGACATGAACTCCGTTCAGAGAAGATGAGACTGAGTGAACATTTTTTAAATTAGGCCAATTACTTGGTTTTGTAATAAAATGAAAATCCATTATGAGGTGATTCAGTGGACATCAGGACCATGCAGAAAGACTAGAATTTACAGATTTAAGGCCTGTGGCCCCATTCATTTTTGGAAGTTCTTTCCTACATCTAGTAAGTTGGAAAGACTTGCCCAAAAACTAACCTACAATTACATGCAAGGTACAAAGAGATAAATGCAGCATTTAGGTTAATAACTAAGCTGGAGGGAGGAGGGGACAGCAATGGGAACCAAACAGATAAGTGGAAATAGCAATGGGAACCAAACAGATAAGTGGAAATTTCTTAGGGCACGTCTTCACGTGCCACCATGGAGATTGCTCTTCTGGTGTTCAATTTAGCAGGTCTAGTTAAGACCCATAAATCAAATACTGAGGGCAGCTCTGGCTGGCGCCTGCACTCCTCACAGTTGTGAGGAGTAAAGGCAGCCAACAGGACCATTTACTTCTGTTGGCCTCCCTCTGTGAAGATGGCACCAAGCTCGGGTTAAGGTATGCCAACTCCAGCTAGAGTTGCGTACCTTAACCCGACCTTCCAGGTGTAGTGTAGACCAGGCCTTATACGACACAAATGGTTTTGATACTATTCATTGTTTAAGAAAGTCTCCAAGCAAGCTGGAAGAATAAAGAGATGCTGGATGGTTCAGGGATATGGAACCTTTCATCATGAAGTTACTGCTCAAAGTCTAGCTTAGAGGTAACGATCTACCGGCTGTTGAGCAGCCATAATCTCATGGGGATTGATCATGGTGGGTCTCAGTCCCATCCCAGCATCATAAAAAAACATGATCACAATTGGCCTCTTTGTGGTAGTTTCAGCTGAAAAGCCAAGGACTGAATGGACCCTGGAAATGGAACCCTTTGCTTTCACCTCCAACTGTGGTTGAAGGTGCCATCTCCAAGGCAGGACTGAGCCACAACAGAGAAGAGCAAGTGTTGCAGAGGAGGAGAGGTTTCAAACACACTGCTCAGAGCACCCAGCCACCCTTCCATTATCACTAATCAGCTCTGCTTCATGCATTTTGCAGGGTGGCCAGGTGCACTATGAAGAACCCTCTGTCCCTCCAGATGGTCATTAACTAGGGATGTAAAAGAGTAGTCGAATATTGACTACTCGATAAACCTAGGCTTATCAGGTAGTCGAGTCGACTACTTGCATTCCCCCCCCCCCGCTGCAGCTATATCAGAGGCAGCGGGGGGGGGGGGGAAGGAAGGGACATGAGCCAGTGCTGGGGGGGAGCCAGCTTAAAGCAAGCTGCCTCCCAGCACTGTCTCCGTGATTAGGGGAGGGGAGGGAGAACAGGAGAGGCAGAGGAAGAGCAGGGATTCTGGTGCCAAATTCCCTGCTGCATCTCCCCCCTTATCAACTGATCAAGTAGTCAATGGAAATTCCATCAAATACTCAATTAGCTGATTAATCGAAATTGAACACCCCTATCATTAACTGTGCAGAAGTGTCCAACCCCCATTATGTTTATGCCATTGGTATTCACAGGCAAATACATGTTTCATCTGGAATCTTCATTTTGCCTGGATTCTCAATCTGAAGTACACCAATCAAGAGAGACGGGCTTGGAATGACACAGGGGGCTTCCTAGCTATGTTATCACCCACCAGAAGGATAAGACACTCAGATATGCAACCGTCATACCTCTCTGCTGAAGTCACTGACTGTCTGTTTTCTTTTCCTTTCTATTTTCCAAAGGCAAGCAGCAAGCTGCAGCCCTATGAGGAAACCTCAAGCTAAGTTTTCCTTTGATATGTGCTGGAGGAACATCGGAACTCTTCATCCACACACAAAAGGATCCCAGCACGCACATTTCTTCTATACCATTGAATGTCTCAATCCTGACATGCAGCATTGTCCCCTAGAGAGTAGCCGAGTCTCTGTGGTCTATCCAGTCTTTGGCCAGTCTATTGGGATTGTCGTAGTGATACATGCACCTTTCCCTGGAAATTCAACTGAGCCACCAAAATATTTTTTTGTGGGCCATTACATAGCCAGCTTATGCACTTTAGAAGTAATATGGTGCCCACATACCAGAGTAACAGGCATGGCATAAGAATGTTTTAAGCCAGCAGCTAAGGAAGACATACCAGCCATTTACAGTTTATGCCAAGAATTTATCCGGCAATTTAGAATGGAACAGGTTTAAGAGAATTTTTTAATCTGCTATATATTTTAGAGAGTCTGTTTGTTCAAGAACTCCTCCTAAACGGTAAAAGCTAGGACCACCAAATTTGGTATGCAGCTTCCTCTTATAACTGAAAGCAACATAAGGGTTTGGTTGTGCCAGGAAAATGGGGTCTGCCTGGAGTGGGATTGCTTTGCATAAAAATCAAACAGAAATGAGAATCACCAAAGCAGCAAATACAGTCCTCAAAACTGACAACTGAATGAATAATGAAAGAAACTGAACCAAGATGAGCAAGAAAAATAGGATTGCTTCTCAATAAACCTTATAGAAGAGATAAAATTGAGAAATCTGGAGTAGTACTCTGTTCTGGCACAGCTAAATCAAACTTAAGGTTTGAAAACTAAAAGACAACGTTATTGGAAACCAAATTGACTACAGCACTTATTTCATAAGAATAGAGAATGATAAGAGTTTATTGGGATGAAGAAACAAAACACATTTGATGGAATTCCCAAATTACAGACCCAAGCAATGCCAGGTACATCCGCTAGTCACACACATACACTTTCCATGATATGCAGGTAGTCAGACTAGATGATGCTAAAGTTTCTGTCTAACCTTAACAAAAAACAATGTCCCAATCTTGGAAAGAAGGGGGGGGGAGGGGAAACCCCCCCCCCCAAAAAAAGTCGAGGATCTTTTCTTCTGTTGCTCCTATCTGAACTATGCTCCCTGCAAGTATCCTGAACACTGTTTTTTGGTGCTTTTCCTATACCTTTTCATTTCTTTCTCTGCTATTATTTAACTTTATAACTGTATTTAATTTTGCAGAGGCATTGGGATAGTTTCCTTGACTACTGTATTCTCTCTTCCGCTACAGCACAAGGAAGGTGCAACTCCATTTACCTGGACTTTGTAACAATGGTTATTCGATAACTTAGGATTTTTCTCTTCCTCGCACAGTACCAAGTCCTTTGCAGATTTATACTAATATGCCAACATATGTAGCTCATGAGCAGTAATACTGGGATGCTGCTGGATTCTACCACTTTTCCCTAAAGCCACAGTAATGGCTAACTGCTATTACTTTCTATTCTAGTCTGTTTAAAAACCTGTTCGTGGCTGCAATTGTTTTCCTATTCCTGACCTACGACTGTCTTTCTCCATGTGAACACAGGGCACACATCACAGAAGTTATGTTTTGGCCTTTAACTGGAGCCAACTATCTTTCAGGTAGAACAATGGGTGTAATAACCCAGCATCCTGGCCCAACACGGGGGAGTATTTTTTGCCTACTTGAAGTTCATTTCTAATTTTAGTTGCTTATGGTATTATTCACTTCCTGTTGTAAACTGCCATGCAGCATCACTTCATGGTGCTAAAATTGAGGCCAAGTTCACCCAAGAGGAGACTGCATATCGGGGGGAGGGAGTGAGAGGCATTAAATAAGTCCCATACACAAGTCATATAATTTGCATCTTGCATAGTTAAGAGGACTGATCCTGTGAGCAGTAGGGTTACCAGATGATTAAAAAAACCACACACACACACACACACACACACACACTTGATCTCAGATGGGGGTGGGAACCGGCCGGCGGGAAGCAAGGCAGGCCGGGAGGAGGTTGGGGGGCGGGGAGGGGGAAGGAAAACCAGCCGGCAGAGAGCAGGGCTGGCCAGGAGGGGAGCGGAGGGGGAACCAGCCAGCAGGAAGCGGGGCTGGCCCAGGTGCACACAGATCCCGGGGTGCTGCCCGTCATGTGCATGGTCCTGGCGGGGCGCACAGGCAAGTCCGGCCCCACCTCCCTCCTCTTTACTGCGTAGTTGCATACTGCCTGGCTGGTAGACACGCTCACGCAGCATGAGTGTGTCTACCAGCCAGGCAGTACGCAACTACGTACTGATACTCATGATAGTAATAAAAACTTACTTAATTAGAAAATACGGGACATTTATATGTCCAGTATTTTCTCAATTTGTTTCCCAGACAGAAAGCTCAAATACCGGATTGTCCGGTTCAACACCGGACACCTGGCAACCCTAGTGAGCAGTAGGAACTTTGTATGCAGAAGGGGAACAGGACCCAACTCCAAGCCTGCAAACACACACACATACACGTTCACATCAATGGGACTTCACTTTGGTGTGTGCAAGATCAGGGCCTACATTTCCAAGATGCCCTGGGATTATTTCTATTTCCTGACCCCAATCAATTTTGAAGAATTTTTAGCCTGCAATGTACTCTCAGAAAGGAGGAGCCCCAAGGTTCTGAGAGGAGTTCTACCTTTTTAATTAATATACCAGGCATTACCTTTTCAAACCTAAATTGCAATATGGATTGAGCCCAGCGGAAATGGCAAAGATGCCTCCCATTCAGCACAGCTTGTACTACAGGCATTCTTCTGGAGGAAAAAAAAAAAAAGAATCACAAAGAAAGACCTGCCAAGAGATCAAAAGGAAGATGCCAGTTCATCATGGATTAAATTATGCAGCTTGTGAGTCTTTTCCCACTAATAAGTTTACTGCTCTCAGGGACCTCTTAGAAAAGGTTTAATCAGACAAAACTATCACCAACCAATGCAGGACAGTCTGCGTTCATTTAAGGTATATTGGTCAGAGGATTTTTAAAGAGACTCAACCAGCTAATTCATATAGCTGATATGGATGAGATTAGATAGGACTTTCCCCTCTTTTGCTTAGTACGTTTACCTTATAATGGCGATGTATTCCATATAGTGAAAGATTGCAACTTCACACGATAATAGGCCAAATTTAACATTAGCATGGAAAACATTTCAAAGGTTTCTTTTAATGGCTCACAGATTCCAGGCTGCGGGATCAAAATCTACTTCAACAATGCCATTCGAAGCCAGTTTGGGGGAAGTCTGAAAAAGTATGTACGTTTTCCTACTTTACCCCTCTTTACAGTAGAATGGTAATGATCTTACATTCCTTCAGCACCTTTCATCCGAAAGGACCCCACAAGAGAGTACTGTCCCACAAACATACCTGAATCAGGGACACAAGATCTGACTATTCTCGTGCCAATGCTAAGCCCGTGGACACTCCAGTGTTTTAGCCCAGCTGAAGTAAATCTTCACTAGGAAAAAGGGTCTGATTGTAACTCCAGTTAGTTAACATGAGGTAAAATCCTAGTAAAGACGAATAGTTTTCACATGAATTAGTAAGTCAAGCAAAACTCCAGGCTCTCCCACAAGTCTTTAACTCAACCTGCTAGCTTGTGTGAAAACCAAACTGCCTTATCTTCACACAGAGTTCACCTTATGTTAGTTAGGAGCCTGCCTTTATCACAAATCCAAGGACTTAAAAGATGCAAATTCGCTCCTCACTCTACATTTTAACTGTTCTCTCCCCAGGCCATGGGGCAAACACGCTACACTTGATTTGGTTACAGAGGTAGTATTGATAAGGCCAATATTTTATACCCAGTGCTCTATGTATTGGGACTGCACAGGACCGATCACACTCAGCACTCAAAGTAGCAATAAACTGGGATCATTTTTTAATCCATCACTAAAATGCAGCACGGCGACACATGGCAGCCGTTTAGTAGTGCAGGATGGGAAGTCAGCAATAATACTTGGCGAACTTTGGATGAGTTCAAAGTGCTTTACAAGACTGGGGAAATGTTACGTGAAGGAAAGCGTCCCCTCCCCTTCCCCCACCAACATAAATGAAACTGTAGGGACTTGGTATCTTCAGACTACAACTGGGAGATGACCAAGATGGACAGCCACCTATCCCTGACAAAAAGGACCATGAGATTTTTGACGACATTAACTGATCAAGATCACAGAAGACCCTCGGGAGGAGCAAGTTGCAGATTCACCATCACATGGTCCTTTGGGGGACAGATTTTTTTAAAAAAGCATACGGCAGCAGTTTGCATCACTGCAGCTATCTAGTGTGGAATTCTGAACAGCCTCTCTGATTTTTCCTCTTGTGCCATGTTTAATCAAGGCAAGTTATCCTTTCGCTTTAAAATACGACCATATCCACTGGGCTGCAGCTGCAGCCTTATTTGCACCTGCAGCATAGAGCGGAGAGTGTGATTTGAAATGGCAGTCAAGGAAAATGGTTTATTTCCCCTCCCTTCACCATCCTCCAAATGAAACCAGGCCACATTCAGCCAATGGTGGAAGCACAGCAGTTATGCTAAAGCAGCTATGGAAACATTACTATTGAGATCCAACACTCTGTTAACGCTTCCTGTGCCGGTCAGTGAACAGCCAGCCTTCATGTGACACCCTGGAAGAGCACAGCTCTAGCCACATCAATGCATAAACGCGGTTTGTTTTGTGGATTACTAGCCCCTCTCTCTCTCTCTCTTTTGGGGGAAGGAGGCAGAGGTGGGAATAGTGCATGTTAAATATTTTCACATACAGTCGATCGCAACGCTGCTGCCGAATAGAGGGCATCTGACAGCTACGTTGAAGATCAGCATGGCCTCTAGATCTGCTCTCCTACTGACATTCTAGGAGATTTATCCAGGGACTGTCCATGCAATAAGCACCAATGGAACTTGTACACTTGCTTCAAAAGGAGATGGCATCACACTTTTCAGTTGAGTCTGATGAGCAGTGTGTTTGTTACACCGGGTATAAAGGATTACCTCCCTGCCACGTAAGCCATCTCACAATCTCTCACAAGATATTTTTATTGTAGGTTGATGTTATCCTAATCCAAGAATCACCACTCTCCCCATTCTACTGACGGGGAAGACAAAGACAGAGAAACAGACAGACAGAGTTTCTTGCCAGAGGTCTCATGAAGAGCTAGGAACAGATGTTTTGACTCTCAGTCTTAGGCTACATCTACGCTACAGCAGCACACCTAGGATGTTACAGCTGGGTCTACGTAGAGCATTAGCAAAGACTACAGCAACAGAAATGGGTTTTCCATCAAAACAGGTAACATCTCTAGAACGGCAGCTAAGTCGACAGGAGAATCCTTCTGTCGACCCAGCTGCAACTATACCAGGGTTCAGGTCAACCTAACCACAGTGCTCAGGGCAGGAAACTTTTTACAGCCCTGAGTGAAGCAGCTACGTTGACCAGTTTTGAGTGTAGACCAGGTCCAAGTCACTTTCTGAACTACCTCACCCTAGAAATAAACAGGTCCATGGACTTCTACTGGACAATTCAGAGATCTGAAATAAAATCCTAATGTAGCCCTTTGCAAACATTAGCCCATCGCCCCATGAAACCAATGCTTGCCACATTTTACAGATGGGGAAACTTGAGGCACAAAGCAAGGAAGCGACTTGGCCAATGCTACAAAGCGAGCCAGAGCCCAAGTCAACTTTAGAACTAAGGAGCTATCCTCCCAGTTTCATGCTCCTTAAGGAAAGTTCACACAGGCTGATTCACGATGACAGGCTTTCAGAAGAGCATAAGAGAGTCTTACTTCAGAAATAGGCCCTGACCTGCCTTGTCATGACATTACTGGTTGTCTGGAGCACAATGGGATATCTCTTGCTCCCCCCAGAACTTGGGAACCTGCTTGAATTAAGGGTTACCCCTCTTTCAGTCAGCTCCTCATCAGGCAGTGTGTGACAGGAACAGCAGAAGATAAAGAGGTTGTCACCCTGATACTGGAGAGGTTGAAAAAGTGAAACGATTCATTGGTTTGGCAGGTACGAATCCTGAACATAATATTTATAAAGTCTGGGTAATAGCAGCTCACATTTTTAGAGTCCATATCATCCTCCAGAATACCTGAATGCTGTGAAACGCCATCACCCACAGGGTGAAGACAGCAGATGTTCAAGAGAACAACACTGTGCCCAACTTCAGAGTGGGAGAGAACAGGTTCCTAGCACAATGCTGCCCATATCCCAGTTAGGGTTCTGGGTGCTCCTAATTATAATAATAAAAGCCAAGTCAAACCATTAATCTTATAAAGAGTCCAGGATGCCTAATGCCCATGCAGAGCAAAACTGAAGACTGTGACTTGGAAATAAAGAGGCCTGGGTAGGAATGCTTATAGAAATATACAACAAGGCAAAAGAAAAGAGGCAGTCAATGCTCACATGTTTATACTGTGAATATTTGAACAATGTATCTCATACATGGGCCCGGAGTTCTTGTTCCAAAAAACTCACTAATGGCATCAGGAAATCCTGAATCCCAGTTACGGAAGAGAATTAGTTGCGAGCAATTTAGGGCAGCATTGCTTTATAACAAAAGGACAGTTGTAACATGGGAGAGAAAACTGCTTAAGTCAGCAACAGAGGCGAGAAGCATAAAGAGGGAGTCAAACATGATTTGGGAGGGAGAAAAAGAGAAAAGAAAATACCAGAAGGCTGGGCTAGTACCTTGAGGGGATGCAGGGTGAGTTTGCAAACAGAGAGATACAGGATCGATTTGCATTTCGGATGGACAAGCACCAGTCTCAACAGGACTATATGCAGTTGCAGAGGGGTGAGCTACCTGTAACGGAAACTAATGAAATTTTCAGGCTCATCATTCCTGTCATGTATGAATGATTTTTGAAGTAAAACAAAAATCTCCAAAGCATCCTCTTACCTCCTTTCATGGTGCAGAAGGGAAAAGCAATAGTACCGCACCATCTCATTTACCTAAATGTCAGTACGACCCTGAATCAGTCTGGATAACTAAAAGCTGTCCCTCATCTATGAAATACTCAGGAATTGGAGGACAGCATCTGTTTCAGGATCTGGATTGATGAGGATTTGCTACAGCAGCCTGCTCTTCATTAACTTCTTTCATCCAAGAATCTTAAAGTGCATCACAAATATAAAAAGCCTTACAACCTTCCTACACCTACTCTCTCAGGAGGTAGGTAGATATTCTAATTTTACAGGTGGGGAAACTGAGGCACCCTTTCAACAGAGAATCTCCACACATTCCCAAATATCAGGAAAAAAGATATTATGTGCCTGATCTAATCTGGCCAAGCTACATTGTCTGTTCCTTTCCTCAAACAGCCTCCTGCTTTGCCAGGACATCTCCAAAGCCAGGAAGTCACCAAGATGTGGTCTGTGATGTAACTAGAACATCAGGAGCATAAGGACAACCTTTGACTAACCATTTTGGATCTAAATGGAGACCACAGATTGGATTGGTCCACCCACCTCCTTCATCCTATTGCAGAAGTGCTGGGGTTGCTTGTGATACAGTCCATCTAGTACACCACACATACCACCAACTCTAACGAGACACAGGACTATTTTACTAGGAAACATGTCCAGAGAGGGTACTCAAAAGGAAAACTATTTTCCAAGGGCATGAGGAGGAGCTCCGGCCTCTACTGATCCTTGGTCCGCGGAACTGAAATTTGCCCTTCTCACTGTAAGAATTGGGAGTCCTCCCTCGATGTCGTGGACTGAGCTAGATGACCTCGAGGCCCCTTCCAGTTCTACAATTCTATGCCACTGAGTGCCTGCCTCTCTCCCCTGAGGCTCTCCTGCAAAACTAGAAAGAATGGGTGCCCTTGCTATCTAGCAGGCCTGGGGCCACTGTGAAGGGTGAGCTATGGTTTACCTCCACTCTCAGAAGGGTCTAACCGTCCCTATGTTCCCAAAGGGGCTCTTAGAGCATCAGGAGAGAGGTGTCTTCTGCTTTCTGGGGTAAGTGCCTGATGTACCTACAAGTGTCTCTGCCCCCTCTCTCCATAGGGAGGATTAGGATATATGCCCTCCCAGCTGGGGATGTAATAGTATAGTCGATTAACCAATATGCCAGATCTTATCGGCTGATCCTATAGACTACATGCATTTCTTCCCCCCCCCCCGCCCCGGGTACATTTTTTAGCAGCCGGGGCCAGCAGCCCAGCTCAGTTCTGGCTCGCACTGGGTCCAGGAGCTCAGACCCTCCTTTCCCCCCACCCCCCGGACAGGGTCTGCTGTCACCCCGCACTGCTGCTTCTGTATCAAAGGTTTGGGGCTGCAAGGGAAGCTGATTTTTAAACTGGCTCCCCTCGCGGACCAGCTCCCGCCTGGCACCCCACATGGCTGCCTCTGATACAGAGGTAGCAGCGCAGCATGGCAGGGGGCTCCTTGGGAGTTGGGCCAGAGCGCACTGGCTGCCGGCCCCACCCCCAGGGACCATAGAATAGTCGAGTAACCCATAACAATTCATGAGGTTAATCAACTATTCAGTTAACCGATATCTAACATCCCTACCCCAAACCTTAGTGGCCTCTCCCATCAGGGAAGCTTGAGGTTTAACCTCTCAGCCTCTCCAGCACTGAAGCGGGGCAGTGAGCCCTTTGCATCTTCACCTCTTTGGAGGACAACTGGGGGCTGAACACCGCCCATTCCCATGCCCCCCGCCCCCCCCGGCAGGACAGAGAGGGGGAAAGGAGGCCTCAGGCCAGGGATTACCTTGAGGGTTGACCCCCCCCCAGGAACACTGGGAATTGGCCTCGCACTTGCCTGCTTCCCTAGTGAAGGGCAGATGGGGGGGATTTAGCCCCGTCCCCCCACCGGGGCCACCATTCCCCCTGCATGAAGTGACAGGGTTTCACCTCCCCCCCCCACTTCTCATGCGAGGGGCGGGGGTTTGCGCCTCTCCCGCCTGGTCCCCTCTACCCCGAGGACAGGGGCTTGACGTTTCACCCCTGTGGCTGGGGCTGAACACTCCCCCGGCCTGCGCCCCATGGGGGAGGGGATCGGGGTTTACCCCCTTCCATGGGGGGGTGCAGGGCCCCCCCCGGCCCCTCCCTCGGGGGACGAGGGGTCCGCGCCCCGCCCCTTACCGGCAGCTTGGGGCTGACCTCCCCCTTGCAGCTGTGGCAGAAGAAGCGATGCTGGGACACGGCGGCCGCTGCCGAGGCCTCCGCCATCTTCTCTCTCCCCCTCCCCCGGCTCCCTGCCTGCCGTCAGTCCTCCGCGGGCCGCGACTAGGGCCCGCACGGATAGAGCGCCGGGGGCCTCTCTAGCCGCCCGCTTCCGCCTACTCGCTGGTGCTCCGTTGGGTTGGGGTAGGAAGAAGTCAGTCCTCCGCGACTCCAGAGCAACGAGAGAACTGCAGGGTAGAGCGGCCCCCTCGCTTCTTCCGTGTCCCAAGTCCTCCACTTGGCGAGCGAGTCTAGGCGGAAGGGGAAGGATAGAGCGTCGCGCCGTAAATTCCGCCGATGCGCATGTGCTACCAACGAGCCTGGGTGCGGGTAGAGCGGCTCTGTAGCCCTGATCGCCTCGAGGGCGAATCGCAGCCATGGCAGGCGACCGGAAGTAAGCAGCGTTGAGCCGGAAGTGGAAGGGGTTGCTATGGTTGCCGCATGGGCCTAGGCATCTCCCCTCCCCCAGACGGTCCAGTTTGAGACCCCAGGTGAGCGGGAGCCCTGGGGCAACCGGGGAGGAAGGGAGGGGGCTCTGCCTGGCCGGGGGGCAATGAACTGTGGAGGCCGCTCCATGAAGGCAGCCGGAGAGACGCGGAGCCCGCGCCGCCTGCCCCCAGTCCCATGCGGGCTCATCCCTGCCACCGTCCAAGGTCGGGAAGCGGAGCTCGGGCATCCTGCCACCGAGGGGGCGCCCTGTTCTAGCCATTGGGCCGCACCGCCCTCCCTCGGAGAGCGCGTCCCTCCGACCCCCGCCCTCCCTCGCTGGACGAGGCGCCGCTGGCTCCGGGCGGAGCGCTCCTGTCACAGGCGATTACATCGTGCGGAGCCAGCGCGCGGGGGAAGGTCGTTCGGAGGAGCCCGCCTGTGAGCCGCGAAAGGCTGTTTACTGAGCTCTCGGCGCCTGCCTGCTGGTCCTTGGCTTCCCTAGAAAATCCCCCATCCGCGTTCCTGGCCCCCCCCCCCCCCGCCATGCTACATCCCCCCAGGGGCTCCCAGTGCTGCCCATGGGACAGGCCCCATTTTAAAATCAGTGCCCGACTGCCAGCCCTGCGAGTAGGGTTGCCAGATGGTTTCAACAGAAATGCTGGACATGACATCACAATTTCCATGACATCTCATTTAGAAAATACCGGACATTTCTATTTTCTCAGTTTGTTTCCCGAACAGAAAGCTCAGATACTGGACTGTCCGGTTCAAAACCAGACACCTGGCAACCCTACTTGCGAGCAGATTCTCTGCAGAACTGGTACAGCCCCAGCAAAGGGCATGGCAAGTTTCCCCCACCCTGCCCTGGGAAGATCATCTCCGGGGATATTCTGTGTTTCATCACCATGGCTCATTCAGTCCTTGGCAGGTGTGCTTGCCTGCCCAGTTTGACTTCAAGGGGATTGGCTGTGAAGGCATTTTTTATTTGAGCTGAGCCTCAAACCCACTGCATTCCTCTCAAGCCTGAATTGGTAACAGCTTTTAGTCTCCGCTGATAGACCAATTCAAACAGGCGACTTGAGAGGTGAAAATCTTTGCATCCAACCAGCACATCTTCTGCACTTGCTTGCCTCACCTGATAAGAATTTTAATAACATAAATGCTTTCCCCCATATCCTTCTAGTATTTTAATTTGCCGGCAAGATGACTCAAGCAGAAATTAAACTCTGTTCCCTCCTGCTGCAAGAACATTTTGGCGAGATCGTGGAAAAGATAGGGACTCACCTTATCAAAACAGGCAGCCAGCCACTGAGAGTGATTGCCAAGGACACAGGGATGTCGCTAGATCAGGTATGTCTAGAATCCACTAGGAGTTATCCTCCCTTGGATCACAGATGCTAGATAAATGCTACACAGCAGAGCTGACTGAACTATTATTTGCTCATTAAAACTTGTCTGTCACCATTTCTAGGGCTCCTGAAGGATTCTGTTATTCCAAATGCATTTGCAAAAGGCAAATCAGAATTTGAACATGTCTCCTTAAAACCAAATCTGTTTCTTTAACAGTACAGATTGCATTCCATGGGAGTTTTGTCATTGGCTTTAACAGAAGAGGTTCTGAGCTCTTACCTCTCCCCAGAAGGGAAGGCTGGTGGTCTAATTTAGTGTTACAGAGTGTGGAGAGGACAAGAGATGAAGTTAGTGCAGCTGGTAGAGAATAAGGAGGTGAGGCTTACTTGCTTAAAGTCACAGTGAGTCAGGACTACAGTTGAGATTCCCAGGCCCGGCCTTGAGTAGGACAAGATCTCCCAGGTTTCTTCTTCTCTTAATTCTGTTAGCCCCTGAGGAATTTCAATCATCACCCTGCTCTCTTCCAAATAAAGATGATCTGGTGAATGCTCAGTAGCTTTATCTTTCATTGTTAATGATCAGTTCTAATTGGGGAATTAATGACCCTTCCTGAGACAATGGATTGAGCTAAAGCACCTACATATAGGAGGGGAGGGCATTCCCTTCCTGATCCTTGAGGTGATCAGCCCTGAAGCATGAGGGTTGATTTTCCCCCAAGTACGTGTCTCATTCCTTTCTCTGGCATGTGCAGGTTAAGAAAGCCCTCTGTGTCCTCATTCAACACAACCTGGTGACGTACCAGCTGCAGAAGCGAGGCATTGTGGAGTACGAAGCCCTGTGCAGTCGAGTGCTGAGGATCCTGCGGTATCCACGTTACATCTATACTGCCAAGACCCTCTACAGCGACATGGGTGAATTGATCGTGGAGGAGCTGCTGCTGAATGGCAAAATGAGCATGAGCGCTGTGGTGCAGAAGGTTGCAGACAGGCTGACGGAAACTATGGAGGGTGAGCCAGTGGAGTGTGGAGACAGCTTAAAAAGGGCGCAGAAACCTTTTGCTGCAGCGCCTTATCTGTCTGGCAGGTTTTGAGGCTGCTGGGCTGATGCTTCGTGCTACCAGAGTGTTCAGGTTCTGTACACAATGAAAGGGGATTGGATGGCTTCCAGCTGGATGTAGGGCCTGGTCTGAAGTCCACTGAAGTAAATGGGAATCTTTCTATTGACTTCAGGGGACTTTAGGTCAGGTCCGGATGGGGCGTCCTCCGGAGGCAGTACACAAACTGATGCTCCCAAGCATTTCCAGGAGAGGCCAGTATTGTGATCCACATGCTATAGATGGGGAAACTGAGGCACGAGGCGAGGCAGGGACTGTCCAAGCTCAAACAATGAATCACTGTCAAAGCTGGGAACAGAATTAGCTCCCAGGCCTGTGCTCAGACCATTTGGCTATGATTTATTTTGCTGTGTGTTTTACCCTCTTTTTCTCTCAATAGACATGTGTAGAGACATCATGGTAGAGAGACCTGGCAGTCCATTCTCCACTCTACCACTGGCTCGCTGTATGACTTAGAGAGACCCCCTTGCTATGCCTCAGCTTCCCACCTGTACAATGGGCATAAAACCTTTAACCAAATGACAAGTGCTATACAGATTCCAGAGTGTAAGCACTGGTTATCCAGCTAACCCTGGGCCTCATGCGGCGCTGCCATTTTGAAACACTGTGGGGAGCCTAGCATCAGGTTCCACGTGGTGTTTGAAAGCAGCTGCACTGCATGGAGCCCAGGGTCAGCGGGGGAGTCCCCAGCTGGCCCTGGGCTGCACGTGGCATTTCAAAGCGGCAGCCCCGGGCTCCACACGGCACTGCCACTTTGAAGCACCCCCTCATCTTCCCCGCCCCCTTACTGCTTCTTTCTTTTTGATAGATGCAGCAAGGGGGAAGGAGCGACTAGTCAACTAGCATATTGACTATCCAATAAGCATTTGCTTTTCAGATAGTTGACTAGTCATTCACATCCCTACTGTGCACAGTAGCAAAGAGACGGGCTGAGGGAAGCCCCTGCAGGATGTGGGGAGTGGAGGAGAAATTATACAGAAAATGTTTCAGGTGTATTAGCAGCATAGGAGAAAGTTCTTGCACCACCAGCTGTGAGCTCTGCAAAGGGGCAGAGAGAAGGCCCATGCATCTAGAAGGGTGGGCGAGTGGGGAGAAAGCAGAAAGACAGGTTAAGATTTTTCAAGGTGATTAGTGATTTGGGGGGCCCGATTTGTGACACATTAAAAAGACCTGGTTGGCCCCTCTTACTTGCCACCTAGAAACTGAGGCACCCAAATCACTCGTCACCTTTGCAGATTTGGCCCAGGGTATGAAGTCATCTGGAATGAGAGGGTGGAGGGTGATAAATATAGATCAGATTCCAAGCCCTTTCTTGCATCGCCCTGGTTGTAGGTCTCTTAAAGACAGTGATGGGGCCTGATCCTGTCTGGGTGCAGCAGCAACTGCTGTTTGAGGTCATGATCGCTGTTCCCTGTAAGCTGGGCGCTTGTGCAGATGCACAGGAGAAATTCCAGTGCTGCCCAGCTGATTAGCAGAGCACCCACAGTTCGGGTTTTGTTTCTCCTGGTGGTGCACATGCACATGTGCCTTGATGCACTTAAACATTTATTCCACACTTACATGGAAAAGATTTGAGAGAACATTGGTCATGATACTAGATTATGTTCTCCTTGGGATCCTTTTGCCCAGATGGGAAAACTATGGACTATGCTGAAGTCTCCAACACGTTTGTGCGCCTAGCGGACACGCACTTCATTCAGAGATGCCCGGTGGCCCCTGAAATTTCCAAGGCTTTGGCTGCACCACCCCCTCCTGCGCCCACTCTGGCAGTTAATGAGAAGGACATGTACCTGGTCCCCACCCTGAATCTCATAGGTAAGGAGCTGTCAGAATCTCCTTCATTGTTTTGCATAACCTCCGACATTTGAGTAGCTTGCATTTAGAATGCGGGGGAGGCGGGGGGCGTTGTCACCAGATTCCCTGGGGGAGGGATATCTGAGTCATCAAAGGGCTTTCTGACCTGAATGCAAAACTGCAGTGCTGGTATTCAGAGAAGAACCATGTCTTTGGCCCACAGGGAAAGGGAAAAGGAGAAGATCATTTGATGATGAAGAGAAGAGTGAGCACAAAGCAAAAAGGCAGAAACAAGATGCAGACAGCAAAGAGGTACTGCTAACAGACTGCTGCTCCTTGGCTTGCATGCAGGCCAGCGATGGTCTTGGCGGTAGTGGAGAGCTTAGCAATCTCTCATTCAAGTATCTGACCTTTGGGTCCATATCCTGCATAGCCAACGAAAACAAGCAAGGACACCAAGGGGTCCACTGTGCATAGTATGTACCCTCAGGGTAGTGCTGCTGAACAGCCTGTGTTCTGGAGGCCGTTGTGTGGCATAGTCAGTCTGCCCATCAGCCAGTGTGTAACCTCGCCATTGTGGTTCAATTTCACATTGATTCAACTCTTCTAGACCCCGGCAGCTCCCAGCAAGCTGCAGGGTGCCTGGCAGGTGTTCAGTACCCCTCAGCAGAGGGTGCCTTTTCCTCAAACAAGCATCTGACTCTACAACCAATAAACCAGCATCAGCGATTCCTTCTCTCTCTGCCATTTCTTCTCAGCCCCCGCCTGACGATGGCATTTACTGGCAAGCCAACATTGATCGGTTCCACCAGCACTTCCGAGACCAAGCCATAGTCAGCGCAGTGGCCAACAGGATGGACCAGGTACACAGAAGTGATCAGGAACTCCCTCAGCAGGGTTACTCTGGGGAGCAGGAGCAGGGAATTTGGTGATCACAGTCTCTGCAGTTACACGTTAAAAGCTTCAAATCTCATGCTTCGAGATACTAGCCAAATGCTGCAAGGGGTCACCTTCTTCTGAAATCTCAGGCTGCTGCTTACAGGAGTTGGACCAAGTTCTCCTTGTTTCAGTCAGTGCCCTAAACACACCACCTATCTGCTCCAGTATCTTGAATCATACACACCTGTTCTAAGTGCTGCTAAGCCATATGTTGCTCTCCCAGAGCATCTGTCACTTCTGCACTGGCAGGGGTGCTGACAGCCTCTGTGGGGCCCTGAGCAAAGTGTGGGGGTGGGCAGTTATGCTCCCCCCGAAGGGGCAGGGCCTTGGATGGAAGGGGCAGGGTTGGGGGGAGCCAGCTGTCTGAACCAGCCCCTAGGGGGCTGTTCCCCTCCTCCCCCCTCTCCCCACAGCTCTTAATGCTTCCCAGAGCATGTGGTACTCCAGTGGCAATTTAAAGGGCCCAGGGCTCTGGACACGGCCACAAGAGCCGTAACAGTGGCCGGGAGGCCTGGGCCCCTTTGAATAGCCGGGCCCTGGGACAACTGTGCCCTCTCCCCCTCCCCCGCTCCGGTCAGTGGGCCTGTGTACTGGGGTGGTTTTGCTGTCAGTGCAGTGGGGCATGTAACCAGACGCACGCGGAGTGGCTGGAGGCTAACACAACCTAGCTCTTACTGGAGGCTTATAGCTGAATTTGGAGCACCACGGTTCTGGAGTGGGGAACAGCGTGTGAACAGAGGTTCTGTCAAGACCTAACGGCTGTTTCCTTCCTTTTTGAACAGACCAGCAGTGAAATCGTGCGGACTATGCTGAGAATGAGTGAAATTACCACATCCTCCAGTGCACCTTACACGCAGCCCCTGTCTTCCAACGAGGTGAGTTTCGGAGCACCCTATAGAAATCGGACATGGATAACTATATTTCCTTGGCTACCGTTATGCATCTGCATTGTGATCACAGTCCTGTCCTGCACCAGGGGACCCCTTGATGCTGGGCGGTGGACAGACGCAGAACTAGCTACAGGACATGGTGCTATCGAATGACATGGGAACCCACCATTTTAGACATCAAGGCTGGGTCATGAGTGTGAGAGCATCTCCTGCTCTCTCCTCTTGTTTGCATACAGCCTCAAATGCACTGTTGAGGGGCTGTCTGGTGGCCAGAGGAGGACTGTGAAGGTGTAAGTTTCGGAACAAGGAAGTAGGCCATACTTGCGCTGCGGAGGGGGATTTCTCCTGGGAAGCAGAGACTCTGTAAAACATTTGGAGGCCATAGTGGCTAAGTGAACGTGAACTCTCAGTGCAACGCAGTGGCCAAAAGGTCTGACATGATCTTTGGCTGTGTACATAGGGCAGTCTCAGAGGAGTAGAAAGGTGGTTTTCCTCTGTATTAGGGCTTGTCTCCGCTACAGGGTGAATCAACACTGCGGTGATCGACCCACCGGCAGTTGATTTCACAAGTCTAGTAAAGACTAAGGATGTTAAACAGCGGGTTTTTTGGTAAACGTGTAAGCATTACACATTTACATGTGGAGTGGGAGGCACTCCCTGGGAGCTGGTGCGTGCAGGGAGCCAGCTTAAAAGCTGGCTCCCCACAAGCACTGGCTTACGCAGAGCTGCCTGCTCCCCCACATACATGCTGCTGCCTCTGTGAAGGTGAACCAATGAGCTCAGGCTCATCAGTTTACCATTTGACCACGTATCCTAACACATCCCTAGTAAAGACCCACTAAATTGACCACCAATTACTCCCCTGTTGACTCCAGTACACCAGCAGAATGAGATGAGTAAGGGGAGCAGACAGGAGAGTTTTTTCTGTGGACCCTACAGTAAGTAGCTCTAAGCTACATCGGTACACTTCTACCATCACTGCAACTGCGTAGCTTCGGTCGACCTGTCCTCGTAGCGTAGCCCTGCCCCTATACACTAGTGAGCTCATGACTGAAATGCTGTGGCCAGTTCTGGTGTTCCTAATTCAAGAAGGCTATTGCTAAATTGGTGAGCATTCAGAGAAGAGTCACAAGAATATCGAGGGTGGGCAAGACGCTATATACTGATAAACTAAATGCGGAGACCCTTCCCAAAAGGGGTGCACTGCACAGAGACGCGCTCTCCCCACCCACTGGCCGCCTTGAGCGGCACGTGGGGCCGCAGCAGCCGGGGGGCCTGCCTGAGGGTTCTGTGGGTCTCCGACCAGGAACCACCTACTGTTTTATTTTGATCATCTTAAGTGCTAATAGTGCACATGTTCTGGCTGTTTCCACAGATATTCAGATCTCTTCCAGCAGGATACAACATTGTGAAACAAATTCTGGATCAGTATCTCACTTTGCTAGCCGATGACCCAGTAAGAAATGCTTCATGTGTGATTTGGTTACATTTGTTTTTGAACAGGATTTTCCCCTGTGGTCTAGTTCTGATTTAGGGCCCTAATTTTGCAGTTCTCTCTATCAGGGCTGGGTTAAGAAAGGGGCTTTAGGGGCTTCAGCCCATTGCCCCAGGCTAAGGAGGACCCCACAAAAGGATTTACAGGCTACCGAGACTGCAGCTCTTTTTGTGGGGCTCTGGGTTGCAGCCACTAATGCCTCTGCATTGTGGCCCTGCCTAGCGGGAGGAGGGTGGACTCCCATTCCTTCTGCTGATCTGGAGGGGAGATCAGTTCCTGCTCATTTAGAGGGGAGGGATAGCTCAGTGGTTTGAGCATTGGCCTGCTAAATGCAGCCTTGTGAGTTCAATCCCTGAGAGGGCCATTTAGGGATGGTACTTGGTCTTGCCGTGAGGGCAGGGGACTGGACTCGATGACCTCTCAAGGTCCTTTCCAGTTCTGAGAGATAGCTATATCTCCATATATTATATTATTTAGCTGCAAGCACAGGAAGCTCTGCTCATTCGCATCCCTCACCTGCAGGCTCCACCCCCATGAGCTGGGAATTGGGGTCAATGGGAGCCTCAGATGGCAGGGCAGCACGCAGAGCCACTTGCCCCCTATCCTCCCCAGAGTCTGCACTACCAAAGGGGAGCTACCCAAGATAATTGCCCCGTACCCAATCTCCTGCCTAGCCTTGAGCCTCCTTCCCCACCCTGACCAGATGCTGGACTCCACCCCAGCCTCCCGCTCTGAGCCTCCTCCTGCACTCTGACATCTGCCTAGACCCACTATTCCCACCACCCGCCCTGAGACCCCTCCCTCACTCCCACTCCTGCCCTGGATCCCCTTGTGTACTCAGTCCCCTGCCTTAACTCGCAGCCTTCTCATGCACTCTGATACCCTAATTTTTGGCTCCACTCTGGACCTAGGGAGCCACACAAAATTGAATAGCCCCGAGCCCCTCCAGAAGAATTTATCTGGTCCCGCTCTCCATGTGAGTGGACCCCATTAGAGTGAGTGGTATTATCCGCATAAGCAAAGCTACCCGTCTGCTTAAGTGTTTGTAGGATCAGGGCTTTGATTTCTTCACCTCACTCAGCATAGACAGTGAAGAGAGGCACATGTCAATTTCATGCTCTGTTTCTAGTCAGTTTCATCCTGTACTCTGTAGGTCCTAATACCAGCCTCTGGGAGGAGGAACCATGAAAAGCAAAAGAAAAAGTTTCCAATTAACACTTGAACGTCATGAGAATATGACTATTAATAATAGACTGTGGAAACATCCTCTAACCTGGGGCTGGGCAAAATACGGCTCACGGGTCGGATCTGTCCTGCCAAGCCACTCTTCTTGCCCTCAGACACAGTGGGGAGCCTCAGGCAGGCTCCCTGCCTGCTCCACCCCTCTGCACACCACTCAGAAAAGTGGCTGTGGGGCACTGTTTGTCTTTGAACTGCTGTGAGCTCCTCCAGAGGCAGGGGAGACAAGCTTTGCACACTGCCCCTGCCCCCGCCCCCAACATGGTTCCATTGGCTGGATTCTGGCCAATGGGAGCTGTGTG
This sequence comes from Pelochelys cantorii, assembly GCA_032595735.1. Lineage (NCBI taxonomy): Eukaryota > Metazoa > Chordata > Testudines > Trionychidae > Pelochelys > Pelochelys cantorii. Next base: position 19,600,366 of record CM064349.1, on the reverse strand, counting down.
TTTGAAGAACAGGCAGCTTGTAAAGTACCCCTCCCCTTCCAGACCCACATGGCTGGGCAGGCAGCCTGCCTGAGAAATATGCTGGGGCTGCTAGCCACGAGTCACTCAGGTAGGTCTCCCAGCCAGAGCCTGCCTCTGGCACCCCAGACCATCCCTCTCCCCCACCCTCTGCTCCCCTACCCCACATAACCCAAACCCTCTTCCCTTTCTCTCCTGCATCCATACCCCCTCCCAAACTCTGCCCCCGAGCTCCTTCCCCAGGTCACAACCCAAACCTCAACCGTCTCTCAGACCCTGCACCCCAGTCTTCTGCCCTAGGTCACAACCCAAATTTCTGCACCTCCTCCTGCACCCCCCTCTGCTGCCCCAGGTCACAACTCCCTCCTTTACCCAAACTCCCTCACAGACCCCACAACTCCTCCAGCATCCCAATCCCTTACTGCAAGCTCCCTTCTTTACCCAAGCTCCATCCCAGACCCCACAGCCCCTCCATTAATATCGTGGAAGAGAGTGGCCCTTGACCACTTCCAAAGTTCTTTGAGTCCCTCCCCATCAAAAATGACTGCCCATCTCTAACCATTAAGGTTGGGGTTGGTGTTTTTTCTTAAAACAAACCAGTTTTTTCAGAATTGTAATAGTCTTTGTATACATTTAACCCTTTTATTTCCTTGTAGCTGGAGTTTGTTGGTAAATCCGGGGATAGTGGCGGGGGCATGTACGTCATCAGTATCCTTTACTGAGGAATCTACTCTGGGCAGTGTATGGCTGGTCTTGGGGCTTACTTGGCATTGTACAACCCTGGTCATTCACGTGTGGTACCTTGACGTGCACTGCTCAGATCTCCACAAGGCCCTTGCATCTTTGGCAACAGCAACGCTGGAATCCATCGTCCAGGAGAGGTAAAGCAGCTATTTGAATGCAGCTTGTGAGCGTGTTCCCTGTAAGCTGGGTGCTTGTGCGACCGCTCAGGAGAGATTCCGATGCTGCCCAGCTGATAAGCAAAACACCCACAGCTTAGTTTGTGTTTCTGCTGGTGGTGCACATTCACACATGCCTTGGTGCATATAAAAATTCATCTGCACATGGATGGAAAAGATGAGAGAGAACATTGCTTGTTAATCCTCGTGTTATTCTGTCCAAGGCATAGCTATGAGAGAGACATGGGTGATATAATATAAGTATTTGATGGCCCACTAAAAGAGATTGCGTCACATGCCTGGTCTGTTCATACAGGTACAGTGACAAAGTTTCAGCTCTGCCATTGGAGTATCCTCCACAATCTCCGTCCTTTAATTTAAGAGGAAAGATCCAGTCTTGAGAGGTGCTGAGCTCCCATCAGTTTTAAGTAACTGATCTGTCCCAGGATCGGATCCCACCTCATCCAGTTGTATGTTGAAAATATTTATGATTCGAGGCTCTCTGTGCCACCATTAAATAAATAGGAAGGTCACATTTGCTGAGATGAGATACTCCAGCCGGATCATTCTTTAGCCTGGCTCTCATGAATTAGGGAAAGGAATGCTGCTGAGTGAAGATTTAGTGACAGCTGCGTCATTCACCTGAAGACACATTTTATTTCCATGTGTGCATTTCTAAAGCATTGGTTACTGGTTCAGACACTGGGTACAGGACTCAAAGGACTAGTGGTCTGATCTGGTTTGAGCCTGTGGCTCCGAAGTCGGGATTTCATTCCATCTCCACCACACAAGATGCTTTTTTCTCTGAAGTATTAATGTAGGAACCTTTTTAACTCTCCGATGCCCATGTGTGGATGTGGTGATCCTTCCCCAGAGCTGTGTGTGAGCTGCTGTGTTGCTGCCCCATCTAGATTTGGTTCCCGCTGCGCCAGGATCTTCCGTTTGGTTCTGCGGAAGAAACATTTGGAACAGAAGCAAGTGGAAGATTTTGCCATGATTCCTGCCAAGGAGGCAAAGGACATACTGTATAAAATGCTCTCCGAGAACTTTGTGTCCCTGCAGGTAAGAATCCCTGTCACCCAGAAGTGAGCAGAGTGTGTCACAAACAGGGCGTACAGAATATGGAGGTGAATGCAGATGCAGGAAGGTGGTTTGGTTAGCGCAGAGATGGAATTCTGGGTTCCAAACCCCTCAGAGCAGGGGCTGAGAGCCAGAAAGCTTGGCTTCCATTCTGAACTCAAGGGTGGGAGCATGGTCTAGTAGTTAGAGAACAGTGGGGTGGGATCTTAGTTTCCATTCATCTCAAACAAGATAAACGATAAACTGGCATTAGAAAAGGTTCAGAGAAGGGCAACTAAAATGATTAGGGATTTGGAACGGGTCCCATATGAGGAGAGATTAAAGAGACTGGGACTTTTCAGCTTGGAAAAGAGGAGACTAAGGGGGGATATGATAGAGGTCTATAAAATCATGAGTGGTGTGGAGAAAGTGAATAAGGAAAAGTTATTTACTTGTTCCCATAATATAAGAACTAGGGGTCACCAAATGAAACTAATGGGCAGCAGGATTAAAACAAATAAAGGAAGTTCTTCTTCACACAGAGCACAGTCAGTCTGTGGAACTCCTTGCCTGAGGAGGTTGTGGAGGCTAGGATTATAACAAGGTTTAAAAGAGAACTAGATAAATTCATGGAGGTTAAGTCCATTAATGGCTATTAGCCAGGATGGGTAAGGAATGGTGTCCCTAGCCTCTGTTTGCCAGAGGGCGGAGATGGATGGCAGGAGAGAGATGGTTTGATCATTACCTGTTGGATTCACTCCCTCTGGGACACCTGGCATTGGCCACTGTCAGCAGACAGGGTACTGGGCTGGATGGACCTTTGGTCTGACTCAGTATGGCCGTTCTTATGTTCCATTCCTGGTTCTGGGAAGGAGAAGGAATCAGAACTTCTAGGTCGTTCATCTCTCTCTGCCTCAGTTTTCATAGGCCTGTACAATGGATCCAGGGTTACCCTGTCTCCCAGGGGAGCGAGAAGCTGATTTCATGAATATCGAAAGTGTTTGTGTTCTCCCATGACCATCAGATCCCCCTAATAATAGTAACTTGCGATATGTGTCGCCAGACAGCTTCCAAGCACAGGTCCTCAGTGCTACCACCAGCAATCTGGGCAGGTGTCCTTCCCTGCATTTTGCAGCTGGGGAAACCAAGGCCTCTAAAGGTGCAGTGACTTTCCCAGAATCATATGGCAAGTTATTAATTGCTAGGGGCACAGGGGGCTAGCTCTCACCACTCGCCCACACACCTGCTGTCTCTTTGCTAAGAATGATGACTGCTGGGTCCCCAGGGGAAGCTAGAACGAAGCACGCAGCGAGAACAGACAGACACCTTCCATGCAGAGGCCATAACACACACCTCACGCTGCTTCTTTCTTCTTTCCTGCATGCAAACAGGAGATTCCAAAGACTCCAGACCATGCTCCCTCCAGGACGTTCTATCTGTACACGGTGAACACTCTGTCCTCCGCGCGGATGCTTCTGCACAGGTGTTATAAGGTACCCCATGGTTCCCTGGCCAACCAAATGACACTGGTGCTAGTGCAAATCACACTGTTCTTCAGACCCTTTCTGTTCCTTAGGTTTATTCCCTCTCCTGGCCTGCTCTCTGATTCCATGTCACAACAGCAGTTGGACACAGCGAAGCTAAGACCTTATTTATACTTACCTGGAGATCAGCGCTCTGGAGATCAATCTCACAAAGTTTGATTTAGCAGATCTAGTAAGGACCTGCCAAATCAAACGCTGATGGTGCCCCTGTCAACCCTGTGAGGAGTAAGAGAAGTTGACAGGGGAGTTTCTCCCCTGAACCTCCCATAACAGGGACACCGGAGAAATGTGATTTAATAATAAGCTACGTGAGCTTAAATTGCATTTCTCCCCCAGTGTAGACCTGGCCTAAGCTGGGCTGTCAGAGACCCTACAACATGGAGAGAAACATTGCCAGGTGCAGAGAGTCTTTCACCCATATCGATTTACCAGCATGGGGGGGGGGGGCGGATCAATCAGCTACTGAAACGCAGCCCCTTTGATTGTGAGAGGTGCCTCGAAAGACAGGGCATGGGAACTTCAGCAACCCGGCAGAGAGAATTGTAGGCGGCAGACTGTCCCGTGGCACGTTCCTGCCTGGGCAAGGTGTTGGTGCCCTGGTGCCTGGGAAAAGCAAGCTGGGAGTGGGTCAGTGTTGCCTGTCAGGTCACGGAGGTGAACGCTTACCACAGTGCCCTCTGCTGCTGGTCTGGGGCGTTGCAGTCCAGGCCCATTCCAGGCTGCCACTGCCCCCTTGGCTGTCGGTTTGCCTGGGAGGGCTGTCAGCCAAGCAGAGACCTCACCTGGCCCTGCTTAGCTTGTGAGAGGGGCTCGGAATACCGAGGCTGCATTTCTGACTTCCTCTGACCACGCTGGCAGAGGCTCCTGCTTGGGATGGATGATAAACCCTCTCAGATGCAGGTGCTGCCTTTAACGGCCTGAATTCAAGTTCCATCCCCAGCAATTGCACGTGACGGTAACATGGAGGGAGATGGGTTTCCACTGCCTTCCTGCACCATTTCCAGCCCCAGTGCTAGAGCAGGGACCATAACATCCATCCCACTCGCACCCCGATGCCGGCTGGCTTTGCAGCTCCTGGTGCAGGAGACCTGTCTGCAAGCTTTGGGGGAGCCAGCTTGGGGGCCCACTATTCCCACTCACGCTCCCTCTTTGGGGAGAGATTAAAGCAGATGGCGTCATTTCTTTGTATCCATCCCCCCACACCTGCTTCTTGTTTCTCTCTTTCTTTTCCCCAGAGTGTGGCCAACCTGATAGAAAGGCGACAGTACGAAACCAAGGAGAACAAGTGAGTCGCACTACCTGGGCTGAAAGCTCCTGGCCCAAGTCGTCACACAGGGGCCAAGCAGCTCAGGCCTCCGGAGCAAGCGTCGTACCTAGAGGAACTCACTAATGGGAGATGTCAACAAGATGGGACTTACCTGGCATCAGCTAGTAGGACAGCTAGGGCCAGATCTTCAAAGGGAGTTAGGTACCTAGCTACCATTGGGAGTTAGGAGCCTAAATAATTGAGCACCTGGGTCTTGGTGCCCAGGAGGTGTCGAAGCTAGACGGATGGCAATGAAGACTGTTTTGCAGGGCAAGGCAGTTAAGGAGAAATATCATCTATACTGGGATGTTCATCCTGGTGCAGACAGGCAGACACATGCTGTCAGCCAAGGAATGTGGGTCACTCCAGTTTCATACTACAGGTTGAACCTCTCTGGTCCGGCCCCCTCGGGACCTGTCCGGTGCCGAACCAGAGAATTTGTTGGACTGCAAAAGGTCAATATTGTCTAGCAGCATGACCAACGTGTCCATGGCTTGCTGGGCTCTGAGAGTACATGGAGGGGTATATTAGAGCTAAATAACAGTACACAACCCTGGGAGCCAGGACTGGGGGCTGCAAACAGACTTTACGGAGCAGTGGGAAACTTGGCCACCCCCATGATAAGCGGACAGCTGGCTAGCTAAAATCCTGCCGGACCACAGATGTTGCCAGGCCAGGGAGTGCTGGACTAGAGAGTTCAACTTGTAGGAGTAAGTGCCCTTGGGGAAAGGCTTTGCAGTGGGGTGCCCTCTCTGGGGAGATGCAGCAGTACCAACAGCCCCAGGGAGACAGACTGGCACAGCCATAGCGCAGTGATACTTGGCCCATAAAGCACCTGCCCCCAGAGCTGGCGGCATAGTGAGGGGACAAGGTAATGGGCGAGGGGAAGGCCCAGGAGGAGACATTGATGAGGACCATGGAGGGGAGACGGTGGATTTGGAGGCAGGGAGGCAACTTGCCTGGCCCCTCCTGAGTGATAGGAACAGGCTTCAGTATCTTGCCAGCCACTCAGAGTTGTCCACCTCGCCCTCAGGCGCTTGCTGGAGAAGTCGCAGCGGGTGGAGGCCATCCTCGCGTCCATGCAGGCCACGGGCGCCGAGGAGGGGCAGCTGCAAGAGATCGAGGAGATGATCACAGCCCCGGAGCGCCAGCAGCTGGAGAGCCTCAAGCGCAATGTCAACAAGTGAGCGGAGCTGGGGGAGGAGGGGAATCGGGGTTCTTGGGAGTGGGAGAGCGGGTCTAATGAGAACTAGGTGGGGGCTGGGCAGCGGGACTGCTGTTTCTGTTAGTGGGCGAGTTTCACACACTGTCGGCACCAGCTTGCCCCAGGGACAGCGCAACTTCCCCACCTCGGGGGGCTGGAGTTAAAGCCGGACTGGCCATAAATAGCTTTGCTCTGGGAAGCTCATGCTGCGCGGCCGGTGACGCTCTCCCTCCCCTTTTCCTTAAACTCGCAGGATCGACGCCAGCGAGAATCAAGTCGACGAAACCATCTTTGTGCTGGAGTCGTACATCGAAAGCACAATGAAGAAGCTCTGAGGGCGCCCCCTGCTGGCTGACGGCACCTCTCCCCACGCCTGTCATGGCATTGCAGGCACAGGGTGGACCCATTTGCCTCCTGCACGGGGGCTGTTTTCAGGCAGCCCGGCTGAGTTTTTATTTATTTTTACTGTATGTTTAACATGGATGGGAGGGGGAAATAAAACGCTGACCTCGCTGATTAGCTTCTGGAGGGGGCTGTTGGAGGTGTGGCTGGTACAAAAATCCTGCTTGCCCCATCCTGAAACACTCAGGCAGTAAGCTCTGGTGGGGGTGAAATATGCCTGGTGTCTCTACAGCCTAAGGGGGGTGGGAGGGAGAACCCCGGGCCCGGATCCAGCCCTCGGCTTGCCTTGATCCAGCCTGCAGCCAGCCGTGGAGCTTCCCCCTGCAGGGGGCGAGCTGGCACCGGTGCTCCAGCATCATGGGGAAGCTTCAAGCCTGAGCGCCACGAATGCTAGCTCCCTGCTGTGGGGGGGAAGCAGCCAGCCTCCACCCCCACGCCTCCCACCCACTCCTTCACCCTAGCTCCTACCCAGACCCCCCAGCCCCAGCCCATACCTGCACCCTGGCAGCTTCCTCCTGCAGACACACCCTTGTTTTTGGCCCCACCCCAAAGCCTAGGGATCCCCCACAAAATCTACTAGCCGGCCTCCAGAAGAATTAATCGGAGCTGGAGGAAGCCCTGAACCTCGATGCCCTTTTCTTTCCCTCTTGGGGCTGGAGAGCAAAGGGATCCCTGAACCACTGTGCGAGTGAGGCGCGGGGGGTTTTTCCCCCGTTTCTCAGTCGAGGGCCAGGTGAGTGAAATGGTGGTTTGCTTTTTGTGGGGAGTTGGGTTTTTACTGATTTTTCTATAGGGTCATGGCCCCCGATCCAAAAAAGGTTTCCCCACCCCTGCGGGTATAACCCATTCAGTCCCTGACTGCTGTGAGCACCACCTCACGGCCAGCTCCCCTGGTGCTTGCTGCATCTGGCCTGGGTTCCTTGCAAAACCGCTCTGCTAAGCCTTCAGTAAGGAGGCCTCGTGGCCATGCAAGGCAGGGGGCCTGAGCCTCAGACAGCACAGCACCCCTGCTAACGGCTTCTCCGTTCAGCACGCGTGCTGGAATTCTCTGCCCAGGCCCAGGGGAAGGGCTGCAGTTGACTGGATGAACCCAGCCTGGCGGGTAGAACCTGGGCCGTGCCTGGGCCAGAATTTTGCAGCATGACCACTGGCGCTGTGTCAGCACCCCCGTTTGCAGCGCGGACAGAGGCTCCGCAGGCTGAGAGGCTTGACATTGTGGTGGAAAATTGCAGGAGGCTGAGAAAGGAAGTTCAAGCCAACAGCGAGCGCCTGAGCACAGTGCCAGCTGCCCGTGTTAGACAGTGCACCGGTCTATGGGTCTCAGCCTTTCATTTGTGGACCCCTTTGGAAATCTTAGAATCATAGAGCTGGAAGAGAGCTCAGGAGGTCATCCAGTCCAGCCCCCTGCCCAAGGCAGGACCAATCCCAACTAAACCAACCCACCCACGGCTTTGTCAAGCCGAGACTTAAAAACCTCTAGGGATGGAGACTCCACCCCCTCCCTAGGTAACCCATTCCAGTGCTTCACCAGCCTCCTAGTGAAATAGTTTTTCCTAATATCTGACCTAGACCTCCCCCACTGCAACTTGAGACCATTGCCCCTTGTTCTGCCATCCGTCACTACTGTGAACACCCTTTCTCCATCCTCTTTGGAACCTCCCTTCAGGAAGTTGAAGGCTGCTATCAAATCCCTCCTCACTCTTCTCTTCTGCAGACTAAACAAACCCAAATCCCTCAGTCCTTCCTCATAGGTCATGGGCTGCAGCCCCCTAATCATTTTGGTTGCCCGCCGCTAGCCCCTTTCCAATGCGTCCACATCCTTTCTATAGTGGGGGGCCTAGAACTGGACACAGTACTCCAGGTGTGGCCTCACCAGAGCCAAATAAAGGGGAATAATCACTTCTGTAGATCTGCTGGCAATGCTCCTCCTAATGCACCCTAATATGCCATTAGCCTTCTTGGCTGCAAGGGTGCCCTGTTGACTCATATCCAGCTTCTCATCCACTGTAACCCCCAGGTCCTTTTCTGCGGAGCTGCTACTTGGCCATTCGGTCCCCAACCTATAACAATGCTTGGGATTCTTCCATCCCAAGTGCAGGACTCTACACTTGTCCTTGTTGAACCTCATCAGATTTCTTTTGGCCCAATCCTCTAATCTGTCCAGGTCACTCTGGACCCTATCCCTGCCCTCCAGTGTATCTACCTCTCCCCCTAGCTTAGTGTCATCCACAAACTTGCTAAGAGTGCAATCCATCCCCTCATCTAGGTCATCAATAAAAATGTTGAACAAAACCAGTCCTAAAACCGATCCTTGGGGCACTCCGCTAGAAACCAACCTCGAACCTGACATCGAGCCGTTGATCACTATCCGTTGGGTAGCCATAGGCTGCAGACCCCCAGGCTTTCATGGACCACAGTATGAAAACCACCGTTCAATGGAAACAGGTACCTTTCATGGACCCCTTTTTACACATAGTCAGTGGACTGCAGGTGGTGGGAGCTGCTCTGGGGCGAGATTGTGTCTGCACAGTGTAGAGACAACAAGCCCTAAGTGTGACAGTTTCACCCATCACCGCTAGCAGGAGTCATAATCCAGGGTGTCGTGGCATCTCGCTGTAGAGCGATATTCCCTGTAATCTTTTCCACCCATGGGTGGATTTTTTTTCCCACCTACATGTGGAATAATTTTTTGTGCACTGAGGCATGTGTGACTGCACCGCCAGTAGAAACACAAAGCCTAGCTATGGGCGCTCTGCTAATCAGCTGGGTGGCATTTGTCTTCTGAGCGGCTGCACAAGCACCCAGCTTCCAGGGAGCAGGGCTGTAGCACGCTTTGCTGGCTGCCGCTGAAGAACAGAAGGACCCGAGTGTGGTTGCTGGTCAGGGCCCAGGCTGGAAACCAGGCCAAACGTTCCCCTCTGGAAACCTTCCAAGCAGGGTCCGGGTTTTACAGCTCCTGGTGGCCTGTGTCTGGGACTCTGAGAGCTGCTGGGAGAGGGGGCGGGGGCAGGCGCGAGGCCAAGATGGGACCGAAGCAGCTGCAGGAGCTTCGCCTTGGCTGCGGGCTCTGTGCGGCAGGGCCTGGCGCCATGGGGCCAGCACTGGACTCTCCCAGGGGAGGGTCTTGGCTGCATCTAGAGGGCAGCGCCCCGGCTCCTTGGGACCCGGGTTCTGCCCCAGCCAGGGCCCGTGCCCCCCCCCCCCGGGTTCCAAGCGGGTGCAAAGTCGGGTGGGGGGGGGGCGTTCCCGCGTCCGGGCTGCGGAGCCGCTTGTCCCGCGAGCCGCCAGCAGGGGGCGCCCCAGGCTCGCTCCGCCCCGCGGCAGCCGCCTCGGCTCCCGGCAGCTCCCTGGCCCGAGCCAGGCTCCGGCCCCAGGCGCCCATGGAGAGCCTGGCGCGGGGGCTGGTGCGCCTGGCCAAGGGCAGCGCCCGGCCCCAGAGCGCCGCGTTCCTGCAGGTGGGGGCGGGGTGTGCGGGGGGGGCTCTGGGTGTGCAAAGGGGTGGGGGGATGGGCTGGGTGTGTAAGAGGTTGGGGCATGGGTTGGGTGTGCAAGGGGGTGGAATGGGTGTGGGGGGTGTGCAAGGGGGTGAGAGAAGGGGGGCGAGGGATGGGATGGGTGTGCGGGGGGGGCTGGGTGTACGAGGGGTGGGGGGCTCTGGGTGTGCGCGGGGGTGGGAGAAGGGGGGTGAGGGATGGGCTGGGTGTGCGGGGGGGCTGGGTGTACGAGGGGTGGGGGGGCTCTGGGTGTGCGGGGGGGTGGGAGAAGGGGGGTGAGGGATGGGATGGGTTTGCAAAGGGGTGGGGGGTTGGGCTGGGTGTGTAAGAGGTTGGGGCATGGGTTGGGTGTGGGGGGTTGGGTGTGCAAGGGGGTGGAATGGGTGTGGGGAGTGTGCAAGGGGGTGAGAGAAGGGGGCCGAGGGATGGGATGGGTGTGCGGGGGAGCTGGGTGTACGAGGGGTGGGGGGGCTCTGGGTGTGCGGGGGGGTGGGAGAAGGGGGGTGAGGGATGGGATGGGTTTGCAAAGGGGTGGGGGGTTGGGCTGGGTGTGTAAGAGGTTGGGGCATGGGTTGGGTGTGCAAGGGGGTGGGACGGGTGTGCGGGGGAGGGGTGGCTGGGAGCATAGTTGACAAGGGGGGTGTTGGAGTGAGGGCTGTGTATTCAAGGAATGGGGGATGGGCTAGGTGTGCAGAGGGGGTGGATGTGCAGGGGGCCTGGGTGTGTGTGGGGCGGGGGAGGGGCTGGGGCAATGGTAACACCGGAAGTGGAACCCAGGACTCCTGGCTCCCAGACCCATCCTCTCACCACTAACCTGGACCCAGCGGCCCCGTTGCTCTGCCTCCTCCAGTAGGGACGCCAGCCTGTGGCCTTCTCCAGCAGCTGCTTTTGGCTCCCCTGCACCCCTTTCTCGTCCCCGCAGCGGCTGTGGGCTCTGTGCTCAGATCGGTCTGTTTCCTGGCCCCAGTCTAGCGGACGGGGCCACCTGCTGCTGCCTGGACTCCTGGCCTCTAGTTTCCACCTGGCCCCTGAGTTGCCAGAGTCCCGTCTCCTCTCCCTGCTGTGTCCCCCTCCGGTGCAGGTTGGATCCTGCTGCACTGCGTTGCCCGCGGGAGCTGCGTATAAAGGGCTGAGAGCCCCCCCAGGGAGCGCGCCAAGAGGACGAGGCCAGTGATCTCCCTGCGCTCTCCCTTGCAGAGCGTCACTGGGCACTTCTGTGCACCCCACGAGGACGAGGCGACCGTCAACTGCGGCTTGGACCAAAACCAGTTCGTTATTTCGGACAGCGCGTTCCCTGGCTCCACCCGGGTCCTTCTGAAGGTCAGGATGTGGGGGGCGTCAGTGGTGCCGATGGGGGGGGGGGCATGTGCGTCTAAACAGATGGACTAGAGCGGAGTGAGCTCCCAGTGGCTGGAGCAGGAGATTGGGAGTCAGGACACCAAGTTCTCTACTCCTCTCTGGGAGGCAGTTAGAGCGGAACACGAGCTGTCAGGACTCCTAGCTTCTCTTTCTGGCTCCATCACTGACTTGCTGCATGGCCGCCAGTCGTGCCTCAGTTTCCCCACCTGCAAGCTGAGAACAGTCCGGTACTATCCATAAAGTCCTCAGTGCTCCTCGGATGGCTGGTGCTGCCTAACTTACTCACATACAAGAGCCCCGGGGTGTTTCGGGGAGGGAGAAGGGGCTTAGCCCCAGTCCTTGCTCAGGCAAGAAGAGTCCGTTCGGAGCTCCGAGGCGCCACCAGGTATGTAACTCGGGCTACTGTGTGTCTCGCGGGTGGGCCTGAAACGACCCTCTGCTGAGCTGCTTGGCTGTCGTGCTGCACCCCAGAGGGGACTGCATTTCACAGCGGCTGCACCTCGGAACTTGGTGAAGCTCTTTGGGATGAAAGGTCTGATGGGCCTGAGGCTGGAAGCTGTGGTCTCTGGCTGAGGCCTGCTGTGTCTGTTACCAAACTCTCCTTTTCCTGCCAGAGACCTTCCTTTTGTCCCATCAAGCACCTAGAGGAGGGGCAGGCTGCTACGCTGCCAGAGGAGCTCCGAAGCCGTGGGGTGGATGTGGGGGTGGCCGTCCTACTGCAGTCCGTCGACGGGAGAGTCTTGCTGACGCGGCGGGCCAAGAATCTCAGCATCTTCCCCGGCCTCTGGGTGCCCCCAGGTGACAGGACAAGGCTGGCTTAGCTACCGCCGAGCCAGGGCGCGGGCCCTGCCGTGGGATGCATCTTGCTGGGTTCTTGTCGGTGGCCAACCTGGCCCACGAGCAGGTTCCATGGTCATTGGAAAGGGGAGAGATGTTTAGAGGGAAGAACCAGAGACTGGGAACTGAGCCTCTGCAGTTGTATTCCCAGCCCTGGGAAAGCAGCATGGGCTAGTGGCTGGAGAGGGCAATTGGGAGGCAGAACTCCTGGCTGTGGAAGGGGAATGGGTAGTGGTTAGACAATGCCGCCCAGGTTCCACTTGCCACTGACTTTATCATGTGACCTTTGCCAAGTCCATTTCTTTCTCTTGGTCTCACACCCCTACCTGCCTAAGGGCGACCTTCCCTAACTCCCAGGAGTGTAAGTCACTATCTGCCCTGTGATCCTGTGCTAGGGCTGAGTGGAGAGTTAACCCCGGGGGAGCGGGAAGGAAACGAAAGAGCAAAACCTTGGGTTAAACCAGCCAGCAGGGGGAGAAGACACTCGACTCCTTGGGCATTGCTGCTGCCGGGAGATCAGCCGCTGCCAGGACCCTGGCTGGAGTGTTTCTTCTGCTAGGATCACATGTGATCTGTGCCAACAGACGGCTTAGTGTGGTATAGACCTGGAACAGAGTCTCTGCCTTGCTCCCTCCGACCCCCCACGGGCTGTTTCTGTGCCACTGTGGTCCAGAAGCAGCAGCCGCTGGCGGCGTCTCCGTTGCCCCCAGGGGGCACTGGGCTGGTTCACTGCATGAGAAGAGCCACTCACCCCTCCTGCCTTTCTCCCTTCGCAGGTGGGCACCTGGAGCTGGGTGAACAGGTACTGCCTCGACCCACCCTGCGGATTCCTTCACAGTCAGTTTAATTGGGCGAGTGGGGCTGGGGGAGGATCTCACTGTGTGTTTAGGGAAGGGAGGGAGGATAAAGCTGAGTATAGTGTAATGTTCCCTGGGATTTTCAGGTGGGATGGGGGCTGCTTAGAGCCAGAGGCCGCCTCAGGGCTTCTGAGTTCTTGCTCTGACTCTGCCGCATAGCTGAGTCACTTCCCCTCTGTGCCTCAGTTTCCCTATCTGTAAAGTGGGGCAATGCCAGTTTCTTGGGCAGGGGTTGGGAGGCTCTTGAGGTGCGTGGCTAGGGGGCACTCTTACAGTGTAGCGTGGGACCAGGCTGGATTCCAGAGCCCCCAGTGCTGCAGAGCGTGAGATGCTGGCTGTGATCTCGCTGTCCCTTGACCATAGTTGCTGGAGGCGGGCCTGCGGGAGCTGCAGGAAGAGACAGGCTTGCGGCTGGAGCCAGGCAGCTTCTCCTGGAGGATGCTGGGCCTATGGGAGGTAACTTCCTGCTTTCCTGGCCTGGGTGCTGCTCGGCCTGTGCCGGGCTCTGTGTTTGTATCCGGCTGCTGGAGGGGCACAAACCAGGACTCATCCATGCTCAGAGGAGGGATGTAAAATCCTGTTTAAAACATGAACCGGTTAAAGAGTATGGTTAACCGGCCCGTTGCGTTTACATCCCTCGCTCAAAGCTCCTGGGGAGCTAACAGCCCTGATCCCGTAACCAGCAGCAGGAGCGAACTCAAATCTCTTCTATAAACCAGCCCTTAGGGGGCACTGGCTTCCCACCCTGGCCTAGTGCCAGAGATGTGCAGCCATAACCCGCTGCCCTGGCTTGGGGTTCATGCTGGCAAAAGGGAAGAGCACCCCCTGCTGAATCTCACCATCCCTGCAGGGCCCTCCCAGGGATTGGCAGGAAGTACGCCTGGGTTCAGAAGAGCAAGATAAGTCCCCCATCGGCAGCTATTCGGATGGGCTGGGAGGCAGCGCCATGCTCTGGGCATCCCTAAATCTGTGACCACCGCAAGCTGGGACTAGATGGCAGGGGGTAGATCACTCAGCTCATTGCCCTGCTCTGGTCAGTTGCGCTGAAGCAGCTGGCAGCAGCTGTAGTTGGACGTCAGGACACGGGGCTAGAAGGGCCCTGACTGGTCTGACGGCCCCTGGCTGGTCTTAGGGGACGGCTGGAGAAGGAAGCTCCAGTGGTCTTGATCATGTCAGACATTCCCTCCTCCCGACTGCTAAAAGCTGGAGCGTCAGCCCAGCCCTCCTGATGCAAATGCAGTTGAGGTGGAACTAGCTAGAGCAGCGGCCCCCAGAGGCAGCTGCATTTCACTGCTGTTCCACACAGTGCGCTAGAGGCCTTCAGGCTGAGCGTTCACCCATCTAGCCCTTGGTTTCTGCCTGGGATGGCGGGGGGGGAAGAAGGGGGGCCATTCAGTGCTGCCTGATCCTAGCTCCTTGTTCTCCCTCTGTGCAGTCCGTTTACCCTCCCCTGCTGAGCCGAGGGCTGCCGCGGCGGCATCACATCGTTGCCTACCTCTTGCTGCTTTCCACTGAGGGCCACCAGCAGCTGCAGGTGAGCACCCTGAGGACGAGCAGGGAGCCACAGCCTTGGCAGGGAAGAGCTGAGGAAGCTGCAGGGAGCATTTCCTGGGTGAGAGTGAGGGACCCGTAAGGCAGGGGAAACTGCAGCCCTGCAGGAGATGGGCAGGAGAAGGCCGCCCCTTCTCCAAGGCTCCACCTCTGCTCCTTCCAGTCCCCTCTCCTGTCACTTTCACTAGGCTGGGGTGCAGCAGGGGATTTGGGGGCCCAGCAGTGCTTACCATGGCTCCCCTGAGTGGCCGTCAGGGCCCTGCAGCCCCTAGGCTCCATGCGCTGCCCTCGTGGATGCATCTCCCATGTGTCTCAGATCCCAGCTAACGGGAGCTGCAGAGCCAGTGCTTGGGCTGGGGCAGCGCATGCCGAGGGGCCAAAGGGACCTGGCTGCCGCCTGGAAGCAGGGCAGGTGAGAAGCCCTGGGGAGGGGGAGGAGTGGATCAATGGGGCCCGCAGACCCCCCTGGAGTTCCCTGGCCCACAGATCCCAGCTGAGAAATGCTGATCTATAGAATTGTCCTGACATGCCCAGAGCCCCCCTCCCCAGCAGCCTGAACCAGCCCTGGGGGGGTAGCTGGTCGTATAGGTTTCCCGCCCACACCCACAAGTGCTTGGACCTCAGCCTTGGGCATGAGGGACCCTTCAAGGAATTCAGCCTCCAGAACCCAGGCGCATTGTGGCTGCTTTGCTGAGACGAGCAGGTACCGGCCTGAGACAACCACCACCTGCCCCGTGGGATTGACAGATTCCCAGTCCTCCCCGAGGCCTGGCTCCTGATCCTGCCAACGGCCCCGTGGCCATCAGCTGCAGTGACTCCGAGCCCTGGGCAGCTCAGGGAGCCTGGTCCTGGCTCTCAGGGGCAGGCATTGGCTTTCAGAGGCGGATCAAGGCGGAGGAGAGCGAGGTGAGCGCCTACGCGTGGCTGGAGCCCCCCGTGCTGGAGTCCATCGCGGCTGTTGAGGACGGCGCAGAGAACACGAGGCGCGTGCCCAGCAACCTCCCCCCAACCATCAAGTAAGGAGGGGACTGGCCACCCCAGCCTGGCCTGTTTTCCTCTGACAAGGAGGCAGGGGGGAAATGAGTTTTCCCTCAGAGGCAAAAGCTGCGTGGGCAGGGGCAGAGGCAGGGCCCTGAAATGCAACCAGGGCTGGGGAGGAGCACTGCAGCTTCCCAACGGGCCATGACAAGGGTAGGGACTCGGCCAGTGAACATGGCGTTAACCTGCCTGGGCAGAAATGCTCTTGAATGGCCCCGGGGAGCTCTCCTTGCCCTGCTGGCTGGGGACAAGCAGAGCTTAGGCTCTGCGGGTCCCAAACACTCGCCCCAGCCCGAGTGGAACAACCCTGCCTCCAGTGCAGTGGTGGAGGGGGACATGAGCTGCCCCATCAGTAACTGACTCCAGCCTGGCCTTCTGTGAGGAAGGGGGAGCCGGCCCTGGCCTGGCAGGAAGGAGCAGGATGCACAGTGAGGATTCAGACTCGGCTCCTATTTCCCACCCTGCCCCGGCAGAGGCCACGTCGCCAGCACAAAATCAGGGTTGGGCTTTTTCCCAGGCGCTGGGGCCCGGCCAGCCCTCCCCTCCCATGAGAGGGGACTGGACTGGAGCCATGTGCATCTTTGCTGCCACCTCTCCGGCCCGCTGGTGCTGGAGGCAGAGCATGGGGGCACTTGTGCGAACAGCTTTTACCAGTGCTAAGCTGGCTTCCCCCCTCCCGCTCTCCTGCCTGCCACTGGCTGGGCCCCCTCAGCCCCACCGTGGCTCAGTCCCAGCAGAGTGGGACCAAGCGTCCAGTTCTGCTGGCAGCAGCCCAAGAGCTATGAATGCTCCAGAGAGGCAGCCAGCTGGTGCCTACGCAGCCAGACTGCGGCTGAGCCCCCCCATGCTGCCCTGCCGTGCTTAAACCTCCCCCCTGCTTGCGGGGGAGTGCTGCTCTGTGCGGATACGGTGACTAGCCCTCACTGGCCCCCGGGGCGTTTTCACTCCTCTGCATTACTGAGCTGCCAGCTGGAAAAGTAACTTCCATTGTGATCTACCCAGAGCCACCCAGCTGAGCGGGGGGGGGCCCGGCCCACAGAGCTTCCTACCGCCACGTTCCTGAACACAGCTCCTGCAACGGGGGAAGACGTGGAACGGGTCAGCACCGGGACCCGGTTTGCCCTTCGGCTCTGGCTAGGCACCTTAGCTGTGTGAGACACGTGAGCAGTGGAATCCCAGGCCCTGGCCTCCCTGCAAGGCAGACAGGTGGGGAGCGGCTGGCAAAGCACGTCGCATCTCAGGCCTGGTTTTACCAAGCAGGGTGCAGACCCTTCACCAAGCTGCTGGGCAGGCTGCTGTCAAGGCCTGCCAACCAGCAGCAGGAAGGGACCATCGGGCATCGGGGGGGGTCACTCTCTAACCCTCCCCCCCGTGAAGGAAGTGGTGGACGGGCGGTTGCAGCCCCTTACAAAGGGAAGGCAAGTCCTGAATGCACTTGCAGGGGGAGTGCAAACCTTAACCCTAAACCCCGGTTGCCTAGGACAGGGAGGAAGTGTTCACTGTCAAGTTAACCATGGAAGCCAGACATGCCAGCAACATGAACGGAACTTCCCCTACCGTAGCTACCCACGTCCTGCATAGCCGAAGGGTGCATGGAAGAGACAGCGTAAGCCAGCGGTCTGAGTTCAGGATTGCAAGCTAGGAACTCCCGTTCCAATTCCATCTTCCACTCATTTCTGTGTGGCTCTGCCTCAGCCCCCATTCTAAACCAGGGGAAAACTAATTCACCCTTCTCCTCAGGTCCCAACAGCTGGAATCCAGCTTGAACAGAAGGTTCTGCTCCACCAGTAACTGACGCGGGTGCAGCTGGGGGGTGTTTTGAACTTTATTGTCTAAAAGGTAGTTTGCATATACAGAAGTGTTCCAAATAAAATACCAAACAGCTGGATATGAAACAGACAATAAATAAACCAGAGAAAGTGGCTAGCTGCTTTTTAAAAGGTGTTGAGATCCCATTTACCGTGTGAGAGAGTTTATAAAACACTAAAGGGACTTCAGACAGTATCAAAACCCTATACGCTCCCTTCCCTGCCCCCTCCCCCTACACAAACAACTTATATGTACAAAACTTGAACACAGCCATGGCCTAATACTTTAATGTCTGTCTCGGCTTGTAACCTCTACTCCATCCACCGCCACCTGTATGTAACACTGAAAGTACCTGCCTCTCACAGGGTACGGTGGAGCACTCTATGGCCTCGGGAGCTGATCAGCCTGCGACTGGCAGTGGAGGATCTTGCTAGGAGACAGCACAAAAGACAGATGGGTGGGGTTACACATTTGTATAGAAATCTCCCTCCACTGGGAGCTGTACTGTCCTCCCAACCTCAGAGCTTTGAAAACCCACACACAATTATGTTCCAACTGAAATGTACGCAGTACATTTGTTCTGGTCCTAAGTCCCTTTTCAGCGTGGCGCTGGGAAGATGAACAGAGAGAAAGAGATTTGCACAAAGCCCCGTCATCACTCAAAGCACCATTTTTCCAAAGAGCAAACCTCCCACCCAGTTCCAAAGCTGTTCACACAAGTGGGAAAGAAGATTTCTCCAAGTGAGACTGAGTTCTCTGTAAAACTTGGAGATGTGCAGGTGGAAAGTACCAAGGCAGCTCGTTGGGAGCTGATATTTTGTAGTAGTAGAGTCATAATTTGCCGACTGCTTTAAATGAAGAGCCAGAACAGCATCAGCTGGACTCATCCCTCTCCAAAACAGAGGAAAAATGATTAGTGCAATGAAGCCTGCCCAAAGGATGTGCGGTAAAACTGCACTTCTGCTGTTCTTCAGTAGGAGTCGCATGTATTGCGTTCAGATATTCACTGCCACTATGATATGAGAATGATTAAAAGTCACGGCAGGATTCTGGGCTTCACTATTTGAATCCCAACCCTGGACCACTTTTCCCTACAACCACACGAAAACTGGCTTGTTTTAAAGTTCTTGACGGGGCCACTTAAAAAAAAAAAAAAAGGTGCAAAAAATTGCTACATATTATACCTTTCCAAATGCCATTTTTGGCCACATCTTGGTGCATCAAACTCCTCATGTCCCTGTCTTGCTACAGGAATAAAAAAACAAACAAACTTGGCAGCAGGCGCTTGGAGTAGTTTAGCAAGACCTGGGTTCTGCAGGATGCTTGAAGCAGCAGCTGTGATGTGGTAAAGGTTACAAACTAAGAGACACATTTAAATACATAAATAAATTGTGCAACGGGCGATGTGCTGTCCCCGCTGAAGGCGTGGGAGCGGGACACACAACCTTCATTTAGTCCTCGCAAGATACAGACACAGGGAGGTCTTTGGAGTTTTGTATGTACAAAAGCTGCAACTGAAAATAGAGCTATAGCTGTTCTCTGTACAGAGCTGTATTGGAAATACCTAAGAGGAGGAAAAAAATCTACATTTTTAAAAAGTACATCGTAATTACAACCGAGAGGGGACGGATGGGAGACAAAAGCCCTGGCAGACACCCCTGCTAAGCCTCTGCTCTCTGTCCTATTTATAGGAGGGATCACAAGCAAGAATCTCTCCCCAGCTGGCCGCCTCTGGTGTCCAGATAAAAAAACTGCATCAAACCACATGTAAATGCCACGGATGGGACATTCAAATGGCCTCTTTTTGCCTTGATTCTTACCAAAAAAAAAAAAAAAAAAAAAGAGGACAAGTCATAATGAGGACACAAAATTAAAACAGCCACCAGGAAAATGGCTGATTTTAAAGGGAACGCAGGAAATGAACAGTGTTTCCTTCCCTGCGTTACCCCAATGCCACAGATTGTTCAATTAAAAAAACCTCACACGGTTTAAACTTTTTTTCTCCTTGATTGATCAGTTTCATTGTGGTTCGCACCCACTCCCACTGTGTTTGGTCACAAACACAAGAGGTTTGCACTGGGATCTGGAGAACGGATTCGGTCAGAGCGGAGTTTGGGGCCTGACTGAGCTGTGTCGGATCAAACAGTCGAGGAGGCCTCAACTCTTCCCCTGCTTAATGGGAACACTGGCAGGTCCCCTAGGTGGCTAGGCCTCTGCTGGGGAATGTCCATATTTGCTGGAGGGGGTTGGAATCAGGAGTCTGTTACAGCATCTGTTTTCCTGCTCATTTGGTTATGCAAACCCTGGAACAGCACAGGTTCTGGGCATGGCATGGCAGCTGGATGCAGAAGTTTGCTAGCCTCTTTCTGACTCACCGGCTCTGTTCTAACCCAGGGAAGGGGACAGACTCCCCAGGGAAGGAGGGGAGCAAAGAAGAGCACCAAGGAGAGAAGAATGCCATATAGGACCTCAGATCCAGCCCAATCCCTACTGCCCATGGGCTTGTCAGGGCCCAAAAGCAACAGGCGGCTCCCTGAAAGACACCCACCCACCTTCCATCCAAGCTCAGAGAGCAGCTGGACTCAAGCAAGTTTCTCTCCTCACCCCACTCAGGGAGTTAGCAAGGGTGCAAAAGAACAAAGATGATGACATCCCCGGGGGGACACGGCTGCTATGTCTTGCTTTAGCCACTAGAAGGGGCTGTTCTAGCAGAGCAGCACCAAGGAGGGGTGGCGGGGGGGGGGTTAATCACGGTCGGATCTTTCCTGCTTACCTGCAGAGGCCTACAAAAACTAAAGTTAAAAACCGGTTTAAAATGGCCTTGAAAAGCAGGAGTTACTATTTCCCTGCGGAACACCAGCACTCCCGGCAAGTGGCACCAGCCTGCTCTGGAGGGTGTGTGCAGAACGGAAAAGCCCCACCTGTGAGCCTCCAAGGTGATGGTTTAACAGGGGAGCTGCCCTGATCCAGACTTGGGAGACCCGGTACTGGCTGGGCCCCGAAGAAACGCCCAATGCAGCAGATCTGCTTTTGTCTCCCATCCTGGGGGGGGGGGGGGGAAGAAGAGCTGCCCACGTGCACTGGGCCAGGGTTAGTCTAAGGAAATGATGTCCGGCCTGCAGCCCGGGAGAGCTGCGCTGTTACTCATTGTCCCGCTGTGCCCGTGACTCTCCCGGAGTGCGTTGGTGGAGACGATGCTGCTGATGCGGCTGCTGCCTGGGCTGACGCTGTTGTGGGATCCTGCCAGGACGGGGGCCAGGGGGTTCATGAAATGGGTAGATGTGCCTCGGTACTGGAAGAAATGGCTCAGGGTGTCCTGCTCATCCAGGGAGGTGATCACGGAAGGGCTGTAATGCTGCCAGGGAAGGAACAGGGCACCATCAGCCTGCGCACTTATTCCAACCCCGCCACCCGTGTGTACCCTGCATGGCACAGCCAATCTGCAAAGCAACAATTTCACGGCTCTCACGACCAAGAGAGGGGGAAAGGGAGCAGCCGGCACAAAGCGCACTGAGACTCACACGCGGTTTAATTCACTGCTCCCGAGACTTGGGGGAACTGTACCAGTTTACTGAGACTTCACCTGAACGAGCTAGTGCCCGCCACCTCCCATTTGGTATAACCCGCCAGAGGACTTGGGCTGCCACTCCATGCCAAGTTCAAAGGGCACCGCTGAGCACAGACATGCAACGCTGGCGAGAAAAGGACCAGCAAAGAGAAAGGAGCCTATTGTACCAGGCCTGACAGGAATCGCGCTTCAAGCTTCCCTAAGTCAGAAGCCTATCAGTGAAGGCATTTCTGGCTAACGCTACCCCCAGCTCTGCCCTCAAAGGATCAAACGCCAAGGTAGGGAGACAGCAGCCCTAATTAGCCACAAAACACGTCCACCACAAGCCACATATCAGAAGCAAGAACCCGGCATCCCAAGCCGCAGAGAGCACATGGCCAGTCCGGACAGCAATGGAACCCAAAGGCATGTGGCTGTGCCACATCAGACTCCGATCACTACAGCGGGGGAGGACATTTGGCTGAGAGCAAAAGGACAGGGTGACCGGTCTACAGATTTGCCAGGGAGGAAAAAGAAAAAAGACCCCCTCCTGAAAGAGAGAGACCCCCCCCCCAATCAACCTTACCTGATTTTCACTTTGAAGGAAGGAAAACAAATCCAGACCTAGAAAAATAAAAGGGGAAAAGTAACT
The DNA here is from genome assembly GCA_032595735.1 of Pelochelys cantorii. Classification (NCBI taxonomy): domain Eukaryota; kingdom Metazoa; phylum Chordata; order Testudines; family Trionychidae; genus Pelochelys; species Pelochelys cantorii. The sequence goes on along the minus strand of CM064349.1, from coordinate 19,578,790 downwards.
TAATGGTGAATAACTTTATGGAGGAGAGGGAGGGAGCCAAGCTGTGCGAGACAGAAGTCAACGCTTGGGATGGGATGTAACTGCTCCCTTAGAGACTGTGGTCTACCCAGATCCACCTCGGTCCTGTAGGTGAGCAACGGACTCCGGTGTAACTGTGATGGCTGCCTTCTTGGCCACCACTGGGGAGAGAAGTGGGAACTTTCACAGCTACAGCTTGAGCTGAAGAGCCTTGGCTCTGTGACAGTCACAACTCATCTGGAGACTGGCGGGGGGGGGGGAGGGGGAAACACACCCCCAGTGGCTACAAAGCCCCCTGTACATGATGTAGTCTTGGTGCTGAAATCCATCGGGGGCCAGATTCTCACATGTACCGATCAGGCAGCGTAAGGGAACCAACAAGGACTCACCAATCCCATCATCACTAGGCAAAACTTACCATTTGCCAACTAGCTCTAGGGTTCATTTCAAGTAAGAATCCTTCCCGTCGTGCATTTTTGAAGTGCAGCAGCTCGGGGTGGAGCGCAGCCACTGTCTAACTGCGCCCAGCAGTGCTACCGAGGGGCTTGCAATGTGGGGATGGGGGGGGCGGGTGCAGCTCATGGTTAACAAGGAAGCCCCTGGTGGAATTTCGGGAGACAGCGTCCCCCAGGGGAACGGCCTGGTGCTGGTGTTGACATTTGTCTTGCAAAATGCACCTTAGGTTCTCTGTACCCCCAAGCTCAGGCCCAGAGCTGGGCAAAGAGTTTTTTTGTCATTTTGGTCACCCCAAAATTCTTGCTTGGGATGTGGGAGCCTGACCCCCGCCTCCGGAACAGGGACTTGAGCTCACAATGAGCCCCTCTGTGGTGAGCACACTGCCTGGTAGGCTACAGGTTGCTCTGGGGTGGGCTGCCCTCAGTGCCACTGTTCACTTTGTATAACCCAATATTCCTAGGGCCAAAGAGAGAGTCTCGAGGCCGGTGAGTATGGCCCCACGCAAGAGGGAGGAGACGTGGGTTCAAAACCCTCCTCTGAACGAGGCAGACACAAGACATTTTGTACCACCCGAAATGGACACCCAGGCTCTGTGTGGTGATGCCACATAGCTAGGAACCCGCTATTTTAATCAAAGCTTCCTAGCCGGCCTCATCATGTCTAATTTCATCAGCCGGTTACCGCTCAAGTGTTCAACAAGCCAGTGTGGAGGGCGAGGGGAGTACGTTCCGTGGTCTACACATGGCACTGTCTCTGCCGCTGACTTGCTGAGTGACCGGAGGGCAAGTCACTTTCTCTCTGTCCCCATCTGTCCCACTTGGGATTTCAATGGGGGGCGTGGAGAGATTTTTGAGAGCCACTTGGAGATACTCGGATGACAGGAAACTGTTTCCTAGATCAGTGACCCATTCTTGCATTCTTAGACCAGGCCCGAGGAGGCTGCAACTGGATGACACGAGTCTCTCCACTCCTCCCGGCTGGAGCTTGCTGCCTCCATTTCCCGCTATGCCAGTTACGGGAGCAAGACCAGAAATGCCAGTCTATGGCCATGAAAAGCACCAGACGCCAGGCCAGCTAGTGGCTAGGTCTTATCCATCCGGTTACTAATAACTGGCTTTCAGTTTATCCTGCCTCACTAAGGAGCTCACCCACAGGTCTGCAAAAATCACACGCCAGGGCTGGTACACTGGCTCCTCCTGCCTAAGAGAACTCTGCCATTCAAGCATACGTGCTCTGCTCTGCAATGATCTGGAGGCTGCTCCAAGCCATGCAAGAGCAGCCCAAGTCACTTTGTGGGTCAGATCATACGTAACTGATCGGGAGGCCATGGGCATGGGTTGCTACGCTGAAGTCTTGCTCTGGTAAACTGGTACAGTTGCCCGAGTAGGCGATTTGGAAACTACTGCTCTCCTTACCTTGAATATCCGATGGCACCTGGTAGGAAGGGTGGTATTCGGGGACTGGGAGGCTGGAGAGATAGTCACTGCCGAGAGCTGCCATGGGAGGACTTCGAAGCACAGAGGACGGCTGGTGATCAACATTTAATACCCTGAAATGGAACAGAAGCCCAGTGAGGCAGAGCAGAGTGCCTGTAACTCCAGGTGTGAAACATCAGCAGCCTGCCCGTTAAGTCAGGGATAGTGAAGCGACAGGAAGAAGCCCTGAGCAACATGGTAGGTGCCACCCCACCATAGGAAATCAGACATGTCAACATCTGTCCTGAATGCCCAGCCCCTTTAGGCTTCACTTCAGTGGTCAGCAGGTATCAGTGGTGTGTTGTTCACTGCAAGTTCCTACAGCCATTATCAGCTGTCCTAACCCCGGCCCTCAGATTGTGCATACAGGGAGGCAGCGCCAGGCAGTGGGCAGAGCACAGAACTGAGAGACCTGGGTTTTATTCCTGGTGCTGCCTCTGGCCTATTGGGTGATCTTTGGACAAATCACTGCCCCAACGCGTGCCTCAGTTTCCCCATTTATAAACCTGGGAGAGTGCTACCGACCTCTAATGTAAAGTTTGCTCTGATGCCTACAGATGGAAAGCGCGAAGTAAAAGCTAGATGCTATTAATAGTAAGAGAAAGAATGCAAGGTCACCCTTTTAAAAGACACTGCTAAAATAAAAATCACTAGAAATCTCTGAATTGGATCCAAGGTACTTCTAGAGCCTCCTTTATGGCAGTCCCTGCATGCTTCAACATCTTCAGTGTTTATCCTCCCTGTGCCACCAGCCTGCTCTTAGCCAGTGCTTGTTATCAGCAAAGCTCGGAGACCGTGTCCCTGTGTGAAGAATGAGGAAACTAAGGCTCAGAACCACAAAGGGATTTAAACTCCTAACTTCCACTGATTCCAATACCTTTGTGGGCCTGGGCCAGAGAGACTAAAGGTTCATCTACACTGCAAAAATCAGCACCACCACAGCAAGTGAACTTACTCAGACTTGCGGGGTTCATGTATAGCAGTGCCTATGTCTCTGTTCAGGTGAGCCCTGGGTTCTGACATGGAGGGGGGTAGGTGTCAGGGCTGTGTCTACCACCCAGTGGAATCACACTGTGGCGATCGATCTACCGGGGGTCGATTTAGTAGATCTAGTGAAGACATGCTAAATTGCCCGCCGATTGCTGCCGTCAATGCTGGGACTCCAACAGAAGAAGAGTAAGAGGAGTCAATAGAAGAGTTTCTCCTGACGACTCCGCATGGAGCAGACTGCGGTAAATAGCTCTAAGCCACGCTGACTTGAGTTATGTGACTTATGTAACTCAAATTGCATCGCTTAGATCAACTTTCAACCCTGGTGTAGATCGGACCTCCGAGCCCAGGCTCCAGCCCGAGCAGGAGCGGCTACACTGCTACTTGTAGCCCCATAGCACCACCCAGTCAGTGAACTTGAGCTCCAAGACTCACCGCTGGGGGTATTATATTGATTTATACTACTGTAGACGTACCCTAAGTGACAAGGCCAAGGCTCCTTCATCTAAAAGGGTGTCACAAGGAGGAGAGAGACAAATTCTTCTCCTTGGCCTCTGAGGACAGGACAAGAAGCAATGGGCTTAAACTGCATCATGGGAGGTTTAGGTTGGACATTAGGAAAAACTTCTTGTCAGGGTGGTGAAACACTGGAATAAATGGCCTAGGGAGGTTGTGGAATCTCCATCACTGAAGATATTTAAGAGCAGGTTAGACAGACACCTGTCAGGGTCCCAGGATATGGTGAGATCACAGTGGCAGTCTCAGCTTTCTGAAGTTGGGAAATACTTCTACAAGGTGAAGAAAGGATTTTTTTTCCCCATTTCCAAGGAACTGTAAGTTACAAATTGCAGGCTCCCTGCCTGGAGATAGGACACTGGAAACAGACTATTCCCCACTGCCACGGAGAGAGGACAATGCCCAAATTATTTTTTCTTAAACGGCATCTCACATTCAGAAAACAGACAGGCAAGGGAAAAGCATGATCTGTCCTGCTCTACATGGAAATGACATGCGCAAAGCTGATACAAACGCCTGCATTTCTGTCCACAGACAAATCAGCAAATGAATCATCAACGTTGTCATGCGCATACTATATATTCCAGGTCTCTTCAATCAGTCCAATTCTACAAACACATTTCAGTGCCTTTGTGGACCTGGACCAGAGAGATGAAGAGTACGGCTACACCGCAAAAATAAACCCACCACCACAACAGCAAGTCTTGGAGCCTGGGTCAACTGGGGATGTTAAAGTGCATTTATTTAGGTAAACATGTAACTGCTGAAAAACTCAGCAGTTACATGTTTACACACGGGAGAGGGCAGCTCCCTGGGAGCCGGCGCATGCAGAGAGCCGGGCTTTTAAGCCAGTTGCCCATGAGCACTGGCTCCCACCTGCCTCGTTCCCGCCCTGCGTTGCTGCCTCTGTATCAGAGGTAGCAGCGTGGAGGGTGGGAGGAGGCAGTCAGCTTCCTGGGAGTTCATGTTTGCGGGAAGCCAGCTGCCTGCCCCCCAACACTGCTACCTCTCATACAGAGACAGTAGCGGGGGCGGGGGAGAAGAGGCTGCGTGTTACTGATGAAACGGGTTCTGAAAATTTGTTCCCGAAGAATACATCGCCCGCAAGGCTTTCCAAGTTCATCTTCTGGCAAAGCACTTTTTGCCAGCTATCTGGCTGTTAGATTGTCAGCTCTTCCAAAGCAAGGCCTGTCTTCTGCTCCATGTGCGGACAGCACCTAGCATAAAACAGTTCCAACCCTTCAGTGCGCCCAGACACATGGAACACATCTCACGTACAGAACCCAGGGCTACCCGAGTTAGTGAAAGGCCGCACTTTGTGAATTAAGAAATGAGAACGTCTAAGGAAGTGAAAGAAGCTACTGAGCCACAGGCATCAGGGAACGAGCTGATCGCCACCTGGGGTAAGCCGAGATGTGCCTCCCACCATTTCATACTATGGTCCCTTACAACCGGCAAGGTGCATTCCTGTGAGGTGCAGAGTTTGCCTTTCCCAAGCACCCTGAACAGACTGCAGAGACAGCACACAGGACTACACAGACCACTGACCTGGCCCGATACATTTCCTACCAACAGCACAAGCTGCCTCTCCTTGCTAACGTGACATCTGCAGCATACAGGAAAGAAAGCAAAGAAAAAAAACACAGAAAGGGTCGGTAAGAGGTGCCCTACCCCTTAGGCCCTACTGCTGACGGGATAGCCACAGTGGAGACAGGGCACTGTTTCTTCATAGGAGGCTCCTCTTCATCTGATGAGCTGTCCAGCGTGAGGTCAATCACCTCCACTTTCTTTTTGCTTTCCGAGGAGTGCTTTCCGTCGGCGCCCACCGCATAAAGGGAGCTGGCTGCAGAGAGAGAGGGGAAGCAAGGAGCTGCAGTTGGCCACGGTAGCGGAGGCAAAGCGCTGCCCCATGAAGAAGCTGCAACTTTGACAGCATCTTCCAGCCGAGGCTCTCAAAGCATTTTGCAAATATTAACTAAGCCTCGTAATGAAAACGTCATCCCCCTGTGTAACAGCCAGGTCTTTACGCAGGTGTCCTAGCTACCGTCCTGCTGTAATACTTGCATTCGGCCTACCTAGAATGACTCTCTGCAGTTTCAACGAGGGATGTAACTGGTTAACTGGTAAGCCTCACCCTACAGGTACCAGTTAACCGGTAGGGGCTGGAGAAGCTCCCCACCTGCCCGGGCAGGGGCACTCCAGCTCCGTGAGGCCCATTGCAGGCAGGGGCTGTTCTGGCTCTACGGGAGCGGTGACGGCAGCTGCGGGCTCTGCAGTAGAAAGCTTCTCTATAAGCGCCATACTGCCGAGCCAGCAGTACGTGTAACCACTCGGATTTTTAGCAGTGACCGTTACATTTTTAAAAGACTTTCTACATCCCTAGTTTCAACTGGCTATGGGATGGGTCTTCCTTTCCCTTGTCAGCTGTCCCGTAGCACTGCTGCACCTTGTTAAACCTCTGCCGTGTTTCTCGCTGGAGGTGGCTGCACATCAGTGCTGCAGTGAGTCCACTGGACTGATTGTATTTTAAATCTCTGAAATGCTTTCGGACCCGTCCAGAGAAAGGTGCTATGGAAAAGCAAGACATTTGAAACAGATGGTACCCGTAGCTCCCGTACCCTCAATCCCATTGTACGTAGATGTCGGGCACACCTCCTGGTTTTCTTTCTTGGGCTTCATGGGACACCAGGAGCCATCTTCCATGAACTGGATCTCATCGCAGTCTGTACATGAATTGAGGATTTCCATGAACAACCTGTCCAGTAAATTAGCAAGAGCGTAAGCTGAAAAAAGCCATCAATGCAAAGACCCAACCCTCTGCAGGAGCACGCATGGCCCTGAACACTTGGGTATTGATGGTACAGACAGAAGGGGACTGGATGGAGTTTACACCAAATTTAGCTACATCAGGTCGATTTTCTGAACTGTGTGTCCACACTACCAAGCCTGTCTCGTCCACCTTAAGGGCTGCCGAAGTCGACGTCAGGTGCTCCTGATTTCACAAGGAGCAATGCAATTCCTGACCTTGCCTGGGCGAATTTACAGTAGTGTAGACACAGCATTGACAAAAGTTTTAGTTCTTGTCCTCCAGAAGGCATCCCACAGTACCCCATTCTGACCAGAACTTGCACCTCTACTGCTCTCCAGGTGAATAGGTAAAGCCCCGGGAAAGTTTGAATTTAATTTCCCATGTGGCCAGCATTGTGGGTCGCAGGTTCAAATCCAGCAAAGGCCAAGAGTCAGGCTAGTCTACATGGAATGAGTGGGAATATTAGACAAAGTTGTTCCAGGCAGGGATTGTTTGTTAGGGATGTTGGCTAATGTGTAATTGAATAGTCATGTAACCGCATCAAAATGTAGCAGTTACACAACTATTCGACAGTCCCCGGGGGCGGGTTCAGCAGCCAGTGCGATTCCAGCCCCACGCCTGGGGAGCCCCCTGCCACCCTGAGCTGCCGCCTCCAATAAAAAGGCAGCAGCATGGGGCGTCAGCAGCCCCTGTCCATTGGGGGTCCGAGCTCGCTATGGACAGCGGCTGCTCCTGAGTAGTCTCTGTCCGCAGGGAGCTCAGAGCCCCGCAGACAGGGGCTGCTGCCACGGAGCAGCCTCTGTCCATGGCGAGCCTGGGCCTGCCACGGACAGAGACTCCTTTGCAGCAGCCTCCCACCGTGCTGCTGCCACTGATAGAGGCAGTGGCGTGGGAGGGGAGGGGGCAGGCATGGACAATAGGTGGCCCCACAGAGCTGGCGCTAGGGGGAACCAGCTTTTAAGCTGGCTCCCCTCAGCACCAGCTCCTGCCTTGGTCCTTCCCCACCCCGCTGCCTCTGTATGGGTGTGTCTAGACTACAGGGTTTTTCCGAAAAAAGTGGCCTTTTTTTGAAAAAACTCCCCCTGTGTCTAGACTGCTGCTGTGTTCTTTTGAAAGTAAATCGAAAGAATGTGGCAGTTTTTTCGACTACAGAAAACCTCGTTTTACGAGGAAGAATGCCTTTTTTGAAAGTGCTCTTTCAAAAAAAGGCACTATGGAATGTAAACTGTGCTTTTTCGAAAGAGAGCATCCACACTGCCTGGGTGCTCGCTTTCAAAAAAGCAAAGCCACTTTTTCGAAAGTACTGGTTTTAGTCTAGATGCTCTTTTTCGTATGTACACACCAACTACAGATGTTAAATTTAGTTTAATCAACTAATTGACCTGACGGCTCTTAATACATTGAAAAGACTAAAGCACAGCAGGAGGAACCCAGCGCAAGCTGGGACAGCTGGTTCCCGGCTCATGCAGGGTCCCCGGCTCATGCAGGGTCCCCCTGTTGTCAGCTCTTAATACATTTAAAAAACAGAGATGTGTCTGGGACTAGAAGCGAGCTGGGAATCAGCTGATTCCCAGCTTGCGCCCGGTTCCTGCTACCCTCCTGCGGAGACAGAGCTGAGGGGAATCGGCTTTAAGCCAACTCCCCACAGCACTGGCTCCTGCTCTCTTCCACTGCTGCCTCTGATACAGTAGCAACTAGTCGATTAGTCACTCAGGGTATGTCTACACTTGCACCCTAGTTCAAACGAGGGATGCAAATGCAGGCATTCGAAATTGCTAATGAAGCGGGGATTTAAATATTCCGCTCTTCGTTAGCATGATCTCGCCAGCGCATTAGTTCGAACCAAACCCCTTGTTTCGAACAAACATTACTCCTCATTTTTTGAGGAGTAACGTTAGTTTGAAAAAACCAAGGGGTTTGGTTCGAACTAATGCGCTGGCGAGATCATGCTAACGAAGAGCGGAATATTTAAATCCCCGCTTCATTAGCAATTTCGAATGCCTGCATTTGCATCCCTAGTTCGAACTAGGGTGCAAGTGTAGATATACCCTTACATCCCTAACACCAACATTAAGGGATTGGCCTAAAGTTTCCAGGCTGGGGCTTGGCCCCAGAAACCTACTTGGCTTACCCATCAATGATCAGGCTCTCATAAGGGGCTTTCTTATCACACACAGGGCAGGTCCATGTAGGTTTCTTCTCATTCATCTGAAGATAGAGCGCTGCGTCAAAACACTGGAGGTGGGTGCAGGTTATGGCTCGGCAGGGCACTATTAGCCTCATCTTACCCAGCTGGAAGATGGAGAAAAGAGAAATTAACATGGTTTGATACAACACGCTTCCATGTTTCTTTTCTGGCTGTTTCACTGAATGTGCCCAGAGAGCCAAACTTATGCCAGCAGGGATATGAACTGTATCATCGCTGGCTTCACCATGGGCAGGAAGAGGAACCTCCCGCTGCACATACATCCTAACGGGTGAAAGGGGAAAACTTTACACAGCCCTCAGCAGTATCACACAGTTTAGGCTATCCCCAGACAATACGACACACACAGATGCGTATGCTGAAAAGTTCGGATCAGCGTTTTCAGCCAACGTTTACATATGCAAAAAGGAGCTGGTTTAATAAAGACCCCTAGGAGGAGAACCTTTTATAAAACGGGAACAGCAGCAATCATTTTGGTGCTACCGCACTATGTTTTTAGGCAAACCCAAGGTGGATGCTGAAGCACAGAGAACTCATAGAGAACCTACCGGACACATGAGAGAAACCCGCAAGCTTGTTGTAGCTATCTCACTGTCGGGATCAGCTGTTAATTTTTCTTTGACTGAAAGGAAAAACACAGATTTAGGTCTATCAAAAGCGTTAGTGATATTTTAAAGAGTCTCGCTCTTCTAATCTTATAGTGCCAAGGTACCTCTTTAGGAAGTTGTTATAGGAGTAGCAAACACATTATTTCTATTACATTAGACCCTAGTGCAGTGGTGAGCAACCTGCAGCCTCCATGTGGCCCAGTGGGGTTTTGTGTGTGGCCCACAAGACATTGTTTACCATTGCCCACACGCAGAGCTGCCAGCTGCCGCTGGCTCCAATTTGGGTAGGTTTTTTTCTAACAATATCAAAGTGACATGCACATAAAGCCAAGGCCCATGAAGTGAAGTGCATACTGATTCCACACAACGCTGACTGAGAGAGCTGGGCACTGCTCCTGCATCCGATTAAAGTGCTGCTACAGTTCAATCGTCTCACCCCACACATTCTAGGTACACAAGTGCTGTTAGCAAACCATCCTATGCCGGGAGACGGTCTTGGTTACAACAATCTTGCGGCCCCCTCGGTTGCCTGTTGCAGCCCAAGGCAGGGCTCTGTTGGGCATAACAAAAAAGAGCATACATCCAACCTTTAAGAGGAAACAACAGGTGGAAAGAACAGGCAAAAGGAACACACACTACCAGCGAGCCAGCATATGATTAGTGTGGTAAGCAGCTATCACGGCACACCAGCTGCCTGATCACTGTCAAGCCTTGGGCAGATATCACAGCACAGATGGGTTTTAAAGACAGATTGAAAGGTGCAGGGAGCACCTCCAACCATGTTCCTAGCAGGCAGCTAATGTAACCCCCTTCCCTCCACTCCACTCAGGCATCTTCCTTTCAGACTGTACACATACACTATGCTTTTCTTAAAAACTGGACTGATTGCCCGCGGAACATTACACATGTGTTTACATAAACACTTATAGGGACCTGTGCTTGCCTTGTTAGCGATAGCCAGATTCAGGGCTATTCAGCTAGAAATCATGTAATAAACAGTTAAAAACCATAAAGCAGCAACTACTCACTCAGGGCCCGGGAATGGTCCGGGTTCCGAATGCCCTTGGCTCTCAGCTTCTGTAGCAGTGTGACTGAAGTCAGCTGTTTCACCAGGTAAACCGACAGAGAGTAGTTCTGTGGACAGAAAAGCTGATGTCAGACCTTCTGGCCTCCAAAGCAGACTGCTAGGAAAGCAGATCTGTCCCTGTTTGTAAGTCTGGCGTAACTCTGCAGTGCTGTAAAAAGGGACCTTTAACAATTGCTAGTGACACACTGTACCTGTATACAACCTCCCTTAATGTCTGTACAAGCCCACATGAATATTGGCCCTCTCAATGAAAAATTCTTGTGTGCTCCCACACTGGGCCTACAGGGGGAGGCCTGCCTTCTTTTCAGGAGTGGCACCTTGTGTCTTTGGGGTCTCTTGGCAGGGATCTACTGGGATCAGCTGCCCCTCCCCCAATTTGGGTTTACCCAAATCCAACTTTTGGGAAGCTTCCCCATGGGCACCCATGCTTCAGCCACTCCCCTTTGGGTCCCTCTGGTAGCTGGATCTATTGTCTGCAAGTTGATCTGCCATTTGGCCTGCGCTACATGGATTCTAGGGGTTCAACCATTAATCACACTCAGCTCCAGGAGACATTTCACACAATTGCTCTAAACTCATCAAGTTATACAAAGATTCCCAAGGAGGAACACTGGCCCCCTTTTCTCACTGTGGGAACATTTGTCTATCAAGGTGCCAACCTGTAGGTATGTCCCTCCCCCATAACCTTTTCTTACGGGCCTCAGGTATTAGCTCGCACATACACAATCAGGCTCTCCCAAATGCTTCATGGTTCCCAACGTCTGTCCAGTCCCCTTGGCTATGTGCCTCAGTGGCCTCTTGGGCGTGACCCACTTTGGCCTGCCAGATCCCAAGGATCCACCATTCCACAGGGGCAGGCCCATGACTCCCACAACTCCAAAACCGGGTCTCTGAGTGCCCACATTCCCTGCAGCCAGTCCAGACTTGTGCTACTCCTTCAGGGTGTCATGCTGTCAGTAAGTTACTGCAGTGACACCAGGCAGCCTTTTCAAAACAAGGTAATGGTAGATTAGGCCAGATCTACACTAGACCATGAAGGTTGGGTTAAGGGATGCAACTCCAGCTACACAAAATACACAGCTGCAGTTGGTTACCTTACGCCAAACCTGGCGCTGTCTTCACAGAGGGAGGCCAATGGGAGCAAATGCTCCCATTGGCTTCCCTTACTCCTCACGACTGCCAGGAGTACCAGCACCAGCCAGAGCTGCCTTCAGTGATCGATTTACAGATCTTAATTGTAGAAACAAAGTCCTGAGATGAGCTGAGAAGCAAGAGTTCAGAATGGCCGATGCCAGGACTTCACCGCCTGGCTCCCGTAGAATCCATCCCAACTCTCTCCCTGTCTGAGGCCTGGGTTGACATGTAAAAATTAGATCAACCTAGCTGCACCTTTTAGTGAAGTGAGAGCCTGTCTCTGCTCTTACCCCACCTGACACCCTTCCACTGTGTTCCCCAGCTCAGGACCTTTGCTCTGCGTCCCTGCAGAGCACTGAAGGGAAATCGCCGCCTTCTCAGCTGTGGTCATGAGATGAGGCTGTCCTGGCCTTTGGGGTTTCCACTGTTTTTTCGGAGCCTTTGTTCATATGTATAGACTTGACTCCGTTTGTCAGTGATGCTAGTTTCTAACCAGGCTGCTGCAGGAGTCAGACAGCTCATCCCTTCCCTTTCCTGTCTGTGGGTAGCAATGCAAAACCCAAGGGAAACTGAGGCACTCATGGGAATAACACAGATATTATCAAAATCCCCACACTTGTCATAGTGCCACATCACTACTCTCTATTGGACGTAATCAGAATTGCTCGTGTGTGTCATAAGCCTTCTGCTGCTAATAGCTAATGGAGATTCTCTCTTAGCTCAAGTCGTAGGAGTCCATGCTTTCAGAGCCGGATGACCAGCGTTCTCACCGTGCAGTTCAGAGCTGCGATGGAGTGCACCACAATGAGTTATGAAAACCTACAAGACTACAGTTCATTACAGTATCTACTTGCCCAGAAGAACGCCTTCGCTCATTAATGCTCTGGGCCGTGGTGCTCCATGTCACTTACCCTGCCAAACTCGGAGGACCAGTTCACGATGATCGTATTGGGAACAGTGGCCGAAAGCCGCACCAAAGGAGTGATGTTGATCGGGCGGCTCGGTCGTTTTGGCTCCACGCCATTTTTAGTGGGAGGCAGATAACCCTGCAATGGCAAGAAAACTGAGATCCACCAAGTTCTCTTACGGGGCAACACCCTGGATGACACACTGCAAACCCTACTCTGCTATAGCTGGCTTTCCCCTGAAATGTCCCTCCCGCGTCTCCAGCACAACATCTGAGCAATCAAAGCCCGGTAGGGAACACAGTGGAATTTTAACTGCAGCTAATTCAACATGGAAATGGAGCCAGTTTCATATTCAAGGATCTGTTTTCATTTCCCAACCAACTCCAAGCCCTCCCCCAATACCGACGTGCACAAAGTGTTTGCTTTTAAGCAAACAGTTCTGGCTGCAGCTTTCTTCAAGGTTATTTGTTCTGGACAAAAGAGAGGGATTTCTTGTTTTGGCAGAGGAAGCTGAGGGTGTAATTCGGACTACACACACTATACCCGTGTCTCATTGTGTTCTAAGACAGGGTCTTCAAAAAGCCTGTGGCAATGTTTCCCAGCCGATGTCTGCCTCAGGAAAATCCATGGGTTACTTGTCTCAGTACCAATTTGTTAAGCATTGAAAGCCTTAAAACATGCAGCAAAAAGTTGCTCTTTCCAGGTCTCTACCTCTCATCGGGACACGAGCGGGCTTGGGAACAGAGCATTAGAGGGACAAGTAAAACCACCCCCATAGTGCCAGTCATGCATGGCTCAGGTTGTGCAGGCAACTGTCAAGGCAGCATTTCATTCCTTTCAAATGCTTTATTTTGAAACCCAAATAATCATCTTTTAAAAGAGCTTTGTGTGCAATTTCCTAGCTTTTGGGTCTTTTTCTTTTAAAAGAGGAAAAAATAAAACCAAATTCCATTACCGGGAACTGTAACAACACTCCTATTCTGCATCTTCATGAGGGGTTTCAACCCTGAACATTCAGCACTGCAGCAGGGAGAATCTGGCAACTTCCAGGCCAAAAGATTTTCCCCAGCCCAGAATAATAAACTTTATAAGAACTAAACCTAAATTATGGAGAGGCCACTTCCAAACCATAGTTTTAAAGGAGGTCAACAAACTGGAATATTAAGGTGATGACCAACCAACCCTAGGCTCAGCTCAGAAAAACATCCAAAGGTTTCATGGGACAAACCTGATACTCCTTACAGCAGCCTGATTTTCAGAAGACAAGAGGTTCTGGGCTTTCTGAAATCAGACTCACGTAAGATATCTAAAGATGGGAGCCCATTCCCCTCCACTGAAAATCTTGACCCCGGAGTTAACCGTATGCACATGGATCTACTGAACTAGGCCAGAAATCTCACAAGCAGTACAGGATCTCAAGTGAGATTTCTATAAATTCTCATTTTGAGTCTGTTCGAAATATTGCAGGGTCAGCTTCTCTTATGCTATTCTGGGCTCTTCTCCCTTCACAAGTTATAACCCAGTAGCTTAGTGTTCAATTAGAGGAACAGGCAAAGGTTTGGGTAAATCACTCCTTCCAAACCAGTTTGCCAGCATGTAACATAACATCAGGATGATATTCTAATGGCACCATTCAGTTCTTAGAGCCAGCTTTGAGTCTCTTATATGCATAACTCCCACAAAGCTTAACAGAAGTTGTGGTTGCATACTTGACAGCGGAATTTGGTCCACTATATATAAGCAAGAAACAAGGTTTACTCACAGGCAGAGGGCAGAGTTTTCCATTGACCTTGACAAATAAGTTAGGAGGGAAATAATCTTCTTGGGGACAGCTGGTTTCACACAAGCAAAACCTAAGAAGCAGGAGGGAGAAACTGGCAAATGAGTGGCGGTGACAGTCACACACAATGGCAACTGAAGCTTGTCTTTGTAGAGACATTTTTCGAGCCAAACGTACCAACATCTGGAACACATGTGAGGGCACAAAAGTCATGGGTACAACAAATATATTCTACACGGAAAATTGACTGGTACCAAATATGCAAGTTCCATAGATGATAACAACTAAAACCAATCACCAGTGTAACCTAGAGGCACTGCGACCACTGAGGAAGGAAAGTGAAGTCTGCTCCACAGGCCTAGCTAAGGGCCAGCTGGCTTTTAGCTCATGCCATAGAGACTCATGGCTTTTGGCTCCTAAGGTCCCAAGTTCAATCCCACCTGCTGATGACCCAGGTTGGTCAGCTTTACACTAGTGTGCACTATGCATGTCCAAGGTGGGGGCAATCACCAACCTGGTCAGAAAAAACTCTCCAGAACCACAAGTTCAAAGTCAAGCTGTGCTGTCTCAAGCTTGCCAGCTTTGCATGGCAGATAAACTGAGCTTGATTCTGTTTCCCATGTGGGGATATTTTGGAGGCGGCCTTAAAAATGGATGGCCATCCACTACTTTAGTAAGAGTGAAGGTTGAATTTGCCCTGTTCCCCCAGATAAAATTCCCACACAACCAGCAGTCATGAAGCATACTCATTACCATATGGCTGCTGCCCTCCATCCCACAAAGGAGCACCCTTCAATAGCTATAAATAACACGGTACTTCTGGGTGAAAGGAGCTACAGAAATGTAAAGTCATTTAAAAATAATTGATAACCCCCTGAGGAACTGAAATGGAATTACATTGATCTGAATGTAAATCTCGCAGAAGAAGAGATTAATTACTACTTAGGGGGTATCTACGCCACTGTAGTGCTTCCGTGTAGACATTATCTACACCAATGGGAGGGGTTCTCCTGTCAGCATGAGTAATCCACCTTCCAGAAAAGAGGTGGCTAGGTTGACAAAGAATTCTTCCACTGACCTAGAAATCCACAGCTAAATTGGAGGTTAGGTCAGCAAAACTATAACTCTCAGGGGTGTGGATTTTTCACACTGCCGAAAGAGACGTATGCTGATGTAAGTTCCCAGTGTAGACCAGCCCTTACATTGTTTCAGTGCTCATCTGCCACCATTTAATATCTTACAATTGTCTTCAACAGGCATAAAGATGTCAGCACCAGAGACCCAGAATGGGATCTCATTCAAATTCTAATCCCACTGAATCAGATGATCATGTGTTTCAAATTAAACTGCACTGCCAGAGAAAGACCACACCCCACACTGAAATCCGAGTCGTGCCTCACCGCCTTGAGTCAAATATGACTTCGGTCTGCTTTTTGTTAGCACAAGCCCTGGCATGTCACACGAATGCAGATCCTCGCCACCATCATGCCAGAATCTGTGCCTATTGTTTTTTTACCTCTCCCACTGCAGTCACTGCAGGCCAGCCAAAGAGAAGGACAAAATAAAGGCTAGCCTTCTCTCTCTCTCTCTTGTACTGAGACATGGGAAGTTTTCATGCAGAGGCATGTCTCAGACAGTTGGAGCCAGATGGGGCTGCTCGACACAATTCTTGTTTCTAATTCCCACATTTAAGTTCGCCAGCTAGAGATGATAGTTCTCTCTGTGGCAAAAGGGAAGCATTCAAACACCACTGAAGTTATACAAAGGCTTCTTTCTCAACACTAATGAATGATATTGAGCCTCCAGAAAAATATGAAAAGGGGTGCTGGTTGAGGCTAGTAGGCAAAACAAAAACAAAAAAACCCCTATAATCCAGCTCTGATGAGTTAAGTGCATGTGAGGTTTCTATCCACCAACATAGGATTGTCCTGGTTATACAGGTGAAACTTACAAGAGTCTCTCTCCCTAACTCATTTCAAGGAGCAAGATGCCGGTATGTTTCACCATTCTGTTCATACACAAGAATGGACCAAACAGAGCAGGAAAAAGGAGACTGAAGAACCTCTCATCGGAGGGACATGGCTCACAGGCTTGTTAATACAGGGTCAACACCCTAGAGCTGGCTGCAGCCATTCCCAAAGCACGGCTTGTGAAGCACTTTTGGATATTTATTCTTTAAAATAAAAGGCACTTGGAAATAGTATGCAGGATGTGTGAACGGAATATTGCAAGTTTTGAGATAAGCTACATGTTTGGCTTCCTGCTGCACCTTTAAGAGCAAGAAAAAAAAAATTCAAGCATTTAAAAAGGAAATCAGAAAAATGAGCAGATCAAGTCTAGCTGCGTTAAAGCGGTTATAAACAGCAGGATGTGATCTTCATCAGGCAAAACTCCCATGGCAGTCCGTGACAATGTAGCGGGCTGATAGCAACACGGAATATTAAGGTGGAAAAGCAGAAATGGCATGCACTCACTCTCCTGGATTCACACAATGATTCTGCTTGGGTTTAGTGTCTGAGCCCAAAGATTTTCATCTCAATACAGCAACTAAAGTTTCAGAATTCTTCGAGCTCTCAGATATGCAAATCCAAACTGCTGAATGCTATGGCCCGATTCGCCAAAATTATGATGTTATAACCAAAACAGCAGCTCAAAGAAAAGGGTTTTGTTCAGTCACTTTTCAGATCAAGAGGATGTACAAATGTTCTCTCTCTTACCTTAATTGCACCTGTACCGTGTAGTCACATTTGGCACCTGGTAAGATATCTCTGCAACAGAAAAAGATCTCTTACATGGCTGGCGTTGCTTGCTAGGCACAATCATTATAAACATCTCATTAGCCATCATATAATAATGTACTTATTAATATTAATAATAGTACTTCTGGTACTAGTAAAACATGTGCCTGTGAAATATAAAAAGCTGCCTTCTGGCTTTTGGTCATTGTTTTCTTTAGGAGCCAAAATCCCACAAACAAGGGCATGGAGCAAAATATTACTGAATGGAAGAGAGGGAACAGACGTGGTGAGGAAAGAAGATGAAGTAAATAAATCAGAAAAGACTTATTAGATCATCCAATCCATTCCCCTGCTGGTGAAGAAGCGGTTTCATATGCTAAAAGGGATAAAGCAAGCCAGCTAAAGCACCAGCAATGGAAATATGATCTGAAAATCCTAAGATCAGTTTTATATAGTTTGATGCAGTTGCTACATTAACTCTGATATGTACACAAAAATCAATCCATTAGAATGACGGCTCCTCAGCTTCTGTAAATGGGATAGCACCACTGAGGTCAAGGCAGCGACGCAATTTATACTGGTTGTGAATCTCACCAGGGATTTTATTCCCAGTTATTGCAGGGCAAGTGCTCCGGGACAAAAAGCTGCCATCCCCATGACACCTGACCTCCTTGTCTTTCTTAGTCTCAGCCACAACCTCTACCAAACGTCTCCTTCCTACTCTGCCCTGGCAGTGCTACTGAAAACCCAGTGAAAAGTCTGCACAATGCCCCATGCACTGCACATCAGGCAGACGGATCCTGAAGAGCCAGCTGTTCACTTACCTAGAGGTGAGAATCTGTTGAACTTGCTGAGGGGTTAGCGCAAAGGTGAAGTGCGCCTCTTCAAACCGCTGGCTGTTCGTTGATGCTGTGGGAGAAGACAAAAGAAGGAGGACGTAAACATTAGCATGAACACGAGGCTGAGCTCTCTCCGCTCCAGGAACGATGGTTGGCTATCAACAAGGCATTCTAAGAAACACTCTCTCTTCCTTTCCACACTTACACTGACCTAGGATCACGGAAGAGCATATAAGGTGTGGTACAAATACAGAGCCATCCCTAATCATAACCTCCATGGATTTCAATGGTAGCTGTGCACAAGCAGGGCCTGTAGTCCAGACCTCACAAAATTATTCGTAATTCCTTGTATTTCTAACATGCTTTCCAGCCAGGGGCTCTCAAAGAACATTACAAACACCAGCCAAGCCTCACATCACCTATGCAAGGTAGCACAGTACTGTCACCAGCATTTTACAAATGAGGAAACTGAGGCACTGAGGAAAAGCAGTTTACATAGTCAATCAGTGCCAGAGCTGAAAGGAGAACCCAGGTGTCCTGGCCTCCAGTCCCCTGATGTAATATTTTCACCACATAACTTCCTGACTAAGCAGAAATGGACAAGGTGCATGGCACTTCCAGTCATTACTGTAATTCTAGTAAGAACAAACTTGCTTAATGAGAAATAGGCCTTGCCCTTATCTTCCCCTGGTGGGAGGTACGATCAAGGACCTAACTAAACCTAAAATACAAAAACAGCTGGGCACTTCAAGAAACAAAACACAAGGAGAAACCTAGTTAGGGTGTGAATTAGGGATGTAAAATCCCAGTTATTCAGTTAACCTTTAACCAATTCAGTGGGTCCTCTGCAGAGGAGCCGGCAGCCCCAAGCACAGGGGGTGGAGGCTTAGCCTCTGCTCCCTGCCCCCAAAGCCCTGGTTGGGACTGCAGGCAGCAGGAGCTGGGCGCCCCAAGCACAGGGCAGCCAACTCCAGCTCCTGATCTCCATGAGGCTGGAGCAGCCCTCTGCTTGCAGTGGGCCACGGGTGGGGGGCTGCTCCCAGGTAACCAGTTAACCCGTTACCTGTTCACATCCCTAGTGTGAATCAAATACTCTAGGCAGCAGTTACTGACATGGAGGCAAATTTTACAGATAAATGTGATCCTCTTTAGAATTAAACTCTACTGACTCCAAGGGGAGGTATCACTTCTGTGCTAGTGAAGAGCTTTTCATTTCATCTACCCTAGTGATGAATTTGCCTTTAATAAAAGATGACTTCAGTGTAGCAGACCCTCCCTCCCTCCCTCCCCCCGCCCGCCCGCCCCCAATAATGCAAACTTTATGCTTCTAAAATAAACCCAGAGCAGAAAAGCAAGCCAAGGTAACTTACAAGACAGCAGATCTTGTCGGCATTTCAAACAACACTCTCTGCTGACATTGCTCTAGGGCCTATACCTATCCCAAGAGGTCCTGAGCAACCACAATTCCAATAGAGTCATACCAGAGGCACAGCATCCCCCTAGATTAGGACAAATCTAAGCCATGCACATCTACCAGGCAGGGCTTTGTTTGGGTGCGGAAGCCAGACTATGTTTATTCCAACCAAGAGGTGGTGTCATTGGGCCTCCCGATATCAGAAGATTTGTAAAGATCTCTGGTATCACAGTAGGGATGAGAAGTACTGCATAGATTTAAAAAAAATGTAAACGGGATTACCATATTTGAACTTTGAAAAAAAGAGGACACCCCTGTGGGGGAGTGTATCTGTATCAGTAGCTACCAACTCACTTGTATAACACATTAATACAATGTGAGTTGGTAGGTACTGATACAGATACACTCCCTCTCGGGGTGTCCTCTTTTTTCAAAGTTCAAATATGGTAACCTTATAAAAAACAATGAGTGGTCCTGTAGCACCTTAGAGACTAACAAAAAACAGAGACAGTCTAATGACCTTTGTGGGCAAAACCCACTTCTTCAGATGAAGAGCGCAGTGTCGAATCTGCAGTACTGAATTGTGGCAGATGTCTGTTGTGTGGTGTAACGTGCCAATAAAGGGCTCTGGCCAGCAAAACGCTCTCATCCCTGCCTCACCAAGAGTACAATTAATCCCACGCGATAACTGAGAGAGTGAATTCCACAGTGGGGCGAGGGGTTTGCTTCTCATCACTAACTTCCTGAAGTAAAAAATGCAAAGAATGTGAGGTCTGGCATACAGATACTTTCCTCAGCAGATGCCCTGCCAGAACTTGTGCCGGACTCCAACACAAATGCACGCTCTGTGGAGGTTTCCAACCTTGTCTTAACATTTCCTACCTTAGCCTTCCACTCCCTCAGTCCTCAAATAAGATCGCAACCCTGCTCCAGCTCAAGTCAACAGAACAAACGCTGAACATGGTACTAGCAGGACTCAGGCTGAGGGCCATGCATTTTGCCCCCATCGTCTCCCTATCATGCCTTTTCTAGCCAACATGCTCAGCTAACAGCCATCATATAACACAGAGGGGCTAAACTTTGTTATGCAACAGCAGCTCTCCAGGTCCACCAGGCCAACTTGCAAGCATTTGTTATCGCAAGGGTGTCATAATCGACACCTTGAATGGCAAGAGGAATAAAGAAATGAGTTCTTCCGCCTTGACTTCATGGCGCTTATTCCCCATCTCAACAAGATCTCCAGGCCTTTGTTGCTGTGCCGTACGAGGCACGCTCGGGTCTTCAGGGTAGCAGTGCTGACCGCCTGAACAGCCATTGTCCTGGCAAGAGCTGCATTCCGACTGCTTTTTTCGTGCCACTCACCACCTCACTAGCACTTCCAACAATTCCAGTGTCACCCTTAAAGCCTGACTCTAGTCTCTCACTAAATTCTGTCAGTACGGCCAAAAGCCAGCCCTTCCTCACGGCCCCTTTGCTAAAACCCTTCTCACCTCCTTCTTCGCTAGCTACACTCCCACCTCTCTCTCTGCTCATCTATTCATTATTTGTAGGTGTCACTGGCGCATTCATCACCTTAGTATCTGAGCACAAACATGTATGCACTGATCTTCATCAGGGCGTACATTCTTAGAGTATTTCCCAGAGCCCCCAACACGCTATAGAAACTCCAAGGAAGTTGAAAATATTTACCCAAGTTCCATTCTGGACAGCGCCGGCTTAATTTAAGCCCTGGTCAATATTATCTCCAACATGCAAAGAGAGGCAACGTGATTTGCCCTAGAGCAAAACACAGTTCTTCAAATTATGCCTTAACCACAAAACCATCCCTCCTAACACTCTTCCAATCCTCTTGTCCTGTTCTTCCTGTTCTATGCTTTCTATCATGCTGTCCGATGCTTTCAGGGACTTCACTCACCAAGCGCTCTCTCTTGCCTCTTTCAAATCCCTCCTGAAAGCCTACTTCTTCAGACAATCCCTCCTCTCTTCTTATCAATCGCCTCCACAACTCTTCCTTGCCTGGCCTTATTATGAAAGTGCTCTTAGCTACATAGCTGAAGTTGTTCAGCTGTTTCCACTGAACGCAGTTACTCCCCTATTAATAAAAATACACGCAACTTGGCAAACGTTTTTAGTGTAGAAGAAAGCAGTGACTAATGTTTTGGGTGAAAGTCTCATTCGCGAGATACCAGAATTCAGAAATCTGATTTTTTTTTTTTTTTTTTTTTTAAGAACTTTGGAGCAGAGTCATTGTCTTATTTGTTTACAGCATCAAGAACTATCATGCTACTGTGGAAATAATCTGTATTAACTCACATTTGTAACCAGGGATGTAAAAGTGTAGTCGATGAACTGATAAGCAAAAGCTAATAGGTTAATGCTATAGACTACACACATTCCCCCTCCGCCCCCCTTGCCAGTAAATTTTTTATCAGGTTGGCCACCAGCCCAGCTCAGTCCTGGCTTGCACTGGGTCTGGGACCTACCCCTGCTGCGGCTCTGCATTTGAAGTGTATTAGGAGCCAGGCGGGCAGGCAGCCCAGCTCAGTTCCAGCTCGTGCCAGGTCCAGGAGCTCAGACAGAGGCTGCCCAGGGACTATAGAATAGTCGACTAACTGATAAGAATTGATGAAGTTAATCAACTATTCAATTAACTGATATTTAACATCCCTATTTGTAACACGCCATGAAATTGTATGACCCTACACGTTTCGTAACTGGCCAGGCAAAGTGAGGTTTTAAATTCGACTTGCTGGAAATTCTCTGCCCCGATGTGATAACTGTGCAATGCCAGAGTCCCCAAGTTTCGGAACAGACTAAAGTTTTCTAGGTACCACTAGGCAGAAGTCTATTGATTTGGGGGAGAACCAGAAAGAGGGAAATGGGGGACACACATGGAGAACTTTGCATCTGGCTATCACACTCACTAGCTTCAGGGTACATTTGGCACTGGAGGGTTGGGGAGGGCACAGAGAGCTCCTGGCATGCAGGGCGCCAGGGAGAATGTGGGACAGTGGCATGCAGAGGGGGCATGTGGGCATGCAGACCCTCCAGCATGTGGCAGAGGAGGAATGGGAGAGACACAGAGCCTCTGCCATGATGAAGGAATGAGGGAGCATAGAGCCCCAGCTTGCAGAGTGGGAAGAAGGTGTGAGGGAGGGGACATGGAAGAGAATGGGAGACCCTACCTGGGGGGGGGGGACCCCTGGGAGACCCTACCTGGGGGGGGGGGGGCCCTGACCTGAAGGGACAAACGAACTCTAAGGTGTGGCAGAGGAGGCAATAGGACTCACAGAGCGCCTGGCATCACGGTGGGGGTTGCAGAGAGTCCCTGAAACAGAGGAGCATGGGAGATTTACACAGGTAGCCTGCGGGGGGAATAGAAGGAAACAAGAAGCATCTGGTGTGTACAAGGTGTGAGACCCTCTCCACCTCAGTCATACAGAAAGTTGAATACAAGTATCAATATTTGAGTAGGAAGGCTTATCCGGGAGGGGGAGCAGATTATTTTGGCACAGAGCAATAATGAGTTCTTTTGCAACATGAGCATCCCATTGAAGGAAACCACAGGTTGCCTCGGAGGGATAGTAGAGCCAAAAATCAAGAAAAATACTTTAAAAAAACCTCATGCATCAAGCTGAGACGTTCTTACTGTGCCAAGAGCAGGCATAACAAAGCCAGACACACCGATCTCCCTTGCAGTAAACCACCCAGTGATGTGAGGAAAACCCCCCACCTGAGTCCAAACTACAATCACTCAAATGGTGCAAGGCAGGTAGGAACAGTCTGAAGAGAAGCTGTGCCACCAAGACATGAACTTAGTTAACAGCAGTTTGCACAACCTTCCGGTTCAAAAAGGGCAATACAATTCTGCTCTTCTCAGGCCTGACCCACTACTGCATGAAGTCAATGGGGATTTTTCCACAGACTTCAACGAGCATTAGACAGAGCATCCCAAAGCACTGCACAGATATCAGTGAAGACATACAGCCATCCCTGCCTGCCGTTTACCAATGGGGAAAGGGATGAAAGAGAGGGGAAGTGATTTTTTTCTGACATACAGCATATCTTCTTTATGCATGCCTATGGAGACACTATGGGAAACAAACATGTAACTCACCTAATGTCTCCCAGGCAGTCAGTGGAAGGGCCAAGATCAGACATTCCAGGATCAGAGGGGTGTGTTGGATACACCCTTCTGATACAGAGGCAGCAGCGCGAGACAGCAGGTGGGAAACGGTCTGTGTAGGGAGCTGGTTTTTAAACCACCTGACAGTCCCACCCCCGAGAACTATCGAATAGTCATGTAATCGATAATATTTGATACGGTTTTACAACTATTCAATTAATTGCTAACATCCCTAATTCTAAAAGCTCCATAAGAGACTTTCTGGTTTTTATTTTGTCATTTTCCCAAGGCATCACTGTTAGCAAACCTGGCTCTCAAGGTACTGTTCTGAGACTCCATCCCATATTAACCAGGTATTTCATCTCTCGGTTTCATGGTCCAAATGCTGAAATAATATAGGTCACAGTCTGCATAGTAATTCTAGAAGAGGGTGATTTAGACTATTACAGAGAAACTCAAGTCTCTTCTCAGCAAAGTTCTCAAACTGGCTCTGATACAGACAGCCAAAAGGGGGGGAGCACATACTGGTCATTATCCACTTAAGAGCTGAGACTGGTTGGCTGAAGGGATTAGTAAGAAGACACCAGACTTTTCACTAAATCATTAGTCTGAATCCAGAAAACCACAAGAGCAACTAAAGGCTTTTACTTCTGACAGCTCTTCAGTAGCTATGCAAAACGAGTTGGCAGACATCAGTCCATTGGTTATTTCAATTATAGTTATTGCCAAAGGACTGAGGCAGGGAGCAAGGCCTCACTGTCCTATGCACTGTAAAAACAAATGCAAAGATAGTTCCTGCCCCCCGCCAAAAACCACAATCTAAGATTGTTTGTTCACAGGTGTCTACCACAAAATATGACAGCCAGTCTCAGCAGAGAAGCCCAGGACTGGCTGAGCCATGGAGACTGGACTTCCTTCCTCACCCACAGATGTAGTCCTTCCAAATCACGGCTGATGTGCACTTGCAAAGCAATCTGGGAAACTAGCCGTCTTTCCCCATGCTATGCCAAGTCTGTGGATAGCCAGAAGCTTTCAGCTTTAAAGGTTGTCAACCCAGTAACTTTAGAACAATAGGTGGGCTTTAGAAAACTCATTTATTCACGTACCTAGTGTGGTGGGTTTAATCAGCTCATCATAAACATCATAGAAGGGCAGCCTCTTCATTTTGACATCTGGATGGACCGGATGAATGGGTGGAGATAAGTGCTGAACATCTGTCTCGTGTTTGGGTCCCAGCATAGGCACCGGAGGCAACATAGCGGCTGGCACTGTAGAAGCTGCTGAACTGTTATCATAAGGCAAGTGACACACTGTGCTGCCCTGCGTCAGTGCGGTGGCAGAAGGCAGCTGCCCTGTCTGAATATGGAGCATAGATAAGTCTGAAGGGGTTAAAATCTTCCTTGGGAACCTTCGCCGGTACAGCTCCTTAATTTTCATCTGAACAGCCGGGCTGCAGCCAGATTTGAGAAGCTGTAATGCCTTTGTGAGCAACTCGTGCTTCCTTCCACTCTTGTTCCTGCCAGCAAAACCCAAGAGAACCTGCAGCTCCGATACCCTAAAGCTCATAACCATGTGCTGCAAGGAAACAGAAAACAACATTGACATTGCTAAATCCAAACATACCATCCAACAAGTTCACTAGATAAAAAAGTGGCAGAGCTCTTAAAAGGGACACTGTCAAATTACAAAACCCCTTACCTGTATGATTGACTACTTACAGGTGAGCGAGCTAAACATCTAAACTACTGTTACTTCTTTACATTTTTTCAACTTGGACCATGGAAATAAATCAGTTTGTTCCGCCTCCCATTTCTAGGCAATTTCACTTTTGCACTAACACAATAGTGTCATTTTGGAGATTTCTGGGATGGCTAAACAACAACACTACTTCAGGCCAGATTCTCATGTACACCAAGTCCCGTATAAATCACTCTGGTAAAACACTTATGGCTGGTGAAATTATTCTCATTTTAAGGCTCCTTTACACTAGGAGAGTGGTATAAAAGAGTCTTGGGGTAAATGAGGGTCTGGTCCATAATGTGAATAGTTCTCAACTCTTTTTAAATTCTGCAACTCCTTCCTTTGCTTCCAATACATAAACTATGGGCCTGCGTTAGACTGCCTTTAGGGTGGCCTATGGGGTATCCACATCTGGAACAGATTTAATTGATGATTGATCTGTTGGAAGAGTTTGGAGTTAACATAACTACAAGAAATAGTCTAAAGAAAAGCATGCATCAAGTACCAATGCCACACCAAGGCTGGAACTATAAAAAAAATAAGAAAGGCTATCCAAAAGAAGCTTGCTTTCTCTCTTCTCTACATCATACAACACCACTACTTCTCACCAACAGAGCCACTAGACTCAGCCCAGATCTCAGAAAGAGCTACAAAGACCAGCAGGGTGGCCTCATGGTTAGGCAATATATGCTAGCAAGACATTTAGCACCACATTAATACTTCTGAGGCATGGCCATACATGAAATTGCATGTCAAAATAATGCACAGATGTTCTTTCACTGCCTTGTCCTCAGTTTCTTTTTAAGAACTCAGGCTTGCCATTTCACCCAAATGAGTGGGTTCCAACACATCTTCAAGCTCAAGACATTGAACAAAAAATATTTGCCATTTCCCATGAAAAAAAGTGGTCACACAAAAGTAGACCTCAAGACAAGAAAACTGCCTCTATTTTCCCCCCAAATAGAATGGTTCCCAGTTCGCTATGGGCTTTAAGGACCTGCATGATCCTAACACCTGTGCACACACTCATGACATGGAACGTTTACCAGGCTGGATACTCCTCTCTTCCCCAGCCTCCTTTGTTCAGCTGTGCCAAGATATTTCACCACAGGAAGATACTGGTCATGCTGTTTCCAGGGGGGGGAGTGCGGTCCACAGCAGTGTTTCTCAACCTATTTTATAAAGTACCCCTTTTTCAAAAAAATTAATTTATAAGTACCCCCAGTACCTACAGTTTTCAGACACACAAAATTTTTTCTACCGTTGCAACACATTTGTTTAAACAACTTAATCATAGCCGGGTGATGAAATTTTGGGGTGTAAAAAGTACAAAAATAATAAACCGCTGTAAAACTTAAAATAAAAATTCAGTTTTCTCCAAATTTCAGTTGTGTTGCTGTACCCCCGACTTCTCTCGAGTACCCCTAAGGGTATTCGTACCACTGGTTGAGAAACACTGGTCCACAGGATGAGGTACCAGCCTGGGAAAGGCAGGATCTAGCCCTAGCTCTGCTATTAACTTTCTGCCGCCTTGAGCTATTCTGTGCCTCCAGATATTTCAACACTGCAAGAAGGTATGATTACAGCAGGGGTAAGCAAGAGAGCCTCCGTGGGCTGGATCCAGCCCGCGGACACCCTCCCACTTCCCTGCCCCCAGGCCAATCTGGGCTGGGAATGGAGGAGTGAGCAAAGTCTTCCCCTCCTGGCCAGGAGCGCACAGCGCTTAGAGTGAACTGCCAGCTGAATAGCTGGCGGTTCACTAAGTGCCTCGCACCCTTTGCAGGGCAGGGGCAGGGAGCAAGAGACTTCACATGCTCCCCCGCCTCCAGGCCCTGATTGACCTGAAGGTGGGGGGAGTGCACAAAGTCTCCTCCTGCCACCAGGTCACCTGTGCCTAGAGGGAACAGCCAGCTGTCTAGAACAGCTGGCGATTCTCTGGGGGGAGGGGTGGGGAGCACAGGAGTGTCCTGGCCCTGCCCCTTCTGAGGCAGCCTTGCCCACCCCTGTATTATAGCATGGGTACGTCTGCAAGGCAGCTAGAGGCATAGTTTCCTGCTCGGTAGACGTACACACAAAACGTAGGCTGCTAAAAACAGAAAGGTAGCTTCTGAGACCAGTCAGATTGTAGGCATGCACTCAGGGGGTTAACGCATCCTGCTACCGATGCCACCACAGCTACACTACTGTTTTTAGCACACAAACTCAATCAAACCTACCTTACGTACATCTCCCTGAGCTGGAAATTACACCAGAGCTCTAGTGTAGATGTACTCTGGCGGTGGTGGTATGGGCTTCAGCATGAGCTACCAATCAGAGTACCCACTCAGGCTCCCCCCAGCAGATTTGTACTCTGGTTGCTAGCCCAGGCTACCATGTCCCCACTAGCTGGTGTGGATATGCCTACCCATGCTACAACCACACTTTCCTTTGCAGCATAGCGATACACTCAGTTCCTCCACTTGTCAGTTTTCTTTACCCACCTGCGGAAAGCAGTCTGAAATCTATGCTGGACACCAGTGCTAAGGATTACACGGGTCTACAATTTTTTAGACGTCATCTGCTTCAGAGATAAAATGTGCTATTTATTATGTATTTTGATGTGCTGAATTCAAATATGACAATTAAAACAACTGATTGGCTACTGTTTCCAAGATATTTAAGTTTTTACATTTTACCTCTATGTATATTGTGCAGATAGTAGAGTTTTAATCATAAATTGTAAACCTAGGTGTTTTCATGTGTTTATGGTTGCTTTACATGATAATATTTCACCTGTCCTGTTTATGTAACACTTTAAAAATCAGCAAAAGGGTTATATAAATAAAATTTATTATGAAACAAAAGGCAAAAAACTATTATGTACATAGTTTTGTCCTATTCAGTGTCTGCTCGGCACTTCTTGGCTTGTCTCTTGTATTCATTAAATGGAGCATCTCTTGTCACTGTCCAGCAATAGTCTGCAAGCATTGATGGGCTCCATTTGCCCTGATAGCGTTTCTCCATTGTTGCAATGTCCTGGTGAAATCGCTTGCCGTGCTCGTTGCTCACTGCTCCGCAGTTCGGTGGAAAAAATCTAGATAAGAGTGCAAAAAATGTGTCGTTAGTGACATGTTGCAACCAAGGCTTTTGTATGCCTTGAGGAGGTTTTCCACCAACAACCTGTAGTTGTCTGCCTTCTTGTTTCCAAGAAAATTTATTGCCACTAACTGGAAGGCTTTCCATGCCGTCTTTTCCTTGCCACGCAGTGCATGGTCAAATGCATCATCTCGAAGAAGTTCACGAATCTGAGGACCAACAAAGACACCTTCCTTTATCTCAGCTTCACTTAACCTTGGAAATTTTCCATGGAGGTACTTGAAAGCTGCTTGTGTTTTGTCCATGGCCTTGACAAAGTTCTTCATCAGACCCAGCTTGATGTGCAAGGGTGGTAACAAAATCTTCCTTGATTCAACAAGTGGTGGATGCTGAACACTTTTCCTCCCAGGCTCCAATGACTGTCGGAGTGGCCAATCTATCTTGATGTAGTGGGAATCTCTTGCACGACTATCCCATTCGCAGAGAAAACAGCAGTACTTTGTGTATCCAGTCTGCAGACCAAGCAAGAGAGCAACAACCTTCAAATCGCCACAAAGCTGCCACTGATGTTGGTCATAGTTTATGCACCTCAAAAGTTGTTTCATGTTGTCATAGGTTTCCTTCATATGGACTGCATGACCAACTGGAATTGATGGCAAAACATTGCCATTATGCAGCAAAACAGCTTTAAGACTGGTCTTCGATGAATCAATGAACAGTCTCCACTCATCTCGATCGTGAACGATGTTGAGGGCTGCCATCACACCATCGATGTTGTTGCAGGCTACAAGATCACCTTCCATGAAGAAGAATGGGACAAGATCCTTTTGACGGTCACAGAACATGGAAACCCTAACGTCACCTGCCAGGAGATTCCACTGCTGTAGTCTGGAGCCCAACAGCTCTGCCTTACTCTTGGGTAGTTCCAAATCCCTGACAAGGTCATTCAGTTCACCGTGTGTTATGAGGTGTGGTTCAGAGGAGGAGGATGGGAGAAAATGTGGGTCCTGTGACATTGATGGTTCAGGACCAGAAGTTTCATCCTCTTCCTCTTCCTCGTCTGACTCAAGTGAGAATGATTCCGGTGCATCGGGAACCGGCAGTCCTTCTCCGTGGGGTACTGGGCGTATAGCTGATGGAACGTTTGGATAATGCACAGTCCACTTTTTCTTCTTTGACACGCCTTTCCCAACTGGAGGCACCATGCAGAAGTAACAATTGCTGGTATGATCTGTTGGCTCTCTCCAAATCATTGGCACTGCAAAAGGCATAGATTTCCCTTTCCTGTTCAACCACTGGCAAAGATTTGTTGCACAAGTGTTGCAGCATATGTGTGGGGCCCACCTCTTGTCCTGATCTCCAATTTTGCAGCCAAAATAAAGGCGATAGGCTTTCTTAACCATAGTGGTTATACTGCGCTTTTGTGATGCAAAAGTTACTTCACCACAAACGTAGCAGAAGTTATCTGCACTGTTCACACAAGTACAAGGCATCTCTGCTCACTTTGGCTAAACAGAAATGTGTCCCTTTGCAAAATCAAACACTGACAAATAAGAGAGCACGACACTGTATGATTTCTAGAGCTGATATAGGGCAATTTGTTCAGCAGAGTGATGTAAGCTTCGTTATGATTGCATCATCCATGACCTCTAGGAATAACATGATGCAATTCATATCATGTATGACGCAATACCAGCTTCAGATTGCATCATTCGTTGTTTTGCCTAAAAAGCAAGTACTGTCCAAACCCAGTCATAGATTTATTCATAGATCCAGTCAAAGATGTATTTTAGTTATTTCTGGTTTAAATTGAGATCCCTTCCCTTTATAACTCACTTATCCTCCGCCATTCCCAAGTCAAGGGTCGTATATACTGACCCAATAGCATATCCTGAAAACTAGAGCCAATCAACAATTTGAAGCATCATTTTTGTTCTCGTTGACCCAGAATTAGTAAAGTTTGACTACATTTATTTCAGAAGCATTTTGGCTGTAGAGCAGTGTTATCTGGTTTATCTACACTAATTATTTCTTGCGCTTTTCTGAAACGAAAGGTTTAAATATTTTTTCAACTCTCTTATGCTTGGCACTCCTTGCTGTACCAACTACACAGCTATGCTCAGTTTGCGTGCACCAGCTATAAATATGCCTGGGAAATGTATATCATTTACATAAGAACAGCCATACTGGGTCAGACCAAAGGTCCATCTAGCCCAGTATCCTGACTGCCGACAGTGGCCAATGCCAGGTGTCCCTGAGAGAGTGAAACAGAGGCTAGGGACACCCTTCCTACCCATCCTGGCTAATAGCCATTGATGGAGCTAACCTCCATGAATTTATCTAGCCCTTTTACATATACTGTAGTAGCGCCTAAACGACCTATCCCAGAGCAGGACCCCTTTGTGTTGGGATGGACTGTGCCATACAGACTTACAGCCTAAACAGATATGACACACAGACCAGAAGAAATTAAATATTCCCATTTTACTGGCAGGGAATGGAGGCACAGCAACCTGCCCTAGGTCACAAAAGAAGCCAGTGGTGGAGCCACAGCTGAACCTAAATCTCAATCCACTAATTTAGCCACAAGGCCATTGTTCCTCTCTGATGCAAAACAGGACTTTCAGATTACTGTGCTGCTCACAAGATCCTAAAGAAACACTCATAGGATGGTAGTGGATGCTGTGGGAGGATGCTGGTTATAAAAAACAATCCCTCCAGTCACACAACTAACACATTCAAAACCAGGATCAGTCAAAAATCAATCCCATTTATACTAACCCATTTATACTAACCCTAACCTCCAACATCTCCAAATCAGTAATAATCTCCTTTCATCTCCAAATCAGTAAATCACCAAAACTTGCCATCTGATGGCTGGCCGATAAAAATAATTAGTGGATTTCTGTCCCAGTAGTAGCTGATACATGTCTACATGATAAAAAGAACATTACTGATTTGTTAGCAGATCCAGAAGATGTGCCAATGATTAAACTAAACCATGTATTTACCTTTAAGATGCTGGCAGTTTCCAGAATGTTTGGATATTGGACATTTATCTGTTTGACAGGGTTAAACCTGAAACCTAATCCCTTTTAAAGGAGAAAGAGAATACAGTTTCACTACCACCAAGTATCCAGTTCCCTTCAGGCAACCAAAGAAAATAGATTCAACAACAGTAGAATTGTTCTCAAATTAGTTACATCTTATTGAAGGGTTTAACTCTGCATAGACTTTGAATTTCA
This sequence comes from Pelochelys cantorii, assembly GCA_032595735.1. Classification (NCBI taxonomy): domain Eukaryota; kingdom Metazoa; phylum Chordata; order Testudines; family Trionychidae; genus Pelochelys; species Pelochelys cantorii. The sequence goes on along the minus strand of CM064349.1, from coordinate 19,547,626 downwards.
CAGACATGCCTTTTGCTCTGTGCTTTATCATGTGACTGCCTTGGACACTAGGGGGCAGAAGGAAAAGGTTAGAATTCTACAAGCAAGAAAGCTCCCCCCACCTCCCCACAAGAATATTGTGTGGTTGGGCTGATTTGCAAGCCAAACAGAGCCCAATCAAGTGCTGAAAACCACAGAGGCATGCACTTCTAAGGACCAACATTTTCTAAAATTCCTTGTCCCCTAAGTTTCAAGCATCAAAAAATTACAGATAGTAAAATGCTTACTTATGTGGCATTTCTAATGCTTACTCTCTCCTGCTCCCCACACACCTATTTAAGAGGTAAAAATTGGATCTATCCATATTGCTTTTTCCTGGGGATTCCCAAATCAGGCTTCTTGTCTATTTCAATCTAATTTGCCGTTCCTAGCCAATGGGAGCTGTGGGAAGTGGTGGCCTGGACATCCTTAGGCCCACGATGCTTCCTGTGGCTCCCATTGGCTGGAAATGATGAATCACAGCCACTAGGAGCTAAGGCCTGTTGGCACTCCAGGTAAACAGAAAGTCCGGGTGCACCAGCAGCTTACCCTAATGGGCTGGAAGCCGAAGTTTGCGGACTCCTGATCTACAATGACAACATATTAGATATTCAATTCAATAGAGCTTAAAATGGTCAACTTTTGGTCTAGAACCATTGGTAAGTCGACCCATGCTCTTTGATGCTTCATTTTTACCAAAAAACAAACAAAAAAAAAAGGTTTATGAATTAATATATATTGTACTGTAACTGTTGGGTTTTTCTGAGAGCTGAGAAAGCTTTTCAGAAACAGAAAAAGTACACTTTCTATATGTAACAGAAAGATTTCAATTTGAAGGCTGCAAACTTTGACAGTGTCCCTTTTAAATACCTTTTAACACAGAAAAAAATATTATGTTTTAGGTGGAGGTGCATTATAAACCCATCTTGCAAAGACAGCCATCCTTCAAGACAGTTTAAGGGCATGTCTACACTAGGAAATTATTTCGAAAGAACTAAATGCAAAATAACTCCCAAAATAACAAAATCAAAATAGTGTGTCCACACTACGGGCGGAGCCTCAAAATTAGTCTGAGACAGACTCCATTATTGTGGACGTGCTACCTTGACTTACAGCCCAGGAAGCACTGGGGAGTAATTACTTCAAATTACTCTGGGGAATAGTTATTTCGAAATAGCAGCAGGAGAGCACCCACATTAATGCTATTTCAAAATAACTATTTTGAACAAAGCGTTCTTCCCCAAGGAAAGCAGGAGTATAGATTTCAAAATAACCAGCCCATAATTTCGAAATAATGGGCTTGGTAGTGTGAACGTTCTGCTTATTATTTCAAATTCAGGGGGGTTATTTCAAAATAACTCCCTAGTGTAGATCAGGGCTAAGAGATCAGCAAAGGCTGACTCATTCCTGGAGACTCAACAACACCCCACCACTCCAAAAAGTGGCTCCCCTCCAACTCTTGAGAACTGAGTCCATTAATGTTCTGGGAAATTAGTATTTTTAAAATACATCTTTTACTCATAGATGGCTGTCTCACCACTATTATGGACTCTTATCTACAGCTGAAGCACCTCCAATTACTGCTCTCACAATATAGCATGACAGCAGAAAGACACTCTCACTGCCACAAAGATCATAATCAAGAGCTCCCAAAAGCTTATTTAAGTGAATGAGCCACATCACACTTGAATCCATGCTCAATAGCCTGAATGAACAAGTGCTGAACAGTGAACAACATTTCTCTTTCCAGAGGAGTCATCACTAGTCATTTAAATAAAAGGAAGGTGTCCAAGCCCACTCCAGACATAGGGAGCAAACATTTCGCTTTCTGCTGTCTCCTCTTTCTTTACAATGAAACACAGATGGTAAAAATCTTCAACTAACCCTTAGCTAGGAATCCAAACACGGGGGTAGGGAAGATCGACAAAGGAATTCAGTTGCCGGAAGAGAGCACAGATTTAAAAATAAACTGAAGGGAGTCATGAATAATGCCAGGCTGCACGGGAAAGTCTGAAGCCTGGGAGACCATAAGAGAATCTCGAGGTGGGCCAAGACTCATAGAATGTGCTAAGCTACATCTATCTACTCCTTTAATATGATTTCTCTACACAGTGGATGATGCCAGAGAAATTCCACACCCTCTGTATCTATACTGTCTCACCCTCTGTATATGCTCTAACAATTTGTTAAGTGTGACCCTGATCCTGCAGATTTATGCACATGCTTAACTCTGCACATGAGCAAGCCCATTCCCAGTGACCCTACTCACATGCATTTAAACATGCGTATAAATCAACCCAGGATCAACACCTATGGGAAGACATGCTATTTCTCCAAGTCTGAAGATGTGGAACTTTTGACTAGACTCTAGCTGATCATGGTCCTCTCCCCCAGAATTTTTGGGGAACTTCACAGATAAAACTCACTGTTTCTTCACAACAGGAATTCTGCAAAATTTCAACTCCGTCAGATTACAATACTTGGGACCCAGGTTTTCCATGAACATTTTAATACTTTGAGGCTTATTAAGACAGGAATCCAGTCCTGCTCCTATTGAAGTCATAAGGAGTTTTGCTACCAACAGCAGGATCAGGCCCTACATGAATATTAGAACAGGATGGGTCACTACTGGAAAGATTACAGAGGAACCCGAGCCCCAGAGAATTATATCCCTGCTGTGGCTGTCAAAAAGGTGCCAGCTCCTAAATTCTTGCTATTCCCAGCACAGGGATAGGGGAAAGACACTGAGGCCAAGTTAGCCAGCTAAAAGCTACAATCTAGGCTGTGGGGGGAAAAATATTACATGCCAGTGAGGATACAAATCAGCTTTGGAATTAGTTACCAGGGGCAATTGCATATTCCACAGTCTGGTGGGCAAAGGTGGTTACACTCTGACTCCTAAAAACAAGAAAGAGAAAAGAAAGTGGAGGGAGATGAGACCCCCTCCAGCTGTGAGCACTGGTGCAGAACTACCGGGCTACAAATGCAGCCAACCTCCAATTCTGTGTCCCCCCTCTTCCCACACCTCCATGACTCTGTGCAAGGGACATCCTGGAGCCATGCACCTTTCCCCCCCAGCTGTGGCACCTGTGCTACTCTCCTGCCCCTCCATTCCACATTGTTCTACATCCCCGCCTGACCCAGCAGGGCCCCCTTTGTTCCCTATTACTCCCTTGGCTTAGACCCTGCACCCTTCTCTGTACCCCTTCAGGGCTGAATGCCCCTGCTTCTGAGCTCTCTGCCTCCTTCTTGCATTCTCCCCTCCCCTGGGACCTCCAGACCTCGTTTTAGTCTCCCTCCCTCTGTCTCCCCACACCAGAACTGTACCTCCCCGTCCTCTGCACCCCCACCCAAATACCACAACTCCTCTGTTTTCTTGTCACATCCCTGCTTTCCCACACATGAACTCCAGACTGTGTGCACTCTCCCCAAGCTTCTGTATCCAGATCATGATCCTATGCCCTCCTCCATCAATCCCCCACAGGCCCTCTGCCTGCTCCCTGCCAGGCCCCACTTGGGACCCAGGTCGCCTACCTGGTACTCCCTTGGGGAAAAAAAACAAAAAAAAACCCTCAGTGGATTCCCACATGACAGGTCCCCCCCTGGATACTATGGCTCTCCTCAGGGTCCCCCACTCCACACTCCTAAGAACCACTTGCCCTCCCATGTCATGGTTTCCCTGAACCCACCTCCCAGGGCTTCCCTGCTCCCACACCACAGTCCCCTCACCTCTCCCAAACCCTCTCCCTCTGCCCCCCATTTTCACCTACCCCAGCCCCTCCTCCCACCTTAGCTCCCCATGACAACCTCCCCCAGAGCATCCCTGCAGCCCCAGACTCCTCTCCCCCACTCCCAGCACCCCCAAACCCACAGAGTGCCAGCTCCCCCTCCCTCACAGAGCTTCCTGCCCTCCTTAGTAACTCTCAGCGCCCCCCAACTCCTCTCATCTTCCCCTGCCTCGGCCCCTCCTGTTTCCCCACCTCCCCCCCTGCAGCCCCAGTCCCCTCCCACCTTCCTCCCCAATGCTGCCAGCCCCCCGCCCCACAGCCTCAGTGTCCCCGGCAACCCCAGAGCCCCCTCCCCCAGCTCCCCAACTCCCCCCCCCGCCCCACAGCCTCAGTGTCCCCGGCAACCCCAGAGCCCCCTTCCGCAACTCCCCCCCCCCCGCTGTCAGCCCCCCCGCCCCACAGCCTCAATGTCCCCGGCAACTCCAGAGCCCCCTTCCGCAACTCCCCCCCCCGCTGTCAGCCCCCCCGCCCCACAGCCTCAGTGTCCCCCTGCAACTCCAGAGCCCCCTCCCCCAGCTCCCCAACTCCCCCCCCCGCCCCACAGCCTCAGTGTCCCCGGCAACCCCAGAGCCCCCTTCCGCAACTCCCCCCCCGCTGTCAGCCCCCCCGCCCCACAGCCTCAGTGTCCCCCTGCAACTCCAGAGTCCCCTTGCCCAGAACCCGCCCCCCTGGTGCCCCCAGCCCCCCGAACCCCCCCCAACACTGCCAGCCCCTGCCCCCCACCCCACGGCCAGTGCCCCCCCCGCACCCGAGCCCCTCCGCTGCTCCCCGTCCCTCGGCGCCCCCATCCCCCAACGCTGCCCGCCCCCCCCCACTCCCCCCGCAGCCTCAGTGCCCCCCCTGCACCCCCCGAGCCTCCCCCGGCTCCATCCCCCCCGCGCCCCGCTCCCCGGGTGCCCCCACGGCCCCCTGCACCCCAGCCGCTCCCCCGGCCCCCCCCAGCCCACTCCCCCCCCGACGGGGGGGGGGGGATCTGCTACCTTCAGCTCGGCCGCCTCCGCCATCTTGAGACATCGTAGCCGAGCCGAGCGGGGAGAGCGGCCAAGGGAGCGGCGACAACTCCGCGCCCGGCCCGCAGCCGCACAGACAGGGGGCCCAGGGAGCGAGGCGCAACTCCACACCTGGCTCTCAGCCGCACACCGCCGGGCACGGCAGCGGCCAAGGGAGCGGCGACAACTCTGCACCCGCCCGGGAGACGCACAGACACCCAGCGGCGGCCCAGGGAGCGAGGCGCAACTCCACACCCGACATCTCAGCCGCTGGTTGCGAGCCCTACTAGTGCGGCAGAGCCCAGCAGCCGGTTGTGCTGCGCGGATACACCCTTTTGTATCCGCATCCACATTAGGGATGTTACATCTTCGTTAATTGGCTACTCGAATAGTTGATGCAATTCAATTAGTCGATAAGGGCACCTCTGCCTTTGCAACGTAGCCACAGCTTCAGGGCTGTTGTTACACTTCAAAGGCGAAAGCGCTGCAGAGAGCGCCCCATGGCATTTCAAAGTGGCAGCGCCACATGGAGCCTGGGGTCAGCTGGGGACTCTGAATCCACATGGCGCATCTGCTTTGAAACTCCCCAGTTGGTCCCAGACTCCACGCAGCACTGCCCCGCTGAAGCACCCCCTCTTCTCCCCTCCCCCTGCTGCCTCTTTCTGATAGAGGCAGCAAGTGGGAGGAAGCAACGAGCATTCACATCCCTAATCCACATCTGTAGATGCAAAATTGAGCCCTGTATAGCTGTATTTGCATCTGTGGACAGGGATATAAAGTGGATATCTGCAGATTTGCAGGGCTCTAAGAATTAGTTGCTATCAACCATGAGTGTTGGTTGCAACGGGCACTAACCCGGAGTATTGGTTGCTGTTACCACTCGTCCTCAGTATCAGGGGTGACTTGTGAGCATAGGCAGACTCAGAGATGGCCTAGGGTGCTGCTGGCACGGGGCTCCCGATGATGACATCACGGGGCACCCAGGCACCCGATGATTACATCACAGCCATTGATGGCCGTGCAGGTGGGGGGCACCGATCGCGCCTGCCACCTGGGGCACCAGCTGCCACAGCCGGCCTCAGGTCGCTCCTGCTGAGTATTAAGTGGAGAATTAGTTGCTATCAATGAGGGATGTAAAATCCCACTTAATCAGAGTTTAAATGCTCTGCTTAACTGGTATCCGTGGGTGGAGAGCCTGGCTGGGCTATTACTATCAGCCAGTTTTACTGTTATTTCAGAATCCAGTACCACTCCTGCAGTGCTTAGCTTGTCACTGCTCTACAGCCAAAATGCTTCTGAAATAAATGTAGTCAAACTTTATTAATTCTGGGTCAATGAGAACGAAAATGATGCTTCAAATTGTTGATTGGCTCTAGTTTTCAAGATATGCTATTGGGTCAGTATATACGACCCTTGACTTGGGAATGGCGGAGGATAAGTGAGTTATAAAGGGAAGGGATCTCAATTTAAACCAGAAATAACTAAAATACATCTTTGACTGGATCTATGAATAAATCTATGACTGGGTTTGGACAGTACTTGCTTTTTAGGCAAAACAACGAATGATGCAATCTGAAGCTGGTATTGCGTCATACATGATATGAATTGCATCATGTTATTCCTAGAAGTCATGGATGATGCAATCATAACGAAGCTTACATCACTCTGCTGAACAAATTGCCCTATATCAGCTCTAGAAATCATACAGTGTCGTGCTCTCTTATTTGTCAGTGTTTGATTTTGCAAAGGGACACATTTCTGTTTAGCCAAAGTGAGCAGAGATGCCTTGTACTTGTGTGAACAGTGCAGATAACTTCTGCTACGTTTGTGGTGAAGTGACTTTTGCATCACAAAAGCGCAGTATAACCACTGTGGTTAAGAAAGCCTATCGCCTTTATTTTGGCTGCAAAATTGGAGATCAGGACAAGAGGTGGGCCCCACACATATGCTGCAACACTTGTGCAACAAATCTTTGCCAGTGGTTGAACAGGAAAGGGAAATCTATGCCTTTTGCAGTGCCAATGATTTGGAGAGAGCCAACAGATCATACCAGCAATTGTTACTTCTGCATGGTGCCTCCAGTTGGGAAAGGCGTGTCAAAGAAGAAAAAGTGGACTGTGCATTATCCAAACATTCCATCAGCTATACGCCCAGTACCCCACGGAGAAGGACTGCCGGTTCCCGATGCGCCAGAATCATTCTCACTTGAGTCAGACGAGGAAGAGGAAGAGGATGAAACTTCTGGTCCTGAACCATCAATGTCACAGGACCCACATTTTCTCCCATCCTCCTCCTCTGAACCACACCTCATAACACACGGTGAACTGAATGACCTTGTCAGGGATTTGGAACTACCCAAGAGTAAGGCAGAGCTGTTGGGCTCCAGACTACAGCAGTGGAATCTCCTGGCAGGTGACGTTAGGGTTTCCATGTTCCGTGACCGTCAAAAGGATCTTGTCCCATTCTTCTTCATGGAAGGTGCTCCATTTAATGAATACAAGAGACAAGCCAAGAAGCGCCAAGCAGACACTGAATAGGACGAAACTATGTACATAATAGTTTTTTGCCTTTTGTTTCATAATAAATTTTATTTATATAACCCTTTTGCTGATTTTTAAAGTGTTACACAAACAGGACAGGTGAAATATTATCATGTAAAGCAACCATAAACACATGAAAACACCTAGGTTTACAATTTATGATTAAAACTCTACTATCCACACAATATACATAGAGGTAAAATGTAAAAACTTAAATATCTTGGAAACAGTAGCCAATCAGTTGTTTTAATTGTCATATTTGAATTCAGCACATCAAAATACATAATAAATAGCACATTTTATCTCTGAAGCAGACGACTTCTAAAAAATTGTAGACCAGTGATATAAGCAGTCCTTTCATTTCAGTGGGACTTTTCATGCTCTTAAAGTTAAGTCTATGAATCAGAAAGCATCAGGCCATTAATCATGGAATTGTGTTGTTTTTTTGTTACTAGTAGCATCACTAAGCATTGGTGGTAGTGTTATATTCACCGCATACACACAGGGCAATTATTACACTTGGCTGGAAGGCTGCGGCATAACACTCATTTTATTGCTTAGAATTCAGAACGGTAACACACATGAACCTAAAGCCACAGAGAGGTAGCCGTGTTAGTCTGATCTTGCTAAAACAAAAGGAAAACTATGTAGCACTTTAAAGACTAACAAGATGGTTTAATAGGTGATGAGCTTTCATGGGCCAGACCCACTTCCGCAGATCATATTCTGGAAGAGAATTGGCATAACCATATATACGAAAGGAATACAATGAAAAAAAGTGAACACATTATAAAACTGACAAATCAGATGTAGTACAGAAGGTGGGGTGAGGGGGAGGGAGGGAGGGAATAGCTATTTGAGTCAATGAATGGCTAATCAGGGGTGATAAGTAGGAAGCTATCTTTGTAATGGTTAAGGTAATTAGCATTTTTGTTAAGGCCCATTTGTAAAGTGTCAAATTTAAGCATGAAAGAAAGTTCTGAAATTTCCCTCTGTAATCTGGTGTTGAAGTCTCTTTGAAGCCAGAGAGAGACAAGAAGAGCAAGGCTATGTCTACACCAGGGGTTTCCAACCTTTTTAACCACAAAATCACTTTTTTAACTTAAGTACAATGTAAGAGCTACCTCAAACCCAAATACTCTTGCCTTGCTTCCTACCTGCCCCTGCTCCACACCTTCTCTGAGGCCTCCCCCTGCTCACTCCATCCCCTTTCCTCCCCAAACCTCATTCACTTTCACCAGGCTGGGGTAGGGGGTTGGGGTGCAGGCTCTGGTCTTGGGCTAAGGGGTTTGGAGTTGGGAAGGAGCTCCGGGCTTCACCCAGGGCAGGGGATTGGGGCCCAGGAGGGGTTTCAGGGTGCAAGCTCTGGGAAGGAGTTTGGGTACAGGGGGGACTCATGTCTGGGGTAGGAGGCTGGGTGTAGGAGGAGGCTCAGGGCTGGAACAGGGGTTCAGGAAGCAGGCTCTGTCTGGGCAATGTTTAACTGAGATGGCTTCCAGGTGGTGGAGCAGTGGGGTTAAGGCAGGCTTACTCCTGCCCTGGCCCTACACCACTCCTGAAAGCAGCTGGTGTGTACAGCAATGGCTCCATGGCGCCATGTGCTGCCCCATATCTACAGGCACTGAGCCCACAGCTTTTACTGGTCACGGTTCCCCATTATTGATCAATGAGAGCTGCAGGAGTGGTGTCTATAGACAAGGACAGCATGTGGCAACCCCCTGCTCTGCCTCTCTCAGTGACTGCAGGGACATGCCAGCCACTTCCAGGAGCAGCAATTACAATAGGGATAATGACACCAGACACAACAGGTTGGGCATTTTAGAACTGACTACTCACAGAATTACATTTAAGCGTAAGAGAGAAATGAAATGATGAAATGCACAGACCAGTCAAAAACCCAAAACAACACACTTTGCAAGCACTAAAAGAAGTAACCACAACCCTCCCTCCTGTATGTGTGGTCAGGAGACGAGAGGGAAGGACAGTGTGTGTTTGTGAGAATGACAGACACACACACAGTGTGTGAGAGAGACAGAAATTTGCATTGCCAAGTTCCCTACATCCCCTTCTTTCTGTGTGGAGGCAGGATATAGGAGTGGGGGGGGGGGGAGGAGGGACACCCTGACATCAGCACTCTGCCTCTTCTCCTTCCCACACCCTGCACAGCAAGCAGGAGGCTCCCAGCAGGGCAGCTCCAAGGCAGAGGGCAGGAGCAGCATGACAGAGGGTAGAGGAGCAACTGAAGTGCCAGTGCTTCCAATTAGGATCCCCTGTCAGAGGCTCTGAGGTCTACTGGTAGAACCCGATCTACTGGTTGGTGACCACTGGTCTACACAGTCCAAGCATGCCATTATAGCACTTCAGTGTAGACACCTACTACAGTGATAGAACGGGCTCACTTAGTGCTATAGTTAATCCATCCCCCATGAGGTAGTCGCTAGGTTGATGGAAGAATTCTTGCATTGATCTGATGCTGTCTACATGGGAGCTTAGTTTGGCTTATCTATGACGCTCAAGGGTGTGGATTTTTCACATCTCCAAACCAGGTACGTGGTTCAATCTAGAACAGGGGTGGTCAATAATTTTCACAGGAGGGCCACTTAATTTATTTTGGTACATGGTCATGGGTCGGCTCCACCCCTGGAAGAGGCGGGACTGGGACGGAAGGGGCGGGGTTGGGGACTAGCCATCCCCCAGAGATGCCTGGGGCCAGAAGCTTTGAATTAAAAAGATAGCAAAGAGCTCCTGGCTCCTAGCCCCACTGCTACCCTGTTGCCTGGCAGCTGCCCAGAGTTGCTGCAGCTGTTTAAAGGGCTCGTGGCTCCAGCCCCTGCTGGAGTAGCATGGGGACAAAGATGCCCGGAGCCATTTGAATAGGATCCGGCTGCCTGGGCCACTGTCTGGAAATTCGGTGGCCCGGGCAGCAGGATAGAAATAGAAAAGCGGCCAGATGCTGTCCACAAGCCGGATCAATGTATTAGGCGGGCCGGATCCGGCCCCCGGATCGCATCTTACCCAGCTGTGATCTAGAAATTACTGACTGTCACTGCTGGACCCAGATCACATGCTTCCCTGTGGCGCACCCTAGTCTGCAAGCAGGATCAGGAAAGCCTCTGAAATTTAAAGTGACAGCCTACAATTTAACAGTTTTCAACCCCAAGTAGTAATATTCATTATTAGTCATTTAGACTTCCTGGTATTACTCTTTTGTAGCATCATTTAATGTTTGGTATTCATTATTAGCAATAACTCATCTTAATATTAGGCGAGGTAATGTCAGTTATTAGATATTATTCCAGAGTCATTTTATTCATCGCTTGTATTAATTAAAAGTCATTTTAATTGGAGCAATATTACTTCCAGTTCACAGCAATAATAGTTTGTGGCAGCAGCATTATGAGCAGAAGTAGCATGACAGCGTAACACTGGTACTGCATTAAGAGCCAGGCCCCATTGGGCTGGGCACTGAACATGCAGCCCGTGCTGAAAAAAAAATCAACAATATAAATCACATACACAAAGAGTTGGAGGGAAACTGGGGCACAAAGCAGGGACGTGACTCATCCAACATCACAAGACAGGCGCTATTCCCAGAGGTCCATTAGCCATGGAGGCATGGTGCCCCTGTACAGTTCTATGCCTTATAAAGACTCCAGCACAGTAGCAAGCCTGATTCAGTCCCTCCAGCTCATTCCCTTGGCCCCAGAGTACCCTTGTCATGGGCTGGGTCAAAGTAGCCCCCCCCCACGGCAATCAAGCAGGGTGGAAGGATGGGTGCCTCGGGGAGGACAAAGGGGATCCATTGGAGAGAACATGGAGGCTGCAGTTTCAGGGGGTGAGGGCGCAGTTTGGGACACAGAGTTTAATGTGCAGAGGAAGCTGAGGAGCAGGGGGGTTAGTTTGGGGGCAGAGGGTTAATCGGTGGGAGGGATGGTTTGAGGGGACAGAAGGGTTAATCAGGGGGAGGAGCAGTTTTGGGGGCAGCAGGGAGTTAACGTGGCAGAGCTGGGCCCAGGGGCGGTTTGGGGGCACAGGGAGTTAATGTGGCAGAGCTGGGCCTAGGGGCAGTTGGGGGGCAGCAGGGAGTTAATGTGGCAGAGCTGGGCCCGGGGGCGGCAGGGAGTTAACGAGGTAGAGCTGGGGCCAGGGGTGGTTTGGGGGCAGCAGGGTTAACGTGGCAGGGCTGGGCCCGGGGGCGGTTTGGGGGCAGCAGGGAGTTATTGTGGCAGAGCTGGGCCCCAGGGCGGTTTTAAAGCCGGGAATGCTTGTGGGGAATGCAATGGGATCTAGATGCTGGAAGCAGCAAAGTTTATTTTGCAGCAGGAAACCCTCTTTGGAACCAGCTGGATTCCCCCCTCCTATTTGCACAGTGGAAGGAGGGGGAGGATGAAGAGGAAGGCCAGCAGCCCCACCGCCAAGGTCTCCTTACTTACCAAGTTCACTTTGGATGAGGCCTTCCTTTGGGTCAGGTCAGGAGTGGTGAACCAGGGCACAGCTGGCAGCAGTGTCTGCAGGCTCCATGCATTGCAGTTACTACTGCTTGTTTGTTTTGTTTTTTGCGGGGAGAGGAGGTGTTTGGTTTAAGGGAATGGTGGGGGAGGGAGGGTTAGAAAAGGGATGGAGACAGGGGAAACCAACAACTAACCCTTTCCTCCCAAAGCCTGGCCTGTCTAACTCTTTCTTTAGCTGCAAACTCCAGGAACTCAGGTTAATACAGATCATTAAATAAATAACTAGCTCACCCTTGCTGCCCCCTGGAGCTCAGCTCCTGCAAAGCAGCTGCAAAAACAGGGCATCCATCCAAGCCTGTCTACCCTACCAGGGATCCTTATTGGTCCCCCCAAAACAGCTGAGATGCTAGGTTGCCCTGATTCCTGCCACCTTGTTCTATGTTGAGGCATCGAAACCAGCTGATCACATTTTCACCCCCCACTCACTGCTGTGCAAACAGAGGTGTAAGGAAGTGGGTGCACTCTGCTGCGTAGCTCCTGCAAGAGGTGGCTGAGTTGTGGCAAAAGCCAGCAGGGAGCAATTTAAAGAGCTGGCAGGGACCCAAGCTGCGATAGGACAGTACCTGTAAGAAATTTTAAGTTACTTTTCCCACTGTGTGCAAATGTCTGCAGCAAGGAACAGGGGAGCAGAGAATTGGGCCCTTTCTCCCTCATGCTTCATATCAGGGATGGGTGAACCCCAGGATGCTAGCAGGTGGGGTTCACCTGGGCCAATTCAGTCCTTCTGTTCACCACAATCCCTCAGCGGGGCGGGAGCAATGTGTGTTGTTGGGGTGCTGGGAGCCATTGCACCCAGCTGTAAACTCTGTATAGGGTGGAAACCACTTTAAACCAGGCGATGCGGCAGTAGCCCTAATTCCGCACCCATGCCTGACCCTGGGCTGTCCCTCCTAAGCCCGCTCACAAGGGGGAGCAAAGGGGGCAATTGCCCCGGGGCTCAGCAATTCAGAAGGGCCTGGGGCTCCCGGCTGCCCATGCATGAGCATCAGCAGCTGGAGCCCCAGACCCTTTAAATCTCTGCCAGGGATGGGGTGGGGCACTGAGATTTGGGCAATTCTGAGGGCTGGCTGCCCTGGCCCTGCCCCTGCCCCTTCCTCCCGAGGAGTCTCCCTGGGGGCACGGAGCCAGGCCCCTCTCCCCACACAAACACACCTTGCCCAGGTGGCTGTCAACCCCACAGGTCCCTCCACCCCATCCTTCTTTGTCTCTACCCCCACCCCTTACTTTAAGCACCCATCCCCGCCCTCACCTGTCAGGATGGACTTGTCTTCCAAGCCGTTCTTGGAATCTCAGATTGTAAAGCCAGGTGGGATCAGCAGGTCTTTAAGGCAAGACAAACGCATTAGTCCTGCTCTTGTGTTGCACTGCATTGCAATGTTTCCTCTAATCTTTTCATCCACATGCAGAATAAATTTTACATACACCGAGGCACGTGTGAATGTGTACCACCCGTAGAAACAAAAAACCCTAGGGCTATGTCTACACTGGTGGCTTCTTGCACAAGAACAAGAAGTCTTGTGCAAGAAAACGTCCACACTGCCATGTGCGAGCTGTGCTTTTGCGCAAGAGCGCCCATGGCAGTGTGGACGCTCTCTTGCGCAAGAAAGCTCTGATGGCCATTTTAGCCATAGGGCTTTCTTGCGCAAGAAATCCCTGCCAAGCGTCCACGCTGCTGTCTTGTGCAAGAGTTCCTGCTCAAGAGAGCTTACACCTGTTAAAAAAGAGCGTAGCCCTTGCACAAGAACCCGTCTCTTACCACGCCGTACTGTAAATTTCCTTGCGCAAGGGCGTGTGGGCAGTGTGGATGCTCTGCGGATTCTTACGCAAGAACAGCCATACTTGCACAAGAAGCCGTGAGTGTAGACATAGCCCAGCAGTGGGCAATCTACTAATCAGCTGGGTGACACTGGAATCCCTGCTCAGCAGCCGCCCAAGCACACCGCTTACAGGGAACATTGCTGTGCAGGTTTTACATTTCACCCTACTTTTAATCCGAAAGACTATTTATACTAAAGCATTTCAGTCCTGAGGAAACTAAACTATATGCCATAGAGAGAGAAGGGGAAAGGCCAATCAGTAGATTAATCAATAAAGCCGGGGGGTGGGAGGGGATCTAACAGCTTGGCACCTCCACCTCCTGAGTGATGGGTGTGACAAATGGGGGTAAATGGTGCCAAAGCAGCAGCAGGCATTTGGGAATCTTTCTTGGACACCTCATTTCAGTGTGGACAAGGTCTTTCCAAAGGGCTAGCCCAGGAGGATTATGGTGTCGTGACCAGCCAGGAAAATTCCTTGCCTCATCATTGTTTGTAAGCTCTTTGGGGCAAGGATCCTCTGTGTGTTCTGCGTTTGTATGGGACCTAATACCATGGGGGCCTAGTGCATGACTGAGGTTCCTAGGTGCTACTGCACAACAGATAATACATGGTGTTAATGGTCAGTGCTGGAACCTGCAGTGTAACAACAGCTGGACACAACATGGGGTGGGGTAAAGGCTGGCAGTAGGAATATGGGGATGTGATGACATTTCAACAACGAATGGCACTGCAGTGCAATGGGGGTGATGTCACACCCCACTGTGTTGTCAGCTCAGCCATGTGACACCATGCTGCTTTGTCACGGGGGCTGTGATATCATAACATGTTGCCCCAATAGGGCCTGTGGGCTGTGATGGTGGTGTTGCTGTGATAGGATGTCAGGACTCTGGATGGGAATCCAACGCAATGGTCTGCCATGAGAGTAAACTTGATGACCTCATGGTGCGGTGACATCTCAGAGTGGCTTGGTGACTTCACAGTTGCTCTGGCAGTCAGTGACAACGGCCATCTCTGGTGGGAGACGAGACCAGCCCCAGGGAGGGCCCAGGTCAGAGCTCACAGCCCTTGGGCAAAAACAATGAGGAGTCCTGTGGCACCTTAGAGATCTTCCAAAAAAAAAATTTCTTCCGAAAGAGAACGTCCACACTACAAAAGTGCATCGAAAAAGTGATCTGCTTTCTCGAAAGAGAGCATCCAGACTGAACGGACGCACTCTCTCATGTAAGCTAGGATTGCTATGGACAGAATGGCCACCAGGGCACCTGTGCTTTTTCCTCTTTCTTCTTCTTCTGAAAGAACTCCCTCTTCCCTGTCCTTGCATGCCTTTTTGCGAAAGAGCTCTATTGCAAAAAGGCTTCTTCCTCGTAGAATGCGGATTACCAACGCCGGAAAAACCCCTCTATTCTTTCGATTTTCTTGCAGAAGAACGCAATTGCAGTGTGGACGTTCCTCAAGTTTTGTCGGAAAAACGTTTTTCCAACAAAACTCTGTAGTGTATACATACCCGTAGTCTCTAGGGACTCCTTGCTGTAGGTGCAGATACAGACTAACTCGACTCTCCCTCTGAGACTTAGCCCCAGGGGAGTCCCCAAAAGTACAGCCCCCAGCATCCTCCTTTTCCCACACATGGGGTGGCCCGGCTGGCTGCGGCTCTGCCAATGAACTGCATCCCCCATGACGCACTGCCAGGGCTGGTAGAACTACAATTCCCATGAGCCTCTGTATCTGGGACAGGCAGAGCGACCTTTCCCATGGGACTGTGTGGGTAACAGAGCCTAAATGACAAGGAGTCCTGTGGCACCTTATAGACTAACAGATGTATTGGAGCATAAGCTTTCGTGGGCAAAGAGCCTAAATGGCTATAAATGGGGGGAGGCGGGTTAGAGGCGTCCCCAGACTACATTTCCCATGGTGCCATGCGTCTCTTGGATCTCCTCGTGATTGCCCTACATTTCCCAACAGACCGTATGCCACCAGGCTCAACGGACTACATTTAGCCTGGGTGCTGAAAGTGCCCCCCTCAATATCTGTGGACTACATGTCCCATAATGCCATGCGTCGCCAGGATTCCCCTGACTACATTTCCCAGAATGCTGTGTACCCAGCCGGCTACTCGGACTACATTTCCCCTAGCGCTCTACCCCCCCCCTCAGTCTCCCCGGACCACGTTTCCCATGGTGCCGCGCGCCCCTCAGATTCCTCGAACTACACATCCCGCCGCACTTCGGCCGCCTCGCCTACGGTGGCTGGGGAGGGGATCGTGTGACGGCGGCGGCCGCCGCGAACTGCTCGCCAAGATGGCGGACGAGGAGGGCGAAGGGCTGCAGCGCTCGGCGCCGGCTCCGCACCGCAACGGGGGGGGCGGGTCCGGGCCGGGGGGGCCCCGCGTCGTCCGCATCGTCAAGTCCGAGTCCGGCTACGGCTTCAACGTGCGGGGCCAAGTGAGCGAGGGCGGCCAGCTGCGGAGCATCAACGGGGAGCTGTACGCGCCGCTGCAGCATGTCAGCGCCGTGCTGGGCGGGGGGGCGGCCGACCGCGCCGGGGTGCGCAAGGGGGACCGCATCCTGGAGGTGTGAGTACGGGGGGGGCCGGGCGGAGAGCGTGGCCGGGCGGGAGGGGGGCACCTCCCCCCCCTCAGAGTGACGGGGGGGCACCTCCTCCCCCCCCTCAGAGTGACTGGGGGGCAGGGAAGGGGGGCACCTCCTCCCCCCCTCAGAGTGACCGGGGGGCACCACCTCCCCCCCTCAGAGTGACTGGGGGGCAGGGAAGGGGGGCACCTCCTCCCCCCCTCAGAGTGACTGGGGGGCAGGGAAGGGGGGCACCTCCTCCCCCCCTCAGAGTGACTGGGGGGCAGGGAAGGGGGGCACCTCCTCCCCCCCTCAGAGTGACTGGGGGGCAGGGAAGGGGGGCACCTCCTCCTCTCAGAGTGATGGGGGGAAGAGATTGAGGAGGAGGGAGGGGAGGGGGGAAGAAGGGAAGGGGGAACCCTTCCCACTTGTACAGTGACCCCCACATATTGGGGATGGGAGTCCCTGGGGACTGGGTGCTGGAATCATTTGTAGGGCGTTGAATGCTGAGAACTATTGATCCAACTGCCGTCCCCTATGGAAATCACTTCTAGCCAGGGGGTGTGTCAGCATCCCTCGCTCCTATGCCTTGGGCCCCTGATGGGAGAAGGGGGAGCCCCTCAGAATGGGCTGGAGCCCCTCAGAATGGGCTGGGCCCTGGGGAAAACTGGGAGCTGAGGGCAAGGGGACCTCTCTCAGGGGACCAGGGCAGAGCCCCTTAAGGAGAACCGGTCCTCATGGGGAGGGGGGATTGCATACTGAAGCCGGGACTGAGGGGAACTAGTGGAAGACAACCTCTCCCTTCAAAACTCTTTACTCCTCAGGGAAGCTAGGGATTGGCAAGTAAGGATGCCATCTTTTGTGGGGGACAATTAAGGGGGGAATTCTCTGGAGAGGGGGGGAATTGGGCCCTGAGATCTCTGGGCATACTGATAGCAGGTGGAGAGAGGTGGCCTTTCTGAGAAGCCTTTCCACCAGAGACTAGCAGGGGAGGGACCACAGGAGGGTTGTAGGGGGAGCACCTTGGAGGTGTGAGACTACAAATGAGGAAATGGAACAGGGCTCTGGGGAGAAGTGGCTGAGGGACAGCAGAAGGAGTCAGAGAGATTTCTGTGGGGAGAGGGAGCTGTGGTATGCAAAGGAGTTTGTGTCCTGGAAGACAGGAGAGGGATAATGCTTTCCGTTGGGAATGGGAATAGCTTTCTCCAGGACAGAGACCCCTTTCTGGGAGAATCTCTCCCCTCCCCACAGAGACTGGTGACCCATGTCCCTATAGGGGGATCCCATCTCTTTGGGACTGGAGGGAATATAGATCAAGGTACATCAGGGGCACCTTGGTAGATAAAAGACTCACCCCTGTCCCCCAACACATACTCTCTGGAGAGAAGGGAAATCCCTGTCTGTGGAGAACCTAGGATATTCTCCCCAACTGTATGTTTCCAGAATAGGGTTTCAGTCCTGTCTCCCTCCACCCCCTCTCCATGGAGCAGCAAGTGCAGAGGGAACCACTTTCTGGACATGGAACTACTTTTACTTCTTTTTTTTTTTTTTTATATCATGTGGACAATGAAACTGGGTTGTCATTGGTTTTTTGGTCTCTTGTACTGGTCCTATGCTGTGAACTGTGTTGGCACTGGAAAAGGTTCAGAAAAGGGCAACAAAAATGATTAAGGGTTTGGAATGGGTCCTATATGAAGAGAGATTAAGAAGGCTGGGACCGTTCATCATATAAAAGAGGAAACTAAGGGGTGTGGAAAAAGGGAATAAGGAAAAGTTATTTACTCATTCCCATAACATAAGAACTAGGAGTCAACAAATGAAATTAATAGGTAGGAGGTGTAAAACAAAGAAAAGGAAGTTTTCCTTCACCTAGTATGCAGTCAACCTGTGGGACTTCTTGCCAGAGGATGTTGTGAAGACCAGGACTTTAACAGGGTTCAAAAAAGAGCTAGATAGATTCATGGAGGTTAGGTCCATCAATGACTATTAGCCAGGATGGGCAGGAATGATGTCCCTTGCCTCTGTTTGTCTGGAGCTGGGAATGGGTGACTGGGGCAGGATCACTTGATGATTCCCTGTTTTGTTCACTCCCTTTGGAGCACCTGGAATTGGCTGCTGTCATTGGATACTGACAGGATACTGAGCTAGATGAACCTTTGGTTTGGACCAGTATGGTTGTTCTTATGTTTTTAAGTATTTAAATCCTGCCCAGGAAATTTCAAATACAAGCCCAAGAAAATCTCCAAATAGAAACATTTTTATCTTTATTATATTGAGTCTATTTTTTTTGTACAACATAAAATTTGGCCCTAAACTACTGTGACTCCAGTGTTAATTGAGTCTCCTTTATAGCTTGCCCTTGACCTATTGAGATTTTGAACTGGATTTCCCCCACAGTGCATTGTAATTCTTTTGGTTGGTTCTGTGGTGCTCTGGCTGTGATATTTTTTCCTAATTGTGTTCAGCTGTAAAATAAATTAAAAATATCTAAAGATCAATATGTCTGCGGAGTCAGTTAACTTGAAATACTTATTAAATACGAGTTTTTCATAGCTGTAAAAATGCCTTGGTTTTCAGTCTTTGCCGATTTAAATGTGTGAAGGAGGAGGGGTTTATAGTTAGTTCCACTGGATGGGAAATGCTCTTACAGGTTCTTGGTTATGTGGGTGTTCATAGCTTGCACTGGGGGGAAAGCTTTGTATCCACAATGGGCTTTCTGCTGTGTGACCAGAATATTTGTGCCTCGACTTTCCTAGGCAGAGAATGTTCAGAGAGAATTCACTGGGAGAATTTTGCAGCCAGAGGATGTATTTAGAAAACAGTATTTATTGACTGAAGGAATATTTGTATGCATTACAGGATATTGTCTGAAATCCTCCCTCTTGTGCTTGCTGGGAAAAACACTAAAGGGAATTGAGCGTTTAAAATTATTGGACTAGGTTTTGAGGGCATGGGCTGGCTTTGGGGTTTGACCCTAGGAGCCAAGAATTTGCTCTGTAATGAGGTCACTTAGGGCAGGTTCTCAGTTGGTGTAAACCGTCCAGTGAAGCCAGGACAGTTTACCCCAATCTAGGATTTGACCCCCAGTTTGTTTTTTTCACATGGCAACATGTGGTTTTCTGGTCAGAG
Organism: Pelochelys cantorii; assembly: GCA_032595735.1. NCBI lineage: Eukaryota > Metazoa > Chordata > Testudines > Trionychidae > Pelochelys > Pelochelys cantorii. Next base: position 19,528,267 of record CM064349.1, on the reverse strand, counting down.
CAGAGGCTTGTGAAGCAGTATTTCTAGTGAGCTCTTCTTGCCAGGCTGTGTAATCTAATGGTTAAAGCAGAGAGCTGAGTCAGGACTCCTGGGTTATATTCCCATCTATTAGTGTGAGTGTGTAGACCAGTGGTTCTCAGACTTTTAATGCAGACCTTTCTATGGACCACCAGTTGCTAATGGAAACTCGCTGTTAATTACGTAATTATGCCTAAGCCATTTTGCTAGTGCTGCAGCTAGGGAGAATAGTTTAATTTAACCAATAAAAGAAAGGAAATATTAATTGAAATATTTAAACAGACTAAGTGCTTTAACTTTCTTACGTTAGTTTATCAAACTTAATTTTAAATAAAGTAAAATATTAATTTATGTCCCAACACAAAAGGTTCTTGTGTTTTCTTTATTATGGTAGTGGTGGGGAACTTTTTTGGGTCAGGGGCCACTTACCCAAAAATCAGTTGGGGACCACACAAGTGAGAAGGAAAAAAAACTCTCAAAAAAACCCCCCAACCCTCACTGATGTGGCCCCCAATGCAGACACTTCACTCCTCTGGCGCTCTAGCCTCATCAGGGAAGGGGGAGGGGACAGGGGGACTGAGGTCCAGGGCTTCTCATAGGCCAGGCTCCTTACTCTTTTGGGGTTCCAGGGTTAGTGGATTTTGTGGCCCCCCCCAGGCTCTGGGGTTGGGACAAAAAGGGGGCTGTTCAGTGTGCAGAATAGGGCTGCTAGCAAGAGGAATGGGGTTGCAAGGTCTGGGGGGGAAGTGGGGTTCAGGAAGGGGTGAGGGTGTGAGGTATGCATGGCAGGTAGGGTGCAGGAGCAGAATCGGAGTAGGGTGTCTGGCCAGAGGGAGGGTGCAAAAGCAAAGGAAGGGGCAGGAGCGGGCTGGGGGCAGGGTGTCTGGCTTGAGGGGAGGGTGCAGAGGTCTGTGCATGAGGTAGTGAGGGGGCACTTATTTGCCCTGTGCCACTCCCAGGCACAGCCTCCCACTGCTCCTATTGGCCAGATCCTGGCCAATGGGAGCAGCGGGGAAAGCCTCGAGGTAGCGTGCCCACACACTGCTCTTCCCCCAGCCAGGGGAGGGGAAGTGCTTCTTCCTCGTGAGCTGGATAGCACAGGGGGAGTGAGGGGGAGGCTGGAACGCCAGCGCAGGCTCCCCACTGTGGAAGGAGCGAGGCCGAGTTCGAGCCACGGACCACCTGGTAGGTGGCTGTGGACCGCTAGTGGTCCACAGAGTACGGTTTGGGAACCACTGGTATAGACTAGTTGGTAGAGAAGAGAACAGGGACTTGGGGACTCCTGTTCTTGGCTTTGCCGCTGAAATAGGGCTTGTCTACACTGGCAAGTTATTGCCATGTATCTTCCTGGCATAGGGATGCAAAAATACACTCCTGAGCACAAGTTACAGTACTATAAAATGCCAGTGTAAACAGGCTCCCAGCACTGGGATTCGTGTGCTCAGCACTCTTAGCAACTCCCCTTGCAGAGGTGGTTTATCTGGAGCACTGGGATAGCTCTCTCTCCCAGAGCTGCTGCTGTGACCACACTGCTGCATTAAACGTCAATGTGTACACAAAGCCATAGTATGATCTTAGGACAAATCACTTTAATGTCTCCCAGGGTCTCTATTATAGCACTGGTGAAATAGGAAAATATGAGGTCCCCAGTGTGAGAGCAAATATTGGATCTTACTTTTGTTAACTTCAGTGCCTAAATTGGCACCCTAAAAAGTTAATTCCTGATGTCATTTTGTCAGCATGGAACAGCAGATCCTGTGTCTTCGTATTCAGCTGTGTTATTGTTAGATCTACTGCTCTAGCTCCTGGAAGTAATTCTAGTGTTGCAGGAGTTGTAGGAGAATAAACTCCAGAAATAGCATTGATTTTTTTCCTTCCTCTCCAAAGAAGCACAGTGGTGGAGGTGGGGTTCCCTTGGAGGCACAGATTTATACTAGGTGTGCTGTGTGTTGATTTGGAGCACATTGAATGCAGTGCTTTCAAGTATATTGACTCTGAATAAGTTATTCATTCCATTATAGTATGATCTGCGCTTAAAGTTAATCTCTGCAGAGGGTAATCTGATGCTGCAGAGATAGCCCTGGTCGAGATGGATTGTTTTCACACTCAGGTGTGTCTAAGCGAACTCTTATTTAAGCACTGTCTTGAACGCCATTTAAAGTGTGTGTGTGAGTAGCTATGAATTTGTATTCTCCCTCCATCTGCCTGGCATCCCTTCCAAATGTTAAGAAGTGGTGTTGTGACCTGATGTGCAGTGTTGCAGTGCTGCCCAGTTTGGCCAAGCCAAAAGTAATTGGACCATGGTCCTGGTGACCTCCCCGCCATTCCTCCCAAACTCCTATGATTATGCAATTAAATTGTGATCCTGCAGCTGAATAGGAATTAAGTGCTGACCATCCCCGAAAATCAGGCCATTCATTTAGGTGCCTAAATGTGTGCACTTGTGTCTTCAAAAGCATGAAAACCTGTAGGCTGCTGAGATGGGTCTCGTTCGCAACTCTCATAAGTTGAGGCAAATTCCCTGCAATTGAACTATAACAAAGCAAAATAACATGTTATCTTGGAGCATGAAGCTGGGAAGAGATCTTTCTGCAGTTCTTCCACTTCCTTGCTGTGTGGCTTTGGTCAGGAGAGACAAGATGGATGAGGTAATATCTTTTATTGGACCAATGTCTGACCAATAAAACAGAAGTTGGTCCAGTGGACAAAAAATATGGTTTCACCCACCTTGGGTGTCTCTAATATCCTGGAACTGACACGGCCACAGCATAGCACACGTGATCTAGATCATGTCATTTAACTTTTTTTAATCTATAAGATGGATATAAAAATGTAAATACAGTGGGTACTAGGGATTTAAAATTCCGTGTAATTGGTTAAGTGATTAAAGCTGAAGTTTACACTTGGATCAGCCCTTGCCTGCAACATGCCTGGGGCCTGCTGTGGACAGGGGCTGCTCCGGACGCATGGAGCAACCTCCCCACAGGGCTGGAGCAGCCCCTTGCCGACAGTGGGGAGAACTGCTTCAGCCCCCACCAGTTAATTAAAAAGGGTGATGTTAACCTTTCACATCCCTAGTGGATACCATTTAAAAGAGAACATCTGGCACATAGGTTGATTAATTTTCTGTGGTATTCCTCATCCAAAGAATGGAGAATTCTGTAGTAAAGGGAAATACTGCGATATGGTATTTATAGATTCTAAGGTTTGTAAGCTTTTTGGGGTTGGGACCATCTTTTTGTTCTGTTTGTAGAGCACTGGTGCAGTTGTCTCCTAGGTGCTATCACAATAAAAATATTTTGTTTTAAAAGCTGATGTTGCTGCATAATGACTATGAAGTGCTTCTCTAATCTTCTTAGCATGTTGTCTGTCTGTGGGAGTTGAGGGCACTGAAGGCAGGCAAGGAAAGCAAATTTAGTTCCTTGATTATCATCTTGAATGATACTTGTAACTAATCTTTTAAAATGTTTCTCACTGGTGTGCAAATCACTGGTTACAGCAGAGCTTGCTTGAGATGATCTACTAGACAGATATAGAACGGGTCAAGTTTTACGTAGCAGTGAGCCATATGCAGAAGAATTGACTCGTGGCTAAGTGTTTGGCCAAAGCTAAATTCTCTGCCACAAACAGGAATGCTAACAGTTGGTTTACCGGATCCGAAAGGTGGCCCACCTGTGCTGGTAACCTGTCTCCAAAAGTAACCGGGCTTGCTACTTCAAAGGAGTATTCTACTATATATTTGAGAGAGTCTGTTTGTTCAAGAACTCCTCCTAAATGAGAAGAACTAGGACCCCACATTTGGTATAGAGCTTCATCTTATAACTTAAAGGTTTGGTTGTGCCAGGAAAACGGGATGTGCCTGGAATGGGATTATTTCTCAAGAAACCATACAGTAAAGAGACAGAATCACCAGGCAGGTGAAAGGGGCTGGCTGGAGATGCACTCCCCAGCCCTTCCAGGACTGCCCCTGCCCTGAACCTCCTATCACCCCCAGGTGCCCTGGAGGCTAGGTGGGGGACAGGGCTGAAGCTCCCCTCGCAAGATTTCTATGGGGACATTGCTGGCTGTTTCCCTACATCAGGGAGCTAGGGGAAAGTGCATGGTTTGCTGCATTCCTCACTCTGGCTGGAGAGCACAGGGAGCAGATGAGCTGTGCACTTTGCTCTTGCTCCCTGAAAGGGGCAGGAAGAGGAGTGAGCAGCCCTGGTACGAATCTCCCTGCCTGGAACCCTTCCTAACCCCCCCAACACTCACTCCTGCACCCCCACACACACCTCCGTCCCCCTGGCCTGAGCCCCTCCTTAAGGAGCTGAGCTAAGCTGGGTAAATGTGCCTGTACAAAACAATTTGAACTGGGCATTTATTGAATAATCTGCCCATAGGAAAAATTTCTTCCTAATCCCCTCAGAGTTTAGTTTGTCCTGCTACACAAGGGCTAAGAATAATTTAATCTCTTCCCCCCCCCCCCCCCAGTTTCCTGTCTCTAATTTGGGGATGATACTTTTCTGCCTCATAAAATTTGGTATGACTTAGGGATGTAATCGAGTAGTTGACTACTCAACTACCTGATAAGCATAAGCATCAGAGGCAGCGGCAAGGGGGGCAGGGGGAGGGTTAGGGGAGGCTGCTCCAGCAGCAGCCCCTGTCCGCGGGAGTCCCAGCAGGGAGTTGGGCCCCTCCGTGGACAGGGGCTGCTGCTGCGAAGTAACCTCTGTTTGTGGCAGCCAGCCTGGGCTGCCGCGAACAGAGGCTGCAGGACCCGGTGCAAGCTGGGACCGAGTAGTCCCAGCTCACGTGGGTCCGGGACCGCTGTGCCTCTGCGTTTTAAATGTAGTCAGAGCCACTGGGCTCTGACTATATTTAAAATTCAGAGGCACAGCACTCCCAGAGCAAGCCTCTCCTTATTTACTAATTGTGTAGTCGAGACAAATTTTATCGACTACATGATGAGCAAAATATCTGCTCCTTAACATCGTTAGTATGGATGTATCTGAGCACCTCCAACAAGATGGTAATTTGGGTCTAGATGAGCACTTAGAGAAAATATTTTGGGCGTTCTGCTAATTGGCTTTTCTGGAGTTTCCTCTGGGATGTTAACAGCCTAATAAATTATTCATAATAGGTGAGAAATCATACATGTCTGCAGGTTATTTAAAGACCTGAGTACCAACAGCTCTGGGCATGGTTGGACCTATACATGTGGGTGCACACACGCTTCTGTTTCCTCAGTGCTGTCACAAAAAGACTAGCTCCTTGTTTACACAAGTACACTCTTTATTTTGGTGTGTGTATGTGTATCTATCTATCTATCTATAATATATAAAGGAGAATGTTTGTATGTTTGTGCTTTAATAATTTGGACACTATAAGAGCTACCGCAACCAAACTTTGCATGGGATAACCTGTCATCCAGGAGAAGGTTTTAAGAGACTGTGGGAGGGAAGAGATGGGAGACCAACACCTCTCCCTGGGGCTGCACGGAGCTTGGCAGTGTGGGGAGAAGTGGCTTCCCGGGGGAAGCGGCGGGGACAGTCACTCACTAAGGCTGGCGGAGGGACAAGGAAGCGGAAGGCGGGCTCGGGCACCGGCGGCAGGCGCACGGCTCCCTTCCCCCTCGCTCCCCTCAGGCTCTTCACCTCAGTTATATCAACTTTCTCGAGCAATGCCGGGTCTCTCTCTCTCTTTCTCTCACCCTCACCCACCCCTTGCCTCTGTAAACTCCACTCCAGTTCATCTGATGAGGTGGGTTTTACTCACAAAAGCTTATGCCTTAATACATCTTTTAGTATCTAAAGTGCCACAGGACTCCTCGTTGTTTTGTTTGAATGAGATTAAACTCATCTCTTTGCTTGGGAGTCTAACTTTGTGCATGGACTTGAGGCACAGAAGGCTGATTCTGCTTTGGAAAAGTACAGACGCTGTCCCTAGAAAAACAGAGGCAGCTGTGTGTGCTGCTTTTTCAGTGTTTTACTGCTTGCCTAGAGGGCAGATTGCCAAAAAATCACCTTACGAAATGGTCAGCTAGCTGAGCTAGGCCAAACTCTGACTTTTCGGAGTCTTGCAGGGTTCTGCTTTCCTGCTCAGTACTATGGCAGTGAGAGCTGTGTTATAACTCGCTTTCTCCTTGACATTTTGTGATTCAAAGTCTTGGGAACATTTTAAAAATCTTCCTGTAATTTTGGCTGATGAGAACATCTTGGCACTTTACGCTGATACAGTTATAATACCCCATTCCAGGTCTGTGAATGTATAAAATGAGTAAGAGAGATGAGCCGTGGTTTTGCGCTTTACTAGAAGATTGATTAACCATTTTCCTCTGAGTGGTTGCTCTTAGTCCTGTGTCACTTGAAAGACTCCTCCACTTGTATGTCTGTATGCATTACAACTGCACAGTGCATTAAGTCTGATTGTTTTACTCTCTTTGTTTCCTGTAAGGATACAAAACCAAAATCCTTCTCAACACCAGCTGATTGATTGACTTTCTTCCTCAACATAATTCAGTGGTTTTATATTGCTGAGAGTTTGTTTTTGTCTTTCTAGTAGTGTTTATAAATCCCCTCTAATGAAGGGTTCTTGTGTTATGGGCTTTTCATCAAACGTACAATTGAAAAAGCTCTTGCATTTATCCATCTATACTGACATAAAATTTCCATAATATATTTAAACAAAGTCCATATGTGTGATTAATAGCACCTGAGTCTACCAAAGCAGAAATAATTTATAGCTACTTTTCACCACTTGTACAGAATTTTGCATTTCCTGCAGGCTGGAAAAATGGAAGTATTGGTTGGTCAGTTTTCCTTATGTTAAGTCAGTTTCACTCTCTGGTTCTGGTACAGGCTGGACCTCTCCAGTGCAGCAACATCCGTGGTCTGGCAAGATTTTAGTTAATCAAATGTCCACTAACTATGGATGTGGCCAAGTTTCCTGTAATCCCTTAAAGTTGTTTACCGGCACCAGTCCTGGCTCTTAGGGTTCTATGCTGTTGTTTAGCTCTAATTTACCCCTAAATGTCTTCTAAGAGCCCAGTAAGCAGTGGAAGTGTTACTGCTAGACAATATTAACCTCCTGTGGTCCAGCAAATTCTCTGGTTCGGCATCGGTCAAATCCCAAGGGTGCTGGAGTAAAGAGGTTCAACCTGTATAGTAGGATGGTGCTGTTGGGTTGCGGCTTCTATTACTGCAAGGAGGAAACGTTTTCTGAAAACAGAAAAGCTCTTAGAACAATATTTTTCATGCGAGGATTGAAATATTTGTTTATTTACAAAGCCTGCACTGTAGGTTGAAAGCTAATTGTGTCCTTTTAAAAGCTAGCAATATGTCAGTACTTTGCAACATTAATGTAATGCCTTATGGTAGTAGTAAATGAAAAAGCTGGTGGGATGTGTGTCTTTAGGTACTTGTATGGTGTCACAGGGTCTGGGTATACCAGGTAGTCTCCTGGGAGTAACCTTTTTGCTGTGCTGGGTCCCAGGACCCACACAGACCCACAGAAGCAGGCCTGTGGATCCCAAGACTGAGGTTTTGGCCCAGTGTTCCCAGTCTCTCCATGTCTGGATTCACTCCAGGGAGCCAAGACAGACTCCTGTGGGAGGCTTGTACTGCGCCTCTTCTTCAGGGTGCTGTGCTCTTAGGCTGCCTGTGTTACTGTAAATACTCCCTTTTTCAGAACAAAGGAACCATTAATGAATCACTTGGCTACAGAATCGGAATGTCTTTGAGGTAGCCCAGAGAGGCGGAAGTTACTTTATCGTTCACCCCGGTTAAACCAATGCCCTGAGAAGCCAGCCAAGCTGTGATGGACCCCCACCTCTGGCTCTCTTCCTGTGGTCCGCCTTTATCTTCCCAGCTCTGGGCTCCTGAGTCTTTTCAAACAGGTTGCCCTTCTTCCAATCACCTGACACCTTGTTCTCCGGCTCAGTTCCCCTATCAGCCCTTAGAGCAGTGGTCTCCAACCTTTGTAAGCACAAGATCACTTTTTTAATTTATGTGCAACCCAGGATCTACCTCAAACCCAAATACCCTTGCCTTGCCTCCTTCCTGCCTCTTCTCCAAGGTCCTGCCCCTGCTCACTCCATCCTCCTTCCTTTCACCAGGCCAGGGGCAGTGGGTTGGGGCACAGGCTCTGGTTTTGGGCTAAGGGATTTGGAGTGTGAGAGGGGCTCTGAGCTAACCCTGGGGCAGGGAGTTAGGGTGCAGCAGGGGGTTCAGGGTGCAGACTCTGAGAGAGTTTGGATCCAGGTGGCTCAGGACTAGGACAGGGGCCTGGGGTGCAGAAGGGGGTTCATGATTGGGGTAGGGGTTCGGAGCTGGCTCCAGCTGGACACTGCTTACCTCATGTGGCTCCTGGGTGGTAGTGCAGTGGGGCTGAGGCAGGCTCACCCCTGCCCTGGCACTGCACCACTTTCAAAAGCAGCCAGCAAATTCTTTCCATCTCCAGCCCTGTTGTGCACCTCCCCCCCATTCTGTGATGATAGAATATTGGGTGGGAGGGGGCAACCTGACATCAGCGCCCTCCTCTCCCTTCCCTGCTCTGAACAGCAAGCAGGAGGCTCCCCGGGATGAGGGGAGGCAGCTCCAAGGCAAAGGGCAGTAGATGTGCAGCAGTGGGGGAAGGGGCAGCTGAAGTGCCAGCACTTGACAGCCTCTTGGCCAGCCAGTCAGGATCACCTGTCAGAGACTCCAAGATCCACCAGTAGATCCCAATCTACTGCTTGGTGACCACTGCCTTAGAGCAGGTGTTCCCAAACTATGGGGTACACCTCCCAGGGTGGCATGAAGGAACATTGGGCAAGGGTGTGGTGGAGCCTGGGCCAACCCCCATAGGGACATGGGGAGCAAGGGCCACCCAGCCCTGCTCAGTCCCTAGCCCTTCCCTGGCTATGGCCCCTGGCTTCCCAGCCTTTGGCTGTGGCTTCAGCACTACTTCAAAGTACAGCCCTGGTCCCTAGCTCTGAGCTGCAGTTCCAGCCTTGGCCCCCAACTGAGGTCCTGGCTCCCGACCATGGACGGAGTGGAGGCCTAGATAGAGGTGGGGAAGCATGAAGTAAAAAATTGTGGGGACCACTACCTTTCAGCAGCTCTTTGTCTTACTCTTTGTTGATTTGAGCCAGGTCTTCACTGACTGTTCATTCTCCCCAGACAATGAGGTGACCCTCCCCCGTCCTGTTCCAAGCACAAGGTTCACTCAGTGCAGTGTACAGAGGGAAACTGAGGCATGCCTAGGATTCCTAAAAACATTAGAGAAAATACCAGCTTGTCACATTTTGCCAGAGGCATAGAAGTGTTATTACAAAATTAGTTAAAAATTCCCTCCCTCCCCCCCCCCCCCAAAAAAAAAAAGACTCTGAGAAGAGAATATCCCTTCCTACTTGGGGAGTGGGGATGGGACCGAAAGTGGCGATGAGATACAGTGCTGCTTGTCTTTCTGATAGCAATCGGCATGATGACTTAAGTCCTGCTCTCCAACTTGTACTCTCAGAAGTTATTCAGAGAACCCCATTTGTTGTTTCTGACCAAGTGAGAAGACACTAACTATATGAAAGAAACTGAGCCTTAGGCCATATTTGTTCACCCAGATAAGCGCTGGTGTGGTCAGTGAAGCTCTCCTGCTGACATAGCTACTGCCGTTGTAGGAGCTGGAGTTGTTAAGCTGACAGGAGAGCTGCCCCTCTCATTGGCTTAGAGCTGCTACATTAGAGAGCTCACAGTGGAATAGCTATACCGGCCTCTGTAAATTATCTAGTAGCTGTGCCCTAGGGGAGAGGTTGTCAAACTGTGATCTGTGAGCTCCATTCAGGTAGTCTGCGGAGAGATCCATCTAAGGCAGTGCTCACCAACCAGTAGCTCAGGATCTACGGGTAGATCTTGGAGCCTCTGATGGGATCCTGACTGCTTTGGCCAAGAGGCTATCAAGTGCCTGCACTTCAGCTGCCCCTCCTGCCACTGCTGCGCAGCTCCTGCCCTTTGCCTTGGAGCTGTGCCTCCCCCCCCGCCCCCCCGGCCCCAGCTTGCTGGGCAAGGCAGGGAAGGAAGAGATGGGGCTGCTGATGTCAGGGTGCCCCCCCTCCCACCCTGTAGTCTGTCTCCACAGAATGGTGGGGGACACAGCAGGGCTTGGGATAGAGGGAGTTTGCTGGCTGCTTTTGAGAGTGGTACAGGGCCAGGGCAGGGGTGAGCTGCCTTAGCTCCACTGCACCCAGCTGGAGCTTGCATCCTGAACCCCTGCCCCACTCATAAACTCCCTCCTGTACCCCACGCCCCAGCCCTAAGTCCCCCTCAGACCTGAACCCTCCCCTGCACCCCAGCTCTCTCCCAAGCTCAGCTCAGAGCCCCTCACACTCCAAATCCCTTAGCCCAAGACCAGAGCCTGCACTCCAACCTGGTGAAAGGGAGGAAGGGTGAGGGAGGGAGGGAGAATGGAGTGAGCAGGTGTGGGGCCTTGAAGAAGGGGGACAAAGGAGGCAGGGCAAGGGTATTCGGGTATGAGGTAGATCCTGGATTGCACTTAAATTCAAAGAAGTGATCTCGTGCTTAAAAAGGTTGGAGACTCCTGATCTAATGTGTGCACCTGGGTGGCCCCACACAAGAGAATGAGTCCTGCTCACCTAATTAGGGGCTTGCCGACCTGGCTCCACTAATGAGGTGCCTAGACCCACAGCCTTCACAGAAAAGGTGAGGTGGTGGCCTGGGGGGAAACAGGAGGTAGATGGGAGAGGGCAGTGGGTGAGGTGAATGGTGGTGGATAATAGGTGAGAAGATGGGGTGGGGGAAATTTGGGATGTATGGGGCTGCAGCTGTCAGAGGAAGAGGCAACTTCCCCCAACTCCAGGGTTGCAGCTGTTGGGGAGAGATGGTCTTTGTTCCCAGCCTCTGAACCCTTCTGATGTTAAAATGAGTTCTGTGCTTTTATTTGTAGATCAGGCCTGCACAACATGTGGCCTACGGGGGCTCACTGTGCGGCCCGTGACAACTACGGGCGGCGCGGCCCCATCTGATCTGCTGGCTGGGTGGAGGAGCGGAGCACCGCCGGGGAGGGGGAAGTGCGGCAATTCTCGCCACCGGCTGCCTGCGTGCAGCTCCAGCGCGAGGAGGCGGGGCGCGAGTCAGAGGGCGGGATGCTGGCGTGACATGGCGTCGTGACATCACGGCCGGCGACCGCCAGATTCAAAAAGGCTCTGGCAGCCCCGCAAACTGAAAGGCAGAAGCCAGGTAGGGGAGGGGAAGGGGCCTGTGCTGAGGGGAGGGGGGCAGTTCAGGAGAAAGGGGAAGGCACCAAGGGGCAGGGTGCAGGAGAGATAAATGCCAGGGGGCCAAGTGGAGACAATGAGGAAAAGGGCAGGAGGGGAGGTGTCAGTGGGTGGGGGGACAGGGTGATGCTGGGAGAGGAGAGGGTAAGGGCATTGGGAGCTGTATGTTGTGCAGGCCTGATTTAATTGAAAAATTCTTAATATAGTATCACCCCCCCCCCCCCAAACCTTCCCTTGCGGCCCGCAGCTGTTTTCTTTGGAGTAATATGGCCCACGCCACTTTCCGAGTTGTGCAGGCCTGTTGTAGATCAAAAGTGTGTTGTTTATTAAGGGTTTCTTTATATAGCACCCTTCTCCAAAGCACTCTGCATTAGCTAGCTAACGGTACAAACAACATTTGGAAAGATCATTAAGTGATCTGCTGAGACCCTCATCAATTTTCAAGTGGTCCATGGGGAGGGGGGGAAGATTGAGAACCACTGCTCTAAGCTGTAGGTGTACTACCACAGCCTGCTAGGGTAAACACAGCCTATGCCACTGAAAGTTTTTCTGTCAGCCTAGTAATACCACTTCAAAATGACTTTGTTTAACCACACTTCTGTCTGCATCACTGTGTCTGCACTGGGGATTTTGCCAGCCTAGCTGTGTTGGCTGAGGGGTGGTTTATTTTGCACCCCAACTAATAGAGTGATGTTGCCAAACTCTGTAGTGGGACTCTGATACTCTTTCCTTATTGATGTGATTGTTCTTTTGTATAAGCTAAAAGAAACTATTTGCAAAAAGCAATACTAAGTTTTATTTCCAAAGTGTCCAGAAATATTTGCCCCTTTCAGCAATGTCCTCGCTAATCTTTTCCATTCATGTGTGGATTTTTTCAATCCATGTGTGGAATATTTTTTTATGTGTACATATGTGAATGTGCACCACCAGTAGAAGCAAAAACGTAGCTAAGCGGCATTTGAATCTCTCCTGAGCAGCTATCCAAGCCTCTAGCTTACAGGGAACACTGCCCTGCAGTAAGGCAAAGTATTCTTCTTTTGAGTTAATTCTTACTCATTTTATAGCAATATTTTTTTAAAGCTTTTTGAAATGTTGTCACAAGTTTTGTGCATGTGTTCTTCAAAACCTTTTTCACTAGCATTCATTGAAAGTATTGCTTTCAAAACTGAAACAGAAGAATGGTAACCATATTAGATGCTAGTGTTGAGCCTGTCAACACACACAACTGTTAGAACTTCCTTAAAATGTTTAACTCTCATGCAAATGGTCTAAATCAGATGGCTCGCACATTATCAACCATCCAAACAATGAAGGTGCCAATGGTTCTTGATGTCTGTGTAGAATCTGGTGTTAGTACTCTTCCTTTCCTAGTGCAAACTAATGGTTCTTATCAGCCTCTTTTAATTATTTAGTCTTTAAGGTGCTAATAGACTATCTGTTGTTTTTTTAATGGCTTCAGGGGGTAGCCCGAGTTAGTCTGTACAGGATAAACTTAAAAAACAACAAATGGTCTGGTAGCACTTTATAGACTAACAAAACATGTAGATGGAATCATGAGCTTTCATGGGCACAGCCCACTTCTTCAGATGACTGGAGTTTAAGTTTTTCCTGTTACAGACCGGCTCCGCTATCCCTTTGAAACTTATCTACCCAATGTCCTCTTCCCCTCCCTGCCCCCTTCCCTTATTTATTCTTGGTTCTGTACTTCTTACACTCCAGTCATCTGAAGAAGTGGGCTGTGCCCACAAAAGCTCATGATCCCATCTACGTGTTTTGTTAGTCTTTAAAGTTCTGCCAGACTATTTGTTGTTATTTAAGGGGTTTTTTTTTTAATGGCATGATAAGCTTGTGTGAAAACTATTACAAAACCATCCAGGCTCTTTTCCTGGGGTGAGAAAAAAACCAGCAGTGGGTAAAGTCAGTGGACTTTATCTTGCTTATGCTTTCTCTGTCTAATGAGTTTTTATCTTAGAAGAATGTTAAACTAGGACTGGATTTTCAGCTGGAAAAGAGGAAGGTCAGCATACAAGTGCTTCCTTTGTTAGGCGCACACTAGAGATGGGAAATACTGATTAGGTTCTAAAGCTGCCAGGGCAGGGCTGTATTCTGCTGTTCTCCAGTGCTCTATCCAGTCCAGTTCTAACTGCCTCAAGTCATGAGACTTCCACTTAGGCCAAATTTACACTAAACAATTAGGCTGACTGAGCTAAGTGGCTAGGGAGTGTAGAACACAAATCAGTGCCCCTGAGCATTGTAGTTAAGCCAACCTCACCCTGGGTGTAGACAGCACTAGCCGGATGGGAGATGGGTCCATTGACTTAGCTACTGCAGGGAGGTGGGTTAACTACACTGGTGGGAGAACCCCTCTCATTGCTGTACTTACTGAGTCTCTAGATCAGTGGTTCTTAACCTATTTCCATTGTGGGCTGCATATGCAACTCTCCCTGGGATATGTGGCTTGCATCCACACAGTATATATAGACCCCCCTGTGTGGCCCAGGATGTCACATGGGCTGCAGGTTGAGAACCACTGGTCTACGCTGAAGCACGACAGGGGAGTTGCTCTGGTGTTTGTAGCAAAGACATAGCCTAAAGCCACGTCTTCACATACAGTGCTGCAGCAGCTCTCCTGTTGGCATTTAAAAACCACCTCTGCGAATGGCAGAAGCTATGTTGGTGTGAGAAGGTCTCTTGCCAACGTAGCACGGTGTATGCGAATGCTTATGTCAGTGTAACTTGTGTTGATCAGGGCAGTGGTTTATTCTCATGCATTATAAGGATGTTAACATGCGATTATTTGGCTAATCGTGTAGTCGATAAGGGGTAGCTCCAGAGGAGCCGACTCGAGCCGGGACTGAGGGTCTATGGAGGGAGGAGGCGGCACTGAGGCTGAGGCCCTCAGTGGTGCCTCTGGGTCCAGCCCAAGACTGTGCGGTCACAGCAGCATCGCCTCTGACCACCCTGGGACTGCGTGGCCATGGCAGTGGCACCTCCGGGGCTGGCCCCGGACTGCGTGGCTGCAGCAGTTGATGCAAAGGGGCAGAAAGCCAGGTAAGCGTCCCGCCTCATGCCCAGACCCCCACTCCCTAATCCCCCTCACTCATTCCCCTCCCCCCAGCCAAGATCCCGTACCCTCAGCTTTCTGACACCCTTCCTCCTGCTCTCTCCCCCTGGCCAAACACCTTACTCCCAGCCTGCTTCTGCACCCTACTTCCCACCCAGACCTTGCATCTCTTCCCCCTTCTGCATCCCATCCCTATCCCACTCACTGACAGCCCTGTCTCTCTCACTGAAGCCCTCATTTTTGTCCCTACCCCAGAACCTAAGGGGGCCATAAAATCCAGTAACTCCGGCACCTCAAAAAGTAAATCTGGCCTATGGGAAACCCTGAACCTCAGTCCTCCCTGTCCCTTCCCTTGGCCCAATGAGCCTGGAACACCAGAGGAGTGAGGTGTCTCAGTTGGGGGCCACATCAGTGAGGGTTGGGGGTTTTTGGAGAAATTTTTTTGCTTCTCATTTGTGTGGTCCCCAACTGATTTTTCTGTGGGTCAGTGACCTCTGACCCAAAAAAGGTTCCACACCTTTTGTGTTGGACGTATTTTACTTTGTTGAAAATTAAGTTTGATAAACTAACATGAGACAGTTAAAACGCTTAATCTGTTTAATAATTTAAATTAAACCGTTCTCCCTGGCTGCAGCTGGTTCAGAAAAGATGGTCACTGTACCCAGCCTGCCCCTCTCCCTACCCCCAGCATACAGATCCATGAATAAGTTAAACCTTGGCACACCACTTCTGAAAGGTTGCCGACCCCTGCCTTAGATTATTCCACAGTCTGAAATATTATTGTTTAGATTGTAAGCTCTTTGAGGTAGAACTGTGTATATGTTCTGTGTTACTAATGTGGGGCTTTATATAGTGAAAATAGTCAAGCTGATGAGAGAGATTGTCTCCCTACTTAACAGCAATTTCAGGGCTTAATGCTTTGTGGTCAAAGATGGTAGCCTCCTGATCCTAGGATTGAGCTAGATGGTTGAACTGGCTTCTTTCAGCTCTAATATCTGGAGTGAGGAAGGACCTGCTAACCTAATAATTTACAGCAATAACAATTCATCTGACATAGCAATGCCAGGTTGGCTCGCCCTGCACACTCCTTATGAAGTGCTTAGTTCCTGATGGACCTCTTGTCAGTCTTTCATCACAGATCAAATAACGTTTTTTAAAAGGATGCGATAATACTGGGCTTTTGCATCTCAGCGTGATTCTTTAGAGCTGTTGATTATTTGAAATGCCTTGAAGGCAGAGACCCATTATGAAGTTGAACCTGTAGGATTCATTAGAAACGGAGACTTGAATTTTTGCTACATCCCCTCCCCCTGCCTATTTGACATTTTGAAAGTGACTTCCTTTCTCTCACATTTGGTTGTCAGAGATGTAGCTGTGTTAGTTTGTTTCAGCAAAAACAAGGCCAGTGGCACCTTAAAGACTAACAGTTATATTATGGCATAAGCTTTTGTCAGTTGCAGCTCACTTCGTCAGATGACCTCATGAAAGCTTATGCTGTAGTAAAATTGTTAGTCTTTAAGGTGTCACTGGACTCCTTGTTGTTTGAGTTAGATCAGCTCTTAGAAGCAGGGCTGTCTATGCTTATGCAATGCCTCACACACCCGGGTCCAGTATTGGTACCTCCAGTTCAGGGCTCTGGCCCGGGGGGCTAGATCCGGCCCACCAAACCTTTTAGTCCGGCCCACAGCCCACCCCACTGGACTCATAGGCATGGAACATCCCCAGGACTCAGAGTTGCTGACTGCTCCATCTGCCTCTCTGTGCTGGGTGAAGGGGGAAGTTTTGTGCACTATAAATCCCCTCCATTACTCAAATTCCCTCTGAGACCCTACGCCCTCTCATGGATCCCTATTCCCTATCCTGAGCCTCTCTTCTGCACCTCCTCCATAGACAAGCGTGGCTCTTGCTCACTTAGCAAAATTTTGGCGTGCCTCCTCCCTCCCCCCCCCCATCAAAAGTTATTACCCACCCCGCTCTAGGTGCTACTACTGAACTCTGTTGCTGTGTAAGCCTGTCTTGTGCTGTCTAGTACTTGAATTGAAGTCTTTACCTCAGGCTAGGTTTAGACTGCACCCCTTTTCCACAAAAGCTTATGCAAATGAAGCATGGAGTAGAATATTGCCGTGCTTCATTTGCATAATTAATTAGGGGCCGTTTTTGCGCAAGAGGCTTTTGTGCAAAAAGGAGCTGTGTAAACGACTCCTTTTTGTACAAAAACCCCCTCTTGTGCAAGAGCCGTTCTTCCTGAAAAATGAAGAATGGCTCTTGCGCAAGAGGGGGTTTTTGCACAAAAAGGAGCTGTCTACACAGCTCCTTTTTGCGCAAAAGCGGCCCCTAATTAATTATGCAAATGAAGCGCGGTGGTATTCTACTCCGTGCTTCATTTGCATTAGCTTTTGCAGAAAAAGGATGCAGTATAGACGTAGCCTCAGAGTGCTAGATATTTGAGGCTAGGAACTGGTACAAGCTGATGGGTGAGATTTTTTTATGGGTAGAATGGGTCAGTTAGTGAAGGAGGATGCTTAGTCAGTGTTTCATCATTTGTTTCTGGACCTCAGAGTGGCCTTTGGAAGAGGAAGTTCAGGAGAGCAGTAGGATCAGGAGAGCTCTTGAGAGAGAGGCACAAATGATCGAGTTTGTTTCAGAGGCTGCTGTTTCAGTTGTGGGGAAAAGGAGTCCCATGTCACCAAGGCCTATTCTATCTATCGCATACAGCAGGATTCATCTTCATGTCTAGCAGAGGCCTCTTCTGAAGAGGTGTTGCTGATCTATATGGTTACTTCCATATATATAGATCTCTGTTAATTGTTGTGTCAAGACTGTCAACCCCATAGTTAGCAACTTGCTCCTGTTGTAATGAGAGGAAGTTATGCAGCTCCTGACTGCACTTAAAAATAAATCTATTAATGGGGAGAGTTTTTAGTGAGGACAGTTGGTATTAAGGGGCAGACAGTAAGTGTGAATGGTTCACTAGTGATATCCTGAGTTTTATGGGATTCTTCAAATTTCTTGACACCCAGACCTGCTTGGGGAAATTCTGTATCTTGAAATAGAATGAGAATCGCATTTGTACCAAGCCAGGTGTCAAGAACAGAAAGATGCAAGAGACTGGGGTGAGGAGATGGGTGATGCATGAAATCATGAGGAGCATAAAGTACTGCTGGTTTAGTGGTGACTTTGAAAATCTACAAATATTTTGGCCCCTGGAGCTTTTTCCTCCAGCAGTGGGATGGATGGGACTTGTTGGCTGGAAGGTATATGCAGGTGAGAAGACACCTTTTAGCATTAATCTCTTTAACCAGGGAAGGACAAAGTTGATCTCATTCTTTCCCCTCAGGCTGGATTGATTTAAATCGTTGTGTCTCAGAACTACAAGGGAGAATGTTTTCAGCTCCGCTAGCGGGGGAGCTGTTTTCGTTCCTCGCTGTTGCAGATCATTTTCCTAATAAGACCTAGGGAAAGAACGGAGGATGGGAGGGGAAGATCCTGGGGCATTTGTCGTGGTATTGAGAATCCCCATGGGCATGGGGAATTTAAGAAGGCTCTTCCTTGTTCACTTACATTATCCACTGCTTTAGCTGTTGGAATTCTTGAGGGTGGCACAAAGTTTGTAGTCATCAAACTGTATTGCTTCTATCTAAAGATATCCGTAATTGCTTCTATCTAAAGATTTCAGCGAACAACTTGGCAAACATTCATTGAGCCTCCCAACCCCTCTGAAGTAGGTCTGTGTGATCCATGTCTGACAGATGAGGAAATTGGGTAGGGAGGGAAAGTGCCTTGTCCATAATGAAACAGACACCGTTGCAGAGTTGGGCGCAGAACTCTGGCTTCTGGGCTCCCAGTCCCTTCATCTAGCCATTGTACATTAAATGTTGTATTTGCTGAAAAAGTGTGGCTAGTTTTTGTCAGTTGCATTCTGGGTCTGACTGATATCTGGCAAAGGGCACACTGAGGACTGCATTTCTGGCCGATGCCAATCAGCCTTTTGTGCTTTTCTCATAGAGATAAAGGAGAACTTGTGCGTTTCTCCATGCTGTAGTTCCTTGTTGTGGCAGATCATTTTGGTGCTCCAGTCCATTGGTAGTGAATGCTATGGACCCTTCTGCTTAAGGGTTCTACCTTGGGGCTCAGTCCAACTTTGTGTCGTGCAGTGAGACATTTCAGACTGTATATGAGCTGAAATGGAGGATAAATAGTTCTCCTCTGGGATAGAATGAGTCTGCTGGAAGGACAAGGGGAACTTTATGAAAATGATACTATATTCAGATCAGGGTAGAAGCAAAAAAAACCAACCCAAACCACCTCATGTCCAAAAAATTCCCCAATATCCAATTCTTTGAGGAACCAGTGTGTTTGAGCTCTGTAATACCCAACCGTTCTGCCACTGAGTAATTGTTACTTAGTTTGGCTAAGCTGAACCCCCTTCTGAAGCTTCTGATGTATTCATGCCACATGATCAGGGATCCTACAAATCCGTTTGCCACGGAAAAAACACGGAACTTGCATTTTTATGGAGAATATTTTTTTACATTTTGTGCACAAATGAAAATGGCTACAGCAGACCCCTGTTTATACAAGCCTCCATTGTATAGTACCGAATTACCAGCCCTGGGTAGCTGGGACTTAGGCTGCCAGCCCTAGCCAGCGGGTGACTCAGTTAATGCAGAGTTAATACAGAGAGCTGGATAATGGAGGTTTGGATAAATGGGGTTCTACTGTACATCAGTAAAACATGGTGTCCAACAGATACCTGTCTATACTGTGGTAGGGAAACAAAAGGTCAGCGTTTCATTTTAATTGCAGGAAAATGTGGCTTTTTGGGGTTTTTTTATCAGAGGATTTTGGTTATTTCATCACAACAGAGTAGGATCCCAGTGTATGATTTACTGCTCCCGTTCTTTGGCTTCGAGGTGATTTACTCCTGGCTGAGTTGCTATGGTGACTTTATTGCGCAGGTGCTGTTCCTCTGGCCCATGTGATGTAGCGCTGTTCTCTTCAGCTCCTTCGCAGGGCAGAGCTGGGGATTAGTGCAGCAGAGCAGCAGCAGGACTCTAAGCATGTGGGCTAAGAGCAAAGTCTGTTGGATGGATAAGTGCCTGGGTGACGGGGGGGCTTCCCAGACCGGTCCTTGTGTGCCAGTGAAACGATACAGGGCAGTAGTTAGAGACAGGAATTGGCGTCGGGACCCCTGGGGTTCTGTTCCCTGTTCTGGGAAGAGGGTTATAGAAGAGGACTGGGGATGTATGTATCTGATTGCACAAGGAAGCAGCCATTCTCAGTGCAGCAGTGGAGGGTCTGGTTAAGCAAGTGCTAGACACTGTGAGGGAGGAGAGGAAGACTGTTGATTGTTTCTCTGACATGATCTCAGTCCTCTGGCAGGAGAGAGACTGGGAGGGCTCCAGTGACTAGGAATAAATATTGAGTTTTTCCTTCTGGGCTCCTAAGTTGCATCCAGCCCTGGTTGAGCTGACTGAAAACTCTTTCCATCTTTTAGCCCCTGTGAAATGAATCTTGTGGAGCTCCGTCCAGTTCCTATTGCACAGTGGTCCATATTGCCCAAACCACCATCCCAGCTGGCAGTGTCTCTGGGAGGCCCGGGACTGAATGAAACACCATAACTGAATTCTCTCCTCTACGCATTGAAGCACACAGGTGGCAGACAGTGGGAGGGAAGGATGACCTGCGGGCCCCTGTGCTGTCCCTGGTCTGTGGACAAATGGCTTCTGTCTTGAGAGCTGTTGATTGCAGCAGTGTTTAATTGCGCTCACTTCAGTGCTCAGGGCAGGGGCAGTGAGCTGAGCCCTGTGTGTCCCCTCAACCTAGGAGCTGGGCCTGCTGCTGGTAGCTTCTGGGACGCAGCGCAGTCTGCAGTGCCTGCACATGCAGGAAGCTGCCTTAGCACCTCCAGTGGTCACCTGATCCCCCTGCAATAACGAGACCCAGTGCCCGACATTCCACCACCCAGGACTGGGTCCCGACCCATAGTTTGAAAACCACTGCTCTCTGCCGATTGGAGAGAGCTCTCCTGTTAGCACTGGGGTGGGCAATAATTTTTTATTGGGGGGCCACTCCAATAATTTGGGAAGTGGTCGAGGGCTGCATTCTAACATGATTTTAATGGAGGAGGGGTGTGGTCTGGGATGGAGGTTGGGTGCAGGAGGGAGTTTGTGGGAAGGGAGGGAGTTTGGGGGAAGGAGGCATTTGTGACCTGGGGCACTGGACTGGGGTGCAGAGGGTTGGATTGTGACCTATGGCAAGGAATGGAGGTACAGGAGTGCAGGGATTTGGGTTGTGAGCTACGGCAGGAGGGGGACTGTGATCTTGGGCAGGAGATTGGGGGTGCCGGATCTGGGAGGGGATATGGGTACAGGAGGGGGGGGTAGAAGATTTGGGTATGTGGAGTGGGGGGGCAGAGGGTTGGGGAAGGGAGGGACTAGGGTGCCAGAGGTAGGCTCTTCAGGGAGACTTAGCAGTCAGCAGTGGTTCTTGAATTAGCATCCCTGCCTGCCCCACCCTGGCACAGGCTACAACCATGTACCCTGGAGCCCTTTGTGCTTTGTGGCTGCCTGTTATTGAAACAGGCAGCTCCCATTGGCCAATTTCTGGCCAGAAACTGGCTAATTGGATTGTGCTGGGGGCGGAAGGAGCTCCTAAAGCATCTCCCCTCACCTCCAGACTCACAGTTTTTAAAGAAAAACCACCCCGCAGCTGTGTTTGAGTGGCCTGCCGGCGGGGCGAGGCAAGTGGGGAGCCTGCCTGGGGCTCCCCGCAGCGTCCGCGGGCTGGACCTGATGGCTTGGCGGGCCTAATTTGGCCCGCGGGCCGTATTTTGCCCAGATCTGTGTTAGCATAATAAAATCACATCCCTACGAGTAGCTGTGTTGGTGGGAGGGGGGAGAGGGAAGGGAAAACACCTGTGTCTGGAAAAGGCTCAGGTTGGAGTAACTTGTTCAGGGGGATGGCTCATTCACACCCCTACAAGACATAACTTAGAGCAGTGTGAGAAAGTGTGTATAAGCCTTTAATGACTGGCCAGAGATCACATAGGAAGTCTGTGATAGAGCAGGGACTTGAGCCCATCTTTAGGCTGGTACCCATACCATTATGCACAAAGTACTCCCACCTTCCTGCAGTGCTCAAAGCATTTGAGCTTCCGTTGTTTTGCAAACTCCTCTTATCCCAGAAGAGCCTGAATAAAATGATCTAGAAACCCTGGCTGCATAGGGCTTTGAAGAGAATTTTAACTACAGCGCTTAACACCCTGGATTAGAATGTGATTTGACCCTGCCTGTGACAGTTTGAGCCTGTCCATTTCTTAAGTACCCTCTGAAGCCCAGTTTTTTAGGCTTGGTTCAGAATCTTGCATCTGATTTGTAACACAATCTTTTGAGGGATGTTCCTCTAAGTAAAAGTTCAATAAAAGGTAATTGATCCTTTTTCATTTCAGTGCTGGGGAGAATTTGGAAGGACAGAAAGCTAAGTTCAGGGACTGCATTTAAAGCAGGCTTGGATAATTCTGTAGAAGTACTTGTGGCTTTCCACACTAATATAAAAGTCCATTCTCATGCTCCAGGAGGGAGATACAGAATTGCCGGAGGGGGTTGTTTAAGAAAGAATTCTCTTCCTCTCATACCATGGGCTGCATTTCACAGCTCTTCTTTTGCATTCCTCTGGAACATCAGGTGCTGGCCATGGCCAGAGGCACAGGGTATGGGACATGATGGACAATTAGCCTGATAGCTGTTCCTCCATGGCAAGAAAATGAATCCGAGGGCAGAGGGGAAGTAGGGGGGAGGAGGTGGAGATCTAAATTTTGTCACCCTGACTTCAGTTGGTTTGGAACCAGTGACTCTGAGATTAAAGGATTTTCTCATCACCCTATCCCTGAGCTGTCTAACTCTGTGCCCAGGCCCTTCCAGATGTGTATTTTTGGGCAGTCTGTATAGTTAAGAGAAGGGGGACCCATCCCTTCAGATGAGATATGTACTTTGTTGGGAGCCTGCAACCCAGTTCCAGTGCATCTGGGTTGATGAGCAGGGATGCAGCACGGACTGTTTATACAAGTGGATGTTTCAGATACCAAACTCTGACAGAGAGTCTTCCGTTGGCAACATCTATGGAGGCTTGCTGCTAAATTTGGTTCTTATCTTGGAGAAAAGCAGACTCTTCCTTTCCCCCCCCTCCCCCCAGCCCCACCCTGAACTGGGAGAGAAAACAAAACAGCTATGTTTGGGTGGATTGATTTGACAACAAAAAATTCCTTTAAAAACTGGTTACCAGGCGTAGTCTGTTATCTCTTGGTCTCTTGGGCTATCCTTGGAACAGGATTTCAGCAGGGGTTAACTGTCCAGTGGCTGTTATTGAGAAAGCAATAGCATTCTCAGTTTTTAGAGACTACTTAGACTAAATCTACAGTGGCACATTACAGCTCTGTAACTTTCACACTTAGCAATGTGAAAAAACAACTCCCGCCCCCCAGTGAAGCAAGTTACAGTGCTGTAAAGTGCCATTGTGAACTAGGCTACAGCACTGGGAGTCGTGTTCCTTGTGCTATTAGCTGTTCTACTCGTGGAGGTGGTTTACATGGAGTGCTGGGGGAGAGATCTTGTGCAGTGGCCACACTTTCAGTGTACTTGGAAGTGTAGCCCAAGCCATGGTGTTAAGAATTTCAAGCCTTCAGATTTTTTTTTAATGTTGGACTTATTTCCTAACTTTCTTAAATATTTGCTGTAACTCAACCATTAGTTATGGGACTAGATACAGAAATCACTGGATGGAATTCTCTGGCCAGTGTTGTGCAGAAGGTCAGCAAGGTGATCATAATAGTCCCTTCAAGCCTTAAAATCTAATAAACCTGCTTCCTGATGTGAGGATCGACTTTCCCCTGCTTAACTGGAACAATACACATTATTCATTGTAAAGCTTTACTTCCCTAATCTTGGGCCTCCTTGAATTTGTACTTTAAAGTTGAAAGCAAAAAGTTCATCTTCCAGGGACATATCTAGCAATGAGATATTTTTGGGAAGATGAAGAATTGTAGTTCTATGTATAAAGCCTGTTTCGAAAATTACAGGGAGACTATTCAGATTTTAAAAAGCCTTAACTCCATTATCTATGATAGTATCAAAACCTGATCATTAATTAAAATCAAATGGGCTATTTGCCATCAGTGACACTCCTACTTTTTGGATGTTACACAGGTTGGAGAGTGAAACTCAGCTGGTCGGTAGAGCTGAGTGACTGAATTATTATTATTTTTTTAATCTGGCAGGCAGAGAGAGGGAGAGGGGGACGGGGAGGGGGAGAATTGGTTCGGTTCAGTCCATAACTGGGTTTTTTTTTTTGTGTGCACCAAAATGGAAAAAAAAATTAAAACATTTATTTCTATCTGAAACGCAATGTTTTTGGTGATTTTGTTCTTTGGGTCATTTGGGAGGGTTGAAGTTCTCCCTTTTTTCTTTTGTTTTTTCAAAAAAAAATAGTGACATTTCTAAATGAAACACGGCTTTTTATGCTGGAAAGGCACTTCTTAAAAAAAGTTTCCAGCTGAATCTGTTAGCCAAATTTGATGTGAATTTGCTGATAGTTTTGAATGCCCTGAACAATGGATTTTTGCGAAATTTACTATTTGCCAAAGAAAATTTCATCTGTCTCTACTGTCCTTTTGCATTAGCACGCTACAAGACAGCGTTTGACTTTCGAGCACGGCAAAGGAAGGGTTAAATTGCAAATCCTATTTCCGCTGCCATAAAACTGAAACCAGTTCCATTTGTCAGGTTCTTAGCCCTTCTTTTTATTTATTTTATTTTTTGCAAAACCTTTATTTTGGGAGCTGAATAGATATTGGCTCAAATTCACAACTGGTGGAAGTCACTGAAGGGACATTGGCTGTCAATACATGATATTAGGCAGCGTCAGCTAACAGTATTTTAAAGGGAGCGGCTAAGAAGAGCCACCTTGTTTTCACACTGTTTTGTGTTGATCCTGGCTTGGTTTTGAGGCTTCTTAGGCACGACTGCCTTATTCATGGCCTTATTTTTTTTGTTTTCCAGGAATGGTGTGAATGTAGAAGGAGCAACACACAAGCAGGTGGTGGACCTGATTCGAGCAGGAGAGAAGGAATTAATACTGACAGTGTTATCCGTTCCTCCCCATGAAGCTGATAACCTAGATCCCAACGATGACTCTTTGGGGCAGTCATTCTATGACTACACGGAAAAGCAAGCGGTGCCCATCTCCATTCCCACATACAAACACGTGGAGCAGAACAGCGAGAAGTTTGTGGTCAGTATTGGCTTGGTCATGCCTTGTTGAGTCCAGAATTGGTTGCTTCCTGACAATCCAATCCTAAACCATTAGAGTTGTCAGAAAGGCCTGCTTTTTAATCGGATCCTTCGATTCTGGTTACCAGGCCTTCTCTCCCTCAACCCCAAAGAGGTTGTAATACTGACCATATCTTGGAACTCCAATGCCCATAATTTCCTTTCATTTTAGTTCATGTAAAGGGTGATTAATAGTCCTGTGTATGAAGGCCTCTGATTCACAGAGCATCATGAGTGCCAGCTTCTCCACCCTCCCTCCCAAAATCATCATAACAGAGGAACTTCCTCAAGGGCTGAGATGACCTTAGCCGCCATGGTTTGTTCATTCCTTTGGCCACTATAGTATCTGCCAGTAAGGAAACCAATTAGTGTCCCTTATGGTGGTCTTTTGATGCCAACACATTCCTATTGGGATCAGGATGGAACCAGTTCATTCACGATATAGGAATGTTAAATTTAGATTAATTGGCTAATCAATCATTTAGTCGATAAGAGCACCTTTGTTTTTGAAGTGTGGCTGTTGCTACACTTCAAAGGCAAAATCGCTGTGGGGCCAGTGAGTCCCCCACTGGCCCCGTGCTCCCCACGGCGTTTCAAAACAGCAGCACCGCATGGAGCCCAGGGTCTGGCTCCGGGCTCCAAGCAGCGCTGCCACTCTGAAACACCCCTTCGTTTCCCCCTCCCCTTGCTGCTTCTTTCTGATAGGCAGCAAAGAGAAAGGAGCGACTAGTGTGTGGACTATCCAATAAGCATTTGCGATACTCGCTATTTTCAATGGTATGTTATTTACACTGGCCCCATACTTACTCTGTTTCTGAACTGGATTATATCAGTCTCCAGCCAGTTTCTACAAGTGGAGTAGCTCTGAGTAATAGGTCCCAGATAAGAGGCCTTTGGTAACACTTTCTATTCAGTGCCATCAGTTAGCTCCCACTTCTGTATCCTGCTTTGTAATAAATGTCTAGAACATCTGTGATAGATACTGAAGAGGTATGATTGTTTACGAAAACCCCTCATGTTTGTGTCCCTGCACCTTAGAATGCTTCCCACACAGCAGAGTGAAACTGGAGCGAGTGTGTCAGTTTCGCTCTGCTACCTTACTGAGAATGTGCTGCATGTTTGAGCGATCCTTCCCTACTGTTCAGGGATGGGGCCAAAGATTTCACACATTGGGATTAAGGTGGCCTGATTTTTTTTTTCTTTCCAGACACTGAACATCTGCCGCTCCCACTTAATTCAGTGAGAGCTATTAGCATGTTCAGCATTCCTAATAAGCCGGAAGTGTGTGTAACCCTCTGTGTGTTGTGTTTGTATATTTTTTTTCCCTTTCTGTTCTCATTAGTTGGGGATCAAAAGTTCCACCTTTTTCCTGGTGACAGAGTTTCCCCCATCTGCAATCACTGGGTGAGCTGGTGCTCATTCTTTCAAATATTCTGGTCCATGTTGAAGTTGCTCCCTCAACGGTTGCATCCTCTGAGGCTTGTGATTGACTCTGGCTTATCCTGGGTGCCTAGCTACAGCTTGCAATAGGATATACTAACTATTTTGCAGGTTTCCAATCAAGTTCCCTTCTTCCAGAGATGTAAAGATGGGAAAACCAAATTTGAATTGTGGATGACAGGAACCTACTTCCCCTCCATTTCTTTAATTTTGAAAGAAAATGTAATTGCTACAGATGGCAGAATGAACTTTTAATTTTCTCCTTGTAGCAGTTAAACTTTACTTGCTGTTGGTTTGGATCAGTTGCGAAAAATCTGTTAGTCCCGTTCCCCCAGCCCCCAAAAGGCTGGTGTTGGCTGTTGCTGGCAGCCTGGCTGCATGTATTTACATCTAGCTTATCTTGCTAGCATTTGCTGTGCTTCGAACTGAGCACATTCACTGACTCTAGCAGATTTGAGGCTTATTCACAACAAATCCCCAGAGCAGTAAAAGCAGGGAGAGGGGTGGAATTGGTTTAAAATCGCTTCTAGTCAGCATAGAGATGGTGTAAAAATGGCACCTTCTTGCCAGAGTTGGCTCCCTGTATGTCTGAATCATGTCTGTGGATGTGACTAACACACATTTTCACTCCTGGTAGCACTTCAGAGCCCATAGAGCCGTGGTCACCAACCAGTCGATCGCGAGGCGTTCAAGCCCCCCGCTTCCGAGAAGCCCCACTACCTACCTCCAGCGAAAATGGAGGTAGTGCCGGCTTCCTGTGGGGTGGACGGAAGTCCTGCAGCTTCGCGCCACTTCCGGGTATTCCGAAAGTGTGCTGGCTGCTCCCCTCCCTAAGTTCTTTGGCATGCCGGGAACTTGCCTGGGGGGAGTCCCCAAAGGAAGCGTGCGGGGGCTTCCCTGCACCGCAGGAGGAGGAGTTGGCCCTGAAGGAGGCACATGCGGGGGCTTTCCTCCTCTGCAGGGCAGGGTGGGGGGGAGTCCTGGGAGGAGGCTGGGAGAGGGGACTCCCTGCCCCCACTGGCACCCTGTCCCCTGCTGCAGAACCCTGTCCCCTCCCCCCAGTACCCTGTCCCCTGCTGCAGAACCCTGCTCCCACCCCAGCACCCAGTCCCCTGCCCCAGCACCCACTCGCACCCCTCCCCAGTACCATGTCCCCTGCTCTCGCCAGCACAGTTGGGGCCACATTAGTGAGGCTTGGGGTTTTTTTGGGAAGAGGGTTTTTTGGTTTTTTTGCATCTCCCTTCTGTGGCCCCAACTGACTTTTCTGTGGGTCAGTGACCCCCTGAGTCCCCCCTGACTCAAAACAAGTTCCCTGCCCTTCTCATAAATAAAGACAATGCAGAAACTTTTTGTGTTTAACATAGTATTTTATTTAAAAATGAAACCTGGCCCAAAAAACCCCAGTTGGGGCCAAGCCCCCATCTGGCCACAGCATTATAACACTCCTACACCTCCCCCCCCCCCAGACTTTAGATCTGAGCCTATCATACACTGAAACCCCCTGCCCTGAGCCCCTCACATACCCCAACCCAAATTCCTGCATCCTCACAGCCATGAGCTTGTGGCTTGCTTAGTACCGCAACCCTCTATCTGACCCCAACACTCCCCAGCCTGGAGCCCCCTCCCCGAGCCAGCATCCCCTTCTTCACCTCCTCCTGCATCCAGATTTCCTCCCAGAGCTTGCACCTCTCACCCCTTCCCACACCCAAATCCCTCATTTCCACCCCAGAGCCCACACATCCTGTCTCAACCCAGCCAAGGTATGGCTAGACTGCAGGAGTTTTTTCAGAATTCCAGAGGTATCCTGGAAAAACTCTTCCGCATCCAGGGATGCATTTGTTCTTCCGCTTTTTTTTAGTGGAAGAGCAAACATGCTCTTTCGGTAACCCCTATATTCCTCATTCCACGAGGAATAAGGGGGATGCCAAAAGAAGGGGTTTTTCTAACATTTGATCCAGTCTAGACAGGCCAAATGTTGGAAAAACCTTTTCCTACATAAGAAT
This sequence comes from Pelochelys cantorii, assembly GCA_032595735.1. Lineage (NCBI taxonomy): Eukaryota > Metazoa > Chordata > Testudines > Trionychidae > Pelochelys > Pelochelys cantorii. Next base: position 19,500,169 of record CM064349.1, on the reverse strand, counting down.
TGGGGAAAAAAGTGGCAGTGTAGAGTGTATAAGGGCTGGGCATAGCAAGTGATGGAGAGGAGGACAATAGAGAGGGCGGGGCTTCAAGGAAGGGGTGGGGTCTTGGGGGAATAGTGGGGCAGTAGATCTTCGCTTGTTCTGAGATTTAAATAGTGATCTTGGGTGTAAAAAGGTTGGAGACCACTGCCATAGAGCTTTGCCTCACCTACATCATCTTCTGCTCTTCCCACTCTGGGGCCCATGCCTCTTTGCCAATGTGCCTCAGTCCTTGCAGAACCCTTCAATTCTAGTGATACACCCACAAGTTTTGCATGTTCGCCCCTACAGCTGCCATTCCAGTCTTGGTCTGCGACCACCCTGCTTTTGCTGCTCTGGGATCCCTGCAGGCTCTGCTGATGGACTTCAGTCCTGGTCTCCAGTGCCATCTGACATGCTAGTCCCAGGCTGCTTTTGAACACACTTCCAATTGCTGCTGAATTGTGTGAGTGAGTGATGCTTTCGGGATGTGAGATCAAACTCTTTCTCACTTCTGAGCCACCCTGAAAGGGTCACATGGGAGAGCTTGGCCATTCCATGTTGCAAAGACCAACGGTCATAGTAATTTTAACATGCGCAAACAGAGATATGAATGTTCCCAGGTACTGCTCCTGTAGATTTCATCTAGGCAGGGCATGTCTTAGAGGGCTCCCTCCAACCAGTGTTCCCTGTAAGTTGAGTGCTTGGGTGGCCGCCCAGGAGAGATTAATGTGCTGCCCAGCTGATTAGCAGAGCATGCACAGCCAGCAGCATTCGTTTCTACTGCTGGTGCATATCTGCCCATGTCTCTGTGCACATAACAAATTTTATTCTGCCAATGGATGGAAAAAATTAGGGGGTACACTGGCTCCCACCTGTTAGAATTAAAAGTGAGGAATCTATTACAAGTGGAATAATGTCTGGGAAGTGACATAAAGAAAGATTTAAAACTGTTGACTGGACCCATGACCCTGTTTTTCATTTTTTGTCCCACACAATCAGTTGAGTCCTGTGTCCAGTGGTCCCTCCTGCAAGGCTGGGGGAGGGGCTTTTAGAAGTGGGTGGGCTTGCACCCACCCACCCTCCCTGGATTTCAAATAGAGACTGGATTAGGGCAAATTTATACTGAGAGTGATCTCTTAATGGATTTCCAGTCCTAAAGTGGAATTTTGAGCACCTTCCAGGGATGTGAATTAGCCAGGCCTCATCTTGGCCATTCTGCTTAGCTCCTTTGGATGGGTTTTGTATTCCCTGAATACCTCTGTAGTAAACCTATTGGAGTGTGTGTACTCCGTCTGGTGGGGCCATAGCCCTCCAGCCCCATTAGCCTTAGTGGTGATTTGCATAGCTAAGTGGTGCGTTGAGAAGATACCTGTTAGGTTTGAACCACAAGAGAAAAATCAGCAAAGAATCTTAAAGCAGAAAAGAAGAAATTCTGTCTGGCCTTTGGTTTTCCATGAGTGAGCATCAGAGACGGAAGCCAACCTCAAGTGCAATATATGTCACCTCTCAAATAGGCACGCAATTCTCAAAAGAATAGTTACCAGTTACCAGCTTCAGGGATTGGCCCATAAACAGTGTTATGAAAATTCTCACTGCACTGATTTCCAATGCTTAAACATGGAGACATTGAGGCTCCGTTAAAAGCTGGTTGTTAATTCATTATCTGGGGTGAGGGAGAAATGGTATAAAAAGTGAATTGGCCAGTTCACTGCCCAAATTGTGGTTTTCTTTCTCCATTTTGCCCATATCCTATCACCTTACACAAAACCTTCCCTTTACCTCCTAGTGGCTAGAGAGCTGCTGTTTCACTTGCAGAGAACTGGCCATACAGTTGCTGAAGGTCTTGAGGGGAGATGTTAGGGTCGGATCTTTTTGAGTAGAGTGGAAGGGCATGCAAGGCATTTGTGCACTGCTGAGGGGATTTTTAAAGTGAACTCAACTGGTGTTTAAATTGCTATGCCCAGATTGAAAGCTTGGCTGAACTGGAGCAATCCCGTCTGGGTGCATTGCAGTTACAGTTTGGCGTGTAAGGAACTGACAGACAGATGATGAATTGGTTCCCGGTTTGCTACTTTTTCCCTTACAGCATAGAAAATGGAGGCATTTTCCCATGGACAACATTACACAGTGTTACTGTTCCAGGAACCCGGCAGACACACAGAAGCCTCTGTGTTTGTGGGGCGGCGAGGACTAGAACTTGGTTTATCACCAAGAAGTAGAATCTGGTGTAAAGCTTATAACCTAGGACATGTACCATGTGCTTTTAAATGGAGCAAATTTGATCCTTGTGGAAACGAAGGATTCAGGGCAGTGGCCAGACATCGTGTGAAAAGGGAGTGTGCAAGCTTCCCGTATCACTGTCCCGTTCTTTTGCACCCTGTGTTATTCCACTTCCAAGCTCCACGCTAGGCAGATCACTACCTAGGTATAGGATAAGAGTGAAAGAGGGTTGGAAACATGATTCTCCAGTGTAAAGAGAAGTTTTTGCAGGGAAGCTGCAGCAGCTGTATCATTAGAGTCCTGCAAATCCATGGTTATCCACTTGTTATCCACAGCACATTTTTGCAGATGTGGATACAGATTTTGTATCTGTGCAGGGCTCTACATGTCAGTGCTCTAGGAAGCCTTTAAAAAGGCTAGAATGAAGTGAAGTCTTAAAAGAACTAGGACAATTGCAATGTATGTTCTCAAATGGACAGAGGACAGTTCATACTGCCCTCACCTCCTTGTTTCCCCCCTCCTCAAGGGTTCTCCGCCATCATGTCGCGCAATGCGAGAAGGAATAAATATACGCTTTTGAGCATCGCAGGAGTTGTGCTTTGAAAAAAATCTCGCTTTCAGGTGATCACAGTCCAGCTATTCATATGACTAATGATGAAAACAAATTGATTTCCGATTCTGAGACCACGACCTGTACAGATCTTGGAAGCGAAGTGGGACTCGGAATTCTTTGGTTTTCCAATAACTGTTGAAGGTTCTTGTTTGTATCTTGTGTGATGCCTTGTGAAATGCCTCCTTCTCTGACCTGCCAGTGCTTTCAGCATTGGAGATTCAAAGGCAATTTGATGTGTGACTTTGGAGAGAGGGTTGCTGTTGCATAATTTTCTCTTACACATCAATAAAAAGGTGTAAGCATGTTTGTCTTTGGCACATTCCTTTTTTTCTATGAAGCTAATGAAGGCAGAGTCCCATCGTTTGGTGCCTCTTTATCACCAGGGACATATTAGCACTGCCTAGACATCTGCCAAATTGATAAGAGCCTGGTGTGTAGCTTCAGTTTTTTATTTATGCTGTCTGGGAGGTAAGGCTGATTCTGAGTCCCTTTCTTATCTCTGGATTTAACAGTCTCCTTTGTGAAGAAAAAACAACTTGGCACGTGTAGTTTGTGAGACTAATTGACCTTAAAGTTGGGGGCTGGCTGATGGTTGAATGGTGAAGACATTATCTGTAGATGTGCTAGATCTTTGAAAGATGCCCTGATGTGTTAGCTAAGCTCCTCTCCCCCTTTCTCTCCCCCCCTGCCCCCCCCCCCCAGATGTAGAGGGATAGCCGAGTTAGTCTGTAACTGGAAAAACTTAAAAAACAACAAATAGTCTGTTAGTCTTTAAGGTGTTGCTAATCTAGATAGTTTTCCTTTCCTTTCTGATGTCAAATTCCCATCAGGGCACAGAAGCCAAATCCCATTTCCGGAATGACTTTGGGATGAAATCAGAGGGTGTGTGTGTGTGTGTGTGTGTGTGGCAAGGAAGTGAGTTGGACAACAGGGTGTTTCCAAAAGGTTTGAGCCACTCTCCCTTGCACGCTTGGCCGTTTCTGACAGCAGCAAAAGGCTCTGTTCAGTCAGAGGCTAAGCCTGATCCCTGATTGGAGGCGGTTTGTGTGCTCTAGACGAAGGTCTGTGTGTTAACGAAGGCCTCACGTAAAGGCCTTGTGTACTCTGAATCTAAATGTTGCGGCAAAGGCTGTGGATTTTTGTGGCCCTGTGATGCTGAATTCTGCAGCAGATTGGAAATTCAGCCATAGTTTTAATGATATTTTATGTGTAAATACAAAGGATGTTAAATTGCAGTTAATCAGTGGTATTGAGTAGTTGATGGAATTTCCATCGGCTACTCTATCAGTAGATGGGGGCACTCACTAACTCTGCTGCGGTTCTGCAGTAAGAGCCGGGCGCGCAGCGGCCTCTGGGCTCTTGCTACATTTAAAATGCAGAGCCACAGAGGCTCAGTGCCAGCGTGAACCGGGACTGCTTAGTTTTCGCTCACACTGGTCCTGGAAGCTGTGGCTGCAGCTCTGCATTTAAATGTAGTAAGAGCTGCCGGATGCTGCGGCTGTACTCACCCACCCCCCGCACGGTGGAGACAGTGCTGCGGGGAACCGGCTTTTAAGCTGGCTCCTCCCAGCACCTGCTCCTGCTTTTCTCGAGTAGTCGACTTCTCCCTTATATCCCTAGTACATACCCATGGTGTATGTGTGTGCTGAGTTACCGGCTATGGAAACAATTGATCTAATCAGTGATCTAATCTATTTCTTGTTTGACGTTCAGTTCATGATACCTTCAGAGTTTCTTCATTGTAGAATATCAGGGTACAAGTTGGACGCTGCGGCATCTAGGTTGTTCAGTTGGGGAGTTTGGAAAGAGAGGTAGGGCGCATCTTTCTACTTTTTGTAGGTAAAAGGCAGCTTCAATTTCAGCAACCCTCTTTCTTTCGCAAGCTTTTTCTCTGCCCCCACCCCTGTCTCTTGCTGTGCCAAATAGTGATGATTGGCATTGTTAGTTGGTGTGTTTCTCTGGCCAAATGATTGGCTGTGACACAGGGAACAGTTTAAACGGCTGGCATTTTTTTAACCTATCATTAAGCTTCAAGTCAACACCCCATTGAGATGACTGAGGCAATCCACAACTCTCAGCTAATTTCAGGCTATCTACGGACTGGGGAAAGCAGCACAGCTTCTGTTTACATTTGGAAAGCTTTTTATTACCCTAGACAACTTTCCTGTGTTCTCTTCCTTCTGCATCCTGCTAGGTTTACAATGTTTACATGGCAGGCAGGCAGCTGTGTTCGAAGAGGTACCGGGAGTTCGCCATCCTCCACCAGAACCTGAAGCGGGAGTTTGCCAATTTCACCTTTCCACGCCTGCCGGGGAAATGGCCTTTTTCTTTATCGGAGCAGCAGTTGGATGCCAGGCGTCGAGGGCTGGAGGAGTACCTAGAGAAAGGTAAAGAAGGGCAGCAGGTTAATGGGCAACAGGTTTAAAACAAATAAAAAGAAGCTCTTCTTCACACAGCGCACAGTCAACCTGTGGAACTCCTTGCCTGAGGAGGTTGTGAAGGCTAGGACTATAACAGGATTTAAAAGAGAACTAGATAAATTCATGGAAGTTAAGTCCATTAACGGCTATTAGCCAGGATGGGTAAGGAATGGTGTCCCTAGCCTCTGTTTGTCAGAGGGTGGAGATGGATGGCAGGAGAGAGATTGCTTGATCATTCCCTGTTGGATTCACTCCCTCTGGGGCACCTGGCATTGGCCACTGTTGGCAGACAGGATACTGGGCTGGATGGACCTTTGGTCTGACCCAGTATGGCCATTCTTATGTTTTTATGGCCAAAAGCACAAGCCCAGTGCGATGTTGAAGCTGTCAGCTCCCAAGCAGGCGAAAGATAGTCTTATGGGGATGGCGGTGAAGGCTACCAAGCAAGGGAAAGGCTCATTTGAAACCAGGTTGGATTTTCCAAGTGAAACACTGCAATAAAAGCCAAACTTTTATGACTCGTGTTATTGGCTTGCTGAGTGCTTACAGCAACAAAACAGTTTTTAATACATGATGGGCCATTATTTATAGTGTTGTGTTGCTTGCTGGTAAACAGGGATGTTGAACAGAGCAGAGAGAAGAGGGAGATGGGATAACTTCTTATTGTGGAAAGAGTAGTTCTAAGCATCTTTTTCTTAGGGAATCCCACCCAGACTGAAGAAACTTGACCCTGCCACTGCTGTATGTTCTAGAGCAGTGTTTCTCAACCTTTTTTTTTTAAATGAAGTACCCCCTTTAAAAAAAAAAATGTTTTAAGTACGCCCAGTACCTACAGTTTTCAGACACAATTTTTTCTACCATTGCAACACATTTGTTTAAACAACTTAATTGTAGCCGGGCGGGGAATGAAATTTTTGGGTGTAAAAAGTACAAAAATAATAAAGCGCTGTAAAATTTAAAACACAAATAAATTTTTCTCCAAATTTCAATTTTGTTGACGTACCCCCCAGACTTCTTTCAAGTACCCCTAAGGCAGTGGTTCTCAACTCGTTTCAGTCCACAGACCAGCAGGCTGATCAAAAAATTTTCGTGGACCACCTCCTTTCTGAGACATGATAAAAAAGAGCAGACAACGAACATTTTGGTTTGAAATTTATTTCTTACTAACAGATTTTTGGGTTCTCTTCTCACTGACAAGCTTTTCAATGTTTGGAGTGGTACTTGATAATGCACAACGAATATCGCTTTCCACTGCAAGCTGATTCCTCTGTTTGCACTTAACGTGCAACAAACACGAAAATCCAGTCTCTCACATATAAGTTGATGCAAATGGCAAAAGAAATCTGACTGCGTGTGCTGACAGATTTGGGTAACTCCCGGTCACGCTGGCCCAAAATTTCTCTGACTGCTGGTATACGTCTTGAGCCGCAAAATCATTTTTCAGATCCAAGAATTTCTCCTGCAGATCCTCTGGAGCAATATTAACATCTGTTGTAAATGGATTCCTGATGAAAGATAATCCATCCCTTGTCCTATCCACCTCCAGAAAGTATCATTGGACTTCATCTCGTAGCTTCCGTAAATGATCGAGAATTTGCATCCGAATGGCTTCCTTTTCTCCGAGCATGGCATTCACATATGGAAATTGAACCAAATTATTGCCTTCGACTCTTGCGATCCAGAGTTCCAATTTGTCAAGAAAAGCCTTTATGATGCTTTGGTGAGAGAACAGATTTGCACCTTTTCCCTTGCAGCTGAAGATTCAGTTTGTTCAAGATTCCAAAAATATCGACAAGATACGCAAGTTCTAAATTTGACTGCGTCAGCACATTTCGGAATTCCTCTTTCCCTTGAGCCTGGACAAATAAATCCAACTCCTCTCTCAATTGAAAAACTCTGTTGAGTACGTTCCCTGCAGACAACCACCGTACAGAAGTGTAGAACAGAAACACATCAAAGTCGGAACCCATGTCCAGGCAAAATCTTTTGAACAGCCTGGTGTTCAGAGACGATGATTTGATGTGATTCACCACTTTCACCAACTCTTTGAAAACGGCTTTCAGTTGATCAGGCAATGTTTTTGACACCAAAGCTTCTCTATGAATGAAGCAATGAACTTCGGTTACCATTGGAGCGCGCTGTTTCACCGGCGTTTGGAAGCCCGATCTTGAGCCCAGCATGGCAGGTGCACCATCAGTGGTGACACCCACAAGATTTACCCAATCCAGACCATGTACTTCAAAGAAATTGTTAACAATTTCCATCCCATCCTGAGCCTTTGTGGTGGTATCAAGAGTCTTACAAAAAAGAAACTCATCTTTGACGTCTCCCTCAACCATGTATCGTGCAAACACCAATAGCTGAGAGCACAATGCAACGTCGGTCGATTCATCCAATTGTATGGCAAATAATGGAGACTTCTTTATTTCATCCACAACTTGTTCACTGATGTTCTGTGATATCTCGTTTATCCGTCTTGATACTGTGTCATTAGAGACAGATATATCATTCAGCTTCCTTGCTGCTTCCTCGCCAAGAACAAGCCGCGCCATCTCTTTTGCACAGGGGAGCACAAGTTGCTCTACAATGGTATGAGGCTTCTTGGCCTGTGCAACTTTGTACGAAACCATGTAGGAAGCACGCACTGCATTGCCGCTCAAAATAATCTTCATCCTTTTGCAACAAGTTGGGGTGACACTTTTTGAGATGGAGTTTTCGCTTAGCCGGCTTCATTGAGTCATTCCCCAAGACTTTGAAACAAACAACACATTGTGGCAAATCCATGCCGCCTTTTTCTTGACAAGTGAAGCCGAATTTGATGTAGTCCTCCGAATACTTATGCTTGACATTTCTTCCGGTCGTTGTCATTATAAACAAACTACACCACACCTGTAAATCAGCACATGTAGCACAGGATGAAGGACACAGCAACTGCTCAGCATGACGGCGGCAGCTACACTGACGCTCAGAGCCTCAGACGGAAGTTACTGGCAACACAATGCGGTTGCGTCCTAGGTGACGCTATGGATGACGCGCTGCGTGCTTATGAACACGGCATAGAACAGCCTAACGGCGGCGCCTGCTCACACTGTGTGAGTTTGGACAATGTTCCTGTGGTCCACCAAAAAAGTCACCATGGACCACCAGTTGAGAACCACAGTCCTAAGGGAACTCGTACCACTGGTTGAGAAACACTGGTCTAGAGCAGGGGTGGGCAGACCAGGGTTAGCCCCTAGCAGGCCACCAGCGCTTTATTTACCTGTGCATCCTCGGGTATGGCCGCTTGCAGCTCCCGTTAGCCGTAGATCGCCATTCCTGGCCAACAAGTGCTGCAAGCAGCCGTACTTGCAGATGCGCAGGTAAATAAAGTGCTGGTGGCTTGCCAGACACTAACCCTGGCAACCCGCCTCTGGCTTATTGCCTCCCCGCTCTAGAGAATGGGAGCATTTCTCTGTGGTGGAGTCTCCTATGGCTCCAGTTGCTTATGCTGTCTGGGTAGCAAAGCTGCCTCTAAATCCCCTTCCTTATCTGTGGACCTCAGAAGTATTGCTAGAAAGACCATGCCCCACATGTGCTGATCAAGGCATTTTAAAGGAAGGCATTTTCACCCCATGTTATAGCCCTGTACTTTGCTTGCCTTGAAGCAGCAGGGATTGGCTGTTGCTGGGTGAGATGAACCATGTGCTTGCTTGCTTGCACAAGTGCTTGTGCCAGGTACCAGTTTGGGAAGCCAGAGTAGAGCGGGCACAGCATGGGTATGAGCACAGCAAGCTTCCCCCACACATGGCTGATATCTCAGTCCTGCTTCCTTCCCATGGCTCATTATTCCTTTCTTGAAGGACTTAACAGGGCTCTCATCAGCTGTGTCTGTTGGCGTTATGGCTTCTTTCCTTGGGGGCTGGGCCTACGTATCACTTCATTTCACACAGGCCACCGAACAGTGACTGCAAGTTCCCTTCCCTTCCCTTCCCCCAGCCTCCATTCAAACCAAGCCCCTGGAGGTGAAGACTCTTGAACCCAGTTCCAGGGTTGACCCACTAATCCTGCATTCTCTTTGTCCTGCAGTATGTTCGATACGAGTCATTGGGGAGAGCGACATCATGCAGGAGTTCTTATCGGAATCAGACGAGGTAAGTGGGCCAGCTGGAGGCTATGCTGACGTGCTAATCAGGTGCTGCTTTTCTTGGTGTGTTCTGTTTCATAACTGTTGCGTTATAACAAACTAACCCCTGCCTAGGTGAAAGATGGACAAAGAGACCCAGTATGCTGGTTGTGTTGTCACCCAGGTACACACAGAAAATTATGGCAAAAAAGTAGTTACCTGATGTATCTTTAATCCTAGAAAACTGCATTACTGGCCACTAGGTATCATCGTAATGGGGGCAAAAGGCTTGTTAGAGGGTACCATGTGCCTCTTTCTGCTATTGTTAGTTATTCTAGGGGTTCACTGCAGTGAAGAACACCCCTGCTGCCCTTCTTATCAGTTCCCAGGATTCAGATCGCTGCACACAAGCAACCAACCTCTCTCAGCAGTGGGCCCTGGCGTTTTGTACCGTGTCCCCTTGGCAAGCTGTAGAGTCCGATATAAGAACTGTTGGTGGGGTTTGTTGCTGGCTGCTTGTGTTTAATGTTTTATCTTGCAGCACTGCTGACTTCTGTGTGGCCCCCAGGAGCCTACTGAGTAGGTTTGCATTTGTGTGTTACTTATATTTGACGTTTCAGCCTTTGGAAGCCAAGGCAATAGGTGTTATAAATGTTAATATTTTATTTTGGAATAATTTAGTTCTGATTGCAAGGCAGCAGTCATGAGTTTCCATTTTCCCACAAGCTGTTGCTTCCCCCCTCCTCACCAACTTCTTCTGGTAGGCAAAGCTGCTGTAACCAAGACCGTCTCTTCCTTCACTGGCACACTTCGAATGCACTGATTCATGCAAGTGGAAAATCCTCCCCAATCATGACCTGAAGTGGTTCATTCAAGTTCCTGTCTTGTGAAGCAGCGGGACTCACATCTTCCTCCCTCTCCTCTCCACCCCGCGCACCACCAGAAGTTGCCTCTGTTGCAATCAGAAATCAGTCTCTGCAGCTTGTAAAAGATTCATTTTGAAATGTGGTTATATTTAGAAAAGTGACTGAGCAAAAATGGCCTCTTCCTGCTCAGCAAATCTGTATTTATTCATAGTGATGTTTGAAGCCTTTGTCTCCAGTGAACCCCACAACTTGAGAGAGCTGGAGTCTGTTCTGGCTCATGCAGTCCCAACAGAGCAGCTAACCAAGTTCTGTTCTTGTAGTACCATAGTTTCTCGCCAGTTACTTCTATGCACATAGGTCAGAATTGGTGGTCTACAGAATCCTTAGAGAGGGATGATGGTGGACACATGGTTAGAGCACTAGCCTGGGATTTGGAAGACCCTGATTCAATTCCTTGGTCCACAGCAGAGCATGGGATCTTGGGCAAATCACTGTATGTGTCTCAGCCTCAGTTCTCCCTCTGTATAATGGAGATAATAGGCTGCCCTGCCTCACAGGGGTGTTGTGAGGATAACACATTACTGTTTGGAAGGGGTGCCGATGGTAATGGGGGCCAGATAAAATAGACACTGATCGTGATGAGTGAACCAGAAATAGCCTGTTTTAATTCTCAGCTCCCAGTGTGAGCTTGCAGGGCTGGCCGTTAGAACAATAAATCTTTTTGTAGACTTAGCCAACTTAATTTGAGCTCCTGGAGTGTATATGCACAGTGCCTCTTCTAAATCACTCCTCTGGGGTGAAATAACTCCTTTTTAGGATTGCTGTATCTCCTGTGGTAACCACATCACTAATCAAGTGATTTCTGGTTGGATGCTCTGCGGCACTGTGGGAAGAAAGGACTCTGGATTATGTGTTGTTTTCTCTTTTCCAGAATTACAATGGTGTGTCAGATGTGGAACTGAGAGTAGCACTACCGGACACTACTACAGTGACAGTCAGGGTAAAAAAGAACAGCACCACAGACCAGGTGTATCAGGTAAGGTGCATATTTGCATGAAGTTTTCTCGTTATCTGAGCTAGATTAATGTGGCTCAGACTTTAAACAAGACCCCTCATGCTTGCTTTCTCATTGCTGTTCTCCATGGTGAGTGGGTTCCAATGGAAACAGTCCAACAATAACACCACAGAGAGGCAAGAACTGTAGAAAACCAACCTTATGTCTTGGTGATATGGCATTTTCTTTGACATTTTCTCCTGCAAGGGTAGAGTCGTCATTCCGTTAATTTCCACTGATAATATCTTAAAAGCTGAAGCAAGATTTCTCTAATTACTAGACAAATTCTATCCTATGATTGCAATGGCTGCTGGGAGTTAGCTCTCTGCAGGCAATGAGAGCTTGCAAACCCAACATGTGTTTCTTGTCACAGCTGTCTAGAAGGGCAGTGACTTTAGTCTTAATAGGAGCTGTCTGCATTGGGAAAATCCTGAACAAGGGGGTTAGTGTCTAGCCTTGTATTTTTGAACTAGTAGTTTTAAGGTAGGGGTGGGGAACCTTTTTTGGGTTGAGGGTCAGTGACGCACAGAAAAATCAGTCGAGGGTGCACACAAGTGAAAAGAAAAACAAACAAACAAAAAAACCCCACAAACCCCTCATTGATGTGGGTTCCCTGACTGAGAAGGAAAAAGACACTTTCCAAGTTCTCGTCATACACCAGAGCCCTAGGGGGTCCCAGGCTAGTAGATCTTGTGTGCTCCAGCTCTGCAGTAGGACAGCAGTAGGGCTGGAGTGCCAGCGTGGTCTGCCCAATGCTGACGGGGGGACAGCCCCGAGCTTCAGGGGCCAGATCCCGGCAAGCCATGGGCTGCATCCAGCCCCTGGGCCTTAGGTTCCCCACCCCGAGTTAAGGCCAGAACCCAGGGAGAGCCTGACTCCTCTCAACTCCCATTGAAGTCATTGCAGCCTCCCACGCCATAGTGATCTTAAGCTGATTTAGTGCTTCCTGAGTATGCCTAGAGCAGGCTTGGGCAAAATACCCTCCACGGGCCGGATTCAGCCCGCCAAGCCACCAGATCCAGCCCACAGACACAGCAGGGAGCCTCAGGCAGAGTCCCTGCTTCCCCCTCCCCCTGCCCCCACATGCTGCTGACTAAAGCAGCCATAGCAGGGTTCTGTTTGAACAGCTGTGAGACCTGGGAAGGGGAAGAAGCTTCTTGTGCTGCACCTGCCCCCAGCGCAGTCCCATTGGCTGGTTTCTGCCCAGTGGGAGCTGCCTATTGTTAACAGGCAGCTTGCCAAGCACCCTCTCTCCCCCCTACCCCCCCCCAGCTCCTAGATGTTCAAAAACCACATGGCCTCTGCAGCTAGTGCGGGGGCGGGGCAGTCAGGGAGTCTCCTTGAGAAGGCTGCTGGCTGGGAGTCAAGCAGGTAAGTCTCCCAGCCAGAACCTGCCTCTGGCACCCCAATCCTTTGCTCCCTACTCCATGTAACCCAAATCCTCTCCCCCCCCCCCACCACCCCACTCTGCACCCATATTCCCTCCCAGATCCTGCACCCTAATCCTCTGCTCAAGGTCACAACCCAAACTCCTTCACCTTAGTCCCCAAACCCAGGTCACAACTGCCTTCTTCACCCAAATCCCTCCTAGATCCCACACCCTCTCCTGCACCCCAATCCCTTACTACAAGCTCCCTTCTGCACCCAGCCTCCATCCCAGATCCTGCACCTCCTCCATTAATATGGAAGTGTGCGGCCCTTAACCACTTCCCAAATTCTTGGAGTGGCGCCCCCCCCAGCATTTTGATGCTGCCAATGGATCCATTTAAAGCTGGTTAACAAAATGCAACCACCACTGCTGAAACTGAGGATGGTAGCTCAGAGAACGAATGGGGGATACAGGGTCGGAAGGGAACCTGAACAAGTGAAGGTGTTGCTATAGTTAACAAGCCAAAGGACTTTCCTGACAGCAAAATCTCAGGAGTTCTAGATTTATGCAATCTGTGCTTGCTGGATCAGATTCTGTGTGTATTAATGCATTTAGGCCACGGTCTATTGAATTGTATTCTTGTCTCGAGGTCCTTCTTACGCATGGCTTCGTTATCAGCATGCGTGGCTGAAGTATCGCTGGAAAAACTCCTAAGGGACGGGGGGAGGGTGTCTGTGCCTGGTGTATTAGGAACTGAAACTTGATGCATCGGAAGAAAAGATGACCTAATTGTCAGCTGTGGCAGGGCTTGAAATCTGGAGCAGTTGACAGAAGGAAAGAGCGAGAGACTCCAGGCCCTAGTTAAATAAGTGTGACTGAACAGGAATAGCGTTAAAGATTTCCTTGGTGACTAATAGACTGGAACGGTGACTTGTAAAGAACCAATGTGAGCTAGGCCAGCCCTGTCCCAGAAGAGTGCTGAACACTATTTTGCTGATGCTATTTTTCCATTTGGTTGCACTTTAGGCTGTGGCTGCTAAAGTAGGAATGGACAGCACTACAGCAAACTACTTTGCCTTGTTTGAAGTGATCAATCACTCCTTTGGTAAGTCTCTTAATCCTCCCGACCCAGCTAAAAGTTCGGCAGCAGCAGAGCCTGCCAGCATGCTCATTTACCTCTTATCTGCACTCAAAATTCGGAGCCCCCAGGGGAAATCTGCCAGGCGTTGGAGACTCTGATAATGAGGCGCCTTCCGAGGTGGATAGGTTCTGCTTGACTTTCCCTTTTTTAAACAGTTCAAGGAGACTAAACTGAGAGAAATGAAGACATGGTTTAGTTTCAAGGATTCCAGTGTGCTTAAGGTGCTCTTTTATATTGCCCGTAAGGGTGAAGGACTGAGAACTCTGATTGTATTTGATCTTTGCCTGTGCAAGTTACTGGGGGTTTAGAGAACACCAGCCCTGCCAGCTAAAGCATATTGGATATACCTGTGTTGGTTTTTTTTGTTGGTTTGTTTTGGTTTTTTGGGGTTTTTTGGATCAGAAGCAGCAGTATTTTCACCCAGTTTCATACTGGATTTGCTGAAGCAGAAGGAAGTCCAGTAACTTACATTCACTTGTGGGGTGAGCTCTGTTAGATTTTATATGCTAGGTTTGGAGCCAGAGGGTCCTGATTCCTAGCCCTGTTCCCACAATCTGTAAGTTAACTTTCTTATAGAGCTGACAGCGTGCCCTAAATCCTTGTGTCTCACTGCTAATTGTGCAATATAGGCCAAGAGAGTACAAACTGTTCCTACCAGCTTTCACTTTTCGCTTTGGAAAACATGTCTGGCTTGGCTTGCAGAGGCATTTTTAGATTTTTAAATAAAGCACTTCTAAAATATCCCTGACAAAGCAGACTCGATTGGCATGCAGTTCTTGAGTCTGGAGCATCCGAGTTTATAGTGGCTCATCCCTGTCTCTTGTGAAGCTGCCTTAATCGCAAAATTACCACTTGATACCACTGAGTTGACAGCTGCTTTCTCAGAGATACCTGGCGTTGAGAGGACAGGGCAGGATCCCAGGGCATTGGCAGCTCTGTGTGCGGGGAGCCCAGGACTGGAATAGAAGAGCATGCTGCAGGACAAGATTGACATGTATTGGCAGAGCTGTGTAGGGGGCTCAGGTAGGAATGTCCAGGGTGATGGAGTTCAGAACTGTGGTAGATTGGCAGAGTGTCACACGGGAAGTTTTCACGCTGCCTGATTGGAGCCAGTGCTAGATAAGAGCTGGGTATTAATAAGTATTCCTTATTTTTACAAGTGCCATGTTTCTCAAACCATTGAAAAGTAAATGCTCTAGTTACCCTTCCTGGCTGGTGTGTTGGTAAAACTCACTCTGAATAGCCACTCATTCTTTATATACTATATTTACTCCATTTAGTTTCCCTGCAAACAACTGTGCTCCATGTGAGAGAGGTAGGAACACTGTCCTTGCACCAGATGCAGGGCTGGAAAGTCAGGTGGGTTATCCTGGATCACACTGTTTTTCTCCCTCCTTGTTTAGCAGGATGGTTTTTCAGTACATTAGACCCTCAACAAAGGCGCACTGCCTATTGTACCAGCCATCCAGAGCTGATATTGAATAGCCTGAAGGCAGCCTCTTCGTCACTGACCACTGCACCAGGCTTTGTTCTGGTTCTGATGGCAGGCTGCCCAGATGGCGTGTAAGATTCCCCCTGTCGCTTGGGAGAGTCTTGACTCAGCCTCGGAGGGTGTGAAAATGTGCGGTGCTGTTCTGAAGCACTCGACAGTGGATCATAAGAATTGTTGTCCCGTTCGATTCCATGTTATCCACCCCTGTAAGCCGAAGTGGGACTCTTCCATGCATTGTTTTCTCCCTTGGCTTGAATGCCCCAATGCTTAGGCTAGAGATCCAAAATCTAAGGCTTTTGCAGGATATGTTCCTGTACTCTTCACAGAGAGTGAAAATAAACTGTGACAGTCTGACAAATATGGTTAGACTTTGTGGCTGCTTTCAGATGCAGTCCTGCCTAACCCAGCCGCTTTTCCACACAACGTTGAGGGACAGCACCTGGGGAGCAGCGTTCCCCAGACAGCAGAACAAGTGAGTGGATTCTGATTTCGTACAGTTTCCTGACTGCTGCGCTGACTTGATGAGCCTAGCAAAGCTCTGGCTTTGTGAAGGCAGGTGTTAGAAAGGGTCTGGAAAAAGCAGAGCTGGAGTTTTGCTCCCATCTGCTCCATGGGGAACTGCTCTCTCGCTTGGTGTTAGCTGAGGCAATGTAACTTCTCTGGTGATCAGTTATTCGTGTGTTATGGTAGCACCTAGGAACCCTGGCATGGGCCAGGAGCCCATCGTGCTAGGTGCTGTATGGACACAGGGCCAGCCTTTGGATCTTTCTCAGAGAGCTCATCCTTCTCTTCCCACACATCTTGCAGTGCGTAAACTGGCACCCAATGAATTCCCGCACAAGCTCTATGTACAGAACTATACTTCGGCTGTGCCGGGGACGTGTCTGACTATCAGGAAATGGCTCTTCACTACAGAAGAGGAAGCCCTTCTGAACGACAATGACCTCGCCGTTACCTACTTCTTCCACCAGGTAGGTGTATGTGAATTTATGGCCTCGGTGTGCGGGACTAGCTTGATCACAAGCCATTGAAACCAGCTCCTGCTCGTGTTGCCATAGCTAAACATCGGCTGCCATGGCTATTTCAAATTCCAGGACATTGAACACCTCAGCACCATGAAGCGCTTAGGCCGGGGAAGGCCCTATCCTTGGTACAGTGTGATTGTGTAAGAAATGGAAACTGGGGGTTGAGTGTTGCTCCGTGACTCCATGGCAGAGTCCGGAACAGACCATGGGATCCTGCTGCTACCCATCACTGGCTCAGACCCTGAGAGAGCAAACAGAAGAACTCAAGAATCCAGACTCCCTGTCTCTCTTGCTCTGATCACGAAGACTCTTGGGTTCTTGTCTCTGCTCTCACTGACCCTTTGTCTCTTTGCAAGTCCCCTCACCCGTTTTCCTTCATTTACTTCTCTGTAAAATCAGTATGTCCCCTGCTGTCTAAGGGTGCTGTGTATTGAATGCATAGTTGTAAAGCACATGATTGTCCTGTAGAAGTGCCAAGTAGAAGTACTGCATTTCTTACCAGCAAAGAGATCCCTTAATTGCCTCTTGAAGACTCAGCTCTGCTCGGCTTCCTTCCCCCTTTTCTCATTTAGGCTGTAGATGATGTGAAGAAAGGTTGCATCAAAGCTGAGGAAAAGTCCTACCAGTTACAGAAGCTGTCTGAGCAGAGAAAGATGGTCATGGTAAGTTTGTGGTTCTCTCAATACTTGGAAATGGCCATTTCCTCTGGCAAATGATGCCGGGATATTGGCTCAGGATTAGGCCATTCCGGTCTGCAGTGAAGCTCTGAAAGTGCCACTTGCTAAAGCTGTGTTCGGAAGAACACCGTGGGCCCATTTGGACCTGTGCTGGTTGAATACCCGAGGGAATGCCTGGTTGCTGTGCCAGCCAGTGCATGCAAAGCTATGGGGTTGCTACCTGGTGAGAGACACTCCCGGAACACTCAGTCAGTCTGGATGGGGTTAATATCCATACGCACGATCATGTGTTGCATTGAGTCAGATTCCCTTGCATGTCTGGTGTGTGCCACTGGCTCAGGACTCGGTTATTGTTTTAAAAAACATTGAGCTGGTAAATCTGCAGCACTGGAAGATTTGATTTTTTTTTTTCCCCCCTAAATGACTCACTCCTTTTATGGTCGCTCTTTTGCCTCTTCACTATTTGATGGGCAAAGGGCTGTGCCCATCCTGATCTGTTCTAAGAACAAGAATTGGCTCAAGGGGTGCAGCTCCTCCTGTATCCTTTCTCTCTCTCTCTGGCCAGTACCAGATGTTTCAGGGGCAGGTTATAAGACCCCATTGCTGAGCACTGAACGGACCGAGCACTTGTGGCGCTGGTGTCACTTTGTTTTGGGTCTGTGCCAGCAAGTCTGCAGACAAGCAAGCTGAATGCTATCCTGCCTTGGGCATCACCAGACCATGAGCTGAGCTCCAGTCCTGGCCTTCCTGTTCTTGCTGGGGCTGTCAGGCAGGAAACGTAGCTTGAAGGTCCAGAAGGATCATTGGGCTTCTAAATGGGATAACTTACTGAATTGCTCTGGGAATAAACATGAGGCCTCCCACTGTCCTTTGAGTCTGAGCTCCATCCATTCGGGTTTTATTTCCCTGGCTGCTTTTGGTGGATGTTCCCAGCCTCTAGCATTGTTGCCTCCTGTAGATGGATGAACTTTGGTGCCACTGACCTCCCAATTTGAAATCCTCTCCCCTGTTAGTCTTTGCCAGCTCTTACTCTGCGTACTGATGTGGGCCCTGCTGACCCTTGTTGACTGTAACGGCTATCACAGATCATTGCTCTAGGAGCTTGAAATGCCTCTGCTTGGATCTCAAATGGGGACTATCTGAGAGGCAGTGGTGCCCAAGCTGAGTCTGCATTTTAATCATTCCCTAATCCATGTATTTGCTTACTACAGTGAATATTAAACATCCTCTTCCCCCTGCTGGTTTCACCACCAAGCTGCTAGCACACTCCAATAAGCACTGATCCCTTCCATTCTTTTGCAGGCTGCTTTATCACTGGCTTTTTAACTCCTGCAAACAGCATAAATAGTCTGAGGGCCATCGTCAAGGAAATAGAATTGCAACTCTTTACCTGTGCTAATTAATAACTATTCCTATTGCAACAGACTCTACAGCTCTTAGTTGTAGCTGGGACTCTGCTGTGCTAGGAGCTATTCAGACTCACTGGAAGACATACGGAAAATCTTAGTCTAAACAGAAAACCCATTTGGAGCACAGGACTCCTGGATTCTTTTCTCAGCTCCATCACATCCTTTGCGCCCTTGATGAAATCACGTGAAACTTTCTTCGTTTTCCCCATCTGTAAAATGAGGGTGCGCCAACTGACACTATGACCTAGCCCATACTAGAAAACGTGTGCTAGCACAGCTAGACTGGCAGCCCCCCAAGGGATGCTGCAGCTGGTGCAGGTTTATACCAGTTCTCTGAACAGAATAACCCAAACCACTAAATGGGCTTTTTTTCCTGGTATAGTTGCATATACACAAGGACTTTTGTATTTCTCTAATGCAGAAGATTTAAGTATTGACCAGGCCTCAGCAAGGTGCTATGAAGTTCAAAAGTTCTACTGAACATGTAATGGATGCTCTGAAATCTAAACGATTGCTCCTTACATCTTACTCCACTTTCATTGAAATTCGCTAGGTCAGTTTTCCATTCTGTCTCTAGTCAGTTTCCTTTTCTGATTCTCCTGCTTTATCACACCACTGCTTTGTTTGGGTTCCCAGCACTACCAGGAGATTACTACCCTCTTTTTTAAAAAGTGAATTCAAATAAGAGAAGTCTCTAATAAATATTTCCATACTAGTTGTTAAAATCCTTTAACGCAAACCTTGGATGGCGAGCCTGAAACTACTTGACAGCGTATTTAATTATGTGATTTTGAACCCATAACTAGGAGTGTAATGGAGTGGACTACGCCCCAACACGCCGTATAGGAGACCGGAGGCCTTGCCACACCCCATCCCACCAAGAGGAGTAGAAGAGAGGTCCTCCAGGGAGGATAGAGTGGCCGTCTCCGTGGCGGCCAATCAGGGCCCAGCAGACCAGTATAAAAGAAACTGCTGGGCTAGGGCCTGGCGGTTCCTCACAGGAGCTCAACCCAAGCAGTTTTATATACTGACTGGGAGAACAGCAGCACTACAGACAGCTCCGAGTATAAGCTGAACTTTAGACCTGGGGGAGGCCGAGGTTCAGTGGCCAAAGACTGGCCACAAGCTGAATATAAGAACTTATAGCACCGCGGACAGGACTAGTGAGATCCTAGCCTCAGAACCTTGTGACAACCAGACAAGGCAGCATCCAGGGGAAGTGACCCAGGGAGCAAGGAAGTACCAGACGGTCAGGCAAAGAGCTTACCCAACACCCCTCTGCCACAGAGGGGCACTCACAAACAGGCGGAACCCGTTACAAGGCGATTCAGCATTAAGTCTGAAAATCCAGGCCCACACTCTGGCTTCAGTTCACCCTTTTGTAACTTTTTCTTCCTTCCCATTTTAGGCCCCAGGCCCCTGGTTTGTGATTTGAGTTTGTTCCAGGCCTTCAGCAATACTTGTATGTTGGTTTTAAGCTCTGTCTGACTCTAGTCATCCCTGACGGATGACAGAACCAGGTAAAATTCAGCAGGGGATTTGGGGAAACATGACCGTGTAAGCAGCAAATGCTTCTTGGACTAAACGAAGAGGGTTTTAATGAGAAACACGCTTAGGGTCATCTCAGACTGAAGGCTTGACCATTTGTGCCTGTGGTTTTTTTTTTTTTTTTTTTTTTTAAGTAGGATTTCCAAGATGCTCAGCTGAATTGTGATAACTGGTGATTCCAGCTGAGCCAGGTTTTTGTAGAACATTTATGGACTCGGTACTCGAGGCTACAAGGAACTCAGCTCATGCAAACCTCAGCCAAGTTTCTGGCAGTGGACTGAATGTGGTGGCATGCATATGATATCGGTGTAGGGACCTAATGGAAGTGGTCTGTTAAGAACAGGGATGTTTTCCCCAGCTGTGATTGCACTGAGAGGCTGCTGGGCACTGAGGGGGTTGGGATGATGGGGGATTGTTGCCTTTCATTCGGTAAAGGATCAGCACATTTGTTTTTTGCTTTTCTGCAGTATTTAAACATGTTGCGGACATGTGAGGGTTACAATGAGATCATCTTCCCCCACTGCTCCTGCGACTCCCGGCGGAAGGGCCATGTAATCACAGCCATCAGCATCAAGCACTTTAAACTCCATGCCTGCACAGAGGAGGGTCAGCTAGAGGTAAACTACTCAAGGGTATGGCAGGGCTTCTCTGGGTCTGAGGAACTGCAGATTTGCTGCAGGAAGAGGCAGAAGACTGGTTCCTCATTTCGAGGGTGCTGCAGCTGCTGAAAGAGCAAAATAGAGAGCATGAAGAGGTGGCTTTTGAAACACGGTGGCCAATGTGTCCCTGTGTGACTACAGGGACTTCTCATATGTGGGATCCCCATAGAAAATTCTGCAGCATTAGCAGAACCTCTCCATATCCCCACTTTCCCTGAAAGGCATTCTGCAGCATTCCTGGGACTCCCTTGTTTTTCCATCTCTTCCCCTGCACTCTGCCCTCCCACTGCCCCACTTTTCCCCTGCCCTCTCTGCCCCTTCCCCCACTCCCAGGTTCAGATCTACCCTGCAGCATTTCAGAACTAACTTGCCTCCTGACTCATCCTTGGATGACACCCTCCCAACCGGAGCGTGGCCCTCTCTGGACCCTGATCTCTCCTTCTGTTTAGAACCAGGTAATAGCATTTGAGTGGGACGAGATGCAGCGGTGGGACACAGATGAAGAGGGGATGGCGTTCTGTTTTGAATACGCACGAGGAGAGAAGAAACCTCGATGGGTTAAAATCTTCACGCCATATGTGAGTGACCTTGTTATCTGCATTAAGGAGAGGGACTAGCCCAGCTTTTAGAAATCAGTGTAAAATTCTCCTTGCTCTGATCTCTTCGGGTACATCTACAGTGCACGGCTATTTCGGGATACCGGAGTTATCCCAAAATAGCTACCCCGCTTGTCTACACAAGCTGCCTCTTATTTCAAAACATTTTTTGAAATAACAGGCGCGCTATTTCGCCATCCTAGTAAACCACGTTGCACGAGGGATAAGGAATGGCTCGAAATAGCGTGTTATTTCAAAATTTGGCGCTGTGTAGCTGCACCAAATTTCAAAATAGCCTATTTCAAAATACATTCAAAAAGTGTTACGCAAATTGCGTATCTTAAATTGCGTGTCTTATTTTGAGTTTAGGGTGCTGTGTTAAACACACCCTTGGTGTGAGAGATTTGACTCAAGTTTTTTTTGTACTGTGTAACCAGACAGCCACTAGGAGGAGCCAGAGGTACAGTAAGTTCTTGCTCCATAGAGCTGGTACTTCTGCCTTCCCCTGCCATGTAAGCTGGGGGGTGTTTCTGACTCCCGCCCTGCTCTTAATGGACGGTTGTTGTCTCAGAGCTGTGCAACGCTCTTGTGCTATGTGTCAACCTGAGAGAAGGCTGCTTTATCTTTGCAGTTCAACTACATGCACGAGTGCTTTGAGCGGGTGTTCTGTGAGCTCAAGTGGAGGAAGGAGGTAAGATCCTATAACTTGCACAGAGATTGCCTAGTACATTTGTGAGTTGACAGTAACCCTTTCCTGGCTAGCTTTCGTACTTGGCTGCAATGCTGGCTTGCTGCCCAAGTGGGGGAGGGGAGTGTTGCATAGCGCTTAGGGCAGTGGGAGCTGATAGAGGTGACTCCTGAGTTCTTTTCCCATCTCTGGGAGCAGGCCTCTGGGGAGGCACTTCTGGGTTTTATTTGCAGCTGTTGGGTGGGAGTGACTAGAACAGGGAGCTGGGTGTCAGGGTTCCTCTCGTCCTTTGTGCAGTGGCAACGCCTTTGGAAGAGGGGGCGATGGGGTAGTCAAACCCCCACCTTTGCAGGCAGCTGGCTGTGACACTTTGGGCAAGTCACTTCCTTGCCTTAACCTCCTGATCTATTCAAAGGAGAGAGGAAAACCTCCCTCTCCCAGGAGGGTTATGAGGACTGCTTAATTGTTCATAAAGCGCTTTGAAGTCCTACAGGAAAAGGCTTTCTAGAAGTGCTAAGCATTTTTTGAAATTATACCCAGATTCCCAGCCACAGTTTTCTGCTCAGTCCTGGTGTCCTCTTAGTAAATTATTCCGTTTTTAGGTACCACTCTGGCTTGTGCTGGGGCTTCTGATCAAGCCAGGGAGACCGTAGCATTTTAGTCTCGCCCGCCTGTTGCTTGTTCACTTGTTTGTATTCATGGTTTCCTGCTTCCACAGCACATACCCCTCCATCTTCTGCTCCTTAGAGGAAATGTTTAGCCAGCCCCCATCCACCTACCAGAGCCTCCCTATCTCCATGTGGCTGCAGCCTGGCTCTGCGTGTCCCATGTTACAGCTTCCTGCTACAGCTAACTGCAGTGTAGCAGGGAGACAGCAGAAAAATGCCGCTAGCAAACTGACCCCCCGGGAGTTGGAGACAATGTCGAGGGCTGATGCTAGCACTATGCTGTGCCCCATCACGTGTAGTGTCTTGAATTGTCACACGGTGTCTGTGGGGAACAGAGCTGGCATGATTATTTGCGGGGCCGAGTTCGAATGGAGCAGCACAGCCACACACCGGGCCTGGGGCTCCTGCTCTACCTGTGTGGAGCTGCGGTGGATGCTCCCCCAGTGGTGTGAAGAGCTTCCCAGGCCTTCCATGGGAGGCTAGGCCGCCCTAACCACTGGCACCAGCAGTAGCTTCCTCTTCTCCTATAGGCTGGCAGCCTTGCCGGAAGGGGGGCCGCCACTGCCATGCGCAGCCTGCACTTTGGGGATGCGCCACCCAGGCAGGCAGGGCCAATAATAGAGAGGAGCCAACTGCACACTCCTCATGCTGGCCCTGGTAGGGAAGCTTGCGCTGCTCTATTGTCTCAGTGGTTCTCAGTCATCCCAGTACACAAGGGAGAATGATGCCTTCCTTTAGGAGCATAGGATATAAGCAGCTGCTTGGAGGCAGGATACAGCACTAAATGGACCATTGGTCTGTTAGTGCTTCTAAGCTCCTCTGCTTAACCTGTCACCAGAAAGGGATCAGCTCTGTCACTTCTATAGTCTCTTGACCCTGAAGCCAGCAGCCTGCAGCCATAACTAGTTTTCTTTATTCGAACGTTGCTGGGGGCCATCTCTGAGCAGTGGCTGCCTGGAGCATCAGATGGGCCTGGAGCAGCCGTTTATTTCTGTAAGGACTGATGTGCTGATATGTGCGTGGGCTCCTCTACCCCAGCTATCTGAGGCTGGTATGTGGCTGTGCCCTGGCAGTCTGGATTGCTGTCATCTGTACCTAGCCAGGCCTCTGCCATCTACATGTCCAGATTTTCTAGGAGGCAGCATTCACTGTAATGGCTGGCAGGCTAGCTGGCTCTTAATCACATGCAATGACATGACATAGGTACACAGCGAGGGGGAGAAGAGGCGCTTTGGTCAGGGTACACAGACATCTAGCTCCATCTGTGCTCTTCAGGTTGGCCCTGGGCAGTGGTCTGCCAGGATCTCATGTTTCTGTCCTCTGCCTGGAAAATACTGATCTGCTTCATGAGCTAAGGCCAAACATTAGCATCTCTTTCCTCACCCAGGTCAGAGCAGGGCTGGCTGCAGCTGTGTCTGAGCATGTGTCATGGACACTGGTCCCATCCTGGGTCTGTCACTTCCTAACAAAACAGGCAGTTGGATTTCATTGCCTGGTCTTCTGGGGGTGCATATTGAAGCCTCCCAAATCCCATCCCTGGATACACTGACATCGCCATAGCTATTTAGTCCCATGCCCATCGGTTTTTATTTATATCCTTTATATTTTTTTTCTTATAAAGGTGGAGGAGGAAGCAACAGACAAGGATAACAAGAACATCAGTAAAGACAATATGTGCAGCAAGGTAACCGGGGCGAAAGCAAACAGCATCTGTGCTCTTTGAGCCAGTCTAATGGCTATACTGCGGACTTACTATCTACTTCCTGGCTCTCCACTCCAATTCCTGCTAGTGAAGAATAGTGTTCAGAAGCCTGGCAGCTTGTCCTTAAAGGAAACTGTTTCCTGCTGCTGTAAGCTGGAGAAAGGCTGCCATGCTGCTTTGAGATAGGGATGTGATCAAGTTACCAGTTACCCAGACGCTCCATGCCAACTTTTACCATGGTAGTGCTTCATGGGCAGGTCCTGCTCTCTCTTCCGTCTCAGTAATCAAGGAGTTAATTGAATAGCGGGGAGGGAAACCATCTCGTGTAGCTGAGTCTTTTAAGCAAAACTCCCCAGCGGCTGTTGTCTGCTCAGCAGATGCACTGAAGCATTTCTCACTAGTTCTACAGAGATTTAAACCTTTAGCGTAGACTTTTGCCCTCAGATGATCCCGGGATGTTTGCATTGCCTCACTGGGATTTTCTATCTTAAGCCTTATCTATGCTTAAAACTTAGATTGCTACAGCTGGGTCAGTCGGCTGGCGACATAGCAATGCTAGTCAGTATAGACACAACTATGCCAACAGGAAAATGCTTCCCTCCACCTAATGAATGCCATTTGGAAGGCGATGTTCTTTTCTTTTGCTTCTGACTGGTGGGTGGCCCCTGACTGAAAAATAGGTTCCCCACCCCAGGCCTAGACCTTGGGTTTCCTACCATAGCAATGAAGACTCCCCTCACCCATTTTCTGCGCTGCTTTAACCTCTGGCTGTGTGTAGTCCTGCTCCAGCAGGGCAGCCTTTGATGCCTCATCTCTCCGTTGCTGCCCTAATGTACTTGAGGTTTCATTAGTCCGGTTATGAATGAAGGTGGATGAGTTCAGTTGAGGGCTCTCCAGAGATCACCAGTCCCCATCTAGCTGCCTTGAGCTCCTTCTTCAGAGCGAGCCCAACCATTTACACGGCTGAAATACAGGCCACTTGCAGGATCTCTGTAAGCACTCGACTCTATCCCTCCCCTCCAGCTGCGTTTGGATGCAGCGATTGTTTCTGCTTGAGCCCTTGCTGTTGACTTGCACCTATATGTGCCAGAAGTCTTGCCAAGTGAAGTCTCTGCAGACAGCTGTGGCCTATTCTATATGTACTGGTGTATGTGGGGGGGAGTAGGACACAATTAGCACTGTGGAATTTCCATAATTGCTCTGTTGGCCTGTAAAAATTGCTTACAGCGTTTCTCTTTGCCTGCAATGTCCCTTCTGGCCCTGGTGCACTCAGCTGTGGATAATTCCCCTTGCTAAAATCCCAGATGGTTTTGCATTTGTATCCGATGCCGCCCACTGAATCTTTCTTAGGTCCTAACCGAAGGCATCAAGTCACTTAGACTTCCAAAGCCACCCAAAATGGCAACTTCCACTCTGTAGTTAGCGTTACAACAATTAAACCGTTCCAGTGGCTGCCGTTAAATGTCCCCGTAGTTAGCTCAAATGGTACGTGCTGTGTTCTCTCGGCTCAGCACGGGGGTGTCACAAATGCCATGGCTGTGTGAACTGTAGCCCAGCCTTAAAGGCCAGGCTTGCCATTGTGCCTGCTGTGCAGGTGGGCTAGTTAGTGGCTGGCTGTAGAATGTTGTCTAGAGAGGAGATTGCAATTCAGGGCTGTTCAGGATGTGTCTACACTGCAGTAAGTCTGAGCCTCTGTCAGTTGGCTCGGAGTGTGGGGCTAAAAACAGCTGTGCAGACTTTCCAGCTCTGGCTGAAACCTGGGTAGGGAGGAGGGTCTGAGAGCCCTGGCTCCAGCCCAGCACCTGCAATTTTTAGCTAACCAACCTGAGCCCCTTGAGCCTAAGGCCAGGTCTATACTAGGGGGCAAAGTGGAACTAAGATGCTCAATTCCACCTACGTGAAAAGCGTAGCTGGAGTCAATGTACCTAAGTTCGACTTCCCGCGGTGTCCCCACTGCAGGGGGTCGACGGGAGTACTGGAGTCGATGGGGGAGTGATCAGCAGTCAATTTAGTGCATCCTTACTAGACCCACTAAATCAACCCCCAGGTGATCAATCTCCGCAACATTGATCTCCCGGTAAGTGAAGACAAGGCCTTAGTTAACTGACCAGGGCCAGAAGTTTGTCTCTAGGTTTGTCTTTGTCGAGGAGACATACCCTGGCCGCCACGTGGTATCCGAGTGGTTAGGCGCCCCCGTGTGACCATATTAAAGAGTAGCTCAGTGGTTTAATTCAGTCAGAGGGGTGATTAGCACTTTAACTCTGTAGAGGGGAAGGAGCAATCTTGACTGGAGGAAGCTGTCTACTTCCGTATCTCTGCAGGCTCCCAAAGCCATTCATAGCTCTTCTTGGAGAGGAATCCGTTCACTACTGAAATGCAGCCACCTCTGAATGGACAGCATGGGCACCAGTGTTTAGTGAGCATAGGATTTGAAGGAGGGGGTAAAACAAAGCCCCTCCCTCCCCCCCGGTGCAAAGCCCTCCTCCTATAAGATCTTTAATGACCATTCGGCACAGCCCAGATCTTTGGTTTTTAAAAGCCTCGTTTGAAAGAATCACATGCAGCAAACTGGCTGAAAGTCAGATGAATCTACTTCAGAGGAGTGCAGTGTGTGTACGGCCTGTCTGGATTCCCACCTCTTGGGAGGTCACCAATTTCAGGCCAGGTTTTGGTTCCCCTTCGGAGCATGGCTTTCCATGCCCGCTCACTCACCCACCACTGGGGTGACTCTGTCTCCAGAGAAATGGGACTATAATCCCCTCCCCTTTATAGCACACTTCCATGAGACCAGCTCCCAACTGCAGATTCAGGGAAGGCCCCCTCCCGCCCACGCACACACAAAGGGAGACCTCATCCCTGCTGTGCGGAGGGTTAATTTACATCTGCATGCCCCAGGGAAGTAGAGCTTCACTATTGCTGACTGCCACGGGACTGATCCTCCTTCCACCTCTTGCTTCCTGCCATGGTAATGTCTAATGGTCACCCTTCAGCCCTGCTTGTGCTGCTGCAAGGCATGCAGAGAACTGCAAGCCTGCAGGTCCCGAGCTGCTTGGGGGTAGGAGCTGCAGGTCCCGAGCTGCTTGGGGGTAGGAGCTGCAGGTCTCTGAATCACTTCTGCATCCAGCACTGGCAAGAAATCTGTGTGTGTTTGGGGATCTGCCTGCTCTCTCAGCCATTGCTTAGACAGACCAACCTTGGGTGATAGTGTGTTTGGGATCTTAGTGGGCAGCTGCATGTTGCGGTGGATTGGAGGCCAGTTGGTTTCCCTCGGTTCTGTCTGGGTCACAAGTGATCATAGGGAGCCTCTAGTCAGGTGTGCTCAGGAGAGGCCCTGGACTGGATCACGCGGCTGGGGAATGGAAGTTGCAAATAGGGTTTGAGGCATTGGCAGAGCTGAAATGGTCCAGGGGGCAGCAGATACAGAATGAGGTGAGTGAATGGGGCAGGTGAGCCAGGACTAATGCCAGTCAGCACTGAGGAGCATTAGCGGAGCCTGATGCGACTAGCCCCAGGAGGTTTCATAGTCACAAACTGCAAGGCTAGAAGGGACCACTGTGATCAACTGGCCTGACTCTCTCTCTCTCTATCCCTGTGTTGCACAGGCCAGAGCCTTGTCCCCGTATAAATTCCTAGAGCAGAGCTGTTTAGAAAAACACACAATCTTGATTTTAAAATCGATGGAGAGCTCACCATGACCCTTGAGCAATAGGTTCAGCAGTTCCTTCCTCTCACTGTAAAAAATGCACATCTTCTGTTTCCTGTCTGAATTTGTCTGGCTTGAACTCCCAGCCACGGGTTCCTATGAGACCTTTCTCCGCTAGACTGAAGAGCCCACTCGGAAATATTTGTTCCCCATGTAGGTGCTTGTAGACTGTGACTGGGTCACCCCTTAGGGGTTTCTCCTTGAGTTAAACAGAATTTAGTTTAGGGGTGAGACCCAGCAATGGGGAGGAATATAGTGCTTAAAGTGGGAGACTGGGAATTGAAACTAAAACTTAAGTCTGGTTTTGGCTTTTGCCATGAACTCCAAATGGCATGGGGGCAAGTCACATCCCCTCCATGCTCCAGTTTCCCTTGCTGCAGAAGGGGCTGTCCCAAGAGGGTTAGTGATTAGTGAGACTGCCAGATCAAACCCAAAGGCTTCCTTTAAGTAACATCTTATTTTTAATTTCCCTTTCTTCTCTTTCAGAATATCTTTCAGATGGCCAGGTCACAGCAGAGAGACGCCGCCACTTAGCCCCTCCTGTCGCTGAAGAACGTAACCCCCCTCCCCAAAATTAACACTTAAAAAAAGATTTAAAAAATTCTGTTATTGTATTAAAAGCCCTTAAACTAAATATTATTAATAACAATACCATTTGTGAATTTCATGGTTATGAAATTAAGCAACTAGGATAAAACCAGCAGGCTTATCAGAGTAACAAGAGGGGAAAACTTTTCAAAAACAGACAAAATCCACCCAAGGGTATTCTGTTTTTCTTTTTTTGTTTCACTTAGGTCCTGCATTGGAAGATGGACTGTGCTTATATTATATTTTTTACAACTGGAAATAGAAATGCCATCCATTTGCACTGTTCAGACATATATATGTATGTATGTAAAAAAGAAAAAAAAAGAAAGTTATATATACAAAATACCACACACGTATATACATATATATATTTCTTTTAAAATTTCATATCAGCAGAACCTTTTTCTAAGCTTGTGTTTTTACACACATCTCTTTCCTCTGAATCCATCGTGTTTTTTTAAAAACAACTAATGGGAAAAAAAAGAAAAAAAGTAACATTACAGGGAAATACCTCTCCTCTCAAAGGACCTCGACACGTTTACAAGCTTTTAATTTTGGGTTGTTTTTTTTTCCTTTCATTTTTTACATTGGAGTTTTTCAAGACGTGTGCGAAGCAGCTGGCTCCAGAATTAGCGGGACAAGGAGAGGAGGGTGGATTTTGTTCACTGATGGCCCAATCCTGCATCCGTAACTCAAGCAGTGTCTAAAATCAATGGGGCTGCTCCCAGGAGTAAATGTTTATGAAGGCTTCGATGCTGAAATGGATGTGAATCTGAACTCCCTGGGCTCAGAGCTGAGCCCACATGTGCTGAGTGGTAGGATCGGTTTTGAGCTGGAGTCTTCCTATTGGCCTCAGTGGACTTTCATCCAAAGTCCGAAGGAGTCAAATTCACCTTTGTGCCAGAGAGCCAGTTTAAAGTCTGTTCTTGGGGTAAGGCCCACAGCAGCCATGGTTGGAAGGATGAAGTGGACCTGGCTGCGACAGCTCTGGGCTCAGGCTTGCCCAGATTGGTCCTCACTTCTCCTCCAAGCTGGACAGAGTTGATTCTGCTTTTTTGGCTCTCCTTGTGCTGGCTCTGTGCACTTTCACCTTGGGGTAATGAAGGTTTCATGGCCAGGCCCTGAGAGAGATTGGTAAAGGAGAGCCAAAAAAGCAGAATCAGCTCTGTCCAGCTTGGAGGAGAAGTGAGGATCAATCTGGGCGAGCCTGAGCCCAGAGCTGTCGTAACCAAATTGCTGGTGCCTTGCTGACCGGCGTTGGCTGCTCCTTGCAGCTTTCCAGGACAGGAGCAGAATTGTTTGTGTAGTGCTGACACCTGTATTTCACTAGCAATCGGTCAACCCTGGCAGGGTGGGAGAGACCAGGACTGGCAATGCAAAGGCAGCTTCCCCGAGCAGGCGCAGATTTTAAACAGCCTGGCCTCGGTGAGCGTTTGAACTGTTCTAGCCAAGCCAAGCAACTGCCTGGGTAATCGCTCTCCTTTTCTGTACGTGCCCTGAGCAACCCTTAGTGTTTTCCTGCTGCTTTCTCATTTCTCAGAGCGCTTTCAGTGCAAAGGCTTTTCTGCAGGGGGTTCTGGCCCCATGTAGACTAAGGTGTTACGAATTCCTCCTGCTTCCCCACCTCTCCCCCTCCCCACCCCACTGGTGTGTGGTTCTAAGACTGGACGCAGGGAGCTGACCGAGGAGGCAGCCCCTGGAGAAAGTTAGTTTGCTCGTGAGCGGTCGTCGTCCTTGTAGCTGCTCTGGTTGACTTATCACTTCGACGGGTGCCCTGGCAACTTATTCCTGTGTTGATCTAGGCTGGGATCCCTATGAATCCTAAGGGTAACTCTTCACCCACCCGAGGCCCAGCTGGCATGATAGCAACACAATGCTCTGCCCTGCTGTGGGATTTGGTGGCACTGCAGGCCCCTCTCCTTGTCTCGCCTTCTGGGCAAGCCAGGCTGGCGCATGGCACGTTGAGCTCCGGGGTGGGTCAGGAGGGAGAGGTCTGACAGTCCCACCTCTGATTCAGGAAGAGCATCAAAGGGAGCCCCTTGCAGGCGAGAGGCTAAGGAGCATGGGGATAAATGAATAGTTAGTGTGGACAGCGGGGGAAGAGAGGAAAGAAATGAGCAATGGAATCAGTTACCATCTTCAGAGAGAAGTCTAGGACAGTTGCCAGCTTTCCTCTGTTTGTTCCCTGTGCCTCTCAAGAGCTGCAAAGATAGACCCAAAGTTGAGGCATGAGCAGCACTTGCTGCTTGCTCTGACTTGATGGCGTGGAGAATCATCTCTTTTAAAAAGCAGAACTGCCCTTGCGGCTCATGGGATCTGACCCTGAGCGTGAACACAGTGTGGCCTGCCAGTACCATGCAGGAAGCTGCTTTAAATGGCAGGCCAGGAAATGCTCTGTAAAGACAGACAGCGTCCTCTGAGGGATAATTTTGAAGCGGGAGGAGTGTCAGCTTAGGAGAAACCTTGGCTTTGCGCTTGGAATCCAGTGTTCTGTTCCTGTACATTTTTGCCTACAAGTGTTTCGTTTCTCTGTTGGAATTAAGTAGCTTACTCACATTGGTCCGAGTGTAAGGAATTAAAGGCTGCAGTAGAAATTTGGCTCTGCGCTTTAGATCTTGAATTGGTGGCATGTCCCTTCTACAAAGGAAACAATTGAACTGAGGAAACTGGGCAGGTTTATAAAAGGGCTTGAATACATGAACTTACTGGATATCTAGGTCCACTAGATACCCCAAGGCTTAATTTCCTCCAACCCCTGAGACATTTAATTTAACCTAACACTAGAACCAGAGGTCACCCAATGAAATTAAGAGGCAGCAGCTTTGAAACAAACAAAAGGAAATACTTCTTCACCCAATGCACAGTCAGCCTGTAGAATTCTGTTGCCAGAGGATGTTGTTGTGAAGGCCAAAGGTAATAAAAGAATTAAATATAAGTTCATGGAGGATAGATCCGTTATTGGCTCAGGATGGTCAGGGATCCAACCCCATGGACTGGGTGTCCCTAAGCTTCTAACTGCCGAAAGCTGCAGCTCGATGAGGAGATGGATCGCTTGCCCTGTCTTGTTCATTCCTTCTGAAGTATCTGACATTGTCCATTGTTGGAGATGAGGTACTGCCCCAGAACATAAGAAAGGGTCAGGCAAAGGTCCATCTATCCCAGTACCTGTCTTCCAACAGTGGCCACTGCCAGGTGACCCAGAGGGAATGAACAGAACAGGGAATCATCAAGCGATATTGCCCCATCGCCCATTCCCATCGTCTGACAAGCAGAGGCTAGGAACACCATTCCTGCCCATCCTGGTTAATAGCCATTGATGGACCTATCCTCTATTACTTTATCTAGCTCTTTTTTGAACCCTATTATAGTCTTGGACTTCACAACATCCTCTGGCAAGGAGTTCTGCAGGTTGACTGTCCGTTATGTGAAGAAGTACTTCCTTCTGTTTGTTTTAAACTTGCTACCTTTGGTGACCCTTAGTTCTTATGGGAACAAGTAAATAACTTACTTTCTCCACGCCAGTCAAGATTTTATAAAACTCTCATATCCCTTAATCTTCTCTTCTAAGATGAAAAGTCCTGGTCTTATTAACCTCTCCTCATATAGCAGCCATTCCATTGTGGGCCATTGATCTAACTCAGTGTGGCCATTCTTAATTTTCCAGCCCAGAGAAATATTGCATGTGGTGTAGGCCTTAAGTAGTGATGTAAGCATAAAATATTGGTTGGAACATGCAGTGGATTATTTTTAAACCAATGCAGATCAAAGCTGGTCAGAAACTGGATGGGTTTCGGGGTGCAATAATATTTTTTCCCTATGTTTCCCAGCTGTTCGTGTCTTTTTTGGGCTGCACAATTCTTTCCTTTGTTCATTTAAAAGAAGCTTTTTGTGTAACTAGCACCTGTTACTCCATGCAGCAGAGAGGAACTTACAAATGCACGGTATGGAGCAGCCCAAGCTATTGGTCTTGGGCAGATGATACGACGTTTGTGTGTGTGTTTTGGAAACCTGTTCAGATGGTGTGTCTGGGGAGGCGCAGGTGATGCTGGGTTAAAATTGCATGTGTGTTTCCAAAGTAGCTCTCTCCTAACGTATCTTCCTGTAGTGCCGTGTTTTCCTCTAGCTTTGCAGTTTAGGCTGAGAGGGGTTGCCCCTCTTTGGGGTTGGAGGCAGAATTGGATGGCAATAAGAAAAGCCTCTCGTAAAAGGACTGCCCCCAGGGCATGTTCTTAGATAAATTAGCTTGCTCATTTCCCTGGGCTAATCCTGCTGCTGCTCTCCCCCCGCCCCCGCAGGCCCTCCCCTGTTTCCCAATGAGAACATTGGTGTTGGACCCGCTGTTGCTTTTCCATGTGGCTCTATCAGCCTCTGGTGGCAAGAAGGCATTTTGATTTCTCTGCACAGACAGTGAGGTCATCATAGCACATGTCTCTCTGCCAGGTCAGTAACAAGTGGAGAGCTGGGCTCACTGGAGTGTGTATCCTCCAGCACAGAAGCCCTTAGAATTCCCTCCTGGAGTTTGAGGCAGGCAACTAGTTGTGGTGGTTAGAGCAGGGAACTGGAAGTCAGGAGACCCGGATTCTTTCTGACTCTGCTACTGACTTTCTGGGTGACCTTGGGTGAGTCACTCCCCCCCCCATACCTCAGTTTCCCCATTAGACTGATGCGTTCATACCTGCCTTTGTAAAGCACTTTGAAACTCTTGATTGGGAGGCATTATACAAATGTGCAGTATTAACCTTTCCCAGTAAATTACCCGAAGGACTGAACAGCTGCCGGCAAAGTCTCTCTGGTGTGTGGAGAGACAAGATCAGCAATACATTTCCTTCTGTTTTAATCAGAGCAGATGTAAAGATTCTGGCAGCTGTGTTAAGAGCCCCTCCCCAGCCTCTGATCATTGGGCTCAGCTACTCAACTTGACTCCAGTCAGAGGTGTTCAACAGGTTTGCATGTCACAGGCATAAGCAAGGCTTTGGGGAGCCCCTGGAGTCTTTCATGTTCCAGCTGAGATCTATGTTAGGGAGGCTTGAACCCAGAGAGCTGTGTGCACGGCTGGCTTATGAAGGCCTTGCTTTGCTGACAGTTCTCTGCACACAGCCAACCCACCCAGCAAAGGCTGAGACAGGATCCCTAAAAGGCTGCTTGAGGGGTGCAAAGCTAGGCTCTGCCTCAAGATCAGCAGGAACGTTTGCGCCCAGTGGGCATGGATGGTGGAGGTTAGACTTGCTCTGTGGTGTCATGTGAGGAACGCAGATTCTGTGCAACTCGTATTCTCCCAGCATTCGCTCCCTTGGCATGCCGTGTGGTGGTAAATGTGTGTCCTGTTGAGGAAGGTCGCTGTGCTCCTGGGAAGGAAATAAGAGAGCCCCAGAGAACTGAACCACATTTGGGCCAGTTATTGGAGCGATTGGTGTAATGTGCTAGTGGTATCGTTGGATAGGGGCTGGCTTCCATGGGCACTTTTTACTACATGAGTTCTCCAAAAGGGGAGCATCCCCCTTAACTCTCATTCCCCAAACTCCTCCCCTGCCTACAATTTATTCAGGCTGCAAATCTCCCCAACCCCAATGTTTGGGTGCCCCATGAGAAGGTTTAACTTGTGTCTGCTCATTCCTTAAAATCCAGGGATGGTGTGTGGGTGTAGGGAGATCCTCCCTTCCCCCCATTACGTATGACCCTTTTCACACAGGCAGTAGCCACAGATCAGCCATCCTGTTATCAGGTGTCCCTCAATCTGCAGCATTTAGGGAAGGACTGGTGCCAAGACTCCACTTTTCCATAAAGAAACTGGAAATGTCTTTGCAGCAGTTAAGTCCTGCAGCATGGCCCGTGGAAAACCCAAACCTGGTGAGAGCCGTAAATGTGACATTTAATTGCTGAGTGAAAGAGGCTGACTTAAGAACTAATCGCGTCCTCGACGTCTGTCTAGCCATGAGCTGTTCCGTGCTTTGACCTTTAAGCCATTGTTCGGTGCGTTGCTCATTCTGTTTATTTTGAGCACTACAAAGCAAGCCCCTTTCATCATGGCAAAGTGCAGGATTTGGAGGCCTGGGGTGCGGGGAGAACTTAAATGTCCATTCCCATAGGACTAGTCCTGAAATGCAGATTTGCGTGTGTCTAAATTTGGAAAGAAACGGGTAA